>OX402529.1:25242008-25855369 GCA_948098885.1 Drepanosiphum platanoidis | reverse complement strand
ATGCGTTGTTTGTCATATTTACACGTCATATAAATTCATCTCGCAGCTGTTTTATCGTTCTAAATTTGTGTTATTTAAATATAAGCAGTAAACAATATAATTTTTCATTACATTTAACATAATATGACATTAAACATACTATTATAAAAATCAAATTTACTATTTTTCAACCTTGATTAAATCTACCATTATTTTAACTCTCCCAAAATAATGTTTAAACAGCAAGTATACTATTATATACAATAGCGAGAATTGTAGATTACAACTTGGTTTAAATTAAATTATATATATTTTTTTTTAAGTTGTAGTATACAAAATATTTTATTGCATAGAATATATTATTAGAAATCAAACTGAGTATTTATTAAACTTTGATTTCAGTCTTTATAAGATAAATATTTTATTTCAGTCTGCTATCATCAAAAACAACCCAAAGAAAATTGTACGCAGTGTTGGCGATGGGGGAAACTGTAGAATTTGACGTTGTTGAAGGTGAAAAAGGTCATGAAGCAGCTAATGTTACTGGACCAGAAGGAGAAGCTGTTAAAGGGTCTCCGTATGCAGCTGAAAGAAGAAGAAATAACTATCGCCAATGGTTCTATGGACGTCGTCCTAATACTCGCCCAAGAAATGGTGGCCAGCCCCCAAGAGATGGTAGTGCTGGAGGTATGTATTTTTATTATTCTTCCATTTGTAATGTGTTTAATATTTAACTTTTTTATGATTAAGGTGATAAAGAAGAAGCTGAAAATGAAGTAGGAGATCAGCAAAGACGTTACCGTCAACCACGTCAACAAAACTGGTATAACAGCTATCGTGGAAATAGAAGAGGTCCGCCGCCAAATAGAGGAGAAGGTGGTGATTACAATGTAAGAATTATTGTAACTGTTCTCATAATTCTTTTAAATTTTCAATTTTTGTGTTCATATTGTAAATAAAAAAACCTATCACATGTGTACTGATTTCAGGGTGGTGATAATTATGGATATGATAGTTCTCCTCCTGGTAGAGGCAGAGGTCGTGGTATGGGTGCTCCCAGGCGTTTCTATAGACGCGGTGGTGGATTTAGAGGTAGCCGTGGTGGTACTGGTGGTCCACCTCGAAGACCATATCAGGATGAAAATCAGGTACCTAATGTATATTTATTCAGATCGAAAAGTTTTTGGTCTGTAATTATGGCTATATTCAAAATTTAAAATTAATACGTTTTAATTTTATCACTAATTTTTATTTCAATTTATGTTTTCAATGGTGAATTTTTAGTTTATATAATTAATTTAATTAAGTTATGAAATTAGTTTAAAATATCATTAAAATTGTAACAGTTGATGATAATTTAGGTATAATGGTTTTTAAAATATGAACTAATCGACTATTAATCTGTTTTCAGGACATTGAATACAATCAAAGTGACGAAAATGGCGCAAATAGACCCCGTCCTCGTTACCGTCGTCGCAACAATCGCTCTCGAGCAAGAAGTGATGGACCGCCAAGAGCTAACAGCCAAAGTGACAACGAATCCAAACAAAAAGTAACATAATCAATAATATTAAGTTAATAAATACATATTATTATATTAATAATTATATTTTTTTATAATAAAATCTATGATATAAAAAATTGTGTCATGTTTGTTAGTATACTTTTGACCAATAAAATATAAAAAAAAAATTTACTATTTAACAAAATTCTATAGTTTTTCATTATATACTTGTGAAATATTTTTATTATTTATGTTCTGTACTAATTTATTATTCTTATGTTTTTAGAACTTTGGAGGCGAAACATTGGAACTGGATGAAAGTAGCCACGCTTAAACATCAGATTAATTTGCGAACAGTATATTTATCATAGAATCTTGTTTTAATTTTCTCTTACGCATTTGTGTTTTTCATGTATGTAATATCGGACGTTTTATTTGTTCCACTCGCCACGATTATGACTTGTACAAGTTCTACAATAATCAATTTGGTTTTTTTTGATTGCCTACATCTTTTGATATGTATTAACTCTTCTATTACAAACCCAACAAGACCTGGGTCGTTGGTTATCTTGCTTGATCTTGATCTGTAAATCATACATCTTTAAGGTATTTTGCATGATAATTTTTCCTATTTACTTTTTTTTTTTTTATAATTATCACAAAAAAAAAAAAAAAACGATTTTTTTATGAAACATAAATGTGTTGAATACAATACAAAATATTGATTAATACTATATTTTAGACAAGCAATGTGTGCATGAGTTAAATGGAGGAAAAACGAAATATATATTTGTATAATTTCGTATATATTAGAATTGTTTTATTATGTAAAACCTTATTATTTATTCTAAAAACTTAAGTAAAAGAAAAAGAGGTGGTACATGTAATTTAAAACCGTGGAACTTAAAAAAAAAAAAGAAAAGAAAAGTTATTGTATTGCAGTACACATATCAATATTCATAAAATTATTTTCGTACTAGTATTTAAACTTTGTTATTGTGTATGAGAAATTGATTAGCAAAGATGACGATATTTTTAGATATATATTTATAATTTTAGTGTACCTTTTTGTGAAATTATGATACAGTTTTCATAAGAGCCTAAGATTTGTAACGGTAATATATGAATTTATTTTACCATCCTAGGTGTGTAGTCACTAAGGTTGATAAAATAGTATCCGTATTTTCCTATTCAAAGTGAATAGCAATGTTAAATTTCACGGGCAAATATGTTTTGTATTTGATTTTATACTAGACGGTATTATGAAACTATCATGAGTGTCCGATGTTCTACATGTGGATTGAACAAGCTTGTATTATTTATGGTTTTGAACTTCACAAACTGTGTCAATGTATACAAATTTCAAAAGAAAAAGAAAAAAAAAACAGGTATTTAAATCGACTGTCGAAGAAACATAATATGGTCTGGCTGCTGTTTTTGAAATTGAAAAAAAAAAACGAAGAAAAAAATGTTTTATTTAATTCAAATTCAAATTTGATTATGTGTAATAGGTTCTTAAACATCTATTTATGAACTTCATTATGAAATCTGGACTAATACAACACTCCATTTAAGTACTTTTAAAGCGATTGCATACATTGATTGTCATCAATTTTAATGGCTAAACCCCCCTATGGTTTATACTTGTAAATTGTAACAATAGTTATTGTGAATAGGTATTAATTTATCACTTGAAACATTAGGCCTTTTCGGAAAATAAAAGATTTCGTTGAGCAGATATCTTTTTCAATGATCAATTGACTATTATTCATTACAAATACGATTACAAGTTATGGTTTACAGTAGGGTTCAGCGACCTTTTTTTCCCTTTTTTTTTTTTTTTTTTCATAGAGGGTGTTTTAAAAGAATTTTTTACAAAAGGCTACAAAAATTGTATTATTCTTTTTTTTTTTTTTTTTCTCAAGATAGGTGAGTGGTTATTTATACTTGATTAAATTTTACAATCATAGGTTTAAAATAATTAAAACTTTAGGTATTTAACTGTAATAGCATTGCATAATAACATAAAAATATTTTGTACTTGAATAATTAAAAAAATTAATAATAATAATAACAATAATAACAAATTATTAATATTTGAATGTGATATTTGAATTTGTTCAAACCGATTGACCGAAATTTTGGAATTCAATTTCGATCATCCTTTAATAATAAAATTGTGATAAAATAATTTTTTTTATGTATTTCGGCGTTTTCGACGACTTATTTCAATCGGATATTAAATTTAGTTTCAGGAAAACTCGGTCGACTCTAAAAATTTTGCAACCCGATAATAATTTGAAATTCAGTGCGTCATTTTCGTATGAACGTTTATTGTGCAAGTAAATCGCCGACGATCCCCGGTTTAAAAATAATTGTAAGTAAAAACATTCGGAATGGAGCGAAAACAAAAAAAATTGTGCAACAATATTATTATTATCGACTGATGCGCGCGCGCGTCCACGGTGCGAACGATTCGCCGCCAACTGGTCGAAACTCCGTTCAGATTCATCGCTGCAATATCCGGAAACGTACAGAATTTGTTTTTGTCAAACGCGCCGCTGTCGTCTCCGTGACCCAAACGACACACGTGAGTTTCGAACCGACTTTTGAATATTCTCGGCCAAGGACAAAGCGTATTATTCGAAAATCGGACACGCAGGCGACGACGTATAGGTATTATATAGTACAGCGTGTTTCTTTTTAAAGGTGACAGTAAATAATTCTGTCCAGCGACATCAGATCGACATGCGGTTTTCGGGAGGAGATGGGGAATACATAAATACACATTTCTTGATGATTCTTACATTTTTAGATCTTTCCGCGTGCGGATGCGCAATACAACTTGAGTATTGAGTGAAAGTTTCGATTAAAATGATTGAATTTTTCAACAATCATACTTTTATTAATTATTATGAAATATCAAGTATTTTTTCTTAAATTCCTTAAAATTAAATTTAAATGATTTAATAATGTCTGCAAACGTGCGGATACAAAAAAAAATACTTGAAATTTCATAATAATTAACAAAATTCTAGTATGATTGTTGAAAAATTCAATCATTTTAATCGAAACTTTCACTCAATACTCGAGTTACATACTTCATACTCAAGTTGTATTGCGCACAGTGCCGCAATTATGAATTCTGAGGCCCGTGTGCAAGGATTTATTTAGAGGCCCCAAATTAATAATATATTTATTACTTGATCTTTGTATTGCTACAGAAATTTTTTAGTATTTTTTTGGTACTATAACTTAAATATTTGACGGATTCGCGGAACCGATCAGAAGAATAAATTATGTAAATTTATAAAAATTTGAGCTTCTAAATACCTCCTCTATAAATTAGTATAACGAATAATCAAAAAAATAATGAACAACTTAATTCAGTGATCCAAGTCTAGTATCCATACAATAATTATTTGAGAAATATTTCGCAATAACAGAGAGGGGCCCCTGCGATAATGACTATTATTCTACAAACGATGTCATACTTTATAATATCATTTTCGTAATTTTATTCCAATAATAATTTGTACGTTTTACTATAAAACCGAATTATTTACAGATCCAATGAAGCTCTTGCATGATATTAATTATCATCTACTTATGCTAATAATAAATTCATTGAAAACAATTACAAAAAAAATCAAAAAACTTTCGAGGCACGAGCCACGAGGAAGTAAAGAATACCAATATAGGCTAAATTCATTTTGAAACGGACAATCTTTAATTTTTAGCTTATGGTTTGGGAGGCCCATAAGAACCGGAGGCCCGTGTGCATCGCACACCTTGCACACCCAATTGTTGCGGCACTGATTGCGCATCCGCACGCGGAAAGATCTAAAAATGTAAGAATCATCAAGAAATGTGTATTTATGTATTCCCCATCTCCTCCCGAAAACCGCATGTCGATCTGATGTCGCTGGACAGAATAATAACCTTAGTGTTACCTTTAAAAAGAACAACACACTGTATAATATTGATATTCGTTGAATATTGTAATCTCCGTCTGCCCAACACCGCGACAAAAAACCGGCGCGAGAACCGTTTTAAAATTCACTGCGCGGTCCGTCACGTCCATTATTATCTCCTTTTGTCGAATACCCACTTGGTATACGTAACTCGAACTACACGGGCTTAGAGTTTTAATTTCTTTTTTTTGTCACCGAGGGGGGGGGGGGGGGGGAGGGTGACAAAAAAGTGAAACTCAAATCGTTTCATATACTCGTAATATACATCACATTTACTCGGGAGCGGACTTGCCATTTTTCAGCCCCTAAAAAATGATACGTTTACACGAGGGGTTCACCCCCCAGATATATATTTTTTAGTTAATTATTATGTACCTCTCTATACATATTATAGTAAAATTATATTTTCATTTTAAATATAAAACAAACATAACAATTTATATTAAATATACTAATTAAAAATTAACGAATCAACCGTTTGTTGGTTGGAAATATTCTTTATTCGAATCGTATCGTCTATACGTCTAGATCAGTGACGCCCAACCTTTTTTGTTCGGCGTGCCACTTTGGTAAACAATCATCTTTAGGCGGGCCACCAAATATAAAAGTACGAATAATCCCGAAATAACGAAGATTTCCCTTTTTTTAAGAAACGTTGCAAATGGCAACTGTATGTTTGGCTCGACGTATATTTTTTGTGAACAATTATTCTCACGAATGAAACAATTAATAAAATCAGTTCATAGATCGCGACTTACGGATGAACACCTACAATTTCAACTATGAGGATTGGAACAACTAAATTCAAACCAGATTTATCATTATTAGTAAAGCAAACTCGAGTTCAAATTTCAATTTTTTTTAGAATATTTTGTTCTATTTGAAAATTCGTAACGGGCCACACAGAATACCTCCGCGGGTCGGGCACCACTGGTCTAGATAAAAGTGAAAATATTTAACGAACTTAAATAAAAAATTGAAAATTGAATTCATTTCAAGAATAAATTGTGTAAATTTATAAAAATTTGAGCTTCTAAATACCTCCTCTATAAATTAGTATAACGAATAATCAAAAAAATAATGAACAACTTAATTCAGTGATCCAAGTCTAGTATCCATACAATAATATTATTTGAAATATTTCGCAATAACAGAGAGGGCCCCTGCGATAATGACTAATATTCTAAAAATTATGTCATACTTTATAATATCATTTTCGTAATTTTATTCCTATAATAATTTGTACGTCAATAAAGTTGAAGTCCTCATTAATTGACTATAATCGATAATAGCAACATTACAGTCAACATAAAATAACAACAAAACTATAAACAGGTACTAAACAACTAAACTACTAAATACTATTATAATATTATAACAACCATGCTTTTACTATTGCACCAGGTTTCCATGAAAAAGAATATTACTGATATCATCAATATCCGTTTACTATAAAACCGAATTATTTACAGATCCAATGAAGCTCTTGCATGATATTAATTATCATCTACTTATGCTAATAATAAATTCATTGAAAACAATTACAAAAAAAATCAAAAAACTTTCGAGGCACGAACCACGAGGAAGTAAAGAATACCAATATAGGCTAAATTCATTTTGAAACGGACAATCTTCAATTTTTAGCTTATGGTTTGGGACTTTGGGAGGCCCCTAAGAACCGGGGGCCCGTGCGCGGCACTGCGGCGGATAACGTCGAGACGGAAACGCGCTGCGAATTATCACACACACAAACACGCCACACTTTTCGGCGATCGAAACTACATTATACGTTTGTATTTTCTTCACCAAGAAATGGATGAAAAAAAAATGAGAAAAGGAGGAAAATTCGAGCTTCTAAATACCTCCTCTATAAATAATTAGTATAACGAATAATCAAAAAAATAATGAACAATTTAATTCAGTGATCCAAGTCTAGTATCCATACAATAATTATTTGAGAAATATTTCGCAATAACAGAGAGGGGCCCCTGCGATAATGACTATTATTCTACAAATTATGTCATACTTTATAATATCATTTTCGTAATTTTATTCCTATAATAATTTGTACGTTTTACTATAAAACCGAATTATTTACAGATCCAATGAAGCTCTTGCATGATATTAATTATCATCTACTTATGCTAATAATAAATTCATTGAAAACGATTACAAAAAAAATCAAAAAACTTTCGAGGCACGAGCCACGAGGAAGTAAAGAATACCAATATAGGCTATAAATTCATTTTGAAACGGACAATCTTCAATTTTTAGCTTATGGTTTGGGAGGCCCATAAGAACCGGAGGCCCGTGTGCATCGCACACCTTGCACACCCAATATTGTTGCGGCACTGCTCGGAATTTAACTATATTTTCACAATACAAACGATCGTGCGGACTCTAAACGTGCGTGCCTAAACGCGCGCGTGTGTGCCGGCCGGGACACTCCAGTCGACGACGTGTAAGTCTTACCGTAACTATACTAGCCGCACGTGAAATATAATAATTACTAACAATGGATGTAAATAGTAGTAAATGGTGTAATGATTGTTTCCATTAGCCAGACCGCGGCGGCGGCGGCTGCGGCTCGTGAGTCGTCGTTTGTTATGCACCACGAATCACGATTCGGGTACATAACGCGCGTGGATCCCCCCCCCCCCCCCCGTACCTATTTACCAGTATTACTGGTACTATTGGGTACTTATATAATATGTAATAGGCCTTGATATACCTCTAAAATAAATAAAAAAAACGTTATATAAGTGTACCTGGGTAAGTACATCGTTAGAGTTTTTTTTTTTTTCATATCCGACGAATCGATTCGATGTCACTTCATTGCATAATAATGTTAAATAGGTAATCGAGATGCGTATAAATGCGCGCCTACTGTAATAACTTATTAAAAAATAAAGGATTTGAAATTATTGGAACAAATTTCAAATATTTTAGAAGGCATAGACAATTCTATGGAAGATCTTGAAGACTTAATCAATGTAAACAACTTGAAGTTCTATAAATTCGCCCCAGTAACTTCTGTTGATGTCGAGCGTTCGTTTTCGAGATACAAAAATTTATTGGCCAACAATCGCCGCTCATTCACTTTTGAAAAGTATAAGAAAAATTTTAGTGACACAATGCAATTCATTTGGGTAAGATTTATAAAAATATTAAATTATAAAAACAATATGCATTTATATTTGAAATGTTTGTTTTTTTTTCTGTTACAGGCAAGTTTAAATAAGAAGCAATCAAAATAATAATTAATAATATATAACAATACGAGTATAACTATATAAGTTTGTAATATTTTAATTTTTATTAAATAAATAAGCATATATGATCATTTTTAAGTGCATAAATGCATGCATATTTTAAGGTTTTATAGGGCATGAAGTCCCTAGCCCTAGTAATAAGTTACCCATTACGGTTACTGCAATAATTTTGCGTCGTCAATATTTCACGGGGGAAGGCAAAACAATGACCGGCTCAATAATTTGTAACTATAATAATAATAATTAGACCACCGATCTTTTTAATCTTTTTAATTTTTAACAATTTTACAATTTGTAATACACAATCTGTACAACGTTGCACAATAAGTATACTATTATAATAGTAACGTGAATATTTTGAATTAAGGAATCACCCATTGGTGACACTTGGCTGGGAATTAACGCTGTCTAGATTTCTAGAACTCTGTTGTTTTTTTTTTTATTTTTTATTTATCTATTTATTTATTTTTATTTACAGCAAGTCACGGCACCAGGTCCTTTTTAGACGACGACGCCCGGGGATTTAATTGAAAAATTACCGATCGATTCGTTCACTAGATCCTCGTCCGACCCAGTAACTCGTCGGAGTCGGCGGGCAGGAATGTGTTTATTGTAATCCGATTTGTTTCGTTATTATCGAATCAGACCATTAAAGATGCGATAGACCTTATTAAATCGAAATAAATAACCAATACGTTTCAGTGTATTTACGATATATATACACACAGAGGTATATTATAATCGACTTGTCTTTTTTATTTTCTTAAAAATTAAAACAAAATCACACGATCGTATATAATATATATATACGTATATTTATATATATATATATATCACAAAACAAAATAAGTTATTTAATATTGTCTAAAATCAATTACACGACGGTGGATAATTACAATAATAATCGTAAAACAGTAATAGTATTATGTACAACAGTAGTTTATATGGCGTCGACATCGTATAGAGAGAGAGATATTACGTGCGCGCTAATATGATACGCGGGCGTTGTGTGTTGCTTGTGAATTCCGTTTCGTTTAGAATATTTAGATTATTCGATCGTTCTTCGCGGTCGATAATGAAAATAATAACCCGACTATCGTGACACGCGCCGTGCGAATGACTGCGATTAACGAGATTCGTAAACGTATTTTATATATAACATTTACAATATACAGAGTAGAAATAAATAATAATAATACTGACTTTTGGCGAGGTCGCAGTGTGTTAGGTTTACAATGTTATTTTCATAAACGTTATTTTAATGCCGTGTTTGAACATTGTTGACCGAATGAGTTTTCGCGTTCGGTTACGCGCACCGCGGAAGATCGTCGATAAACATCGACGCGAATAATAATAATATGTAGTAGTTTCGTCGCAAAACAAAACAAAGTAAACAATATCATTATAGTATGATATGTCATAGTAGTCGAACGAATGGCGAAAAAAAAAATAAAAAATAAATAGATAAATATGCCGACGCTAAATTTGCCCGGACGGCTATGTAGTCGTTATCGTTGGTCGTCGTTTATCATAGTTAAAATAGCCAAGTATAAGTACACGACGAGTCGCAACGGCGTATAATATACTCGTAATATTTTCGATTTTGAATTGACGTTTTTGTCTCTGCGGAAAAAAAAAAAATAAATATTTTTCCAAATATTTAGCCATAAAAATATACAATATGTGAATATTGACGCGATTTTCTGAAAAATAATAATTATGATTTTTTTCACGACGTTTATTACGTCCCTCTAACAATATCGTTTATATCGTTCCTATGCGGGTAACTCTAATATAGTGACGTACAATATAGTAGCTAGATGATCTAGCCTAGATCTATAAAACTAATATAACAACGTTTGTTGTATTTATCTAATAACTTAGAAATTATATATTAAAATTAGCTACGCGTACGTATAAATATTCATTTGCTCTTAAACGTTAACAACTGAATTTCAAAGTCATGTATTTTCTTACGTGAACAATAAATAATATTTTTGAAAAGATTTAAAATATAGGTAAACACGTTGGAAAAAAAATAAAAAAAATAAATAGTTATCGATATTAATTAATTATAATATAATATCGTGTCTTTTACACGTTTATTCTATTCTAATGGTATTTAGTTTTAGAGATATTTTTACACATAAAAAGAGCTAAGAAAAAGACGTTCGACGAGTAAACAAGTAATGAAATAATAATAATTTTGGATAGGCGTGTGTGTGTGTGTGTGTGGTAAAGTAAAATCAATAGGTAATTAAAATAATCGAATATTTTAGTTTCTATAGTTGAATAATAATAAGTATCAAATGGCCTGTTGTTTTGGTTTCTCTAACAGTGACGAATTTTCAAAAATTTTCTGAGGGAGGGAAGCAAGAAAAAACGAATTCGTCAAGGAATAGATGTAAATATAATATAGATCGTGTTATAATAGACCTAATCAAGAGATAAATGTACAATTAAAATATATAGTGCAATCGATTTTTCAAATGCGGGATATCTGCAATTGAATATTAAACGAAAAAATAGGTATAGACACGAATTTAAAATTCAATAATCTACAGTAATGGTGTCTGGCGATCTAGATTTCGTGGACCCCCATTCTGCCAGTGTTTTGTTTTCTCGTATTACAATCTGCGTTATTATCAACTATCGCGGCAATAGGTGCACACAAGGGTAGTTATTATTATATTTACAAACACATAACACACAAACGAGACGAACCAAATACAAGAAGAGATACGAGTCGAAATGATATTATGCGCGTCGATTTCGCGTCACGTGCATCGTAAATATCGTGCTGTCGACACATTTGACGTCTCGAAAAAAGCCACCACGAATCGTACGGCAAGCAGTGTCGACTGAAAAATCGAACGCCGTCGAAAAAAAGAAGAAGAAGGTTTGAAACAAAGAAAAACACACAACTCGTCCGGCGGCCGCTTATTTTGTCGCGGTGTACACGCGCGCGCGCGCGCAATAGGCAACGCGTATTGCAAAGGAAACTAGGGACGCGTTCCGACAAGAAAGTATGCGAAATGTATAATAGGTAAGAAGTTTTTGTTTTTTTTTTTTTTTTCATATCTCAATAATTTATTACAAATAATAACAATAAATACGGGACGATTTATAAATAATATCGTTACACGCGCGCGAAGTCAATACGAAAGGTTGTTCCTGATGTACGCTCTGTTCCTGGACTCGTGTCTGTGACACTTGCCCCACCAGGTCTTTTTCGTGCACACCCGCACTTTCTTCAGCACGAAACACTTGGTCTGCACCACGTTGAAGAACAGCTTGCCGATTAGGTTCGCCGAGCCGGTGCCGATCATCTTCAAGCACGATCGAAACCTGCAACAATCGTTCGTAAAACGAGTAAGTCTCTACAGGTCTGATTTACGATTTTTAAGGTTTTACGAGTTTACGACCCGACAGGAGTCGCGGGTTCGTTTTTTTTTTCTTTTTTTTTTTATGGATATACGTTTTATTATTTTCCCTTGTCGAAATCGAGGCGGTTCGGAATGATCCGATTAGAGTACGCGTTCGCCGTTGGTATTTGACGGGTAGTAAAAAAAGTAAAAACCGTTTAGAGTACAGTTAGGCGTTTCGCGTCATTATTCCCAACCAAATAAATTAGTTTTTTTTTTTTTTAACATTTTACCGAGTGTGTAATTTAAAATATTTTATAAAAATAATCGTTTTTTGATTGCGATGCGGTGTGGTACGCTGTACACGTACGTTTATTTTATTGGTACTTTGTAATATAATAATGACAATAATAATAATAATAATAATAACTATACGTTTATTGTTATATCGTGTATTGTATTATAAACTGCACGGGAGAGCTGATAAAGAGAGAGCCAAAAGGACACGCGCTGCTGCGACGACAATCGTCAAGTCGGAGCTTCTTCGGATCGTAATGGGTAATGCGTATATTGTCGCCCGAGAAAGTGCGGCGATTATTACGAACATAATGCTATTATTATTTTATTACCACAGGGTCATTGTGATTAACGGTGGCCGGTTAATTGTTAGTTGGTAAATTTAATATATTACGGGTATGTTGTAATGTAAATTTAAAATAAATCTAAATCTAATGGTGAATTTGTTTTTTTTTTAAATTTCAAACCATTAATGTACCGTTGCTTTAGAAAACCGATTCTGAGCGAAGGAGGTATCGAAAGTCGGATTTTGACGATTCCCTAAAGTACCATCCAGACAACGTTTGATACCAAAGAACTTTTTTTATTATTTGATTAATCGAAAACTTGAAAATTTCCAATTGTTTATGGCTTCATTAAAAATCTAATTTTTCGAATTTTCAAAAGTGTTTTTTATATGGCTTCATTAAAAAACGAATTTTTTGAATTTTCAAAAGTGTTTTCTTTGGCTTCATTTAAAACCGAATTTTTTGAAATAAAAAACTGAATTTAAGAAAAAAGTTGCTTTGTAAGTAGGTACCTACACATACTTTGTAAATCATGAAACAAAAAAATCTATCAACCCATTTTTCAAAATTCGACCTCATAAGGGAGTTAAAAAGGGTTAAAAATGGATAACGTTGTTTCCCGGTCGGAATTTTATACAACAAGAATTGTCGGTGAGCGTTTACAAGTACAATCTACACGTCATATTTTCGACACCGAAGGTCGAATACATTTTGATTCCTTTTTAAATATCAATCATTACTAGAGAAACATACGTATAATGTAGTCAATAGTTTCAAATATATTTTACTCTGACACGTTCGCGTTGACATTTTATCCGTTGTGTATCATAATACGCACGCGTATATTATTATAGTTTCGTGTGAAATAAATTCGAATAAAGAAATTTCGCGCCTTTTTGGCACCAGTTGTTTTCGTTCACGGGAGGTGTCGAGCTAGTCGAAAAAATCCCAAGCCGCGAGACAAATCCGCGTACCCCCTCGCGATATGCGAAAAAGTTGTGTCCGCCCCGCGGTACGGTATAGAACGCGCGCACCGGTCGCGAGGTTGCAGTGGACCCGGAGCGCTTACGACTATAATAATAATTATACAGGTAGTACATGACGTGTCGTTTCCCCGTCTCGATCGATCGTTATACGATATATTATTATTTATTACGGTCGAAATCGCAACGACGACGCGGAAAAATAAAAATAATTAAACCGCTCACTTTCCAAAATCCATATCATACTCGTACGTTCGCGCGGTCCTTCCGCTCAGTATAGAGTGGTAGTACGAGGTTTTCGCTCAACACATACGTAATCGTATAATAATTATTACGATATCGCGCTACATTCAAGTCCAAGGTT
This sequence comes from Drepanosiphum platanoidis, assembly GCA_948098885.1. Taxonomy (NCBI): domain Eukaryota; kingdom Metazoa; phylum Arthropoda; class Insecta; order Hemiptera; family Aphididae; genus Drepanosiphum; species Drepanosiphum platanoidis. Next base: position 25,841,344 of record OX402529.1, on the reverse strand, counting down.
ACCCGTAAAGAATTTCGCACGTTCGCATCGTGACGAACTTCATACGTCCTATGAATTATAGATATCCGCGACCCGCTATCGTTGTATCGCTCGCGTGCGCCTACCTGCCTGCGATTCGACTCGCGTCCGTGTAATTTTAACAACGAGTATATAATATTTTTTCGTGTCACCACGTGACGACATCGGTTCCCCGTCTCGTTCCCCGTCGTCGTCGTCACTGACCGGACGCGCGGATTATTAATATTTATCGATTTTCTTTGATTTTTTTCTAATTATCACGTATCGCGAATACCTCTCTATACAATATACCTACGCACGTTTTGCACGTTTTGCACGCGGCGGCGCGGCGGTGGGAATCGTTCGAAGGTAACGGCGGCGCCGGAAAATACGTCTCGTTTTACTCGATTTTTTAGAAATTTCGAAAATCCTAACAATCGAATGTAGTGGCGCGTTTTCGGGGGGAGCCATCACGGGTCTCGACCCCTCCAAAATTCCACAAAATTCCAGTATAAAAAAATTTAAGGAATTTAATTCAAAAGTCACAAATGACTTATGCTACTTGTTGGTGATGGTACAGAGAAATACGACGTTGATTTATATTTTATACTATGTGCTTAGTATAATATTTTATATATTGTATATTTATATTATGCAAATGGATTTTATATTAATTTGTTAGTCGCGTCGTTCTGTTCATCTGTGAATCGCAAGTCCATCACGTCGTTTTCGCGATGCAACAAGGCGGCGGCGGTGGCGGCGGCGGCGTGCATAATGCGTCCAACGTAAACATTTACATATTTTTAATCGCGTCGGAAAAACTGTCTAATCCAACACACGACAGTGTTGTTTGTTCGTTTCTTGGGTTTTCACTGCCCAAATAACGCGGATCAGAATCCGCGACGGCAACGTCCAGCGCGACGTGTTTTCCGGAAGAAAAAGAGCTGTGAGTGTAGACGATCGGCGAACGACCGGCGGCGGCGTGCGTTTATTTCAGTGTTTTATTAAAATTTATTTTCTAGGCAAGAGACGTGAGACGGACAACACTTTTCAGGCGTTTTTTAATCGTCTAGAAAAATGTACATCCAGTCTCGAAATGCTCTCGAGCGAAATGATTTGGAATTTTTCTATTTAGACGCCCGAACCGGAAGAAATGTGAAACGACGACGTCCGCGCACGTCTCGTACGATCGTTTCCGGACAGACGCCGAATGTTGTACGACGACGACAAGTTGTACGCGAGATGGCGGTAAAAATACGATTCGGACTATACCGGACGTGTAGGTAGGTCGTCCCGCAGTCCTTCTGCTATGTCATAATTGTGTATTCTGGTTTTGGACGCGCAGACTCGTACGTTTCGATTATTATTCAAATTTCATCCATACCCGTTTTATATAATTATTATGTATTTATAAATCATTACGCGCGGCCATTATATCGCAGCAGACGTGTGATTTAATGACCGACCGTGCCGCGCGCGCGTGTGTTACGTACGTCGTACCTATATAGTATAATAGCAGTTTATTAGACGAACCGCGCATATCTATTCCGCACAGTTAATTCTATTCCGGATCCGATTCGCCGCGCGGCTCCGCAGAGAAGTTTAGACAAATGTAATTGATTTTTTTATCTGGCCACTGGCAGACGTGGTGCGCGAGCTTAGTTTTTCCAATTTCCAATCGAGATCCAATCGAGTTAAACCGACAACTACTACTGTTCGCCGCAATCGTCCGGACCCCCGGCCAATAATTATTATTATTACGGCTAAACTACGTTGGCGCGCGGGCAGTGCGATTCTTTAATTCTTTAAGACCCCCCCAGAGTTAAGTAAAACATCGAAACTTGTCTGAAACGCAGAACAGAACCTAATCGAATTCGTAAAAATAATATATATACTCGTATATACAATTATATACCACTGCCTGCGCAGTGGTTTCGGCGCGTCGACCGCGGAGAAAAAACTAAAAGTTGAAAATTCGCTGGACGTCCTTTCCTTGAAAATATTAATAACAAAATGTCGCGTCGCGTTAAAAGTAAACGCGACACGAACATTAAACTAAATATACTCGTATATATCAGAAATATCACACAACAGTTGTTCCCAATGCAATAATTCTCTAGCCGTTGGAGTTAATTAAAAAACTTACACGAAATATCGAATTCAATATTACATAACCTCGACGTCCCTATGGCCCTGTTATAATAATACATACGCCACGCCGCCGCCGCCGCCGTGTAAATAAATACTTTTGAAGAGAGAGAGAGAGAAAATTCGATTGGACAGAGTGATTTACGCGTACTTATATTTATACGTATATCTAATATACGCGTATAGTAAGTTTACGGATGCATTTGCGTATGAAACGACGTTTTGTTTAGTCATATGTACTTAATGGTCTGTAATTAATTATTGTTTATCCGAGTGTAACAGGAAATGGGCGGTATTATTTAATTGTAAAAATCAACGATGCAACTTCATTAAATACTGTATACATTATGAGCACATATTATATATTACACTATTATCGTATCGCGGAGAAATTATATTTCATCGGATTGAAAATACAATAATAAAAAAAGAAAACGAAAACGCTAATCGTACATTATACGTGAAGAGCCACAACAATGTGAAACACCACAAGGTATTCGTCGGTATCGGTTCTCGAAGACACAAAATTCGACGGATTGAAAAATACGGACACTAATGTAAGACGTAATAATAACAATCGTCGTCGATCATTTTTCGGTAACGAAAAACGTAGTTCGAGCAAATACAGTCGGGCGTTAGTGTCGAGACGAAGGCCGAACGTCTGGAACGTGTTGTCCGTCTCGCGTCTCTCTGGCCTAGAAAATACGTTTTAACAAAACACTGAAATGAACGCACGCGGTCGTTCACCGATCGTCTACACTCGCTGCAGACGTTTTTCTTCCGGAAAACACGTCGCACTCGACATTGTCGTCGCGGATTCTGAAAACCAAAGAAACGAACAAAAACAACACTGTCGTGTGATGGATTAGACAATTTTTCCAAAGCGATTAAAAAATATATCTGAAAAATGTTTACTTTCGACGGAAAGGGTTGACAATAACGGGGCCGAAGTAAAACTACCAGAAACGACAGTAAACGCGTTTTGCAAACGGCGGCGGTCCTGTTTCGTGTTCGTAATAATTTATTGCCCAGATCCATGACGCGTATAATATCAACAGTTTAAACATTTCCACGGGCTGTCATAAACGCACGTATGTCATAAATCGATGATTTTAGACCGACGGACGTGTGTGTATACAATATAAGATTTGTTTCTCTCCCCGTCGTCTTCGGTATACAGTTATAAATTAAGGTTCGTGCACACATAATTCGCGGTCATCTATATAGGCTTCAACGATTATTATTTTCATCGTTATTCCGTTTTTTTCATACGGACCGCCAGCCGCGTGCGGTCGTGCACTGCGGTGTGATTTAAGATTACACACGCATCATTGCCAAAAGTCGCGCGTTAGTATTTTTACATTTTTAATCCGTCCAACGGTGTGTATTATTTGATCTCGAGATTTATATTTAACACGAGTTTCTTCCGTGTTAGCAAGTGGATATAATATATCATCGACGTACCTAAATCGTATTTTCAAGGTCGTTCTCGCGTTTATAATAATGGTTTACGACGATTATTTCGATTGAAAAAATAGTATATTCGAAATAGTATATTATTTTCGTTTTCGAGACGTGTCTATTGTGTTCTGCTGCGGCAGAATATTTTTTGTGACATTCGAAATGTTTTTCATTTTTTTCCCCCGATCGTCTAAATTTCATATAGACTGTAAAGAGAAACTTTATAACGTCGTATTTCGAATATTATAATATCAGACCGTCGTGCGAATAGTTATTGAAAATCGTACGAAAATAATAATTACAACGAAGATTTTACTATTGTGATCTGACAAGTGTCCGCGTGGAAAATATTTTCGGGAGATTAATCCGAAAAATATATTTCATGCTAAATAGATCGGCTATTTTATAAATAATAAATATCACGCAAATATTAATAGGCGCCTCTTGTGTTTTTTTTTTTTATAACTCGATAAATGATATGATAATAAAATCGTAATAAATCGAAAATAAATAGTACGAAAACCGCGTGGATGAGTAATAAACAAGTAAGAACTTTTCGAATATTGAATTATGAAAACTCGACTAAAAATTAAATTTGATCGTTTCTAAACTGTTAAATATTATCGTATTCGTTTTGAAATTATTTTTCGATATAAATCATCCTGCTCTTGGAGGATGCAGGATGATGTTAAACTATACATCTGTCGAGGTACCTACATTAATCAACGGTCGATTCAGTATTCAGAAGTCACTATATTATTCCGAAATCAAACGGAAATATGTAAAAAAAATACAGGCATTATATTTTATAAACCGAACTTATAATATTACGTATACACTTTTTTCGTCCAAGTACATCATGTCCGAAATTCCTTTCGAAATTCGGAGCTCACCTACGTTATCGGTGTACAGCAATAATAATAATAATATATAATGCGCGAAAGTACCTAATAAATAATAATAAATTATATGATAATAACATACTCGTGTAAAAGGCATTGAGCGGATTTTAGCGTATTTCAGGTGTAGTACTTATGATTTGAACAGGTTTTGCGAAGAACGATTTTCTGCTCGTAACAATAATTATAATAATAATAATGTAATATTTGTTTTATCGGTTACATAATAAAATGTAAAAAGTAAGTATAAGAAAAAGATTATAATATCACGCCGTTAAAATCATCGATATTCTGATTTTCCAATGCCATAAAAAAAAAGGAAATAAACGAAATAATACAATGGAGATTTTTTTTTTCGTTACAATAATAATAATAATAAACGTCGTAAAAACGGCGGATAACGAAACTGTTTATATTTTGTCTGCGTAATTTATGTGAACAGTTGTGGGTAGCCGAAAATCGAAATTTTAAATTAGGCAATGTCATTGCTTTATGAAAACGCAATAAATTGTCGTGATATGTGGTGTACCTATCGTATTTAAAAAAAAAATAAATAAATATATATTGTATTTCCATAGGCGCACCTCCTACGCCGTCGTCGTTGCGACGCGTGCAATAGTCGAACTCGAATTCGATTATTGTTTTAGGCGCGTTTCTGGAATCAATCGGCCGAGTGTGCGTCGTCGTCGTCGGCATAAATCTGACGATATTGTGGGAATTTCGGGCTGACGGCGGAGGCTTTTCCGCCTCGCTTCCGTCGTCGCGGGCCCGAAGGTGTTGAGAAATATTCACCGTCGAGCAGCTGGTATTTAAATCTAAAGTCGGTCGAATCAGAGTCACCGATCGCGCCGCGGATTTGGCGCGGACGTCTCGTTTTCGCGCGGTCATAATCGTATTTGAAAATATACGTATATAATCATTTGGAAAAAAAAATAAAAACCCACGGAAATCCGCGCTGCAGCGATCCGCTGCGCACGACAACGAGCGGATCAATACAATAATAATACAAAGGCAAAAATGTAAAAAACGTCGACGAATTTCTCGGTTCGTCTCCGATCATGTCGTGGCTATCCGCCGTCGCGCCGCCGCTGTTAAAACAACACCACTCGTGTTATAATAATTTTTACATGACCTCTGCAGTTCCGATCTCAACAAGACTACTACTATACTATAACGGGCGGCGGCGTGTGTGGATGTTTTGACAAGTATATCGAGCGTATGCGTACAATTCGATTTATTGAACAGGTTTTTTTTCAGTCCACACACGGTTCCAAAGTTATTCAACACCTGGGTATCGGCGTACCACATAATAGCTAGGTATACACACAGACACGTCGAACCTGTCACGGCGCGTTTAATTTCTACGAGTGTCTATGAACAATAGACATCCACGGGGAACGTAATATTACACGCGCGGTTATTATCATAACGGTCGAGAGACGCGCGCGCGCGCGCGTGTATCGGAGTCGTAACGTTTGTGCGGAGCTTACGCGTTTCGAACGCGAAATATTTTTTAATAAAAACATCTCCGGAAAGAATCATCGACACGGTTGTATTGTTTGAAAAAACATCGCGCGTGTGGTCGCCCGAGATCGTTACCATATTATATTGATTATGATGGTTATATTAAAGTAGTATAATAATATTATAATGGTTGTTTTGTCGCGTACGGAAACGAAATTTTTCTCCGCTCAAACGTCCAGACGACTCGTGTGTGAAACAATATTGGTCGTTTTTCATTCGTTTTTCCCAGGGTTACCGATTTCACAAGTTATTTTTTACACGAATCCGTCGTCGTCGGTCCATCGAGATCCTCCAAAGTACAAAAAAAAAAAATTAAGTTTTCTACGATTTTCTACGAGAAGATAAACTCGGAAGACGAAGTGTGTATAGTATAAGATGTCTTGTTTACACTTAATAATAATATTTATCGATACACGTACGAACCACGCAAAGTCCCATTACGATTTACATAATATAATATCGAAATGGGTTTGAAATGTATTTTCACCTTTGTTAATTGACCGTAGCATTATTATAATACATTACACGGTCATCCCTGCGGGCCGGCGCACATTAATACGTTTATAATAGTATTGTCAAGTCACATATTATTATATTTCACATGCGAGCGAGTGTGCATCGTATACGACGCGGCGTAGGTACACACTTTTATTGCTTTCTTTTTATTCGTCTATTATATAGGTAGATACTTTGTTTTTATTTTCGTGTTGCGTTCGAACGAAAGAAAAAAAAAAAATCGTTTGTTTCGCTGTCGCATATAGATTTAGAAACGATAATGTTTTTATTATTTTCCCCATCACCTTTTCTTATTTTTTTTTTTATTATTAAACTTGTCCACACTTAATACGTTATGCGTTTTATAATACGTATATGGGAGTTTTTTTTTTTATATCCGAGGCGCATATCAAATAAATTGGTTCGTCTCTTCTTCTTCTTCTTTAACTTTTATAAATGTATCCGAGTCCAATTAGGTATATGACCACACATTTTTCAAAATCCAAACGGGCGCTCATAAAATGTCAATCCGATGCTCTTACCGGCCGGCACGCATTCGTCCGGGGTCGCAGATAAGGAAATATAAAAATAAAAGATTGGTCGACAATCGACGAGGTTCAATAAACTGTTATATATACTACGTACGTATACAGGCAGGCATACGTATCAATATTCACGTTTAATTCGTCGATGGCTTAAATTTCTCGATTGTCCGAATGTTTGAAATTATAATAATTAACACATAACAATAAACATTTAACGCCGTGGTATAAATATTTATAACACACGAATGACCGTCGGAGTGGACGACGAAGACGAGCGCTAAGACGAATGGTCCAATAAAAAGTTAAACTTCTACGTTGTATCTAGCGATCGGATCGCCATATGGTAGGTAAAATATTTCCTAGAAAACCGTTGTTTTTTTTTTTACTGACGCAATTAAAATATACGGCCGACGCGCGTTCACACGTCGTCGTCGAACGGAGTCGATATAATTTGCGTGCGTTCAAAATCGAATCCATTCGGATACACACCTCGGAGGCGCGTTAAAGTAGTAATTTGAGAAACGAAGACATATCACGTTTAAAAAAAAAAAATAAAAATAAAATAATAATAATAATAGTAGTAGTAGTAGTATAGTAGTCTGGCGAAGGTAAATAACGTTTAAATCTAAAAAAAGACACCTCGGTAGGATTATGTTCTACTTTACGGGCGATGGTGCCAATATTCGTCGTTATCAACGTCTCACGAGAGCGCAAATACTTTCATTTGCGAATCGCAAAATCCGTCGGGAATCGTTGCAGATTTAGGCACACAAGACGTGGACGCCTATAATAATATTAATATTTAGCTTGTCCCGATAAATACGATTCGTCTACTGACGAACAAAAAATATAACTTTGCACGCCAATTTTACCACAGATGTTTTCAAATGGTTTGAAAACATTTTTCACAGTAGATAATAATATAAAATTTCGGTTTGCGATTTCTCAACTATTTTAGAATATTAATTGGCTATTTCTATACGTATTGAAATAATATTTTTAATAACAAGACGTGTTTATGACGAACGCCGTTTTGAATTTGAAACTACCAATATCTAAATTAGACCGATCATTACATTTACGCGTTCATAATTTTTCCTATTTAAAAACGGTAACCAAAACGATCGAGCGCAGAAAAGTACGAAAAACAAAGAGTGGAAAACGTGGAACGAGAAAAATCGTTAATATCGCGAACAACACGATCCATTTTTCCGAAACAAATTCATCGCTAAAGTAGCTAAATATGAATATCGTTTGTCGTAAAAACCGTTTTTCGCCAAAGGTTTTTTTTGTTTCCACGTCGGACAGGTTTTTTAATCGAAAAGGTCCTACCCCTTCGCGATGCGGTAGAGTGTACGAGGCAGGATAACCATAAACAGTCGTTGGGTTTTTTTTTTTTTTTTAATTTTCTCGGTCACTTGTCATAATACAAACAGTCTCAAAACGATGACAATAAGATATTATGTAATTATACATCATAACGAATAGCGCGCACAAAACAAATACCGGTAATAACGCGCGCGGGCGTGTATATATACCTACACGCAAATGAAGACTTCGTGTGTCGTTTTTACGACGACGCCGGACGTCCCGCTGGCCGCCGATATTTCGCGTGTCGTTATACATAATATTTATTCGTCCGCTCTTCCCGACATCGCTCGCGCGTTTACTATATATTATTATTACTATAATGTTTATATTATTATATACGGACCGATCGAGCGCCGCCGCCGAGTAATAAAATTTATGGACCTCGTTTTAACGATCCCGAACGATAGGCCTGGGATCGCGTTCGCGTTTGCCCGCGCACTAACGCCGCGTTACCTACGTATATCGGATAAATTACCGCAGACGCTCCTTATGCAGAGACAGCGAGAGATATCGCGTCGGCGCGCGTGTGCGAGGACCCGGGATATATAATATTTGGGAAGGGGCATTTTATATTATGAATATGTATTGTATAAATAATTATCATAGAACTCGTGTACTCGTGTACATTGTAAATAAACTTCCGACCAACAATAGTTATTACGCCGACGACGCCAGGTGCATGAGATTGAAAATTACCGAATCATAAATAATCGTGAATCATTCGTAAAATAACGTGCGATAAAATAATATTATGTCGTATGAAAAAAAAAAAACGACGCGGGCCTACAGAGTGCAGCCTACTCGTCGACGAAATTCTGATGTCATAATACTGCGCGCCGCCTGCCACCGAAAAATTACACGACGATAAATAATAAATTGTCCGAAAAACAAACGTCTCGTCGTCGTTTTCACGTAAAATTCTTAATATGTATTTGAAACGATCAATAATAACATGTGATTATTATTTTGCAAGTTTTGTTACTGCAGTTGCCCCGTGGAAGTTTTTGTAAAATACACAATAATTCAGATCGGCTTATTTTTTCCTGAGATTTGAGGGTACGCGTTTTGTTTTTCTGTAAGATATAATAATATCCTAACGCATTGGTTCGTGATTGTTGATCACAAATCGGCGGCGGCGATTCACGTTTTCCCGACGGAATGTCCGAGGAACGTTTAAATTGGGAGCTGCTCCGGGACCTTAACGTCGTTACGCCATATAGACGATCGCGGCGGCCACCTGTACACACGAGTTATAATAATATATGGACCGCGGCCGGATCCATCTCTTATGTACATCGTTATCGGTCACAGACATCGGACGACGCGGACGTTTGTTTTTGTACTTAACGAGCTATCATTTATCGCGGGGATGAATTTATAAATCGAGTTTTCGTTCCGATCGAAAAAACGACCGGCGCGTTTTTTTTGTCCAATACACTCCGCGCCCGTACGCTCGTGTGTGATTTTTTTGTTAAATTAAAAGTGTTTTTTTCCCTTTCTTTTCCAACGACGATTCTACGGCGAGAATATATACGTTTAAAAACTTCGGACAATAACTCGATGTCAAACACGTGTACAAAATTAATCATATCGAATCGTATATACAAAATTTACGTTTCACTTTGGAACCGTATATAACACCGAGTGAATAAAAAGAGGAAATTGGATCGAAAATAAATGCGTTTTTCTGAATTCTCAGTTTGGTTTTTTTTCTCTTTCCTTTTCTTTGATACGCCTATTGTTTTAGACGTTCTTAACTTCGGAATATAATAATGTAATGCGCGGCACTACAACATAGGTACGCCATCCGGTTATTGTCATCGCGCAACATTTTCTCTGCTCATTGAAACTCGTATAATGGGAAGTGCACCTACCTCTCGATTGTCGGGGGTAACAACTAACGAGATTGGTACGTAGTCATGTCAAAGAGGTAGTATTGACAATGATTGTTAATTCCGAAATAATTATCATTTACCGTCGGCTAGCCTTCACAACGCAGCACGCACGTTTGACCGTATGGCGAAATGGTAGTGTTACTACCGGTTTATTCTTAAAAGAACGACACTATTATAGTTTCCAGTGCTTCCTCCGAACGAGATATTATATCGAACGATTCCTTCGTTTCGATTCGAACGAATTACAGGAGATTTCGTTTTTGTTTTTGGAAAAATCGTCTTCGACTGTATGCACTATTTATTAAAACGCTCGATTTGTTTTTCTAGAAGTCTAGAATTCGTGTTTGTTTTTTTTTTTCATTTGTAAATCCTAATCACAACACATTTATTAGTGGCACGCCTAGTTATTGTTTTGTCAATGGGTCGGTATCTGTTTTAGCCGAAAAGAGTGTAATTATTGGAAAAAGGAAACGCTTTCGGTAAAAACTTATTACACCCCGATAAACACTGTCTGAAATTGGGCATTGTTTGTAGAACAAGTGATTTTATAATTTATTACAATGGATATTTAACGAAAATACAAAATTCTTTATGATTCATTATAGCGTCGTTCGTGTTAAAAAATAAAATTATAAAACCTATACATAATTATTATTATCGATCATTGAATCTTTATCGGTTAGAATTATAATATATTATATTGCAACATAACGTAGTGTACATTTATATTCAAATTATTCCAATAATCAGTTATATTATAATATAACTATAATCGAAAAAAACTAGATTCGTGTTGGCTAATAATAAGCATATCGTATTTTAATTGATTGGGAATAATTATTATAAACATAAAAACTATTAATCGATGTTTATTGGAATATTAGTGTTCGAATAATTTCCATGTATTTTATCGAGCCGATTCAAGCAGACGACAAAATGGTTTCGTGTTTTTTTTTTTATAAATACCGAATCAAGACTGAAAATCCAACTCGCTTTTATAAAAGTATTACACTCGGATAGTTTTTCTCAGATAGATTCGCAAAATTTCAACGAATCGAAAAAAACTAGCGGAAATCGTAAAAGACACGCACAGGCGCGGTTAATAATATTTTCGTAGACAATATTCCGACGGGAATTCGATCGGAATTATTATTCGATAGCCCTTGCAAGGCTATTTGCAATACATATACGAGAGAACGCCTATCGCGTGTAATAAATATCGAATATTCGAGTTTTAGTGTCGGGCGAATTATTGATATTAATTGTACACGAGGCAGAAAAAAAGGTTAGCCGGCGGTTTTAATATTCTTTTGGGGTTAATTTTTCCACCCGCCGCTACACTGTTAAAATACACGGCTCCGCCGTCGTTAAATCACTCGATAACATACTCGTATATTATAATAATATAGTCGCCGCGTTAATCCCAGGAGACAGCGCCACGTTTCGATATCGTCCTCGGATAAGTCGGCAATCATTAGATTACCGAACCCTGCGCGCGGGACACGTTTCGACACGGAGAAGGACGACGACTACGGTTATTAATTCTTATAGTGCTCGAATATAATCGAAGGGTGGCGAACGCTGAACGGGGCTCTAGGTTCGTCACGAGGACTACGCCGAAGGGCATACGAGAATACTCGCGTCATGACTTTTGATAAAATGCGTTTTATTTTCCGGCGCCCAAAACGAAAACGATCGTTGTTTTCTACGCGAGTATCGCGAGAGCGACCGCCGAGTGTGTAACACGTTTCGGTAAACAAAGAGGGGTTTTTTTTTTCGTTCGGTTCGTTTTATACGACGTCATTTAGACGCGAACGCGGATTTCTCCGACTTGACAATATCCGATGCACTCGGCGCTCTTTGATGGTTTTTTTTCCATGCAATAATGGTATACGTATACCCGTCTCTATTGGTAGCCATTATTATAATTATTCGCCCGTAGAAAATATGATAGGAAAACCATAACAAGTGCTTAGAGTTCAGCTATGCAGAGTAGGTAATCAACACTTTAATGTAAAGAATTTTACGACGACGACGTATCGAAAAGTCTCGGCGGATAAACTATAATACGTAATTATATTATTATACCGTTCGCAATCGTCGAACGATATTATCTAGCGCAGAGAATTACAACCTTTTGGCGCGCCGAACGCGTCGTCGGAGTTGTTGTAAAATACATCACGCGATTAACGTATGAGCAATAGAGGTATATAAAACCGTCGTAATACGATGAAGATGCTCGCGCGAAAAAACTATAGTATTACACGATAATCGATGATAACTCGATCCCCAGAAAGTTCGAACGACGACGTTGTCTCGACTTTTCAAACGTCTACTGTGAGTAATAAAGTATATAATATAATAGACAACTTCGCGTTTGTCGTGAAAAAAACCATACACAATAACGACATTCTAATAACCTCGTCCGGTGTCCGCTCTGGCCGTTTATGTCTACTTGAGATTTTGTAAAAATAGCGCGACATGCATGTAGTAATGTGTGTTGGCGACGAGTCTCGCGAATTTCTCAAAATTTCGTAAACGAACGGGTATAAAAATCCAACAGAGTAAAACTAATTCGTATACGTACTAAACGCGCGTTGCCGCCGCCGCCTTATTGACACGTTCCATTAATTCCTCTTAGAGTCATCTCAATAACCGGCGTATAAATTTTGAATTTTCGAATATTAAACCGGCGCAGTGTTCCCCCCCCCCCCCGTCGACGACGCCGCCGTAAAAACACAAAAGACTTCATCGGGGTTTTGGCATTGAGAGAAAACACGGATTTCTATCGTATCTTTACAGTCCATTGATCCAAACTTGGCGACGCCCGGAAGGACAATTCCGCTTTGTCTGCATTCCCCGTGAATGATGACCTGTCCAATACTTTAAGCCACATAAAAATATTATCGATCTATCCGTAGTAACACAATGTAAACACGCGGCGTATATGTGTATTAAAAAAAATAAATAAAAACGTTTTTTTTTTTTTCCTAAATATAAAAAAATATTTTCACGGGCAAAACAAAATTATTACGTTTCGGTTATCGTGCATAAGAATATGATATACGCATAATATATATTTATACAAGCGAGCATAAACGACCTACACGCTGTGATAAAAAAAAAATAAAATACTGTTAACGTCGTGTGTTTTACGTGTACACAACGCGTGTATCACACACGTTGTCTACTGCGACGTCCTGCCGAAGATATACGGTCTAAAGAACGCGGTCACAAAAAGCGTGTCGTTTGTTTAACGTGGCGGTCACAACATTATATAATATCTGTTTATAATTGAAATTAATAAAAAAAAAAAAAAATCGATTTGACGGCGACGACGACGGTTGAAGAGTATTTGCATACAATTATTATTATTATTATTATTGTAATAACGCTCTAATCGTTTGATTTCTGCAATCGTATAATGTTGTATTATAAATTGTGTTAACACAATGTTATGTGCGCGCGATTTTATTTTTAATTTTTTTTTTTTTTCCTCGCTGCAAATTATAACTCGACAGGTACTCTAAACAATATTGTAAATAAAATAATTATCAATAAAAGAAGAAAAAAAATAAATACTTATTATTTAGTGGCCGATTCGGCGGGATGAGTGGAATCCACCGCACGGTATGAATAAATAAAAAGATAGATTATGTATTTCGTGTTTTTATTGCACGTCGATATTATAGCGTTTATTATAAAATACACACCGATAGTTTACGTGTTTTTTTTTTTTTTTTTTGTTTTTTAATTATGTACGCGCGCGCGCGCGCGCATGTTTGTATATTTTAGTCTCATATGAATAACGGGAATTTTCGTTTTTTTTTTTTTCTTTTTCGGTGTCTTACATGTTTACTGTTGTTTTGAGTTTATTTATTTTTTTCATTTTAAATAAAGACGATATCAAATCACTTTTTGACGATGTGCGAGAACCGATTTGAAATATGACTTGAACGAAATAAAAAAAAAAAAAATAAACATTTATCGTACACGAACGCGCGATATACGATATATATATATATATGTATATAATTTATGTCCGAGCCTATAATAAATACCGAAAGAAGGGTAAAAATACAGAACACGCGTTTCTATTATGATATACACGCGTTTGAGAATTCCTTCTCCTAGCGGGATAGAACATTTAAATTAAATTTAGAAAACAGGCCCCCGCGAGACCGTGGCTAATGGGACAGATACATTCGAACAAGTATTTATATTTATTTTATTTTCATTCGAATAGCCACTAAATCATTTTGTCGGCCGTTTTTATATTTAAAAGACCGTAATAATAATAATAATACGAAATACACTGTAAACTATATGATATAATGTGATACACGTACAACGCATTATTATAACTGATATTATAAGTGCGTGAAAAATAACGTTACAGAGTACGGTGTAATACGTATATACGTATATATAGACGGGACGAAAACCTCACGAGATCTACGTGAAAACTTTATGCGATATTTTTATCATTACGATCGATAGGCTGATATTCACGGCCGGCGCGGCGCGGCGTTGCGAACGCGCTGCGACGAATTTTCAAAATATCAAATTATTAACCTTGAACGTGGTTCGTTTAAAAATTCGTCTCCGAGTTTATTTCGTTTTTGAATTAATGCCAACGTTTAATACCACTCGGCGATATTATTGTTGTACACTATATAGAAATACTCACTGCACGAGAAACGCACACGCGTATTTTTCCATCACATTTTCGTCAACAATACGAGTATACGTACGTATAATAACCGTTGGACGAATAACGACGTTTCACCCGACGGTTTTACCTAATTTCGAATATTATGTGAATCTTTCGAAAACGTTCGAAACGACTAGAAACGTTTTTGTCCTCGTCACTCGGTTTCCTCGGCCGAAATGATAATATACTAACTTAGTGACCGAAACGAAAACGAGTATTGAAATATCTGAAACCGTGTCGGTTTTAAAACCATCGATTAGAACGTGTTTAATTAACAAATAACGGAGTAATTATAATGTTTGCGGTCGTAAATTTTTTTCCGAGAGTTGAAAAACTAAATGCTAATTCGTTCGTTTTATTATTATTCGACTCTCGACATATTATAATATGGTTTAAGAAAACGTTTGTCCCGAGGTTTTTTCTCTCTCTTTTCGAACCTGTTGAGTTTGAATCGCGCGATAGAATTCGTACATATTTTGTTGTATTTCGACAACTCGGTCTCGGACTCTTTATCCGGCGCACAACACTACAACACTGCAGTTATGAGAAAAAAAAAAAACGATAGTTCTCAGTGCACGCGCGGTGGAAATACACGACTGTTTACTCTTGAAAAAAGTTGAAAACGAATAAATTGAATTGTCCAACGGCCGTTGTGCACGATGTTTGTGTACGACAAAAAAAAAAAAACGGTAATAACAATATTCTTAAAATGAGAATTTTCTAATTATCTCCGGTGCCGCCGCCGCCACCGATATGCCCGTCGGGACTCGAAATGATATTGTGTAGAAATATATCACCGCCGCACCTACGCTTTCTACGAAACCGGTTAATCCTATTATTTTAGAAATGTTATGATATTACGCTAACTTCGCCATCGTCGTGGACCGTGGACCGCGTTCGTTTGTTCGTTATGTTTTTTTTTTCTGTTCAGCGTCTATTAATTCGAAACGTTATTCGTTTTATTTCATCAGCATAATATTATTATCGTCGTCGTCGTTATGCCCGTTTGACGCGGGACGTCGGAGATCCGGACCGACGACAAAAACGCGTAATGTTTACTCACGAATAAAATGTAAGAGAACGGAGTCCGCGCTCCGAGAGAGGACAGTCAATTAGGCTGGTTTTCTACGGAATCACGATGATAATGTCCGACGAGTCAACAAATATTGAAGTGCGGTCTGAAACAGTGGGTGTAGACCGAACATCAACAAAATCAACATTGTTATCATCACCCGAAACCGTGCTTCCCCAGTGGAAATCATCTGCCACTGTGTCAACAACACGTCTCCCTCCGAAAAATGTAAACATTTTAAACAGCGCGAGCAGCTCGCGTTTTAATCTCCGCCGATAATTCGCAGGTATTACGCGCGAAAAGGCAGTCTGTACGCTGCCGGCTGTGTTTTATAGCCACCGGTAATGTACCCATAATAGGTACCGCTAAAACGGTCGTAGTAAGAGAAAATGTTACGTTCGAAAACTCTGAGACGTTGACACGGTCGTGTCGCACGTGGACTCATCCGTCATTCCCCCTTTGCCTATGCAATCCACCGCCAGTTTCGGTGGTCTAGGGAGACCCGATACAGATAGAAAACTGGTTCGTGTGCCCGGACACTCCGTGTTTTTAGACGATACGAGCTACGTCTCTTATGCGATTAATTCGTCAATTTAATTCTTACAAAAAAGAACATTGTATTTTCGACGAGAGTTGTAAATATAATATATTCATATATTATTATTAATAATTAATATTATTAAATTTCTTAATAACTTTTCATTTTGTGAAATATATATTAGTTTTTTTGTTTTTCTAAAGAAATTTTTTTTTTATTGTGACCGTGACAATCGGCTCCCCGGCGGGGAATCTTACCACTATACTACCGAGGAGAAAATGTAGGGGGTTAGTATTACATGATTACATTTTCCAAGTATCGTAAGTATCGAAACACATAACAATTTGAAATAAAATGTTTATTTTTGAATTCTTTGTATTTCATTTTCAATAAAAAAATTCAAAATATATCGGTCTCTCGTAACCACAGTGACCAAGACAATCTAAAAATATTCTATGATATAAAGAGACGATTTATAACTCATATAATTCAAATTCGATATTTTGAAAGCCCATAAGAAATAAACGCTCTACATATAACTAACGATTAATCGAATTGATTGTAAGTTTTTTTGAAGAGAAAACTATTACGATGGCCGCTTTTGTGAATAAGAAGAACGCAGCGTTGAATAAAATGATCGTCGGAATGAAGCGGACGACGGCGGCGAAGATGTCGGTCGTGTGTTCCGACGAATCGCTTAAAAGTGAGTGTTTCAAAAAAATATCTCGTAAAATGACTCGTAAACGACATTCATTCGTTTCCAGACGACACGATTTTGGAGCAGGAGCAGACGGAAAATTTGCAACCCGCCATTGCGAACTGTCCGACGACTAAAACGAACCGAAAGTCGAAAAATAACGGACGTAAAAACGTGTCTTTCACTAGGTTGTACGGAAGCGATGTTAAGATAAAGGGATTAGAAACGACAGATATTCGTCTAAATACCACGGGCAACAAAAAGTCGAACAAAAAGTCGAAAAAAAGTGGTAAAACGTTTATTGAAAATGTTCAACAAGTACCGCGGGACAACTCTACTGAGAATGTCGTGCACGAGAACATTACAACAGACGAAAGTCGTCATTACGAATCGATTGGCGAACAAGATGTGAATGACGAATTTTCGATTGATAATAATTCTTTGTCAAACGATGACGCGGAGACACCTGTTGCAACTGTATTAGACGTGATAAATGGTATTGGTGATTTAAAGATTAAAAACTCTATTCGTTCTAACAGTTAGATGACATTGTAAAAAAACAAAAATCGCAGTTATGAAAAAAAATTTTAATAAAATATGCTTTCAATTTCAGATGAGTCACTGCAGGACGTCTCGCTGGAAACGAAACCTATGACAGACGAAGGTCCCGATGAATTGGTAGAACAGGAATGCGCTCAACTACCGACGAACGATGTGGTAGAAACGGTTGTAACAGCAGCAGAGACGCCGACTACAAACGAAGACACTATATCAATTACCACCGAAACCGTGCCGGAAACTAGTGGCAATCCAAGCCTTTCCGCCGGAACTCGTACCGAAGACACTGTAACGATAAAAGACGACGAGCAGATATCGAAAGATAATAATATCGCGCCCGAAAAACAGGACGACTTGGGGGAGAATGTTGAAATAAACTCCGACGGTTTAAAAAGTAGTTTAAAAAGATTAATAGTCTTCGCATATGATAATATATAAACACTCTATATTAGATATTTTAATCGTAGATGATTCGATCGCACCTCAAAACCAAACGGGCGATCAGATTTCTGTGTCCACCGACCACACGACCGATTTCGACAAAGAACAAAAAGTGTCCGATGACATTGTTAATGTCGGCGAACAAGTTACTACTTGTCAATGCTCGGAAATCGTTTCAACCGGAGAGAATATTTGCGAACGAAATCGCCCCGAGAACGAACGGTCATTCGATGACAAGATAGATAAGGGATCATCATCGACAAAGGCGAAGAAAAATACGCCGAAAAGGAGCCGAACGAAATACGTCAAAATCTACGACAGCACCTATGACGTGAACGCCGCCGTTAAGAAAGCGACGAAAATAGCCGGAAAAAGCGTAGATGAAAAAGGAGATGGCGATGGTCAAACGGACGCCCGAAATTCTACAATTTTAACGCAGACGACAACGGTTTTATTATCTAATGGTACGTCACGAAAATATTTAACAACAACTATGTCTGTTTCACTCGAATACTAATAAATATTGTTTAAATCATAGAGCAAACAACAGTCGCTGCGCTAAAACCAACACGGAGTGGACCGTGTGCAGTGTTGTTGATTTCTATAAAACCGACGATGAACAACACTTGTAACGAAAAAATGGTTAAAAAAGCAAAGGCTCCGGAAAACGATCGACATAACGGATCCGGCGACACGGCGGTTCAAGAATCCGAGTTGTTGAAAGCGAAACGTCGAACCAAACACGTGACGTTTAGTGAAAACTTGTCCGCGAGATACGCGGATGAAAATTTAACTAAACGAGTGGTCGAAACAAAATATGTTAAAATGGCCAAAACGGCGGTTTCGAAACCGACCTTGAAGTCCAAGAACGACCGCTCGTCGTCGTCGGACGTAGTAAAAGTCGCGGCCAAAGGTGAAAATGTCATTTCCGAAAAGTCTTCCGCGATATTATAATCGAACGGTTTTATCATGATATATATAATTTACACATCTATGTTAATTATTGAATTGCAGCAGGCACGTCGGCCGTACATCTCGAACCAACGAGTGTAAGACTCCCGGTGGTTAGGTCTGTGAATTCGTCGACGGGATCTGACGAGAAACCGCGGAAAAAGCCCAAGACCGGTCGAAAGAAAAACACACGTGGACAACACGACTCGGCGGGAGAGGCCGAATGCAGCGGTCCGGCAGACCGAACTGAAGCGAAGCAGTCTGTCACCACCGAAAACATCGCCATAAAGAAGGATACGAATCCGAAGAAAGAGACGACCAAAAAACGCCGTACGAAGTACATCAGTTTCTACGGCAGCGTATTCGACGAAGACTTCGGGCGAATAAAAACAAACTCGGTCGCGAAAACTACTGACAAACCACCACCAGTAGCGTCGTCTATCGGCAGTCGTCCGCTCGGTGTCGCGGAAAAACGTAATAGACACATTGCGAAATGAAGGTGAGTACGTAATAATTATTTACACTGATAGAAAAACGCGAATGCAAAAAGTAAGTATTTTCGCATTTTTCTACGTTATTCTTTTTTTATACTCCGATTTAAATTATTTCGTTTGCTTATATAATATTCTCATTTCAAATGAGAAATTTCATTTTTCCCCAAGTTGATTCGGTATAAATAATGTGTGAAAAATCTTAAAATTTAAAGCGTCTTTTAAAGCAGATATTTTAGAAATATTTTTACTCCAATTTGAATTGGTATTTTTGACGACGCGATGAATGATGTTATTATACCTTCGTCTTTTCTTAATGATATACATAATTCTTTTAAAACGTGCGATTCGTGTTTAAACGAAAGTCTCGTGTCACTAATAGCATTGATTTTATAATCGAATACATTATAAAATCAACGTTAATAGTTGAATGTATGAAAAATTAATTATTTTTACCCAAAGCTATTCGATTTATCTCGATTTCATTGTTACGAAGACGAATTATTCTGCTAGCGAATAGTGGTAGTCGTTTGACGTACAGTTGGCATTGAATAATACGATTTAAATAATTTTATAAAATTAGTTTTGACTAAAATCGTAAATATTCCAATACGAAAAATGCTGTGTCGAAAAACGCTAGAAAATTACGTATATAACACGTAGTTATTCTTATACGTTGTTTTCAGTGTTATCGATGGATTTTTCGTTCGATTATTATAATGTTTTCGAGTTAATAGTAGCCGTTTAAAATGTATTTAAATTTATTATTCTACGTCGCTTATCCCCGTCGAGTTGTTAAATAATAGTGAATTTCGATTTTTATCGAATAGCTTAAAAAATGGATAAAAGTATTGATTGTAATATTTTTCACACTCGACCTAAACTCGCATGGTTTAATCGGCGATTGAAATAGTGTTCCGATTTCGAATTAAGACATAAATGTGTATATACCTAAAAAGAAAACTATGAGAGAAGTAATAATTATATTATTCGCCGTGTTGACTTAAATCCCGCTTCAAAATATTATGTAGTAAAAATGTACTCTGCTTTACAAAGACGACACACACGTTTAAATGAAAATATCACGACGGACATAATCATATGATTTTGACAGAACTTTTTGATCGTCTGTAAATACTCGTGAGCATAAAAAACTATGAGGGGGAGCGAGTCGGAGAGGCTATTGAAATTTAAGGGAGCAGCAGTGCCCTCTCGAATTTTTATTTATTTCCGTTCTCTCGTCCCCCAGGTTAGGACGAGGTGCTATCGAGTTCACTCGCTTTTTCGCGTTCAGGAATAATGCGATAACGAAAACGTCAAAAAAAAAAAAAAAAAAAAAAACGAATATCTCCTATATATTATTCTACGGACGTAAATTTGTTTTCATAACAAAGTTGAATTTTTTCGAAGAGTGTTTAGTTTTGATTGGCGACCACCACCTTTATTGTGTTCCAGATCAAATTTTCCTTGCGATTTAAAACATCTAATAACCTTGGAAACTAAAGTCTTTGAAAATATTAATTTGGCTGTAAAAATAGAATTTTAATTCATTCGATAGTAGAGTAGGGGTATTGTGTTCAACCGAAATCAACTTGAAAAAAAAGAAATCTAAATAATAACTTGAAATAGGTAGATAGGTAAATAGGTAGGTCCTCCCCGACGGAACCCACCTTGTCGTGGTGGGGGGGCTCACGGACCGTTAACTTGGTCTGTGCTAAGAGGTTCCACGCGGCCCTGACCTTCAGTGGTTGGTGCCGCAATCTAGAGCCACCCCTTGCCTTGCCTTAGTTGGCTGGGGGCGGTAGGGCGCCATATATTTTCTAAAGAAATATATATATTTTTTATTGTCTCAACATCGTCGACGGATCGATATCGATGCGGTTGTTTTGAGTTGGTGAAAAAGTAAACGGAAATACAATTTTTGATTATCAATTGAAATTAAGCGTGCGTTGTGCGAAATGCTGCCCGTACAGCAGCGTGGACGTGAACGATTCGATCGATTAAAATAAATTACGATTTCACGAGTACGACGCGCGTTATTATTCCTTAATTGAAGACCGGCCGTTTCCGGCGACTTTCGAAATGACACGTCGACGGCGATGTTGTTTTTGGTACTGCGAGACTACCGAAATTCGAATTCGCCGACGTCGTCGTACGTTTATTAATGTTATATAATATCTTACGATTTAAAAAGAACGATCGCGTGAAATTTTATAAACAGTCAATTTTTACATACACTACTGACTACTCTATATGGACCGTTGTGCTGGGATTTTATTTTACGCGCGTGTTTACGTCCGCCGCCGTCTAATATACGCATTGTAATTATTATATAATGATTGGAGTTTTTTTCAGAATTAAAATCAGCGAATCTTTTACGAGCGATTCGGTTAAAAGTCGAATAGTCGCGCGAAATATCTGATGTTGAGAGTTGTTTTTCGAAAAAATTGTTTACAGAAAAAAAAAAACAACTTCCTCGTAATAATAACAGTAATCGTGAAACCATTTCGTTTCGTTCGGAACGTATAAACCAGAGAAATAGCCAGAGTACAATCGTATTCGTCATATCCGATACGCCGTTGTTGTAAATATTTTGTGACTCATTATTACAAAAATATACATCTTACGTATTTGATTAGGTATTATTAACACTCGCAAATTCGCGAATGTTCTCCGACATGAATCGTTTGAAAATATCTCTACGAACACACGCGCGATAGTAAATTCATAGTATACCTAAGATTTAAAAGTTAAAATTCAATTACGAATATATTTTTAAATGGCCATATTATTCTTCTGTTACGACGATGGGCAACAGAAAATTTGTCCGCGACGGTTTTTGGAAATGTTTCGATTGAAAGAATCGTGACTGAGTTGTTGTTACGACTTATTACTATTTACTTATATGTTTAAAATTCGTTTGTATTATAATTTAATCGTGCCAATCATCCCGAAATCAAAACTATCTGCGAGGGGGGGGGAAGCGAGAGAAGGGTGAGAATTTATCCTGCCCCCCCCCCTTGGCGCCGTCCCTGCTACATACGCGTTACGATAATCTTATACGTAAGAGATCATATCAAACACAATATTATTGTACAACCTGTCGTACGATTAATCGCATCGTGTGTATATATTTATGACGGCGCGTATTCGAGTATGTTAATTTTCCACGCCTGCCCGGTTTTCAATATTAAAAACGATAATTGATTTTACGCGTCCGACGACGACGGTCGTTTAGCAAAACCCCGTTAGTTTTGATCGACGGACATGTGGGTGTACCTGCGGTCGCACGAGCAGTGCATGAGCGTGTTCAATCTCCAATTGAATATGCCGTATTTCCTCTCCAGGGCGCCGATGTACATCGGGCAAGTCGTGTCGTGGATTCTGCAGCACCGGTCCGCGCCGCCGAATCCGTCGAGTTGTTTGTACGATTTGGCCGAGCGCCCTTTGCCACACCATTTCGTACCAGGAACTCTTAACACGGACATCAAACTTCTCTTCCGACGTTTGCTGAAAATGCCGATAAAAACGTCGCAATCAGTTGTGCTGCTATATACTATTATTGATAACGGGCGCGCGCGGTACGAGAATCTACTTTATATAGATAGTAAACCGATCGATGACGAGAAACGAACAAAGACGACGTTGTAAAGATCAGATTTATCCGACGATTATACACGGTCAAGTTTCCGGCGGATTTCCCAAGGGTTTTATTCAGTCGTTAGCCCGATCTAAATATTATTCGTGCACAATGATTATCAATACGTTTATGTCATCATTATTTTTGATGACGTCATCGCTTTATTTGGTAAACCAAGTGTTTTCTTTTAAATTTTCTAAATATTTTACGATCAAATGGTTTATTATACAAAACAATATTTGGAATATTACAACATTATACTAGTGCCTACATAAATTGTAAAATGTAAGTCGATATCATTTTTATATTGTGTAAATGTGTGTAAACACTGCAAACGTATAGCGGAAATGTTCGTGGACCTATACGTATTATTTAAATAGATGTGATATTATATTGAAAAATATAAAACGCGCGACCTCATCAAAACATTTTTTCTACGACAAAAAACAAGTGCCGCCCGCCCGAATACGTTTATAACATTAATTCCTATGTCGATGTCGTGTGTCGAATTCAGTGAGATTTTTAGCGGAAGTGCGAGTTTTATTAAATCTCGAAAAGTCTAATGTCAATTTACTTTGCTCGACAAGATCAATAACTCTTTAATAATTCGTTTATACGGCCCCGAGATGGCTTGGCCCGAAACTAGTAGTTCTCTATACGGTTTGCACTAATACTTTTATCGGTACTGGTTTGCGAATTTTTCATTTAATCGTTTAGAATGTATAAATCGTATATCGCATTTGAAAATACGACGTTCGTAATAATTGCATCGGAACGCATATTATAACATGCGATATCGAATGCATAATATTATCGACTTTAGTGGCGTGTAGGCGTATTATAAAATATACAACTCACCCGTCGTTGACAATGACGTCGTCGTCGACATCGGCGGCGTCCTCGTGTTGCCGCTGATATTCGTGGGCCAGTCTTCTTCTCGTTTTTTTGTGGTTTTTGTGACAGGCTTTTTTCAAATGCCGGAAGTCCACCATCGAAGCGTATTTCTCCGACAAGAAACCGACCGTGTGGTTTTTGCTCTGTTCTTCGGTCCAAAACTCACGAATGAAATCCGTGGCCGCTTCGGGTTCTCTGACGTACTCGCAGTCCAGCAGCGTCTTCTTCGCGCCGTATATCAGTTGCATGAAGTGTTCGCCGTCCGTTATCTGGTGCAACGTAAGCTCTTCCCTGCAAAATACGAGAACGAAACGAGTGAGTTTCTCGCGTAGTGTCGTTTATTTTATTATTTTTTTTTTTATTTATTTTTTTCTCCAAAGCCGTTCGGTCGAGTTTCTCCGGACGCGGAGAAAAAAACGTTTCCGATTTCTCACACTATATCGAGTAATAGAATATCGTGCTCGCAAAACCGTACGAGTCGAACGCGTTCGTTATTTATAATTTCCGACCGCGCCGTCGTCGTCGCCGTGTAATGTAACCGTGTTATTTGTTTAATATAATAATACTTAGCGAGCTCGTATTCTTGTAATAATTTTTATTACAACTATTCACCGTGTGTGTAAAGTTGTTCGACCCGGGGCAACAGGATTGTACGGTGTATATACACGAGAGATTACTGATTACGTAAATTCGATAATTGGATCTCTTCGGTAACACGAATCTTTATTCTCTGGGCGCCTTGGGGATTCCGCGCGTAAGACGCGCTGCGCCTATGCGTGTACCTACAAACGGCCGACTCGTCGTCGTCAAAACGTAAACGAAATACGTCCGACGGCGTCCGACACACACGGTCGGCGAACAAAATATGGCTGCATCCGAGTCGGGTCCGAAAATAATACTAGTTTTAAATTGTGTACGAATTGGGTCCGTGTGAATGAAATGTTTTGTCTGAATTGGGTCCGGGCTTATCAAATGATGCGTTTGAATTGGAAAATGAAAATGAAAGCCTATAGTACAATAAAAACTACAAACGCATGTGAATCCTTTCACTCGCACTTTAATTTTTAAAAAAATATTCAAATAGATGTTTTTATATTAAAATGAGAAGTCCAGAGGGAAAAAGAAGAAACTGTATAATATCTAAGGAAGATTTCGTAAAAGAAAAAATATTAAAAAAAAATTAATCGCTACGAATTCGTAAAATTTATGTCATATAAATTTCAACCCTTAAATTAAAATATTATTAATCATTAAAAATCAGATGAATGACGAACGATTGTAAATCAGGAAAAAATTACGAAAAAAAACATTTTTAACCATACCTGTAGTGACTATAAATGTTATTACAGACAGTCCTAAGTCTGTAAAAATGGGAAGGAAAATGTTTTTTATGGGACCCAACTCGTACAGTAGACTGATTTACACGGGACCCAATTGGGTGAACAATCTGAATCATGGGACCCAACTAGTATCGTTCGCGCCCCCGTCGTAAAGATTCGTATTCGGACGCGATAATATTACTGGCACAAAAGTCGTTTTGAAATTTACCACGTGAAATTACAATCGTAATGTGTCGGCGGACAATATTCGAATCGGCGGCGCGGCGGCGTTAACAATAATCGTCGTGTTGTGTTACGATTCGAGTTTCTCTGTCCGTTTGTGCCTCCGTCCCTCCGCGCTTGCACGACGACGTGCGTCGTATATAATATATAAATCTGCCGTCACGAACACGCCGCGTAATAACGCGTTACCGTACAGAAACTTATCGTGTAATAAAAACCTCATATTGGCAATAAATAAAGACAACTTTAACATGGGCGTGCTTTGACCGGCGACTCGTTTCTATTACAGAATATTATCGAATTACTCGCGACCGGCGCGGCGGCGCGTCGTGTGTTTACGGGGGTTGTTACGCGACCGTCGTGACACGATAAAGTTTCTGGAAGGACGACCGGAAACGGTATTAATACACGTTCAAAGGTACCCTCTCGCGTACACTCCACGTTGTCGTTTACAGATTTGAGTTTTACGAGCCGACACGACGCGGAACCGTTTGAAACGCGCGGAAGACGTGTGCCGCACAACTCGTCCGCGAGAAATCCTGCGCCAAATGGCTTTTGTACGTGACGTTTAGATTTTTTGTTTATTGACCGTGTTCCGATGTAACCATACATTACGATTATCGCCTGGGCATCAGACATCTACAACAACTCGACGCGATTTTGCGGAGTCTTGTAATAATATGTCTGAAACGTATTCAACGACCAAAAGTCATTTACAAATAATAGTCGCGGTAGATCGTTTAATGAATACGTATATACGAGTATATGGGACCAGCTTAGTATTCACATTGGCCGATTTCTCGAACGATCATCTTATTCCGACGCGATTAATCGATGATTTTCAGAGACAGTGAACTCGTCAAATCACTGGCTAGGACTTACGAAGGATTGTTCACACCCGAGTTCGCGAAAAAACTTTGACAGTGATGTTATGTATAATAGCCGATGTATTCATTTTTCCGTTTAAGTCTTTATTATTTTGGAGTCGTACGCGTAAAAGTTTCAAAGACGTCGTCGGTTTACATTGTTACGATTTCTAACGATCAGACGATTCTACGATTGCACCGTGATGGCGTGACGGCGAAGATTCGTTTCTTCATTTTTTTTGGAAATCGACAGTCGGACGTAGACGAGTAGGCGTTCAAACGCAAAAAAAAAAAAAATAATAATAATAAATAAATACGAGTATAATGTCACCGATTTCGAATTCGTTCGAAATAAAAGGTTTTTTTCTTCTTTTTTTTTTTTTTTTTTTAGTTGAATATTTAAACGTTATTATAAAACACGAGTCGTTTATTCGAGTTCGAGTGCAAGTGGCATATGCACAGAGTTTTTAAAATATTTACCGTTTGTGGAATTTAACGATAACACGAGACGTCTGCAACGAGTAAAACTATTATTATAACTCATTAATAAAATTCTTGTCGCGCTGCGTAGGTTTTAGTTTTGCACTTAAACAAAACCCAAAGTATTAAAGCAAATAATGTTGTACGGATATAAAGAAAATAATTTAATCCTTGGTCGACTATACGTATATATATATACGAGTATGTGTGTCGTTTAATATACATATAAAATCACGACCACCAGATGAAGTCTACGCATGATATTTAATATGGGAACCGCACAATTTACAAGTTATACTCGACAACGCTAGTTTTATGCGTGGTGTACGTCAAGTGTCTATTATTTTTCACGATACAATGGAAAACACGCGTACCATTATGTTAAAAAATGAATGGCACTTATTAAAGAGCCGAGTGTCGTTCGGGCGAAAGTTGAACTATCGAAAAACTCCTCCGGGAAAAAAAAAAAAAAATGTTTTTTTCGTATATATTATTATTATTATTTTTTCTCAGGATATTTTAATAAACTTCAAAAAAAAAAAAAAAAAACAATAATAATAAAACAATTTACGCCGGAGAATATTTAAAAACAGTTTAAACGTATCGTATTATATTATCTTCGTTTCGAGACGATTTTGTTGTACGTTTTCACGTTCAACACGTCGCGTCGTCGTGATAATCGTAACGTGAATAATCATAGACGTATAGGTATTATTATTATAATACGTATACGATTCTTTTGAGTCATAAAATTTAATGTTTTTTTTTTTTTTTCACTTTTTCCCCCTTTTCGTTTTTTAATTTTAACACTGGCAAACGTTCGGTATTATACACATTAATCATAACTTATTTATGGACATATTTTACATGCTCTGGTCGTTTTATAGACGTCACAATAACAAAACAATTTTTAATCTCGGGACGAGCAGTTTCAAAACCGAGTTAATCTTTTGTGTCGTGCGCGTCGTCGATGATGCCTACTCATCATAAACGCACGGTGCACAAAACGGAATAGATTATTTTTTCTATAATTAAAACAATTATTTTAATACCGACGAATGCGAATTATATTTAATATTTATCTACGCCTACGATCTATGCGCATATTCTCCGCGCACAGCATTATGTATAAAAAATATACGACTATGTGATTATGATTTTTAACTATGGTGTAGACAAATAATTTAGCGAGGAAAAAAAAATCTTACCGTTTTTATATCGACTTATAATGATCGTATAAACCGGAAAACAAAAAAAAAAAAAAAAACAATCTCAGGGTCGTCGCGGCGCGAAATACATTATTATTATATAGACTACGACGTCGTCGACGCGTGTTCCTGAAATTAACTATTGTGCGATACAAATGCATTTAGAGAATTATTTAAAGGCGGATTCGGAGGCATCGACCTCCGACGACGGGGGACGATCATAAAACTATATTGCCGTTAACATCTCGAAGTATAGTTTACATATAAATATTATGCATACGTCATAACTTATAGTAGTGAGGGGAGGGGGGCGTGAACTCATAAAATAGTTTGAAAGGGGGCGTGGAACTCAAAAGGTTGAGAACCCATGTCGTAGAGTAACATTTTTTCGGTAAAATTCAACGGAAGAACGCCCGGCGGTAAAGGACGCGTTTGTAATTATTTAATTAGCATAAACGTTTGCGTGACAAAAAAATAATAATTGTAAATACCTAATTTGGCAATATGACTGGGGATTTTTTTTTTTTAACACTTGAGATTATTTTTGAGGAAAGCGCGTTCTGCCAGAAAACGTAGACGTCAGACCCGCGCGCGTTAGTTTGCGTTCAGAGCAAAATATGCTGCCAAACGTATAGTTATTAAAAATTACGTATGATATAGAGTCGTATTTAGAATAATTCTGGCGCGTTTAGACTAAAGGCTGCCCCGCATATGAGGGGAGGCTCCGGTATCGAACGAATAAAAAATATTATAAACGTGTAAAATATTATATAGAACTCCGAAAAAAAAAAAAACGAAAAATAATCTCATAATGTATACCATTAATAGACCGTAGAAGGGCCGTTCGCTGTGTAATCGTCGCTCTAATCATAATATTATAATAGGTCGTGTAGAATACGAATTAAATCGAACCACTGTGGATATTAAAATAATGGTAGACTCCGGGCCATTGAAATGTTTTAAATTTTCACCTGCGACCAACCGACAACAACAGAATAATGAACGAACGAGATACGGCTTATACGGTGTCGGGGAATTAGTATTTTAAATTTGAAACCCCATTGCTCTGGAAAAACGGTTCCGAGCGGTGGTAGGCGCTATCGGAACAGCCGTCTACTTCTTAATCATTGACTCAGGATTTTCGAAATTTCCCGAACGAACGAGGAGGAAATTCGAATGAAATTTTCAATTTCATTAGATCGAAATGGTTTCGTCGATATTTTTACGGAAAAACAACTCGAACGTTTCAAACGTCTATAGACGGGAAGTACGAACAAGTCGAATGCGTCGCGAATAGAAAAATCGGAAAAAATTACACGTCAGTAAAACCCACAACGACGAGCTTCACTCGGAAGCTCAAAAAGGTCGTGCCCGTAAGAATTGATCGTCGACCACTCCGCGAAAAGTCCGTCGATCGTGCCGCGATAGATACGACGGGACTCTCCCTCCAAACGCGCGCAGCTTATTGTTTACTCGTATTGTACGAAGTGTCGACGCCGCGCGGCGTTAACGTCTAATATAATAACATTCGACGACAATGTCTCGGTCTCCCCGAAACGCCGGAACCGGGCGCGAGCGAATTACAAACGCGAACGGAGCGTATTATATAAATCACTCTTGCCGCGCGTATTCGAAACGACTTGTTATTCGTGTAAATTGAGTGGTAAAGCCGCCGCCGCCGCCGAAACTTCCATTATCGCCGCGCCGCGGCGTGATTAATCGCGCGAAGGGGTGAATTCGTTATTGTCGTTGTTGTTTTCTTTTTCCCTTTTATCTTTTACACATATTATTATATTAATCGCGCGCGGCCGACGACGGCTGCGGCGGCGTGTCCGCGGTGCCGCGCGTTGTGTACGCGAAGACCCCGAAAAGTCGCGTCCGCCCCCTCGTCGTGCCGAGATTAATTACGCGCGCACACGCGCGTCGGGGTCCGATCGTTTACGCTATTTATCATATGAGCTCGCCACCTTTAAACGAGTGTCGAGTGCCGTGGACGACGGCGACGGAAAACCGCAAAACACATTACAAACAATGGCCGGTCGTCGTCGTCGTAGTCGCGAGCGCTAGAGAAATCTCGAAAAAGGAAACGACTAGAAAAAAAAAAAACGAAGAGGGACGAAAATTAATAATTATAGCGATGAGACGACGTTATAAACGTTTATTCGTGTGTTATATATATAGGTGTCTGTTACGGAGGTAGGACGAGCCCGCATTGTATGATGCGATAAACAGGCGAGAGCGGATCGGGAATCGTAAACTTCGACGCGACGGACGCGACCCAGCCGCTGAGCGTTTTACACTCGGAATACAATGCGCTCGCATAATAAAAAACAACCGTAAACCGTTTCTTTTTCTTTTTTTTGTTTCGGGTGGTTTAGAGGCGGTCGGTCGGTCGTGTGTGTGTGTGTGTATATTAAGGTCGGCGATATTAAGGAGTACGGTGTATGTGTAAATACGATTGGACGCGCGGGGTGAGAGAAAAAGAAGGCGAAGACCTGTATCCGAAAGGGATATTAATATACACGAATGGCCACTATCAATTACGCCTCCGTTGACGGGTCAATGGAAACAATTAGATCAGACACACGCGTGTGTATACGAACAGTGAAACCGAAGATATATATATATATATACGTTTAAACGCGTGAATGTCGAGTGTGTGTGGTAAAGTATATGCATATATGTACGCGGTCCCGTTCTCCAGAGGAGGGAGCCCGGCCATTGTGTCCCTGCGGAGTTTATTATAAGAGTACATTATAATAGCGGCGGCGGTGCACCCTATAAACGCATATATATATATGCTATACGTAGGCCGCCGATACGTCACTTCACGCGCACCCTTTTCTTTTTTATGTACGATGATTTTACACACTGACTTTCGGCTAAAATACGCGCATCACGATATATCGCATTAATCGCGCTATACACGCACGCGCTCGCACAAATACGATATTATATAAATACGCTGCTGTACAGAGACCGCCTCGGCCGTCGAACGCAAACCCGCCGTCCAACGATTATTTCTCGGTCGTATAATCGTTTAGAAAATACACATATTATAACTCACAATGTTTTATAGGATTACAAGGTTTATAATATAATTATTTGTACAACGAAACTGGCGTACCCCGGCGGCGGCGGCGGCGGCGGTGCGATCGGCAGTAATAATTGTAAGCTCCGCGGACGGACATTTACGAAATAATTATCATAACTGTTGTTAGTCTTTCTCGTGATCGTAAACGACAGGAATATTAATCGCCGAGTCGATAATGGGATCGATGCTGCGAGCGGGGAGGGGGGGGGGAATCCGGCGGCGCGGCAGAAGAGAGTTCCATCGCGGACAGTTCTTCCGGTTATTATTATTAGACGTCATGTAATTTAAATTATACTTAATGACGACTCGTTAGTGTTTGTTCCTCGTCAATTCAAATTTTAAATTTTAGAACAATACTAGGGCGAAGAAACTTATTTCTGTAGTTTTGTGATCTACTGTCGGCTGACGCTGAGTGTTGCGGCGAGTTTTCATTTTCCCCGCAAACTTCGGTGACTTCGAGCTGTATATTGTACATATGGTATTTACTTGGCGAGTTTAACGAAAGTACTTGAACGAACCAACAAAATGTTTTTGATGTTATATTATGTGCTCACGATGTAGTCAGTATTACAGGTACGTTTTTAGTAGTATAAATGTTATTTTTTCATTGCCACGTCACCGCCCCATATGGTTGTTTTCACAGGCGCTAATAGGGGTAGGGGACATAGATCCCCCGAATCACTGCCAAGTCTGCCCAAATGAAGTACGAAGTAAGTTATACGTGAATGTCGTTGTCTTCTTGTGTTGAATTTGTCTTCAGAAAAATGATTGAGGAAAAATTGTATTTTTGAGGTGGATAAAATAATTTTCTGATATCACGGATGGATGAGAACGGTTGTTTCTTCCACGTCGATTAATGTCGTTAGATTTGTCTCACTGCCTGGCTCGCCTTATCGATTTCCATTTTCCATTTCGGAACGCGCGCGCTCTGCAATGCAGTAATATGTTTAATAAACAAACGATACATTTTGTTCATACATTATTGATATACATTTTTCATCGATTCGCGCCTGTGGTCGTTTTTTTTTTTTTTTTTGGGTTCGACTAGCTGCAGGGATTCGAATGTTTGTGACCGTCGGAATTCCGAACCGTATAACGTTCTGCCGGCACACAACCAGTTGGGTTTACACGACGACGTTATACTGTTATGTCATCCGTTTTCAATTCGTTTCGCTTCGATTAAACATTCACGACACCACATTTTATTACACCGGGCAGGCCTCTCGTTCAGAGAAAACTTTACCCAATATAATATTATAATCCGTCGAAACTCGTAAACTCGTAGATTATAGAACCGGCCGTGTAATATTTTCGCATAGCCTATGTGCCACGTTGCAGTTTGCAGGTATTATAATATAGAATCTATATTATTGATCGTCGCGGGCTTTAAGAAGTTTAAAAATTCCTCCCTCCCCCCGGACGTGTTGTAATATATTAGATTTACTGTCCGAGTGTCGATGGATTAGTAATGTCGAGAAGAAAAAAAAAGATACATATAATATTAACGTTTAGGCACGAAATATCGTTTCACATTAGCGTGTGAATCGAAACTGAAATATTTGCGACCAAAATGACGCGTGCAACGCCACACACGATTTAGAATTTCAGATTCACACGATATAGCGCGCGCGCGCGCGCGTCCCGGAGCAGCATAATAATATTTCATTCGCGGTGCGTATTGAATTCGTATTGATTTTTTTTTCAAAACTCCATCGCCTCTGCCCGTAAATTTTTCGACGCGCCGACAGAATAACTAGACGAACGATTATAAAATCGTTTTACGATCGGCATAGACATTCCAAACACACGCCAACAGAGTTTTTTTTTTTTTATTCTTCGGTACACCGGAAACAACCAGGTGCGTATTCTACATACATATAATGCGACGCGTTTGACTTGTAAAAAATACGAACGTTTTATTGCTTCGTTTGACCCGTGCGCACGAGATCTATAACATAACGGCACGACCTACTATCATCATCACAATGTATTATTATCTAGTCGTCGTCGCCGTCGTCTGTACGGGAATCGTACGATTGATTTCTCCGAGCCGGCGCGCGCAATGTGTTTGTTTACGTTGTACTCGCTGCAAGTTCCACAAGCGAATCAGGTTTTTTTTACACGTACGCGAATACCGCGTCGCGTACGTAATAATACATACGGATTATAATAATAGTTATTCGCGCGAGTTTATCAACACCGTGCGACGAATTAATCGTTCGCGGGACGCGCGCGAGAACAGTATAATAATAGCGTTTAAATTTCAAATCGTATGACAATAGCGGCGACGATGTGACGGGCGGTGAGCGTATAGAGAATCGCCGCGCGTTACGAAAAAAATCGGCTGTTTGAGAGCCGACGCACTCATACAAATATAGTCAACCTTAAAAGTGAATTCGCGTACACACGCGAGATACGACTATTGACGCTGTGACTAAGAATGTTTTGACAGTACGCCAATTGTTTCATTGAATTCTCGATCACGCGATCTTTTTAATTGTCACGTCGACATTATCCCCACGCGTACTATTATACACAACGTAAGTTTTCTCGGATCGAATTATTCGAATTAGCCGACCGACTCGATATTGTACACGATACGTACGTAATTAATATATGTGCGCGTTCGCGTTTTGAAATAAACCGAAACTGTATAAAGTGAACTAATTGCGTTCGTTTTATAACAATTATTATGACTTGCCAGTAGGACGGTTTTGGACCGAGCGTTTGTCCTTGCCATCTCGGCCGAGTCAATCATACGAATTGTCGCATCCAAAAAACGGATCCGAGCGCAGGTCAATCGGTCAATGTGGTATAATATGTCGTATTGAATTCTCCGTTGTTTAGACGCGCATTTGATTTTTAACTAATGAACACACTTAATAAATGACTCGGTGTAAGCTGTAACGAATGAATAATAAAAACCCTTGCCGTAAATCTTTTAATTTTATTAAATTTTTTACACAATTTCTCTCGTATTAGAAAAACTACTGAATCGAAAAACCTTTTTGTGCTTTATCCGACTGCGATTTTCGACCTCGCGACGCTCGCGGTGCACATTCGACGCACGAAATATTATAATGTTTATGGGGAAAAAAAAATTAATAAAACATGAAATGCAAACGTTCATCGATTCGTTGGGAATCCAATAGCCGATAGAATCCGTGCGGGCGAAATCGTAACGGAAACGGCCGCGAGTTCTAGAACCACAATACCGTACGATAATAATTCTAGACAACTTCCGAGTATCAGAGCTACCGAACGGAACACGTTGAAACGCAACGTGAAATGCCGATTTACGTCATATTTTTTTTTTATGGTTTTTACACTTGACGATTTGCTTGTAACATTTATAGAATATATTAACTGTTTTGACGATTAGATAATGTTTGATCCGGCGATCAGATCATATTTTGTGAAACGCAAATAAATCAAGACGATTAAAAATAATAAGTGTTTATAGACGGTACGCGCGAATAGATTATAATTCTCGCGACGACTTTTTTTCGTATAAAAATTTTTATTTTTTTTAAATCCGACGAGTAAATAAATAAATAAATACACATATATATATATATATATATATATATGCCAAGGCGTATTTTTGCCGCCGACGATGCGAGAATTAAAACGATTAATACGACGATTTATTAAGATCGCAAATAAATAATATTCAGCTCACTCCGAAGAATATTATATATGCATTTCTATATAAATGCGCGTGTATAATTGTATAATACAGGCGCGGCTCGGAAAATGTTTTCGAAGGCCGGAAATAAAGTTATAAAGCTTATCACGAGCCACGTCCTCTCGTCGGTCGCGATCCGTTGGCTCGATGGGGGGGGGGGGATGGGCGATAAACCGATTAAAAATGCGCTTTAATAAACTGTGAGAACGACAAACACGTTTTCCGATTACGTATGCCGCCGCTTTTTGGGTGCAAATGCGAGTTCCTTGTACACCAGTTTGACATCTGCTGGGATTTACACACGTCGGTGCGGCGTGCAGTTACACGCCAGTCGATGATGACGATGCCGTCGCCGCCGCCGCCGCCGCCGCGCTGATGTATTATTTAAAGCTCCCGAACAAAGCTCCCATTCCTCGCCGACAGTTTTAATCCGCAGCCCAAAACGCGGCATATATAATTGCAAACGTCTCGACACTTCCGCAAACTTAAAGATTCTTTCGTTTTTGTTTTTCTCGCACCGTGACGATGTGTCGCTCGTACACGGTCACCGTTCCCGCACAAATAGTCTAATCATGTGCGCGTACCAGTATCATACAGTGGTCACTCGATCGTTATACAGCCGCCCGACAATCGGATGTCATAATGTTACTCATCGATTCGCATCGAGACGTGTGTTTTTCAAACGATATTTTTTAACGGTTTTTAAACGCGAATGACGTGTCGCCGTGTAGTTTAGGATGTTTTACGTGACGGGACACGCGTAGTAGTGCCCGCGAATCGAATCGCAACGATTTGAAAAGCCGCCGAAACGAGGAAAATAAAATTAAAAATTTTGATTTACACGACGCGTCGGTTTGATGTGTTTCACTACGAATTCTAATGAAAAGAATCTGGATTTTGCCATCGCGCAGTCCCGTATATTGATCACAGTCGCCGGAGACGATTAAATGTAATCGTGATAATTGTGATTCTGTGATTTTTTTCACGAGTCTAATGTTTGTTGTTGATATTTTGTACACGTACAACATTATTGTATTCGATCAAAGTCTCTGATAATATACTCGAGATGCAAAAAATCACGAGTATGGTTTTAAAAAAAAAAAAAAAAACCGAGTAGCAAATAGTTTAACGTTTATGGTATATATAACTACTCAAGAATTTTATCGAAGACTCTTTTGACGCGCTGTTCGCATTGTGTAGGTACAGCGGCCTCTGCAGAGCGCTATTGTACGTGGAGAATAATAGCTAGACACCAACGATTTTTGAATTAATAACGCCGCGATCCGATTGGACACGTAGCTGTACACCCGCGTGCAACGTGCTCGATTTTTGTGTGTGTGTTTTTCCCCCACTGCAAACGAACAGAAATTAATATGTTAAACGGCCAAATTTTAATGACGTGTCTCACTATGGATTTTGGGCTTCTGAGAATTTTGGCGAAAGTCATCGCAGTGGTATTTCACGTGGTGTTTTTTTTTTTTTTTTTTTTGTAAGTCGAACGTAACGTGTAATGTTTTTTTTTCTTTTTCTTTTTCTTTTGATTCGGCAAAAAAAAACGAACAGTTAAAAGTAGATATATATATATGTACAGAGCGCGTGTTGGTGTGTGTGTGAGAGAGAGACAAACAGACGACAGACAGAAAGAGAGAATAAAATACTGCCAAAAACTATTTAGGTCAACGGTTTATAAAAAAAAAATAAATAGTACCCTTGACTTTTTTTTTTTTTTTTAATAAGTAAATTACTATTATAGAAGTTGTGTTATTAAATACCTATCTATAGTCGGCGTAATTATAATACATAATAATATTATGATTTATGAAGAAAATTAAACTTTTTCTCAAACTATAATCACGCGTACCTGTGTGTGTGTGTGTGTAAACGGATTCGCAATTTACTGATCATTTCGTGTTTCCGAATCGGGGCTTATTTATACGTATATAATAATTATAGTGTAGAATAATTTTTGACAAATAGATCACAGTCGTATAAATTAACTCGAGTACAAAATTAAATATACGTTTATAATTCGATATACCTATATAATAATACGAGTACATATTATGCGGTACGCATAGAGGTGTTGTAATTATATTTTAAATTTAAATAACGTTTCATTGCCAAGGTCATTAACCGTACGCGTTAACGATCGGAAGATTGAACTAATCGTGTATTTTTGAAATTTATTTGGGTTTCCTTAGACTGTAAAAAAAAAAAAAAAACCGTACAGTAGGCGGTATTGTCCTAAAATCATTCGGCTCGATTGTCTTTAATTTTCAAGCACTCGGGCGTATGTGCAGTTACCGATGTGTAGAGAATATATTGTATTAATGCGTATTATGTACATGACGGAAAATTTGAACATTTGATACCACTCTTGGATAAAGTGAAAAACATTTAAGAGGCTTTCGACTTCAAGTGACCTTGTGTGTAACCATCACCCTAACCTAAAAAAGTGAATGGTCTTTTTCATCGCGGTATACGGAGGGTACAAACACTACACATAAGACTTCAAACGTAATCCACACGTGTATCCCAATACGTGAAATCGTTTTTTACTATTTACAGTTGTTGTTTTTTTTTTTTAAACCATGCGCGCGGTCCAGTTATAAATATCACGATTTAAATGTAATTTTCTAGACGTACGCGTGTACACACACAGTAAATACGAATCCGTGGTGGATAATTTCATAGTTGAACAATAAAAACAATTTGTTTTTTATTATAATACTATAAGTACGCGCGTGTGTACGTCTGTACGTGATAATACATCAAACATATTAAAGAGAATATCAAGTAGATTCGTTTTGTTGACAGTTCGAATGACACGCAGAATAATCGTTTTCAGTAGAACAATTGACGATCGCGTTAAGTCAAAACGGGGGCTGTGTCGAACAAATAATTTCAAACGAGCATTGTCTTGCAAACTATATCACGAGCTGGTCGTGTATAGATCGGTAAAAAAAAAATTTTTTTTTCAAAAATAACACTAAACGTTAGGCGGGAAAAATGTTTTGGCGGCCAATCTATATTATAACATGAGTGTGCGATAGGACACGTAGCCTGTAAGAGGGTGTGTGTTATCGTTGGAAATCGGGACGGAAAAATATTTCTACGCACGTGGTTTTCGAAAAGATTTCGGTTTCGAAATGTCCGTTACACGCGCTGCACTCGGACTACTTTTATTTATAGTCTGTGGCGGCGCGGCGGCGTATTGAAGTGCGATTATTTTCGGGCTCGTGGGCGTCAAGACCGTACAGTAGCTTTGCTGCGAGATTTCGGTATGAAATATCGTTTCGAATGTCAAACGCGAACATTTAGTGGGACGAATTCGAGGAGACTGCGGCGCGGCAGCGCGACCGTAAAACGAGGATCGTTGTCTCGCGCGCCGACGGAAAAGCAAGACGTTTTAATACGTAAACACACGGCTTGTTAGGTCGACAATCGGCGGCGTGCATATTACTCGCGTACGATACAGGTGTACACGCGGCGCATGATAAAACGTTAAATTTTATCGGTCCCCCGGCCCCCCCTCGAAAATCCCGCTCCTCGGTGCGCCCGTAACTATAAATATCGTCGGACCTATGGGCCGAATAATTAGTCTTTGATGTTGTTGGTTCGAGGAGAGATGTGTATCTTATCCGATGACAGCGTTTCACACCTTTAGATATATATATGTGTATACGTATACACACACACACACACATACAGGTAGTTAATGATGTAAACAGTTACGGGTTTAATGACCACCCGGGGTAAGTCCGATCATGTCCGGCTATTGTTTCCCGCGCACCGCCGCCGTCCGTCGATTATAATATTTTGTAAAGAGTAGACGGATGAAGGGGGGGGGGGGAAAAGAAACAATTTAAATTAATACGAGACGCGTTTAATGTACACACACGCGCGCGCGCGGATCTCCGAGTCTGTCGCTCGTAAAATAAAATACAACGGACCCAAATAATATCTCGTATATACTAGAGACCGAGTGTTGTTATTGCCCGAAGAATTTCAACGTCCCGGCAGCATCACGACATCGTCGCCGACGCAATAAATATCGCCTCGTCAAGTCGTCGCGGCGGCGGCGGCGTCCCCTTTCACGTCGAAAACGCCAAGGTAAACACCGCCGCGTTCGAATAAATAACACGAGGGAAGAAAACCACATTTCGGGTGGTTTTTATTATTATTTTTTTTTATTTTGTGTGTGTGTCGAGTACGCGTTGTCGCGACGATTCGTTGGCCCGGTGCAGGTATAAATTTATGGGTAATGCGTTTGTGATGGGGAGGAGGACGAAACAGAAAGAAATCAAAAAACATCGATTCCTCGTGGTTTGATTTTTCATTGTCTACACGACCGTCGTGTTTTGCGCTCAGTCATCGGATCGCCGACGACGCCGCGCCGCCGCGATGTACCTATTATACGGTCCTATAAATACACGTATTATAATAATACAACGGTAATGTGGGAGATTTTTATCGCGCATAATACGACGTTTGTCGCGTTCTACAAAAACAGACAAACACCGGTGCCCAAAAACATCGGAAAGAAGGACGTGGAATCCTCGTCGGCGGCGCCCACATGCGGAGAAGAAGAGACCTTTTTCGCAGCGCCGCGGCCGTGTCCGTCGGTCTCCACCTGCGTGCTGCCACGGACGACGTACAGGGTGATCCGTTCTCTCCGCGGCCCACTATGTGTGTGTGTGTGCGTGTCGGCGGCGTTGTTGCGGGGCTCGTCTGGCCGAACGCAGACTGAACGGCGCTAGGCCACCTTCGAAAGACGTCAGTGCGATTGTATCGAAAACTGTCGATAGTCGAGACTCTGAATATATAAACTAAAACACATCGTCCACTACTCATGGCTGTCATGTTATCTTCGTTTTAATCGTTTTATTTTCGCATCGCGTCGTTGAAAAACTCCAAGGGCGTTTGATTTGTATTCCAAAAAGCACAACGGTTCTTGACGATAATTTTCGTGTGCTCGATGATTTATATTTTGCTTCGTCGTTTCCACCACCGACGACGGACGAAATTATTTTCTTCGGATCACAAACTTCCCGTTAAAGAAGTGACGCGTTAGACAAAACCGTTGCTCGCAATAATCGGAAATATATGCCTAGAAATGTCCAAGAGATGTTTGAAATCTTTCTGTTGATATCGTTTGAAAAAATCGTCGTTCTCGTTGCTCGTGGACATCACATTTTACGAGAACCCGGAGAATAATAACTAACCAGACCTGTACAGCCCGTAGATTTACTTTTATAACTGGTGACTTGATGTGATGTGAACCTGTGCTTCGGACGCGTAACGTGGCGCTTAAACGTCACATCGAGTGACTCGGTGGTGACGCGAAGATTTTTCCTCTCGAAATCGACATTTTATAGACATCAGTACTGGCGGTACCAAGTACTTATTAATATATTGTGATCGAGGTTTTTCACATGAAGGATATGAATGAAAGGAAAATGTTTTGAAATTGTGGTTTGTTTTGTTGTTTGTTGTTAGATGTCAAGATGTACCAGCGAGAGAGAGAGAGAGAGAGAGAGAGAGAGAAATGGTACTCTTGTCGTATGCGGTCTATCGTACATTTACAATCTACTGCTCATAAAGTCAAGTGTTTTATTAGTTTATACGTCTTCGTCTTTATAAAACATTTACGAACGAAATACTTTTCCACTGAATCGTTTAAATAACTTTTTACCTATTGAAAATGTGTTTTCAACGTGTATTTTACAAAAAACAATACGCCAATGAACGGGGACCTTAAATTTTTCAATCTGTGCTTGTAATATTGTGATTACGACGACGCTCGTTGCGAAATGACAGACGGAATATTTACGATTTACACATTCGCGCGGCACAACAATGGTGGCACATAAAGAATTCGTTCGCAACCGTGAAAAATCTACTCGGAATCTAGTCGTCTTTGAAGACGCGCAATAAAATAGATTTTCAATAATGCACGACGATGCGTTTAAAATGCATCTAATCTAATGTCTCGACAACAGGTACTCAAAAACAGCGGAGGCGCGATATTTTCCTTTTTTATTGATATTTTACAGATTCCTACCTCATCTGTTTACAACGAAAACGCGATAGCTCGATAAATAATTCCCATTGTCTCGAATTACAGTAAACGTGATATCATCAGATTAACGCGTAAATCTAGTATATTCGCAAAAGGTGTTGCAAACAAACGAGGCCCTCTTACACGTGCATCTAGTTCCGTCTACATCTTATCCGTATTCTATATATAATTATTTTATTTACTCGCTATAGTTTATATGATGTATAGAGAACATCAAAAACCTACTTTTTAAAGTCATTATTGTTTAGAACATGTTTAAAAACTACCAATATAGACATCCCCCCCCGCTTTTTTTTAAATGTGAATCACGTGTTTCAAATATACCCCCTTCGCGCCGCCGCCACTAACCGCAGGTCGGGTTATGTATTTTATAAATCT
This sequence comes from Drepanosiphum platanoidis, assembly GCA_948098885.1. Taxonomy (NCBI): domain Eukaryota; kingdom Metazoa; phylum Arthropoda; class Insecta; order Hemiptera; family Aphididae; genus Drepanosiphum; species Drepanosiphum platanoidis. Next base: position 25,799,655 of record OX402529.1, on the reverse strand, counting down.
AAACGAAAAGAATTTCATGCCTTTAAGGCCGACGACGACGACACGCGCGCAGTACAAAATAATAATAATAATAATATACCGGCTCAATAATACAATATGGACACGTACGTATCATACGTATGCGCGCGTCTGTGTTGGCCGACTCGTGTAAAATATTATTATTTTCTAATTCGCCGGTCGGAAAACGGAAAAGTCGTGCGTCCCCGCGGGTTTTTTTTTTTTTTTTTTGCTGAAAACGCGGTCGATGGAAACGCACCATCGTACGCGCGTAATTTGAAATTTGTAAGAGGTAAAATTTCCAAAATTGAAATTCGATCAGAACCGGTTCACGCGTATATACATATACTCGTATATATGGTACAATATACATTATATTATATATCGTGTTAACCGGTTGAGAGAATGAAATAATATAGCATTACCTAGTGAAAAAAAAACCACAACGTCCAGACGCTGTGCGTCATTGATGAATGTGCGAGAGTTTCTCGACTCTCATGGTGCATATATATTTATTGTGTGTGTGTGTGTGTGTATATGTATATATTTATATTATACTGCACGTACTTCTCTACGTGTGGTACACCGCGGTACATTCGCTCGGCAAACTTTTTTCATCTTTCCCTAACGCGCCTAAAGAATTAAAATCGTACAAACACACGCGCGCTCACGAATGCGAAAAATTAATTATACCGACTGACTGACAAATAACTGCGAAGCAAAATAACAACAAATTATCCGCGATAATGATAATCAATATGTTCGTAGACGAAAAATAAACGGATGTATAATTTATATGCGCTTAAAACTCCATTTTAACGATTCGGATACGTTAGCATTTACAGACACGTTCGGAAATCAAATTTATTTGCTCTGAACAATTACACCGTATACGCGTGGAAAAAAACAAAACTAAATATAGCCGTTAAGCGTATACCGTACGTACACTTTGTCACGTTAATACCTGTATTACGAATATATTGTTTTAAAAGCAATAAAGCACTATAGAAAATTAGCGACACTTTCTGAATGGATATCGTTAACGGCAATTATAAGTGGCTTGGAAATACCTACACTACATTTTAATTACGTACGAACAACTTTTAAAGTGGTAGTCTAAATATTTGCGTACAACACTTCTGAATAAACGCGTGTTCAGCTTTATTTCAGAGATTTTACAACTATTACTCGATTGGTTACTATTATTATGCAATATCATGGGAAAGTTGATACGTAGTTACATCTATCTCGCGTTTAACAAAATTAGCCGTGACATTTTTTATGGAATCATATCCTTGTTTTTTGTTTTTAAAAAATTTTATATTTCACGACGAAAACCCGCTTTTTATGTTACGTATAACATCGTAAAAATCTAAAAAACGTCGTCGAGAAAATTTTAAGTTTTCTCCGAAATGATAATATGTTATATACAATTTCGGTGTTAGATAATGACTATAAGAGCGTACAATATTATATTTATATACGAACGCGTGTGTTGTACGACGGGCTGTACCTACGTGTGGATGCATTTTAAAATACGAGTTGATTAACTATTGGTTTTCATTTAAAATGATAATATTTATATTGAAACCCGTGCACTGTGCAGGTATGTAACCTCGACTGGCTCGACTTTGAGTACGAAACTGGTCGTGTGATTGCGAACGGGACGATTTTTTTTTTTTTATCCTATCGCCATTTTTAGCGTCGTTTAGTCGGTATACGTATATTTTACGGTATGACAATGATTTTTTACTAGAAGACGTATTCTTTTCCTCTCGAGCAAACTACCGTTTCCGTCAAATTCAAAGTCGGGGACGTATCTCACGGTACAAAACGACGTGGTTTAGAATCGACACAACGACGGTAGGAAACAGCCGACAGTTTCAAACGCGTTCGCGAGTTTCGACATAATATTTCGACGCGATTTCGAGCACAAAAATATATAATATATGACTAATGTTTATGTCTTTATATATCGCACGGGCGCGATTCGGGGGCCCATTCGGTTTTCCAAATATCCCTTCCCCCAGCCTTCACGTTAATTTTATTTGTTAACAATTTTACCACACAGGTGGTTCTTACAGTTTTCATTGAGAAGAAAAATATGCATTGTTGCGTGAATAATAGTTTTAAAATTTAAAATTCGTGGTAGTAAAAAACGTCGCGCACCGGTGAAAACGTGTGAACATATTGTTCGTGTCTCAAAAGTTACCTCCAGAGAATGATGCACCCATATATAAAATCGACGAACATTGTTGATCAAAACCAACGATATGATATAAACGTTCGGTGAAAATTTTCAAAAAGTCTCTCTACACGATTCCGTTTCGAGTGGTAACTCACGAACAATAGAAAAAAACGTTACCGGTTTTTCTCAATCGTCGTGTTCGAAAAAAATACTACTGCAAAGGGAATCGGACGGTCGACCTCCCTCTCCCAAAGTACCACCATATGGGCGACGACTCCCCCTCCTCCGTGAAATCGAAAATCGGACCGATTCTTCCTGTCGGCAAGACACAACACGCGCGAAAACACGCGCACTTTGAAACCGATCCGCTCGGAATCTACGAAAACTACGATAAATACGACGCGATACCTCTCCTTCACCGCGGACGTTAAAACAACGAGGATTGTGTATATACTTATGTAAAACGTTTACGATATGATGACAAAGTATATCATGATATATAAACAAAACAAACAGGTCTCGCACGGAGTATTATGATGAAAACTTAAAACAGACTCGAACATTTAAACACACGATATATTATCATAACGAATAAACGATATGAACTCCTCGGACGAGACCTATTCGTTCGACCTAATATTTCTCTATAATATTATAATATAATACGACAGCGGTTCTTTTGTAGGACACGGACACCCAATGAAAGATTTTTACAAATCGCGGACCCCCCTACCAATTTTTTGTCGAATTTTATAATTTTATATGAAAAAAATATTGTAACAATGCACTCGTGTCACGCATTGACATATGTTAGGTGTTAATAAGGCTGTCGCGGACCCCCGACAAGAGTATTGCGGACCCCCCCAGGGGGCCGCGGACCACAGGTTAAGAACCGCTGATATACGATATTATTACGTGTGTGTGTACGTACCCGGTTTCCGGTGACGCGAACGACGTCTGTTTAGCGGTCACGTTGCCGGCGCTCACGCGGACCTCGACCTCGCCGTCGGGCAACACGTCCGCGGACACGGTGTCCGCCGCGGCGGCCGGCAGCAGCAGCGACAAGGCGGCCACCACCACGGCCGCGGCGAGCCGGAACGGCGTGGCGATGGCGGCGGCGGCGGCGACGTCGGACCCGCGGCTCATGCCATCCGCGGCCGGTTAGGTTTTCCTGGCTGTCGGGCGTTTCTTCCTGCTCGGTCCGGGCACGTCCGCGGCCGACACACCCGGGGCGGTATGAACGCCGCCGCAGCAGTCGCGTTATTCGATCGGGGTTTCCGCGGCGCGAAAAATGGGTAAAAACAAAAAAAAAACGCGCGCGGTCTCGTCGACGACGACGGACGGGGACGGTTTTCGCGAGCGGCGACGGCGGAACGCGAGAGACTGTGCGATTCGCGCGCGCGTATTTTTAGTGTTCGCGTTTCGGCGTAAAAATAAAATAGACGAGAGAAAAAAAATAATAGTATCGCGGAGCGCGCGCGTACGGCGCGCCGATCGGACCGGTGTGAAACGCGCGCGCGGCGATTGTGCGCGCGGACACACGTGCGTATGGCGAATGGCGCGCGTTGTTCGGCCGTAGTAACGTCGCGGCTATGCCGTGCCGTCGTCGTCGTCGTCGTCGTAGTCGTCGTCGCCGCCGCCGCCGCCGCCGCTGACGTCCGCGCGAACCGAAACCGCCACGCTCCTGATGTCACTCTTTTGGTCGGCACAAGAGACTGTTCTCACACGAGTTCCTCTCGGGCACGCCTACCACCGCGACGCCACTCGTGCGTCGATGCACTATTAGTCATTACACAGTCATTATGCGATGTAATAATAATATTATTATGTATCACGTTCGACGGCGGTGATATCGGTTGTAAACGTCACGTCCACGCCGTTCGATTCAATCGTATTACATATCGGTTTGTGGTTCCCGTCGACGGAGTTGTGTGTGTGTGCGCGGGGAGGGGGAGCTCTTCGCCTCCCCCCCTCTTGTTATGAATATGTAGACTCGAGGGGGAATCATATCTCCCCGCCCACGCCGTTTGGTCAATTTATTTTCTGATTTTCACTGAAAACATTGTACAGCGTAGTTTAAAATGCAAATTTGTGTTTTCAATATTTTTCCATATTTTTCTAAAAATCACTTTTTCCCTCGTGTCGTTGACGTGTTCAATTAATTAATATCGAGAATTAGATGTCTAAGTGAATATAAGTAATTCAATTTGAAAGCCATGGTGAATTCTTACTTTTGAGTAGGTATTTGACAACAAAAGTAGCGTATGTAAGGGGCAGTTTTTAGGCACAACCTCCCCCTCCCTGTCAACCACAACGAATCTGTGAGAAGTATAAAAAATTAAATAATCCCATTGACCCCTTAGCTGAGCACGCGCCACTGGTTCGAGTTGTTTTCGGGCAGTTGGCATTGAAATTCACTATTGACAATAAAGTTGGGACTTCAGTCTTCCCACATAAAATTATCAAGTTCCGCGCATGGTGGTACCTCCCTTATTATTATTATCTTTTGGACTTCGGGAACATTTTTTGTTTTTCTAAATTTTTTTTATGCTGTTGACTTGAAGGACGGTCGATCCCCTAGTTGACTTTGCGTATATTTTTTCTGGTAGCGAGGAGGTTAGGTTAGGTTAGGTTAGGAGGAGGTGTTTTTGAATTTCCCAACATTTTCCCTAATAATTAACGGTATTGTTTTCAAACGGTTTTGACACATTTTCTGTGCTATTTATTAGATGTGTTGAAGTTTTCGAGTTTTACGAATAATTAATCAAATGAAAACGGCGGTCAAATGAAATCGGGGGATGCTAATTTAAAACTTGAAAGTGTTAAGCATCCCCTAACACCTGCACGGACGTCTATGACTACTGTTTATAATACGACTTCACTGATTTCTTTTCTTTTCGCTACGGTTTTAGTCAGATCGGCAATGAAAATTCATACTCAATATACGGAGGCGTATCGCCGATCGTCGTAAAATTTGGTAACGCTCTCTCGTAAAATTCAGAAAGAAGTGTATTCCTGTTACGAAACAACATATAAATACTAACACACAATACAGACTCACGTATAAGTACCTTCTCTTATTCTTCGAACACTTCGTGTCGCAAAACTCGATTTTTTTTTTTTTTGCCTCTTAATTTATCACTAGGGCATATTATAAACCAAACATATTAAATACTCGTTCGCGTGCACATGTCTGTGGTTACACACATATAGTTACAGTAAACGTCGTTATATCGAAACAAAAAAAAAAAAAAAAATTGCTTTTCGTTTTATGTACGTCACAAAAAATATTTGCACCTTTAATAGGAATTATATTACATACGCGTACCTATTATACACGTATATACCTATTATTATGATTTTTTTATTATTCGTTTATATACACACGTGTATATTCTTTATCGCCTACTTTTTTTATTTTTTTTATTACACGTCACGTACCTATATATATGTTAACGGTCATAAATAGTATTTGTTTTAACCCTTCTGTAGTCATGATTATCTCTCTGGCCTTGATTCGTGTATAGGTATATAAGTACCTACACCGCATATTATATACGTACTCACTATACTTAATCGTGTGTCATACACACATATAATATACCAAATGTCTGTATTATTTTATCGCAATAATTATGGAAAACTGCTTAAAGACTTTCCGCAATGTCTCTTCCAAATTATAGTTGATTACTGATACCGGTGTGGAATACTTTTGATGGATAACAATATTTTAATAGGCGTATTACAGTCGTCGTGTGTTTATTATTATTTAGTAAAGCGTTCTGCTAGCCTTCTAGCAACAATAATTCGAGATCGTTAGTATGACATGTGATTTTTTTTTCGATAATCTGAACACGATTGTCTTAAAAATATCAATTGTTTAGGTACTTAAAATAAATGCGAGTATTTACCTTTAAACTGATACAATAGACTTGATTCCAATGTTAAAATTGAAAAAAGTTAGATTCAAGACTCGGATGAGATACGGGTGATTGATACTGGTGAGTTGGTCTTTTAAATTTGAAACCAATGTAATATTGCCCTCGAAAAACGATTCTGAGTGTGACGGAATGAGATTCTGAGTGGATCAGCTACAAAAAGTTGTGCAGATTTTCGTTATTTTTATAGTTTTATCAACATTCAAACATGAGAAGAAAAAAATCGTACCGATGTAACCAAATAAAGCTTCTTCGATTCGTTCAAATTCCACAAAAACGTTAATATTTCTAACGGCGAATAATCGCTTGGTTTCAAGTATATGCTTTACGAGAACGTCAGTCACGGCTATAGTTGTTGGTCGTTTGTAAAGTCTAAAAAAAAAATACCAACACAGTATTTATAGTCGTGAACTACGTACATTAGTCATATCTAATTTGACGATTTATAGATTATATGGAATTTGAAATACATTTCAAAATGTGTTTGATTCCTAAAATAGAACGCGTAAGAGTCAGAGATCGTGTGAGATGCGGAAAAAAAATAAATATTAATAAATCGTCAACGAAACTACAATTTAATCGCATGAATTTAACGGCGAGCCAGTATTTGTACAATACGCGGGTCATAGATAATAGTACATTGTCCGTACAAGTCGATATGAGATTGTTTTGACTAGTAAGACACGTCTATACGACAACACGAATGCGTGTGCAGTGTCGACAGTTGTCACCGATTTAATCACAAATAATAATTTATACTTTCGTCGAGTTGTTTTCAACCGGCGAAGGCGACTAGTGCCTAAAAACGTGCCGGTGTGCCCACACCGCATAGAACAATATAGGTAGTATGAATGTATTTTATCGAGCTACATTTTTATTCTATATTACGAAATTCAATTTTAAAATATTTTACTATTTTACGCGAATCGTTTTGGACTCTAATAGTGTTACTCCTAGAATCTAGTTGAATTATGCAACAAACACGCATAGACTTGTGTGTACCGATGCGGATTAGTCGAAACGCCGACAGCAGTCCGCGCAAACAATTGGTTCAGGCGTCGAAGAGTCGGCGAATAAATGGGACTTCGGTGTGCACCTTATCCCGCAAACCCGATCGTCAATCTGTTTGCGATGTCTCCGTAAACGACGTCATATTATTGACGAATTTTCTCATTTGTCATCGTTATCGACGAAAAACCTATTTAAAAAAAAAAAATTGTATTAACAATAATATTAGTGGGTTTTTGCGGCAATACAAATCGTAATAATGACATTTTTACTAACTAGGATTTGACGAATATCATCTTCTTTAAATGCACATTTTGTAATAATTGCATATTGAACGAGCCACCGCGTCCAACGGTTATTATGACAATATGATTCACACGTAACATTTGCTTCGACAGACCAATAAACCGTCGTCGGCTGTGCGAAAGTTGTACGAAATCATTCGAGTCTATTATATACTGTACGTAGAAAAACGATAGCGAGTATATAAAAAGCTTAAAATATAATATTATGGGTTTTCTGAACTTTGCCAATTTACAGTTGCCAACAATTTAAAAGCATTATGTAAAAATCTAAAAACATAACGTACCTGTTATAGTTTTTCTCTACGCGCCATATTATTATATTGTTAGCTGTCCTGAATCTTTAACAAATCATTTTTTCATCAAAAATCACTTCTGATTATTACTTGATGTGGCGCTCGCGAGTTTTCCAACAGCCAATGGAGTCAAAAAAACTGTGAACACACCACTCCACCCACCCTTCAGTATGAATTTTCGAGCTATTTCAATATTTTAATAATTCAATATGCATCAACAATACTGATATTTTACTGATTTTTATCAATACTGCAGACGATTGTACACAGTTTGATACCTATCTGTGGGTTTTTGCCATCGTATGAACACTCGTTCAAATTTTCTGATAATATGATAAATTTAATATCTATTTTAAAAACATCGATAGCAAAATACATAATATTATTGAACATCGTATAAAAAATTTTATTAAAATCAATTAAATATATTAATGAAAAATAAATATGTTTATGTCCTGTAAATATCGCGGCGACTTTTCAGTAAATTAATTTTTTGTTCACTATAAAAAGCAATTCATCTAGAATTTCGTTTTTACAATGTCAAGCGTTGAAAATTTACTGAATATTTTTGTCTAAAAAAAATGTGCATATTTTCGTCGTTTTCTCGAGTTTCGTCAAAATGTTCACTTCACAAATGCATACGAAGAAAATGTTTGGTGAAATTACATCCAACTTTTTTCTTTGATCAATAAGTGCAAATACCTATATAAGAAAGGACTTAAATCATCAACTTGTTTAGCTCAGAGTGTAATATATTCATATGTTTTATCGAAATTTTACGAAAAACATGAGAAAACTAAAAAAAAAAAAAACGTATACGTCTATAAATTATTTAAATAGAGCAAAGCAATTAAAATTAAAATTTTAACCTCAGATATTTAATACCGTTTCAATAAAAGTATTTGGCGAAAATTTGAAAATTTCTCATTGCGTCAATTACGTCAATTGAAACCACCTCTGAAGTAAAAGATCGGACCAAGTCTTCTGGTCGAAGTCGCGATGAAGGACGACAAAAAAAACACTGCAAAACCAATACCTTCCCATAGTTTCACCCGGAATCTAAAATAGATTTTAAAGTCTCGTGAATAGGTTTCAATAAAATAACCAGCGGGATAAGGGTAAAATAACGCGTATTATTTTATTCGAGTAGGTTATGAAAAACACAATAAAAGAAGCGAGCATAAAAACACCCGTGGTCTCGGACGATATTATTATTACGACGGCGTTAATCTTAACCCAAGGTGAAGAAAAACTAATAATTGTTAATTTGCTCCACTGACAGAGCACAATACTAATAATGTTATTTATTTCATAAAAAAAAAATGACATTAGTCTCGATTCAAAGCGAATGAAAACTAATAACTGTGTTAACTTGTTCCGACAACTGCAGGGGACAATACGAATTGTATTTGTTTTGTATAAAAAAAAAATAAAGATTTTTTCAAAACTGTATGATAATCGTTTGAGTAGTGTCTATGTAATGACCACAACGAACAATAATTATTGTTAACACGAGGTATCTATTATTTTAATTGAAAATTTATACTAAAACGTTGGACGAAAATGTTTGTTTTTTTTTTTTAAATCTCCAAAGTGTAATTTGCTTTAAAAAACAAGTTTAAAATCATCGAACGAATGGATTTTTTTCAACATAATTATGTTTTTTAGCTGCTCGAAATATAGGGTTTTAATCTGGGTAATATTATAAAAAGACTTACTGGTGAAAAAGAGAAATTAGGCATTAAACTCGTAAGTAAATAAATAACGGACAATTGATTGGAGGAAAATTATAACTCCCCGTCGATTGAAATTATTAATCGGCGCGTCAACAAATGTAGCGATAAAAACTTACTGCCACAGTGTCGACTGGTTTTCGATCCAATCGACCGGCGCCGTGGTGAGTCTACTAAACGTGGATTTTTTTCTGATCACACTGGTCGAACAAACTGGCTCGTTCGATAGCCGAACGAATCCGCGAGTCCGATTTTGCGGCGACCACCGTAAAAGATATTGCAATCGGGTACAGTAGTATCGTCGTCATTACGATTGCAGTCGGTAAAAAATTATCTTAACGCCCCGACGACCGTTTCAAGTGCGATTCGACGTGTTAAAACGTCTTTCGGGGCGATTACAGGTTAGAACTGGCAACGTAACGCTCCCGCGGAGGTGACTGGATGTGACGCGAACGATTTCTAAATCTGCACAGCGTTTGTCTGACGGTATTCTGTACGATTTCAAGTAGACTGTGTCGAACAGAAAATAACTCGGCATAACAGCGAAGACAGGCACGATTGTTGAAATGATAATATCATTAAAAATACTAAACGAAAAATCGTGCGACAACGTGTCCAATATAACAGTATAAAAACTATACAAATACTTACTGTATAACAGCACAAACCAGTCCGTCGAGTGGACTTTTACGGTTTCAGGAAGAGGTTCTCGTAGAAAACCGTAACGAGACTTTCCCGGAAGCGGTCCGCGTCGTCGGTTCAGTATATCGTAATCATTTGTACTATAAGGCAATTAAACAGACAACTCCGTGAGATGTGTAAGTCCTCGATCTTTTTGGGCAAACAGTCTAAAAAAACAAATCTTCTCCTAAAAAAAAAAAAAACAAAACAAAACAATAAACACCATTTATTATACGGCTACAACCTACAACAGACGTGTCACGTTTTTTCAACATCCACTCGTTTTTTTTTTTTTTTTACACAACGGTTTTCGGTTACAAAAATCGCCGTCAATTTGTATGTTATTTATATACGAGAAATGTTGTATACTACTTACCGCGCGATTTAATTTTTTACACAAATAAAGGACTTAAACAAATAGAGTACAAACTATACGACGCGTTAAGCTTGTTACCATCGGATAAACTATAAGCGAAACGTTGTTTATGAATATTTTATTAAGATTTTTGGTGACTTACGTTTATCTCGATATTCAAAAGAAATTCGCTGTGGGCGAATGTAAAGCGGAAGAAATATACGCGCGGTATACTCGTACTACGATTATTTCGGAGAAAAATGGTCCCGCCTCCTACGTACTTTCGGCCAAAAAGCACAAACGTGTTCCTCCTCCCATTTGGATCGAATAATCCCGGTAGACACGTTAGATTTTTAAGTCGTACGCGCGCATATTTATACATATATTAAGTGTACATAATGCACATTTCCAAAGACGTAGTTTATAATATACATTCTATAAGTATATACTCGTATGCACACGACGCATTGTTTTAATTTATAATATATTATTACGTCCATCGTAATTCGTTATACAGAGATAATTATTGTCTTCTGTGGAAAATATTTTTTAGTTTCAGTTATTTTTTCCTGGGCGGGGGGGGAGGGGGCGTAAATTACATTCCAACTATTTAAGATTTCAGCTATATACGTATATACCTGCACGTATCACTTAAAATCTAACAATAATGGTTTTTTTGTTTAAAAAGAATAAATCTATATGGCGCAGAGTCACGTGGCGTACAAAATTACAACACTATTGTATGTTAATATCTCCGCCGCATAGGTAATATCTGTAATTGGCATAAGTCTGATGAAATCAGTACACTTGGGTTTCGAACTGCAGAGTGCTGATACACGTATTCATAGCACTCAAAGTACATATTTCATTATTTTTTTTTTTAAATACTTTTATTAATCAAAAGTAGATATACTTTAATTTATTACTGCCAATATTAAATTTACATGATATATATATAATATATAACATATATCACAAAATACCTAATATTTTAATATAATTTAAAAATCTAATTTGTTTCGCTACCATAGTTAATAGACAATAATATAGAGGCTTGTTTTATAATATATTATTTACTTACTTGTGGTAAAATAATTACTAAATTTTTGCAACTGAAAAACGTCGATAGCGTGTGGAACAAGTCTTAGCAGAGTCAATTCGTGTTTTTCTATATGAATACAAGTATTACAGTGTAAGTGTATTACTCAAAATAAATCTGAAATATAATAGCTACACAAATTCGTACCGACGCGCGACGTCAAATTAAATATGACACTTCTCAGGTGATAAATGATAATAATGTTATGATAATTTAATATCGAATTCCCAAAAATAAAACAACGTGCACTCTAAAATATTTAAAGCTTATGAAACAAATGGTCTACACTATTCGTCGTTAGAAAAATATAATCATACTTACCTATACAATTTCAACAATCATCAGAGCACGATGTTTTACTTGAAATCTGATTTACAAACGGTTAGAATAAGACGTGTTTGTGGCTTTCCAGTATTTTGTTTTTCTATAAAGTGAAACTAATGAAAAATCTTGCATTACATGTTCAAACCTTAAACATTTATTAAAATTGAAAGTTTTATGAGTTCTCAACAGCAAAAAAGATTAGAGTCCAACTAAATACCAGATAAACTCGAAATATAAAATTGTACGACCGAGTGTGCAGCAGTATAGGTGCTTTTCTTACTCTACGGTGCACACCAAGGTCTCAATTATTCGTCAACTATCAATTCATCTCCTGAACATATTTTACACGGACTGTCGGTGTATTCATCAGTGGCGTGTCCAGGGATTTCATATGGGGAGGGGGTGTAATCTAGGGATGGAGTGGGAAATAAAATCCAGGCCGTGAGATTATACGGTTCTGCCCTGTTCATTTTAATAAGAACAAAGAGATTGTTTTCTCGCTTCACTCGAAACACGCCACTTTTCTGACTATTTTCCCATCGTTATCCAAATAGTAACCTTCAACTCAAAAAGTACATTTTCATTTACTACAAATTCATATTTTATTAATTTTAATATAAACATATGGTTTATACGACCAAAAGCTATAACAGCTTATTTTTTGGTAAACCAATTAATGAAGAATCTCTTTTATACATTTTTATTAAGTGTTCAATATTTTATACTTGTATAATATTATTAACTTATAGCTAAACGCGAAATTACAAAATAACAATTATCGTTAATCTACGCGATGGTGTTTTCACATTATTATTATTATTATTATTATTTATTCTTAAAGGATTGATAATCAATAAACAACAATATTATGTATCATAATGGCACATAAAAAATATGTCATCGAGTAGGGATGGGCCGATGTCACTGTTTTCCTATATCCGATAGTCCGATATAATACCGATAGCCGATTTCAAATATTAAAAACCCGAAATCAATGTGTTTGTCAAATGATTCCGAAGAAAATTTAAAACTATAATTTTAACTATAACCGCTATCGTTGCGTACAAATCGATATGTCACTCGCATTATATCGGTTTCCGATGGTACCAATATCGGCCGATATTAATGTCGGAGTATCGGTATCGGCCCATTCCTATTGTTATAAGTACAGCATTATAATATTGTATACCTACATTTAAAAACGGGAATGTTATATTTTTAGACGGTTTATTCTAAAACTTCACGAACATAATTGACGACGACGCTCTTCAAACAATTGAATTTTTTTCGGATAGACAAAAAATGTAACCAAATGATACGACAGCAGCAACAAACTAAAATAAAATAAAAAAATAAAAAATAAATGAGATACAAGAGACAATAATTGACGGGTATCTATTATAATTTGATGTTGGAAAATTTGTTCGTAAAAATTCGAAACTAATGTAGCCATAATATGCCTTTGGTAAAAAAATTCAACTCTATTATTCTAAATCGTTTTAATAAAATTCGTCGAACATTTTCCCAGTGCAGTCAAAATTGAATTTGAGGTTTACTGACGGAATAGATTGTTTCTATAATTATTATTAGGATTAGATTTATTTCTGCGTACCTGAACGAAAACAATTATTGTGAAATAAATCGCCAAAATATGGTTATTGTCCCGAATCAAAGTTGTCAATAGATTTAAACAGCCTTCTTTGTACGATTTATCTGCTAGACAAGGTTTTTTTTCAAAGCTCTCGCTACAACAAGTACTTGGCAGCCGATTATCACTTTGTTTACTAGCGTACGTATCCCAATCACTCGGTCCGCGAATTCCACAACATTTCAACTGAAACGAAAGACCAAAAACATCAATCATACCGGTAAATAAGCCTGCAGGCATAATTGAATGGCATTACAAAAAACAAATAAGAACAATAATATTACTTGATCTTGCATAGTTTCCCAACCCAGTAAAAAAGATAATTCGCTATTTTCATTGTACATGGAGATCGTGCGCGTCATTTCAGTCGATGCGCTTTCTTCGATTTCATCACGTTGGTGATAGATTACGGAAAACGACAGGATTTCTCCGATCAAGGCGGTTGTTAGCGAAATGGAAAACTGTAAAGTAATGCGCGAGATGTTTAAGTGTATGCTTGTTATGTTTGGATGAAAATTTGAACAAAGGAGACACGCGCGTACCAGAGTCAAAAGACCTTTACTTCTGGCGAACACTCCGCATATACCGATTATGGTGACGGCGAATAGACAGAGTCCGATGACCACCAGTGTATAGACGACCGACGTCATGCTGGTAAAACTTGATAACTTACTAAACTTGTGTTCGACTTCGATTGCAATCAACAAAATACCAACACCCAAGATCTGAAATTATGTGTACAAAATGATTATCATTATAATATATTCGTTTTCAGTAAAAAATTCTATTGAAAAATAGTATTTTATTTACTGTTCATAGAAATGTATAATTGAATTATATTCCAAACACTTGGAAAAATATTCAAAGCAATCGTTTTTTATTACATACATATTTTGCATATTCAGTTGTTTTTTCCGTGTATAAGAGCATATTTTGTTGTAATTTTATTTTGAGTGTAGATTTCACATATTTTATTTCAAAAAATACTTAACAGAGAACAATATATTTTATACATACTTAAACGTTTTTAAATTAATTTTAAGTTCTATAAATTCGCTCCAGTTACATCTGTTGATGTCGAGCGTTCGTTTTCGAGATACACAAAAATGTATTGGCGAACAATCGCCGCTCATTGACATTTGAAAATATTAGTAAAATTGTAGCGACACAATGCAATTCATTTGGGTAAGATTAAAAAAAAATATTAAATCATAAAAACAATATGCATTTTAAATTGAAATTTTTGTTTTTCTTTCTGTTTAAAGGCAAGCTCAAATAAGAAGAAATCAAAATAATAATTTATAGTATATAAGTTTGTAATTTTTTAATGTTTTTTTAATGAAAAATAAAATTTTTTTAAGAGCATATATGATAATGTTTAAGGGCATAAATGCATGCATATTTCAAGGTTTTTTAGGGCATGAAGTCCCTAGGCCTAGCAATAACATTTTAAAAAAAAATAATATTATTTATTTATTTTTGTAGTTTAATGACGCCACGTCATTTCATAATACGTATCGTGATAAATGACATATGTACAGCCAAATTATAAAATTATTAAAATGATTTTATCTATTCAGTGCCGAAAAAATTGTATTCGAAATACGCCATTGGACGGGCAGTACTAAAGAGATATAAAGTACTTGAAATATTATTCGATACCGTTAAAAGTATTTGAACGCAGTCATTCAAATACCTTAGACTTGTCAGGTACAAACATTTGCGCGAACGAGCTAACGGATTCGTACTTACTAGGCACAATAGATTGGCAAGGCACAAAACGATCTTGGCCAAATACATTTTTCTGTTTTCGCTCGAAACGTGTCCGAAAAAAATTCGATTAACGTCGGACGGTCGGTCGCACAGCAAACGTCTCAACGACGTGTACAGTAGCGGTTGGAATGGCAGTCTGGAGAACGCGTACTCTAAAAAAAGTAGGACGCCCAAGTGAGTAATCAAAAGCGCTCCTCCAACTGCATCCGCTAACGCCTACATTGGACCGCTGCAAACACAACAGAGATAACACATCGACAATAGTCATTTTTTTCTAGTCGTAATTTTTCAAACGCCTAGCCAAATATTATATTATCCTACTGTAAAATTTTAATTCATTTCTGTACGATCAATATAGAAAGACTCGACGATTTTTGTTTTATTTCTAAAGCACGTCTGTATTTAATATTTTACATCGGATATTGTTAAAGCGTTCTATCTTTTAAAACACGTTCCTAATATATTTCCACACGCCGCCGCGCGACCGCTGATAAAATGATATATAAAAAATTAAAACAAAATAAATATGTTCAAAGATTAATAATTACTCATACGTTCGTATTTTCTACCCGACGACGATGAATTATTCTATTCGAAACCGGTCGTTATAAATATTTAAGCACATTTTCTATTATTTTACATAATACTCCAGGCAAGACCTATTTTTTTTATTTTTGTTCCTTCGTTATTAAAGATTTTCATAATTTTAATAAATTATTTTATAAAATTTAATAATATTTTCCGCAGCGGCGGTGAACGTGTTTATATAGATGTGACACTTGAACTTTAAAATCGTTATAGTACTGTGTTATTGGGCTACTAATGGAGTATTTTAAACAATATTATCGATATAGTATTGATAAGGATAAATTTTTTTTCTATTTAACTGCTCGATAGGTATTTCTCCTTCGGCAGACAAACTCGTTCGAGTTATTTAAGTTTAGACTTACTTAAATCTAATAACTGAAAAAAAAAACCAAAAGTGAACAATGCATATTATTGTGTTGTTCGGCTCTGGTTGATTTTCACTGCTGCACTACTTTTCAGGGAGTGATAATGATAATTCAACGCTATCAATTAAAAAAAATTATATAATTAATAATCATATATTTATAATATCCTATTATAAAATATATATTAAGTATAATATATATTGAGTATAATATATATTAAGATTAGATAACGGATTCACATGGTGCACGTTTTATAATATTGCATGTATTTTCAGCAAATAAAGTTGTATTAATCAATAATTAAATGTAAATTTTGTAACTAAATGTTGCTTATTAGAAACCAAGGATGGGCCAATACCGCGATATCCGCCGTATCGAAATACCGGGTATTGGATTGTTTTCAAATCGATAATGAAAATTATATTTTTAAATTTATTCGAAATTAACATTTTTTGAACCACATCAGTATCGGTTTTTTAATATTGGATATCGGTTCATGGACAGGGAGGATAAAATATCGGATCAGTTATCGATATTAAATCGCGGATGAAAGTGACATCGGCCCATCCCTGACTAATATATATTATACGAATATGATAAAATAATAAATAAATGTTTCAAACTGAACAACGTTGATGATGGCGTGCGACTTATATACGTAGCTTATGGTTCAAGTCTCAGAAGAGCGAATTTATGTTTTTAAACAAATATGAGTATTGGTGTAAGTGTGTTACTGGCAGTCAGAAATATAATAGCTACACGAGTCAGTAGTACGTACTGCCATCAGATTAAATATGACACATAAATGGTATTATGCCATGATAACTTCATGTCGAATTTAAAAAATAAAACAATGTTTACGCAAAAATATTTATATAAAACAAATCATCTACATACACTATACGTACAGTGTACACTATTAATAATTAGAAAAATATAATCACTTACCTTAACAATTTTAACAATCGTTTGTATCATTTTTTCCCCAAAAGTTTGATTTCTAGACGCTCGTACAAAGTTTTTGCGGCTTTCTGGTATTTTTGAAACTTATGAAAAATGTCGCGTTCAAGTCTAAAATATTTATTACAATTTTAAGTCATATAATAAAAGATGTAAACTAAAAAAAAAAAATTTTACCAGCATTCGTAATTTTGTCGAATGTACAATATTAAAATTTGAACTATAAATGTTTTTTTTAAATAATATTGGCATTTAACAGTCGACCTTTTTTCTCTTTTGCCAGTAAATGTTGATGTACCCATGTGAAACTTAAAAGTAAATAATTAACAACAACGTATATCAAAAAGGAAGATGAAAAATATATTATAAGTAAACTAAAAAAAAAAAATTTAAACAAAATAATTAAAATTATAAATGGTTAGTGGGTTAATACTCATATAATAATAACATAGTATTATTAAATATATACTTTACACCTGAGGAGGATGATGAATTTTATTCGAAACCGGTCGTAACAATTTTTGCACTCTTTACTCCAGGCAAGACTTATTTATTTTATGTTTATTTATATATTTAATGGTTTGAATAAATACATTTATAGAGTCAATAACACTTTGTACTTAAAAATATTATCTTGTACATGTATAAACGAGGATATTATAATATATACTTATATATTTATACTGTTTGTTCTTAAACTTAATAAACGTTGTGAACAAAATGATGATTCTCTTCAAACAATTGCATGTCTTTCGGATAAATAGTATAAATGACCCAGTGATATAAAAACAGCATTCAACTATAAAGAAAACAAAAGAAGAAAAAAATTGAAACTCATAGTTCGGCTGAGATACGAGAGACTACTGTGACGGGTGGTTAATGTTGGTGGATATTTTGTTCTTGTAAATTTGACACTAAGGTACCGTTGTTTTAGAAGAACGGCGCTGAACAAAGGAGAGCAGTTAGATTAGAATATATTTATAAATCGTTTAATCGGAATTCGTTGAAATGTCCAGTTTTATCGTATTACGATTTTCCGACAGTTATAATAAAATTTGTTGTCATTTACTGGTTTCTAAAATTATTCCTACAAGCATTGTTAAACACGATTTAAGACGAATCACAAACGTTTGACATTGTTAAAAATCGGTGTCCGATAAATGTTACCAGTCTTTGTGACTTTTGTTTGTTTTCTTGAACATCGAGATAGAAAACTATTGAGAAATTGAATAAAAGTACCTCTCCAATATTAGACCAATATAATCTGATCGAAACACCGCGTGTAGATAAAAAAAACACACACGCACATTCGTACGCGCGCATCTTAACGAAATCAATAAATTACTCGTTTTACTCGAAATCTATTGTACACGCGGCATACGCTATCAGTGTGGTTCGATAAAGAACGAATTATGACTTAAGAAATTCTCGAGTTGGAATTTGAAAAAAAAAAAAAAAACAATTAATGTATATTCAAACGAAAATGTATATTCTACATACCTGAACGAAAATTAATCCAATAGAACACCAAAATATTGTGTCGATGCTTCTCCGCATCAAAGATTTCAATGTATTCAAACAGCCTTCTGTGTACGATTCGTCTTTTGGACAAGATTTCTTTTCCAAGCCCTCGCTACAACAAGTCTTGGGCAGCTGATTATCACTCTGTTTACTAGCGTATGTAGCCCAATCACTCGGTCCGCGAATTCCACAACATTTCAACTGAAACGAAAAACCAAACCGGTAAATATCACGTCAGGGATTAGAATTGAATAGCGTTCCGAAAAAGAAAAAAAACAATCGTTATAATCACATTGGATTGCATATCGTCCCAAGCTTGTGTGTACGGTTCGCTGCCCGGCTTCTCGTAAATGGAAATCGAAAGGTTCATTTGAGTCGACGCGTACTCTTCGATTTCATAACGTTTTTGATAGATTACAGTAGACGACACCACTTCTCCGACCAAGACGATTGTAAGCGATATGGAAAACTGTGTAGTAATACGCAAAATGTTCAAATAGCGTAAGATAATACAAATGTACATTAAGTGAGACACGCGTACCAGAATCAAAAGACGTCTACTGTTCCTAAGCACTCCGCAAAAACCGATTATGGAAGTGGCGAAAACCCCGAGACCGACGACTAACAGTGTAAAAGGCGCAGTGATTAGAGTATTGCTGATGAAATTTGAATGACTATTTGAGTTCTGACTAGCTATACACGCAACTGACAAAATACCAACGCTCGAGATCTGTAAATACGTACAAAATATTATCATTATTCGAGTATAATTGAAAAAATTAACATTCAAAAATACTCATCTCGGAAATGTATTTGAATTCAAATACTTTAAAATAATATTATTTTAAATGCTATTGTAAAAAAAGTTTCTATCGTATGAGTATTTTGTTGGTCATATAACGATAGTAATAAGTAATCCTGCATAAAAACAATTAAAAACATAGTGTAAAATACATTTTATATTTTAAATTAATTTATAACATAATATAAAATACTATAATAGTTTTTTCTGATCCAATAAATATAAAAAAAAAAAGGTCCATTAACATTAGACTTCACTAAATCGGATACCTTTTCGAACCATATATCCCTCACTTAATACCAAGCTCTTTTTTTAACAACGATGACCTACGAAATACAACTGTGGGGAGCGGAAATGACGTCCGACATTAAAATCGTTCAATCCTTCCAAGGAATATCCTTCGACCTCATTAGTAATCCGCCCAGGTTGGTTAGCAATCTCACCTTACATTCAGACCTCAAAATTCCCAGTATTCCTGTGTATAATTGCCTCCTACTATTTTAAACTAATCCATAAAAACACAGTAAATCATTCTCCCTATTGTATATTACTATTTGTATATAATAATCTCTATTGTATAAATTAAATAGTTACCCTCTTCGTATCTCCGCGCACGTTATGCAAAAACAATAGAATTTCAAAATGTTTTTTTTTTTTTTTTTAAATCCGTTTGTCGTCGTTTAGTGATCATATTTAAAGCTGTGTGTTAATAACATGGAAAAAATTCTGTGAAAAGTATTTTTATTACTGTAAATAAAGTTTATCGTTAACATTATAGCTAAAACACACACACACACAAATACTAAGTATAACTAATATTTTTTTTTAACTTAAAACCGACGGCGACAGATTATACTTCCCAGTTGGTAAATAAATAAAAATGAAACCAAAATTTAAAATATCAAATATATCCATTTCCCCCACCCTCATTTAAATTACTTATTGTACAAACTAGAATCAAGTCGTGTAATTATAATTTATTCTCGTTTTCTTTTTCTTATAGTGATATAACATTGAAATAAAAAAATTATTATATATTTTCTTATTTATGGGTTGACGACGTCAAGTCGTTTTATACATATCGTGATAAATGGACAAGTGTATATAGTTATAAAATTATTGTAAATTAATCAAAGCCAAGTATCGTCAATATAAATAATTATTATCGTATCTATTCAGTGCCAAAAAAAAATAAAATAAATGTTATTCGAAATACTCAATCGAATACTAAAAAGATAAAGTATTTGAAACAGTATTCGACACTATGAAAATAACTTGAATGTCGCCACTCGAATACTTACTAGACACATTAGATCGATCGTGTACAAAATATTTTTGACTGAGGTCATTTTTCTGTTTTCGCTCGAATGATTAGAAGAAAAGTTCAACTACTAATGCTGGACGGTAATGGACAAACGTCTCGACGACGTAAAATATATAGTAATATCCTATGGTCGAATGGTCCGGAACGTCAACTCTAAAAGACACCGAACTGAGTAATCAAACGTGCTCCAACTCTTACCACATGCGGATGTTAGCGGTAACGCCTACATTGGAGCGCTGCCAACACAATAGATAACTCACAGATATTAGTCATTTTAATTTTTTTTCAATAGCAATTATTTTAAAATTCCTAGCTAAATAATTATTTTACCATAACATTTTAATGTATTGTGATATATATATATATATATAGATAAGTACCTACTTTATAATTGATTGTTTATTTTAATTTTTTAGAAAGAAAACTCGTTTAAAATATTAATTTAAATCGATGTCGGGTTCGTCATTGAATAAAAAAAAAAAAAAACCCGAGGTGTACCATGTGTTGTTCGACTTGTTTTTATT
Source organism: Drepanosiphum platanoidis (assembly GCA_948098885.1). Taxonomy (NCBI): domain Eukaryota; kingdom Metazoa; phylum Arthropoda; class Insecta; order Hemiptera; family Aphididae; genus Drepanosiphum; species Drepanosiphum platanoidis. The sequence continues at coordinate 25,778,229 of OX402529.1, read as the reverse complement.
CTCAACACTTTAACATAAACTTTAACACATTTTTAGTGATGAGTTATCATATAATATCATATTATACACATTTAATGAGTTTATCGCTTTTCATAAGAAATGTATTATGTAATCAACATTCATATTTAAAAATTTAAATAAATCTACATGTTTAGAGTAGATAACGATTATAATATTGCATGTTTATGGCAAATTAAGTTTTGTTAGTTTGTATTTTTAGTGTAAATTTTAAGACTAAATATTTTTTGATAAAAACAACCTGTAATAATTGGAGTTGCACTGACGTTTCGTCGTACTTATAATATATGAAATAGAAGAATAAAATTATTATCATCAGCTTCTACTGAGATTTTGAATTTTTTCTATTATTAATTATATATTATAATATATAGTGGGCCGTAGGAGTTTGACAATTAAAAATTAAAAATCGGAAATCGGACATTTCGGCGCGGCCGTTTCGACGTGAAGATACACTTCGGCGATGGGTTATTTCAACGGGGTTAATTTTGTTTTTATCATCGGCAATTACTACCTATACTCGTCTATTATCAAAGAAATGTCAAATTATATAGGAAGTTATAGCGATTAAGATTAATCAATGAGAGATTAAACAGACGATCGATATATTTATAATATATTCATTCGACAAGTCGTTATTTCCAACTGAAAGTTTAAAGTGTCGTTTTAGTTATAACTTAAGGCTCATTTTATGTCTGGAGGTAGTCTCTCCGAAAAATTCGAAAAACACACGGAACTCAATTATCGATTACTTTAAAAATGTAAATGAATGAAAAAAAAAAACGTTACTCACTTGATTACGGCCTCCTGTCGGCGGGTTGCTGTTGAGGGTGTTCGTATTGGCTTGTGAAATCGAGTGGTAACGGATTAGAAAAAAAGTCACTCGATAAAAACAATTGAGATCGAAAGAAAAAGGAAGAAAAAATCACTGTTAAAAGTTCGATTGGTCTCGTCGACGAGACGAATAGTAACAATAATAATTGACAACGTTGTATTAGGGAGAAAAATATAAAAACCGCCACGTCAAAACCGAGAGGTCCTTTCCGAACCGCTGTCGACACTAGACTGCGTCGGTTTACCGCTGTACTCGATCGGTATCGGTTTTTCCTTCGCGAGCAGCTCGCCCGCCATTGGTCGGGCGGCGCGAGCAGCTCGGCTCTCATTGGCCGCGTCAGCCGCACAGTGTTCAGGGCTCGCGATAACGCGAACTTTCCGCTCGTTCCGATCGCGCGCGTAATCATTGTTATTGCTATTGTTACATAATTCGTAACATATGATCATGATGTATCATGTAATTATGTAATACGAGAGCATAACAAACTATATTATATGATCGTAATTATATTAGACACCGACTAAATAATAAATAGTTCGATTGTTATACGTTTCTGGTGCAAAAAATGCGGTATATGTTTTTTTTTTTTTGGGTAGCAATTAAGTATGATTATGCTACTTCCTCAGAAAATGCGGGGTAGCGGTCGCTGAAAAATTTTAACCCCCTCCCCAAAAAAAAAAAAACGTGAAAATACGCCACTATTAATAAGTGTATAGAGTGTTTGTAAACGTCATTTTGTAAACGCCATAAATTAAGTCAGATTATAAAAATTATTATAGTACCCGTATTAAGTAAATAATTACATTTTCGTTCAAAACTGCGCACGGGCGAAGCCGGGGGGTAGTTCACGTACATTTCTCCCCTCCTTCGCCCATTTCGATTTTCCGACTTTTTCCAACGCCAATATTTAGTGCTGAATTACTGCCGATTCCTGTCACCACTCCCGGCATTCCTGCTCGACCATCGTCCCCGAGAAAAAATAAAAGTTTCTCCAGTCCCATGGAATCGACAGGAATTAATAACTCTAAACATTGGCGTTGGAAAAAGTTGACAAATCTAAATGGGTGGAGGAGGTGGGGGGTGAAATGGGATACTTGGATAATTCAGCTAGTTATATATTAGATTAGATAACGGGTGTGACGGGGTTATATTAAGAAATATTTCACGTTTATTATAGCTAATCAAGTTTTAATTGATTATTAATTAAAATAGACAATTTTAAAGCTGAATGTTAAAAACATACCATTTAATTCATATTGCATAACTGGCTACTACATAAACGTGCAGCCTGTAGCTCCTACAAGTGAAGGGTGATTGATACTGGTGGAATTGTCTTTTAATTTTGAATCGAATGTACCATTGTTCTCGAAAGAAACGATTCTGAGTGTAAGCCACGGGGAGGGATCGCTTACAAAAAACACAAATTTCATTAAAACGCTTTAAAAATTATATATAATATTAGTAAAAACACTAATTTAAATATTCAGAAAATTTCCTTACCATTATTACTTTTTGACTAACAGCGAAATAACTACTATAATTTTATCAACATTTGTTGAAACACACGTTTTCATTGAAATTTAATTTTCCAATACTTATAATATAACATTTGTGTTTGTGCCTTTCCGGTAATTTTTTTTTTTTGTTTTTCGTTCATTAGGAAGAATAACTTTTCTAAAACCTTATGTCATTTATGTCAATATTATCGGTAATGTCAGGCAGGTATATTCTATATTACATTACGAGACAAGTACACGAGTACTTATCAAATATAAACAGATGAAAAACAAAAGGTTAAATTAAACGCGCGAGATAATCACCCGATATTTCGATACCAAATGATATGGTAAAATCTGAAGAATGCGCATCATGGATTAACATTTAATATTGACTTGAGTCTTCGATTTTTCCGTTTGAAAATAACATTACAACCTTAAGTTCTGCACACGATTAACTTTGTCTTTGGACTTTTGTAAACATTCATTTATTTACATAATATAATCTAATAATAACAATATTGTGATAGATAAACATATACTCGTACATAAAAGTAACGTTTTTTTTTTTTTTTCATTATTATTTCTCTAACTTTAATAATAACGGGAAAGTCTGTTACACTGATGGTATTCTAACACACTATTATTTTCATCGTCGTCTTCGCACGCGGGATGTGTAGAACTGCACGCTCGGCAAGTCAGTGCTAAGAAAACGGCGAAAATCTAAAAAAAAACAAAAAATTTGTAAACGCTATTATTCCGATTGAAAAAAGAACGTTTTATTTTCCGGTTGAAAATGTCTCTACATACTTGAACTAAAGCAAATCCGATAAAGATCCAAAAAACCGTCATGAAATAACTACAAATGAAAGTTTTCATACGATCAAAACAACCGTTTCGGTGTCGGTTCGACGTTTTTTCGGAACAACGAGATCCGTTTACCGATACTGGCCGATCTGTTTGTTGATTTGTGAGCGACTCGATAACGCAACACGTTTCGGGTAGATTATTGTAGCGACGGACGTATGGCTTCCAATCTTCTATCGGCTGACTGATTCCGCAACATTCCAACTTGAACGATTAAAAACAAAAAAATCCCATTCATACCGATAAAGGAGCCCAGACGTAACGATTTTTACGGCGGCGCGGCGTTGAAACGATGATAATACGTAGTAAAAATAATAATTATGAATGAATTACTTTCGACTGCATATAATCCCAAGACGGCGCAGTAGACGCGTGGCCCGTTTCATTGTACGCGGAAATAGTATTTTTCATTCGATTCAACACGGTCGATCCGATCGTATCGCGTTGTAGGTAGACGACGCCAAAGATCGCCGTTTCTCCGATCAAGACGGTCGCGAAACATACGGAAAACTGTAAAAAAAAAATAAAAAAATATTGCGCACAAAACACGTATAGTTGAACAGCGGTGGCGAAAACGCAAAATCCAAGGCCGATCGCACACCAAAAGAGCAAAAACCGCGTTAGTCATTATTAGTCATTTTTTATAAAACAATTTGTTTCGTATGCGCGCGTATATCAGTCAGCCAAGACGAGACAAAACGAAAGTGAACATAATATTTAAACGTACCATTGACATGCATTCCCTTACCGCGATGTCCTGCAGTTCGTCTTGGACGACCGTCCTATATCACTGTGACTGTCGTCTTTTTTCCATTTAGACTTACTGAAAATGTCACCATCACAAGCCGTTGTAATAAACAGGGCGCGGATTTTTATGTAATAAAAAGGTCAAAATATTTAAATATTTATGTTGTTATTTTTGCCAAAATATGTACGTATTAAAAATCATGAAATATTTAACAACTGCTTTAACAACTTTGCTGCATTTTCCACTATCGCTGGACTTTCGATTATTGTGAGATGCGATGTTTCTAATATTTTTATGACTTGAACCAAAAAATACAAATTTTCGGAAATATATGCTAGATTATTTTTCGGCTCGTTATTAACCTAACCGATACGATGACATCAGAAATCGTAGTTACGAGTTACGACGCGCGACGTCGATAAAAAGTCGAAAAACCGATAAAACAATATGTACCTAACATTTATAAAATATGAAATATTTGCAAAATATGTACTCATACAAAATATGTAACATAAAAAAGAGTCATTTTTTTCAGGGTGTTATGAAACGTGCTTATTTTCAATCAGAACGAAGATAATAGTGCATTCAATAAAAATATGTATTTACATAAAAATCCGCGCCCTATACTAATAAATAATACAAGCGACAATAATAATTATAAAATAATACGAAATAAACGCACGCGAAATATGATATTACGAATGTATATCGTTGTCTAACTGATAATAATTATGACTAGAGGAAAATGAGAAACACTAGATCAGACGGTATTATATTAGTCACGACTGGTTTTCGAGTGAAAATGTTTCCGTTTTGTTTTATGCCTAATCGTGTACGCGTCGTAATAATGCGATCTAACTGTGTTGGGCCGACCGACAGACGCTGTTCAAAGCGGTCGTCGTGCTCTTCGGGTGCGCGCGTTGGCCAGCGAGTGACACGCGTACCAGAGTCAATAAACATCCGTGGTCCCTGAACGCGCCGCACAGGCCGACGACGGCGATCGCCAACAGTCCGGGGCCGAAAATCAACAGTGCGATTAGCGCGTAGTCGATCACGTTCGCGGCGACGAGACCGGACGATTTGTCGGACTGTTGGTGCACGAGAAACGCGATTGACAGCACGCCGACGCCGCACAGCTGTATGGAACGTATTCGAATAATATTAATCACCGAGTACGTATAATGTCGAGATCGGAACGTTTGCCGACGACGATATGTACTTACGAGACACGAGGAACTGAGCAAGAAAAAAATACACCTGCTAGGTCCGCCGACGACGGACATTTTCGCACAGTTTCCACTTCTCGGACGGGAGGAAAATTCCACACTAACGTGTGTCCGAACGGCCAACGGTCCGCGCGAAACGAAACTCTGCCGTCGTCGTCGTCGTCGTCGTCGGCGGTCGAGATGAATCGGCGTCGCCTGTGACGTTCGAAAGTCGCGTGGTTATCAAAAAAACTGACCCGGTCGTCACGTCCGCCGATGACTCGTTGTGGGGCTCCTCGCGCGGACGCACGACAACTCTTTGTCATCGTTTTCACAGAACGCGATAATATCGTCCGTTCAATGTATAAAAAATACGTACGTAATCTCGGCCGTTTTTCTGCCCACAACAATCATACGTTTCGAATAGGAGACGCCAGCGGCAATAATATTAACGTTCTAGTAAATATAATACTCGTCAGGGGCGTGCCTAGGGGGGGGGGGTGTTCAAACCCCCCCCCCCGAAAAATAAAAATAATTATTAATAAAAGTTGTACATATCAATATAAATGATACATGTTATCAAATACTTATTGATGTAGGTAGCGAAGTGACAATTCCTCGCTGCGTAAAAAAAACAAATAAACCGGGATAATACTCCCTCACTATCACCTGAAGAGTGTTACAGACGCACGATATTTAATTCATTTTTAGACCATACTATTGTTCATTTAGCAGACCGTTTTAGAAAGCATAAAGAAATAATAACGAACTTAGAAAAAGTAATTCCAAGTCGTATAAATGGTAAACTCACTAGATCTATCAAAAGATACTATAACCTTTCATGACAGTTTATTGCCAGATTCTACAGTATTTAATGAAGAGTTCTCCACATGGAAATTAAAATGGCTAAAAAATAACATTGAAAAAAAAAACCTTCAAATGCAGTAGAGTCGTTATTAGAATGTGATGAAAGATCTTTCCCAAATATAAGAAAACTGTTGGAAATATTAGCAACTTTACCCGTGTCTACGGCAACCGCAGAAAGGACATTTTCTACTTTACGGCGTATCAAAACATATTTGCGCAACACGACTGGCGAAGATCGGTTAAAACTGGGTTAGCTCTTCATTCAATTCAAAAAGAAATAAACGTTGATCCTAACGAAGTGGTGAGAAGGTTCGCTTTAATACCTCGAAGACAAGGATTCATTCTATGATTTTTTTTTTTTTTTATATTATAATATATATGACGAGTGACGACAAATTATTCAAAATTTATTTTAATGTATTATAAATTATTATTATTATTTTTTTTTTTAATATTACTATTGAATAATATGACACGATATAGCGAATTAATATCTTGTAAAATAAATACACTAAAATACTTAAAATAGGTACGTTATTAAAAATTTTGAACCCCTCCCCCCCCCCGAAAAAAATTTCTAAGCACGCCCCTGATACTCGTACGTTTGAGGGGAAATAAACACAAACAACAACAACAACAACAACAAATTGAGGGCTGTGACGACTGGCCCCGACGAGCCGCGATATCTCTCCTCTCTTTGTTTCGATACGATACGAGCATATTATATTTCGTTTCTCGTTTTGCAAATACTTTGATATCGTTTTCGATCTGTGACGAAACGCCGCTTATAGAGGGTATCTACTCTTACACTGCTTAAATAGAATGATGACGCAATAAAATCGTCAATCTACATTTTACGAATGATTGATACGCAGTATTTTTGTTTTCATCGATTTCACAGTATTTTATTCGCTTTATTTTTCCAATAATCGCACGTTAAGTAGTGATAAATAATTGCACTCTGACGCGCGCGTTCGACGTTTAGATATTTTACTATCTCTTCCGCAGATCAGTATGAATCGACAACAACTCACCACGAGACCACTCATCTATTGCTATTTATATAAAAAAAAAATAATATGCTCAACGTTTGCCATTTATAATATAAAATAGAAGTTTACATAAAGTACGGAATGACTTTGGAACTCTGTAAACTCTACCGCCGACGAGAGCATGATAATTTCAAACACAGACAGTATATTATTTGTAATATATCGTAAGATATTATTAACGCAATGTCTGATGTAATCTTTACTTTCCATTTCCTAATCCCGTAAAACATGTTTTTACGTTTAATTAATTATTTTTTAAGCAAAAAAAAAAAAAGGTCTGAAAAGTTTCTGACACGCGAGGCAAATAAAATCAAAACAAACATTTCGATTTGACACGCAGTTATCAAAAGGTTCGCCATCCCTGATATAATATATAATATGCATGTAAACTTATAATATACTTTTAGAATATTAAATACAAAATATCAATATAGTATATTCAAGTATTTTATTTTCTTATTTGATTATATCGATAGTGTAACACCTACAAGATTAAACACGATATTATTGTTGCTCGAGAGCGCATTATTTTTGACTTGGCATGACCACCGGTGCAGGATTGTGTGTACCGCGCGAAAAGCAAATGCACGCGCTATGCAAATGTTTGATTGCGACAACTCGCCCGACGACTACCCACAAGGATATAACGCGACAGTGTGCCGCTGCCTGCATGTTCGGCCATAATCTTCTTCTTTTTTTTTTGAACGTTCGATTTGTCCGTTTTCGGCCGTTTAAGATTTGCGCCCGATTAACGACGTCTTTTAGGTTTTCGTAAAAAACCGTGTTTATTAAAATTCAAAATAATTACAGGTGTAAATCCAGCGGTGTATTGGTATTCCGTCCGTGACCGATGCCAACGTATACTGTATTAATAATTGAATATTTTCGTTGAATTTACAATACGAACACGTTTTGGAAAAAAAAAGTCTTATATTAAATAGCTATTAGATTGAATACTAGTCGAAGACGCGACTTTTTTAAAACCAAAAATACCGGAAAACGGTAAACACACATCTCGAAACATCTTCATTTTAGATCTTGTATCTAGTTTTGTTTTTAGCAGTGGCGTATTTATGATACACGGCCCGCGTCACTGATTTCCAGTGAATTACAATAATACGAATAATCGAATTTAATACGATTTTCAGTAACGAATGCGCGTTTGAATAATAGTCAAATAAAAAAAAATTTTATTCACATCCAAACTCAAAGACTGTGTCTAAAAGTGAAAATTATAATAACTAGATTTTTTTTAGTAGTGTACGTAACGTGTTTGTTTGACTATCCAGAGAAAAATATTCTTTTGCAATAAAATATTGTTCAATTAGTGCGTTTACCCGAAAATGTATTTACCAATACACCGCCCCGAGTTTATTATAATATAATCTAATGACATCGCGATACATAATATGTTAACTATTAAGCGTAGTATTATTAGTATAGGTATAAGATTTTGATTGGCTTTTTATTGTTCGTTCAAAAACTTGACAGCAAATGGGATTTTGATTGATGGTGGTATTCAAAATCATCATCATCGTTTTCGACGTCTCTCGGTACGGTAAATCTAAGATAAAGTACCAAGAAAACGGCAAATAGCTATCGAAAAAAAGAAAACGATTATTGTCACACGTTCGGTTCGATACAGAACGCGGTGAAACTCGAAAAAATTAATCGAATTATATAAATTCTAAAACACTATTTAGTCTCCTGTAAATACCTGAACAGAACCGAATCCGAAAGCGGTCCAGACTATGGATTGGCTGTTATCTTTCAGAGTGGATTCCAATTTGTCGAAACAACCGTTTTTGTACGAATTGACTGCGGTACAAGATCCGTTTGCCCAGGAGAGCTCGGAGCAACAAGTTTTCGGCAGGTTATTGTCGGGCATGATTGGCTTCCAATCTTTCGGCCCGTGAATTCCACAGCATTCCATCTGAAACGTAGAAAAAAACAACAAAAAAAAAAAAACCATCGAGTTTAAAAGTTACCATCGAAAGAGACGCTAATCAATCGTATATACGCCACCGTCTGCGTGGCGATGATCTATTATAATATGATCCAGTGGCGTCAATTCATAATCACAGGTTAATTTAAATAGGTAAATTATTTTATTCATCTTAATTTGTATATTGTTATGCATATTTTATATTTATAATGAAAACATCATTTTATATATAATATGTAGGTACATAATAATTAAATATCATTAAAAAAAATAAAAATAAATATCTGGGGGGGTGGAAACCCCGTAACTACGCCACTGATATGATCCAAAAATTAGCGATCGACCGCAACTGATGTAAAATCGATACGATTTTAAATTACAGTGCTAAATTACACTTTCGCAATTGTTGGCGCGTCGAAAGTGTGGAAAAAAACGAGATCCCCGGTAACGATAATAATAGATCACTTGTCGCGCGACAGTCGCCGACGCGAACGTATATTTTTTCAATATTTAATAAAAAAAAAAGAAAACCACTTCTCACGTAAGATTGTATAGAGTCCCAATTGCGTGTAGACGTTTCGCGGCGAGCCGTCTCGTTGTACGTGAAAATCGTGTCGTTCAACCGCGTCAACGCGTACGTTTTGATTTCGGCGCGTTCGTAGAAGACGAGACAAGACAGCACCAGTTCTCCGATCAAGACGATCGTGAGCAACACGTGAAACTGTAACGCGATAAGAGAGAGATATATAAGTATAGGTATGTTTTAGTCGGAATCTCGCGACGTTATTGTTTTTAAGGGGGGGGAGGGAGGACAAAGCAGGATTGGTCATCGGTATTATTGATGAATTATTAATCTCGTGAATTTGAAATAAACAACGTATAGTCCGATCTACCGTTGCGATTGGAAAATGATTTCGAGCGCCGAGCGAGGGAGCTATTATAGTGATTTTACAAAATGATGTTTGTATTTTATTTTCAGTCCACAATAATTGTTCGACTTGGAAGACGCGTACACACATTGCTACAGTTAGCGAATTTGATCTATTTTAAAGTCTCCAGAGGTCTTTTTTTTCCGTATTCCCGAAACCCAAAGAACCCGACCGAGAATTGAGATTTCTGAAAGTCGCGTGTTGCCTAACGCGCAATCGGTAAATACTTTATGTATCCGTTGTCAAGGGCAACCGCGAGATTGTTGAAATACGGTAACGTACGCGACGGTCTCTAATAGGGGGCGACGGTTATTGCCCATTTCGTGAACGTTTATAAAAACCTCACATTCACGGGCCACCCACCACCTTAACGATTACAATTTCAAACAACTAATAATAATATTTTTACCGTTTCTAGAAATAAAAGGCTGATCGGAATCGTATTTCGACGATAATACCTACACGTGCCATACATACATCGTGCCTGCACAGCAACAGTTGCCCCTAGAAACCGACACATTTATAATTCTGTTCACATGGCCAATTCTTTGGTGCACGTGTTCAAAAAAGCTTTCAGAAATTGTAGTTTTTCCTCGATATCGAACGAAACGCCATATAAAGAAGAAAAAAAACCCAACGTCATTGTAAAACCGTTTCTCTCTCTCTCTCTCGCCGTTCTCGGAATCTAAAAAATGTGAAATTCGGAGACAAGCGCTAGCGTACCGTAGTCAAAATGAATCCGTTGTCAGCGAGCACGCCGCACATGCCGACGAAGCAGGTGAAAACGAACAGCCCGAGCCCGACGACCAACACGATTTTTGGCAAGTCGACGAAATCGGACCATTTATATATCATTTGATCGACGACGAACCCGACGGATACAATACCGGTGACCGCGATCTGTAAGAATACGAAAAAATAACAACATGTTAAAACATTACGAATACACAATGTACAAACATTAAAATTAGTAACCCGACCGCCGCCGCCGCCGGATCGAGCCACATGTCATACTTACGAGACTCATCACGTGGAACAAACTCAACGCGTACTTGCACAAAAATCTCGCGACAGACATTTCGCCGGCGTGCCAATTATTGGATTTGCGACGGACAAAAGAATTCGACTAGTTCAAAAATGACGGACGGTTCGACGTTATTGAACGTATTGCAGACCAATGGATTAGCTAGTGACATAATGTGAACACACGGGTTTAAACCGACGCCAAGCTGCGTCATCGAAGAGCGATTGGACGCTATCCTGTGAAAAAAAAAAAAACAACGCATCAGAATTCGTTCGTCGATAATTATTATTACCAATTAAAACAGTATCTGTAGGATAAAAAAATGTATCAATTATCGTATTATAGACATATGCGAAAAAAAAAAAACCGTATCAATTTCAACGAGATTGTTTTTTTTTTATATTCGATTGGTATTTATATTATTATTATAATAAACTATTGTACCGCGGTGATGATTGGGTCCCCCCGACGTTTGGGTTTTTTTTTCTAATTGTTTTTGGCAACGATTTCCCTATAGTTGCACATGCCGTCTTTCAATTACACATACGAATAATTAAAATGGTTTTTATTCTATTTCATAATTTTTCATTATTGTGTCGTCGTCCATCATACTCTGTCACGTTTAAAACACGCAAGTTATGAAACGCCTTATAAATAAAATAGAAAAAAAAAATTTCATCATTCAGACCTAGTCAAATTTCAGTACACTGTTGTCGATTCAACTGTTCTACATTTTATATATTTTTTAAGATGAACTTTTGTATAAAAAAAACAAATTCGAAAAACTATATACCTATACTTAAATACACCCCTTAAATATAATATGTGTGGTACTTATAAAATTATTATCATTTAATTTTTAAAAAATATGAATTTCAAAACGAAATTTTATTGAATTTTACGTTTTAAAAAGTGCGTGTTTTTGCACCTCCCCTGGCCTAAAAGGTCCTATGCGAAATTAAAATATTTCATAAAATAATGCCCAGTTAAAAAATATTCACAATAAAAATAACATGTACTATATAATATACTCAAACGAATCAAAAACTTTGTTCATTCTTCGTTTCATCGTTACATTCGTGTTGAGTAATATTGTTGCACATGATTGAGGGAACACGCTGTACGCCTATATACCGAGTTGGCGGCGTTTAAGATCCGGCTGCGTTTTTCTTCATAACCATATGACAAAAATAACCTATAGGCAATTTCACAATGTCAAATCGACATTGAAAACGTTATAAATAAAAAAAGTTATTACAGTAGAGCGTCGATTATCCGCACTAATTGTGACCGGGGGGGGGGGTTGCGGATAATTGATTTGCGAAGATAATCAGACGATTAAAAACATACAATGAATATGAATTTAAATGTTTTACATGATTAAAAAACGAAACGATTGTACTCGTTTACGAGCCAACTAAATAATTTAACATTATATATTTGCATAAAGCGAGCCACGGTGGATAATAAAATTAAATAGATTATAACGAATTTCATTATAAAATTGGAATTTATAAATAACTTTGTGCAACTGAATTATGAAAACCAGCCGCACACACCACAAACTGTAACCTATTCACAACCCACTCAAGCATTAAGTATTAAAAACTATAAGTTTGTTTTCCATAGAAAGCTCTTATCGACACAATGTAAATACAATTTATTTAAAAGTAGGTGCGATTTACAATGTCTAAAGGACATAAGAAATTATATATCAGTGTCGACTGGAGGGGGTTTGTGTGCTATAATTGTTTGGTCCATTTCCCTGATGAAAAAATGTGACCTAAAATCTAAATTGTTAACTCGAATACTTATCAGAAGAGTTCATCACCAGATTTCGACTTGAACGAATCGATTAAAGAAAAGTACAATCGACTTATTTGAGTTGTTCAATATTATTGTTTGCCATTTGTCACCTAGTACAGTAGAGTGTAAATCAAATTAAAATTAATTAGTGCGTCAAGTTAATAAGATCAAGTTCTCACTCAACTATAAGTAGTGTTCAGTCTTGAAATATTCACATAATAATTTCTGTTCGTTCTGTAAAATTTTTAATTTGTATTCTGTAATTTCTCTGTCAATATTTTAGCAGTAATTATCATATCATCGGAAAAATAGCTGCGGCGAATCTTACTTGTTGCAAATGACTACACGTCATGTCCGATTTCGCTGTTGCCGATTTATCTGTCTATGTCAAAAGTATGAATCTGAAACTTTTTACAAAAACCTGCATCTTTAGATTAAAATTTTAGTATCAAAATAATACATTTTAATCAAATTTGGAGCATAAACAACAAATAACACTAAAATTGTATATTTTTAATTTTGAGAAATCAATAATATTATGCTTGTTGGTTTGAATATTATGGTAAAAAAAAAAAGAAAAACATTTTTGTTATTAATAATATATTTATCTGTAAAATTGATTTAATAATATTTTATAGTATAGTAATACCTATTTAAGTGTTTTACATCACATATTTTAGTTTTTAATGGATATTATAATTTATAAAATTAAATAGAATTTGTATACAATAATAATTTCAGTAAAATAAAATAAAACATAATTCATAGAATTAAATAAAATAACAGAAATAAGGTGGGCAAATTAAATACATAAAAAATTATAAAGATATTGACCGACACATAGTGTTCAACAATTACAACAAATATGGAAGTGACTTAGACATTGAAGTAATATCATTGATAAACTAATATAAATAATTAAAGAAAAAGAAAAAAAAGAATATATTTGGAAATTACAAATATTTGGTATTTTTAAAAATAAAATGAAGGAATATAGATTCAAAATTAAAATGCCGATATGCTAATTTAGTAAGTTACAAATACATGATGTAAAATAAAATTGTAAATTATACATAAATATATATTATATATATATATATATATATTTATAATAAAACATTAAACACACATACACATTATGTTTAACTTCTTTTTAATTCATTGTTTTAATAAATTCGATAGCTGCACAAAACTGAATCCACCAATAATTCTCTTCACCTTCTAAACGATCGCCATAAAAACTATTTATATACTGAATAGTTGATAATAATGAAGGTGGATTTGCCTGAAAAAAAAAATTGGAGATTGTATATTTTCTGACCTAATAATTATGATAAATTGAAATTAATTGTAACTACTTTTATAAGAACGTATACAAGGACTGGTACAATGTCATCGGCGGCCGGGTGCATATTTCCATGTTCTCCAGCCATAGACATCAGATTTAAAAGGGTCGTGGTACATCGGAACACACATTGTAATTTATCTTTTGGTGTTTTGTACGCTGAAATTGCTGAAATTTCGGCTTGAGCGGAGGGCCAAGGACATTCAAAATGGAATTTCTAAAACATTTCATTTCATCACATTGTTGACAAACAATATTTTTTTGATTAAAATAAACATAAACAAAAAATGACTACATACTTTAGGAATACGTAAATCACTGTGTGTAGGTACAATATGTTTGGATAAATTAGACATATGTTCGTGTAAAACTCTGAAATAATAAAACAGTTATTAACGATATTTCATACAGACATAGCTTGAATACAATATACAAATTGGAAATTATCTTACTGATCTCTGTAAAAATCTGCATCGCCATTAGGATACATAGCTAATGAGTAAACTCTACTAATAATCGCTCGTTCAATAGTCAATTTTGCATCATCAATTTGATCATAACTAGCATCTATGAAATCAAAAAAATATAAAAAATGTTTAATTAAACAATTTTTAAATATAATATAGTTAATACTATACAAAAGTCGAATAAGTATTATTATATAAGTATATATTATTATATTATAGTGTTATACAACTACAAATAAGTCTTGTTGAGAATTTTACTAATTTAATTAATATAGTATACAATCACAGTTGAAAAAAAAAAGGATCGTGATATAATAATAATTAACTAATTCATAAAATTAATTACTTTTCCAAATTTTGTTGTTTTTCATTTCAATTTCAAGCGTTGATAAAAATCTATGGAGATGCTGATTTTTCTCATCGGCTAATTTCCGTTGTTCAAATTCATCAATAAACTCTGAGACCCATTGTTCATTTTGTTCTAAAAATATCTGCACACATTTTGTTATCAAAAACTGACTGCACACTTCACGGTCACATTTGATTTGTTCCAACAGTCTAAAATTGAATTCATTTTGAGAAATGTAATATAGATTCAAAAAACGTTGGGTTCAAATTTTACAAATTACCTGTTCAATTGAGCTATACTAGTTAATAATGTTTTTCTACATTTTACAAGGTATGTAATATAGGGCGCTCTAGATTTATAATCTTCTTTCAATACACCGATTAATTTTTGACAACTATTTAAAAATAATTATTATAGTTAGAGAGTATAGTAAAATCAATGTATTATTATTAAAATTTAACAAATTTTATTATATCTTACCCATGTGTATCAAACATCTTCATGCACCTAATAGTTTCATGAAGTCTGGCTGATAAGAAATGATCATTTAGATTAGTCGCTTCTGCCAATTGATATTGTAACAAACCGACTACTTCATTATCCTTATCTCTCCATGTATTCAACTGTCCAACATATTTAAACAATTTATTATTATTTATTATATTTTACAAATAGTAATAATAACAAGGAAATGTTATTGGCTTGGAAGTCAATATTTTCTTGACATTCATTTATCAAACAAACTTAAATAGTTTTAGATAAAGTAAATGTCATTATTGGATTTGAGTATGATTTTGAGAGTTACAAATCCATCTTACAAATAATGACATAAAAATACATAATATTAATACACTAGGAAATTATTTACCTTATGCCACTAATGGCGAGTTTAAATACAAAAACATATCCACGATTCAATGTATGTTTATACAGCAGAGAAAATGAACGAGTAAAAATTAATTGATGTATTTGCCTAACTTTTATATCTATCTTTTTAATATAAATAATAAATAAATATATTTATTTTTTTTACCATAGGTTTGGATTCCGTTTCATTACACCAGGGCACATATTGTATGTCAACAGTACTCAAAACAAGTCGTAGTTTTTTTTTCGCATCATCAAATGAATTTATTTCTAAATCAATGTTTTGGTTTAATTCAGACGCAGAATCTTCATCGTTCTTCACACTTCCCGATTTTTGACTAGCATTTTTGTCATTTTCAATTATATTGCTGGGTTTATTACGATATTTTGCTAATATGTCTTCAGATGATTCTATTTGATGGATAACTATAATTATTAAACGGTAGCAAAAAAAAAAAAAAAAAATGTAAATAATAGTATGTTTTACAAACCATCAAGTAATGTGTTTTCAGATATATTATTATTCAAGATAGATTCATTCCCACTGGTATTGCCACAACCGTGTAAGGGATCATAGCTAAACATAAAAATTTCAATAAGAAAAAAATAAATAAAAAAATTATAATATTTTAAATTTACCCTAATTCGTCATTTCTGTACCACTTTCCTCGACGATTTTTAAAAGGTATTTTAAAATTTTTGAAAAATCCTCTCTTATTTTTACTATCGTCATCGTACCCTTCTCTATCACCACGTTCAGCTGTTTTGTCAAAACTAATACTTTTTGTTATTAAATTTCCAGTATTTCCCAGTTTCGTATTGATTAACACTGCATTAGAATTAGTCTTCATAGTTGTAACTGAACCATTCATTAACGCAGGTTTTGGTTTAGCGCCCAGGCTGCTACCACTGCTACTCGTGGATGCCAAACTACAGGAACTCATATGCAAACCAATATTTGTATCTCCGTCGTCAACTGAAGCCTATATATACGGTAATTAAATGATAAGTGCCGTTCATAAAAAATAATAATTTAAGTAATCATACCTCTTGACTGGATGATGGTTGTGGTCTATGTGAAAGTTTTGGTGGTCCAGTAGGTGTTTGTCCACTTGAAGTAGATGCCATAGAAAATGCAGATCTAGATACATTTGATCCAGTATCAACTCTAGTTGAAGGGAGATCTTCCGGGGAACCAATAAATTTATTAGTATTTGATTCAGCACTACTATCAGACACTTTACGCCTTTGAGTTCTGTTGTTACATAATGAAATGTTATCAGATCGTAGAGAACTATCTTGAGGAATTTCTACAATAGGTCTAAATACATTTGGTGCTAGAAATTATTAAAAATTAAACATTAATATTAATTATGTAACTAGAAAATTAATTATAAATATTATAAATACAATTTATTTTTAAACTTACAGTATTGATAATTCGAAGAATCATCTGTTCCATCCATATCGCCACGGCTTTCTAACTCGTATCTTAACATATCATCAGATCTAAATATATGGTAGTAAATATAATTAATGAATATTGTTCAAAATAAAATTATTTGATTATTTTTTTAAAAAGTAAAATGAAGAATTTTAAATTAGTACCTTGCGACACTGGCAGTATCATCTGTATCGACTTCAGCTAGTCTATCGGTGTCTGAAGCAAAGACATCTGTACTCCATGCTTCCGATGCAGTTTCATTAATATCTAATATCTATTTTTAATTATTCTATTAATAAGTAAGTTCCAAGTTAAATTAAAAATAACAATAAAAAATACCAACTTGTTGATTAATAGGAATAACTTGCGATGATGGTAATGGTTGAAGCGGTGGAGGAAGTTGAGCATTGATTTGAGATCGATCAGATAAATCGAGTATTTCATTATCACTTGCTAAAACATCCATACTCCAAGTGTCCGATACCATTGATGATGTAGTTTCATCTCGTCCCATTCCTAAATAAAAATAACAATACTTTAAAAGTACATACTTGAAACAGATGGTAAATGAGTTAATATTTTATCATTTCTTATCAAATTATAGGTAAAAATCCAGAACTATAATTAAATAATAATTATAATTTCAATTAACTGTTAAGTTTAATACCTTTTTTTTAATGCAGCAGCTATTTTACTTAAAATTTACTCATAGAAACTGAACTACAAAACAAATTTTTAAAAACATAAAACATCAGATGTTTTCATCTTTCCACTGTATAAAAAAATCTACTGTTTGGTTGAGAGTGAAAGATATGCATATAAGTCAACTCATAGTGCAACTTAAGTGCTGGAAGTTCCATAAAACTATAATAAAAATTCATTGCAAATATGGCTAAAAGACAAGTATCTCCATTGAAATATAAACTTATTAAAGAAGATGTAACTTAATTTCATTACACACGAGCTTAATATATATAAGATTAAGATTTTAAAGTTATAATAAAAAGATTGATAGAATAGTTCTTGGGATCTTTGCTTTGGTCATCACCATCAATCATTTTACCAATTATTGATTCACCTATAGAATTATTTTCAGCATTTCTAATTTTATCATTCAATTTATAAATAATATTGTATTGATTGCAAGAGGCAACTTAGTTTCCATGGTAACTTAGTTATATCATTGATTATAAATACTAGTATTTATAATCAATGGTTATATGAATCAGTTTCTAGGGGCAATAAAATCACCATGGTAAAGTAACAAATTTAAAACCATGTTGAAAACTTAATAATGTCACGATGATATTCCTCACAAAATGGTCAGCAGTTGCTTCTAACAACTAATACATAAAATAACCAAATCATAGTAACCTCGGTAACATAAAAAAGGTGTCTTAAAATTGAAGATTCTAAAAAAAAGAAAAACCAAAAAAACTAATAATGTTAGTCCTGCATTTAAAAATATTTCTGTACTTTATAAATATAATATTAATAATTAGAATTATATAAATTATTTGTAATGAAATTATAAACATATTATATATCATTTCATTTTTATACATATAAGTATAATTTATGTCAGTCCTAGATTTAAATTTAGCTAACCGGTTTATGTTATTTATTTATTTATTTTATTACTCAGATATTTTATTTTAGTTATTTATTTATTTGTTTTGTTTCTATTCTTAATGTTATTTATGCCAAAACTATGTTACATGTGATAATAATTAAAATAAAATTAGTATGAATTTAATAGTTAAATTGATTTACCTTGCATCTTAGATTTAATTTCAAATTTGCCAAATTTATCATCTAAATCAAATTTACATTGTTTTGCTGATGGATTTATACGAGCAGATGGAATTGGAGGACCATTAGCGACGTCTTCATTTTCAGTAACTTGAGATGATGGTGTATCACGACCTAATTAAATAAATATAAATTAATACAAATATAAAATTGAAAATGAATAAATCTAACCTGATATATTTGGAGTTCCTCGTCCTGATACATTAGCAGATATCATATCTGATAAATTATCATTTTGATCTTGGTCTAGTTCCACAGATGATGGGACACTATGATTAGATGCTGCTTCTGAGACAGCTTCCAAATAATCACTAGTATTTCCAGTATCCACTAATTTTAAAATAAATATAAAACATAAATTAATTATTTTAATGCTCTGAAAAAAATTAATAAACAATGGTGTTATGGGTAATTTTACTATATCAAATGATTTGTAAAACAACATGAAAAATTATATTAATTGAAAATGTCTCAATGTAGAACACTAAAATTTATTTATTATACTGTAAATTGTATGTTTACCTTTTTTATAAAAAAAAAAGGATGGTTTTATTATTAAAATTATCAGTTTAAATACACATAAGTGCTGATAAATAAACTGCTAACATAAATGCACAATTTATAAATAATTCATTTTTAAAATAAATAAATAAAAATAATATTTATGAGTAATATGATAAAATAATATTTTTTTCATTTTGTATTGGTGTATTGCAGTATTGATGAATATCTACTTAAGTAATTTATAATTATAATTGTTTTTGTGAAAATAAAAATGTAATAAGATATTCCTTACCAATTGAACCTTCATGAGATACAGAATGCAAAGGTTTTTCCTTTTTCTTAATAACTTCATACGATTTATTGTTTTGGTCATCATCTTCTTCAGAGTTGGACTTTTCTATTTCTAAAACTTTATGTTCAGGTAACAGTCCAATAGTTGAGTTAAAAGTATTCTCAAATGGAATGATAAGAACTTTCTTATCAAAATCTTTTTTAAACTTGTCTTCATCATAATAGTCTCCTTCAGAGTTTGAAAAATTCAAAATATTTGTATTTGGTAGTACTTTTCCAAAAGACGAAGCAGCTGAAATAACTTTCAATTTAGTAAAATATGAATGATAAGAACAGTTCGAAATGAATATCTCACCAGTTTTACTCAGAAGTCCTAGTTTTTTTTGTTCAACGGGTAATTGGAATTTATCATTCGAATTATTATCAGGCCACATTATTGGCAAATTCATTAACAAATCAGCTAATTCTTTTTTATCAGATTCACTTAAGGTCCCATCATTGGAAACCACGTGTAAAAAATTTACCTAAAGATTTAATATTTTAGTATTATAACATGAACACTGAAAAATTGCTTACAAATGTTTGAAGTTCTTCCTCTGTAAATAATGCTACAGATCGAATTAAGTTTTCCAATTTAACATTTGCATTTACAGTCAGGTTTTCATCATTCAGAGAATTTCTCGATGATGTTTTTAATAATGCTTCCATTATGCTAGAAATGCAGTCCTTATTGAAATGTTGGTATAAATCTTGTACTTTGTTATCAATTGGTTCATATTTGTACATAGCCAACATTTGAATTATGTTTGCTACTTGAATGAGATTATAACGTGCAATTTGAGTAATATCAGCATCAGTTATACCATGTGGTTCCGGATTTACAATTGCCGGACAAATAAAATATGTAAATACTAGATTTACACAGATACCATAAATCTGAAAATAAAATATACATGAAATATATAAGAACTATTAATTAATAATTAGAATTTAACTAAATGAAAAAAAAAATAGGTACTTGTTTTTCTGTTAATGTACTTCCAGCCGTTAATAATGTATGAATTTGTCTAACAAGCCAACAAACTGAACTTGGGAAACAGTAAAGACTTTCATTGAGACTGTTGATAAATTTTGATGCAATTGCTACCAATTGTTCTACAATAGACTTTCTGTAATTTTGTAATTTTAAATTGTATTCTGAACTTTCTTCTCGATTACACGTTCTAAGTTGAGAAAATCTAAAATTTTAAAAATAATTACACATAAGTTTAATTAAACGTTGGATAGAAAAATATGATTTGATCAGTTATAAATATTCTTTGCAATTAATTTCATTTAAAATCTAAAATTGTAACTATTATAATTTTTAATATTTAATTCACAACAATAATGAATAAATATAATTAAAAATAATTTCATGAGTTCTATAATATGTTTATCAATGAATAAAAAAAAATTAATAATATTGAAATTAAAATTGGAATAATGATTTTAAATCTTTTCATTATAAATAAATATTTTTATTTTTCATCAAACATATTTTAAATAAAATATACCAGTGATTTAATTGTAAACAGATAAAATATCTATTAATATGAAAGCAAGTAATATCCATTCAAGAGGAGTACAAGAAAAGATTGTTTACCTACTTTAATACTATATACTAGCAAATATAATGTTGCTGTTTCTGGTCTGAAACATGAAACACTAAAAGAGATATCTAATAAGTACTAAAAAAAAATAATTTTTTTAAATTTGTTGAAATAACCAATCACAGTATCAGAAGTATAAAATGATATTTATAAATAATATAAAAATTTGAATCAATAATTTAAAGAATTCTTCAAAAACTTATTAATTGTGGGATACTTAAAGATGCACATCCTATAAAATAAAATGTTTTTTATATATTGGTTTATAATAGAATGAATGAACAGCAATACAATTTAAAAGAAATTTCCAAAAGTGGCCAACTGATGGTATGCTAATAACATTAATTTCGTAAGTAAATTATAATCATGTAGTACTACCATCATATGGTAGTGAACTTAAATAATTTAAGCATGTAATTCAGATAAACAAATAAATAATTATCTGATTCACTAACCTTATTCGAGCTTTATCTGGGTCGATATCAAGGTATTTTTCCTCATCTTTCAACAACTGCATAATAGGATCGTGGAAAGCAGCAGTCAAAAATAACTTAGCAGAAAATAAACTTCCATGAAATGCTGAATACAATCTTGAAAAAGCACATGACCCGTGACTTAACACCCTGAAATGTTTATCGATTAATAATTTTATATGTTTAAAATAAATGTTAGTTTACAGTCTATTATATTATGTACATAATGTAAACATATACATTCTACTGAACTGCATACCTATGAGGGTTATCTGCGGGTATTAATTGTAGCACAGCCAAATGCCTTAGTAATTTTAAAATTAAAACATTATCTTCTGCCATTAAACACGATCCAAATACTCCAGATAAAGTGCAATTAACGACTTCTGGCATTCTACAGGCTAACAATCGGTCTCCAGCAGACAAACAACACGCCAGAAGTTTAGGATTTATACGCAATTTTTGAACAAGAACACCAAACGTTTGTGTATTCTATAAATAAAATTAATCAGTCAATTGATTTTTTTGTCACAAAAATACAAACTCACTTCATAGCCAATAGATTCTTGAGCTTCAACGAAATGAGCATCATCTAAATGATGAGCAATCTCACAACAATCAGCAGGTGTACAATCAGGATTAGATATGACCAACTTGTTGAGATTGATTCGTTGTTGAGTTGTAATCCATGCTTCTTGAGCCAATCTATTCGACACACTGATTACCTGTTGAATAAAAATTATTAGTTAAATTGTTATTAAGCTAACTAAAAAGGACTGAAAGAAAACCCGTAAGAATATAATGTACCTATATAGTGTACCTGCATCCAATACATGTTTTATAATCATGAAAAATGTATTACAGAGAAAATCGTGACCAGAGCAATAATGAAAATTTGATCCCCTCCCTATACCCCAAAGTATATTAGTTATTAATTTAACGAGACGAACCTGTTCATTCAGCGTTTGCAAATTGTTCAATTCGTATTGGGTGAAAAGCCGTTCTTGTCGCATGTGTGTGGCCAATTCCATCAGGTCTTGTAGTAACGTCTGTTCTTCCATCTTCTCAGTTTCTGTTCACATAGAAAACAATATTAATAACGACGATTTGTATCGACGATCGGTAATTTGCTGCAGTGGCGCGGACCATTTAACAGCAAAAACATAACGATCAAGTTTCACACAAAACGTAATACTACTTCAGTAGTTTTTTAAATGTTAATCACGCACATACAATTTAATATTTTATTTAAGATAACACACACTTACTGAAAACGTTTAACAGAACTGTTAATAATATTTAGACTTTGTCACATCACAAAGTATACGCACACATACATACATACACAAACACACACACATTCATACACAAAGCATATCCACTCCACTCACCATTAGGTAAATACAATACCTACTGATAATCCGAACACTTTCGAACATATGTGTTTGTTTTAACTCATTATTATTATTATTATTATTATTGCAAATCGTTTGTACATTTACTTTTGTGTCCGGGCAATCGAAACGCAGAGGAATTTAATCAGACGACAGTAATAGTTGTTCAATTACAATTATGAGTATTACGATAACGCTTGTTGTTGCTGCTGCCGCCGATGCTGCTACTGACTGCTGACCCCGCTTAATGTTAACTATATTCTTTAACGGAAATCGAAAAATCACACTGATCCCATTAGAAACGATAGACATCAATCGGGTAAACGTTAGCGGCGGCGCCGCGGCAATGACTTCGTTCCAAACGATTCGGAGCGGAAGCGTACGCGACACTGAACATGTCGTGTGTGTCCGAACGCGCGATAGTATCGGCTCGAAGACGACAAGACACGGCGAAGAGATGGCAACGATAAAAAAAAAAAAACGATCTATCGCCCGCGCGTGTATTATTAAATTGTCATTATTACTATAATAATATAGGTATTGTTATTATTATTATCGCTCAGACGGTGCGCACGCGTGTGTGTATACGCGGACTTTTGTTATTGAAACGAAATCGGAAATACTGTTGCGAAGCGAAAATAATAATATAATAATAACATCGTAATAACGCACGCAGACAATGATAACTCCGACGGACGACGACGACGACGAGTACGACTGGTAGTTGGTACTGATAACGCGAAACGAAAAACAAACACGTTTCGGACGGAAGAGCGGCGGAAGTATGGAGCGGCGAGAGGGAATTTATATCATCTCGCGCGCCAGCTGCTGTCGCAGATAACGCTCCTATGTCGTTGTCGGTACTATATAAACGATTATCATCATCACTATTGCGGACTACCCTCATACCCTGACCCCCACCCCTCGCAATAATAATCGCGATCGCGGCTGTGGAGGATTATGCAATTGTGGGGGGGGGGGGGGAAGGGGCTAAGTATAAATATTATATAGAGGTATTTTTATTTTCGTAATATTAGATTTGTCGTTCAATAAATTAAAATATTCGGGTACCACGTTCAATAGTGCGCAAACAAAATATATGTACCTATATATACATCAGGGGTCGCCGACCGGTCGATCTTTCTAGGAATATATTATGTATACATAGGTCGATCGTAAAGAAAATTAATTTCACCATTATCGATCGATCGTCATAGTTGGAGTTGTTTGGGATGACCTTTTTTTTCCGCTAATCAAACAAATTTACTGGGTGACAAAAAAATTTGTTCTCAAAATAAATGGGTAGTCAATAATTATAGTATGGATACGCTAGATGTATGTCATGTTCGCCCCTAATAATTATTATTTATTATGATGACTAATGTCAAGGAAACTTATAAAATAAATAAATTGTATAATAATTTTTGAGATTTATAATAAAATTCCGCTCCCTTTAGTTATAATTTATAATTAATCAATACGAGTATAATATATAAAATCCAAATCACTGATCGTTGTATCTCAAAAACTACACAACGAATAAACTTGAAATTCGGAACAGTGATTTGTCTAATGCTCTAGGCGTGCAATAAGAAAGGATTTTTCGAAATTCAACCCCTAAGGTGGTTAAAAGGGGTATAAACGGTAACGCCCGCTACATGCAATATATTTATGTTAAATAATGAAATATAATTACGCAGAACGTTAACGATCATCCTAACTGCGTGGGATTTTCATACGATGACAAACTATACGCAATTACGGCCCGGACGATATACGAGAGATGTACACGATAATCAGATGTATAAGTACTCACGGGACGTCCGCCATCTTTTCTTTCTCGGCGCGATTTCACGATTGATCTACGACGCCGCCGCTGTTTTCGAAATGCACTTCACCCGCGTACGATTTTACCTCCGTCACCTGGACCGCTGTGGTAGTCGGCGACAATCGATCGAAAGAAAAACGTTCGCGCGCCGACGACGATCGTTCAAACGATTGACTAACGGCGAACAATTCGGCGAACCATCACTGCGCGACGATGGCGAGAGACTGGCTGAACGGGCAACGGTCGCGGAAGAAAAATAATCGCGGCCTTTGACCGCGGCCGGTAATGTCTGGTGTTCGGTACTCTGGTAACGTACGTCTCGTCGAGTTGGTACTCGTATACCGAGGTAGAAGTATGCACCGGGCCCGTCAGACGACGACCAAATGGGTATACCACATAGCGAGACCAAGACCGCCATACCAGAGGTCGACGCGAAACCAAGACCGCCATACCAGAGTTTGGAAAACGCGGTCTAAAATGCTTTTCGTTTATTTTTTCTTCCATGACGTTCGGGCTTGTTATTATTTCAGACGCCGAGAACAAAGAGTTCGAATCGCCTTGACCGTAGCGGTAGGCGGGAGCGTCGTGCGTTTGAGGGATCCGCCTTTGAACTAGGGTCCGTTTATACTCGGCCGTTCGTCCCGATTTCACCGGGATACTGCTAGGTTGAGGGTTTTTTGAAATAGGGCCTTTTTTTTTAAAGTCAGTTAGTAGTATTGACATGTGAAAATTACTCTGGACGCTTACTTCTGGATCACTTTTTTCTTTTGGAATGATGATGATTATTTGAGTATTTAACATCGAATCCGAGGCGCGAAGTACGGGTGACGTCCGCCAGTATAATATGCAATAGTTATTTCGAAACATGACATGTTACAATGTGTGTGTGGGTAAAAGTTGAAAAAATCGATTACAAAAAAAAAAAGTAGGTATGTGGAATATTAGTTATTACTTATTAGTTATTACCTATACGTTTATACGACCTAGACGATAAGACGTGTGGTGGCATACTATACTCGGATATTTCGTAGTGTTCATTCACCGGAAATTTTCAATGTCAATGCTGCATTATTATAATATGGGTACGAATGAAAAATCGATCGTGCATAAAAAATTCTTAGAGCGGCGCATCATTGTTCGGATTTAATTATTATGCAGTTTATCTCTAGTTCGAATAATTGGCCACGTGCAATTCGACAGATGTAAGTAATCACATTTGTAGGCGTCTGCCAGACGATTCCTCGCCCACAAAAATGAAAATTTACAACCACGACGTACCTATAGTTAGTATAATCATAGATTAAGTATACTTATTAAGTAGATTTAGTATATTTAATCTATGGTATAATACATTTATGATAGTCACCTCATTGCATAGGCGATATATCGAGAAATTGTATATCGATACAACCTTACCGATATATCGTCTCGATATTTTAATTAATTATTTATTATTTTAATATGATTAATCGTCGAAAGGATATTTTCAAAGGCTAGTTTAATGCTTTCAAAGTCAAGGAATAGACTGTTAGGAAAGAGATTAAGTAAATTACTTTTTCTAAACTCCATTGATGATGGAGTCTTTGGTTCCATACTTAAGTTTTAATTTTGTTTTAAATTCTTTTTATTTTATTTTTTTTTTTTTTTAAACTAAATTTTGTTTAAATAAAGGAATTTATTTATTTATTTTCAATATAATTTTCTGTAATATATAAAAATTACAATAATTGTAAGTTATTAATATTGTTCTGGTTTTATAAATTTTATAATTTTGTTAAATATACACGATTTGATTTATTTATTTATTTGTCATTAATCCTATCGATTACAAGTTAGTAGTTACGCCCTCGGCCTACGGCTTATGGTTATACATTTTATTAAAATAATTTTACAACCCATCACCTCTGTGCAAGTCTATAAACCTTTTTTAGTATTAGAAAAAATTCTACGATATATAATATATCGATATATCGGTAAAAAAGCGGTCGATATATCGAGGTATCGCGATAGGTATGCGATGTATCGAAATTATGATATATCGATAGTCAACGATGTTTTGCCAGCCCTAGTCGACACTATCATAGATTAAATATACTAAATCTATGTATAATTAATCTATGACACTATACTGAACGGCCCTGGTCTGTATACTTAATCTATGACACTATACTGAACGGCCATGGTCGGTGAGCTGCCGCCGCCGTAGACCCGTGCGTCTCTGGATCGGTCGGGTTGCGTGGGCAACTCGGCTGTCATTGGTCGGGCGGAGCGAGCAGCTCGGCTCTCTCATCATGTCCGAAACATTTCACGACATGTTTAGTGCTGGTACACTCGAATAAAAACACCACTACGCGGACAAACACTCCGGAACGATTATTTCACTACTCGCGCGAACCACGATATTACTATGACACTGTAAAATTCACAAGCCGTTTTGGCGAACAGCGGCGCACTGCGAACGCGACCGAGACGGAAAATACGATAAACATCGATGGTACGGTAGTATTTTAGCGACGAAATAATTTGGTTGCGCCCACGCGACCGCCGTGAGACGTGCGATTATTCGTCAATAAATACTATTACCATCGCCGCGAAAGGAAATTGTTGAAACCGTGAAACGAGATTCGATGGCGGTCGGCATGAAATTCTCGTACACGGACACGTTCGGACAAACTCCATACATACGCGCGAACCGACGAAGACTGAAACAAAGGGAAGAAAATCCCAGCCTCCCCGCGTCGGCCGACACGAACAGCCAACGACAAGTTTTCAAGAAAGAATTCATGGAAAGTCAATTTTTTTGTAACGGTCGTTTTCCGAAAACCATTACCGTGGTATCCGGAGTTCCGTCCGCGGCCACACGGCCACGGCGGCGGCGGAACGTTCACACTACACGCGCGGGTGTTATATTCGAAACGGAAAATAGGAGATAGGAGACGATCGGATAAATAAACATAGGACTATAAGAGTGTGCGTACTGCGTACCTAATAAATGACGACTCGGCGACGCGCGTAATGGATTTTATCCGTTCTCGTTATTTATATTACTCGGCGCCGAAATGAAACTCATTTCCGAAAATCGTATTGATGACAACGCGCAATTTATCAGTTCCAACGCGCGTTATATAACAGTGGTTTAATAATAATATATAATAAAATAATACGTTTTGCATAACGCGTCGTCGGTGGGTCATACTTATAACGATATAATATTATAATAATATATTATCACTAACCTCGGGCCGTCGTCGAATCCAATGACGACCGTTTTCATTCGGCGAGTCCGAAACATTTCACAACGTATTTCGTGCTGGTACACTAGAATAAAAACACCACGGAACGATTCACTACTCACGATTCACTACTCGCACGATATTACTATAAATCGATTGTTTTTGGCGGACGGTAAAATTCACAAGCTGTTTTGGCGAACAGCGGCGCACTGCGAACGCGACCGAGACGGAAAATACGATAAACATCGATGGTACGGTAGTATTTTAGCGACGAAATAATTTGGTTGCGCCCACGCGACCGCCGTGAGACGTGGGATTATTCGTCGAAAAATACTATTACCACCGCCGCGAAAGGAAATTGTTGAAACCGTGAAAACTGTTTCGATATATAATCGAGACGAGCTTTCTGAACCGCGGTCGACACTAGACTGAACGTCCTACATTGGTAAGCTACCGCTGAAGGTTCGGGCGTCTCTCGATCGGTCCGGTTGCGTGGGCAACTCGGCTGTCATTGGTCGGGCGGAGCGAGCAGCTCGGCTCTCATTGGCCGTATCACCCGCCCATTTTTGAACTGATGACTCATTTATTCCGATCTCGCGCAAACACACCTACATAATATAGTTTTCGTTTTATTTCTATTACTATTGTTACATAATTATGTATTCATAACGAACTATCATTATATAATTAAGTACCTATTATATAATAACTGATTTTTTCGATTTTTATACGTTTCTGGAGCAAAAATCACGAATAATTTTTCTCCTTAATTTAAAGTGAATATAGTCCCCCCCTCATTGAAAAAAAGAAAAGAAAAAAAGCCCCCCTCAACATTTTCCCCACTTAAATCATTGGATAAAGGTAACACATATTGCATCCCCGATAAAATAAAAAAATAAATAAAAATGAACTTGGCTAATTTGACATTTCTTAATCTACTGGTACGCTAGCGAGTAGTAAAAATATATCTAACGCTGTACTTACAATGACGAAGCAAAAACTTATTTTATAAAAGATTTCATAACTAATTAAATAACCATCCAAATAAACTCATACTAAACTTGGCCACTCTCACCATACCTGGCATACCCCGAGACGCCCGAAGCGTAAGTGGTGTCGCGATCTCTTAAGATAAATTAAACTAATTAGAAAAAATAAACCACAGAAAGTGCCATCGTTGGGTGGATGGCTTCTATCATCAAATTTTTCATGTCAAACAATGTAACTCTCATCAAATATGCTCATTGTGTCTATAATCTATAGTCTGATACAGATTGTGTATTACGTGTAAAAATAAAAAATCACTACTTACGATAATATTAAATGACGAAACGAGCAGCGCTCTTTGTTGAGACATCGTTAAACTAAATAAATTGGTTGCCATTTTCCCTATACCCATGGTCTAACTATATAGTATATTTAATCTATGTCTTAAGTATATTTTTCTCATCATATTATTATAAAATATTGATATGTTTGTTTTGTGGGATGGCGATAAAAATTTAAATAGCTTTTATGCTCTTTACTAGATGATAAAAGGTGTTTTTGTATTTTCAACTGCGCGTTTATATAACAAACATTAGGACTTGAGCTGAAAATCAGTATTTTACAGGCTTTTTTTGTTTTGGACTTTTATCAGGTTAAAAAAAAATTTATTTGTTTTCAAAATATTTAAGCTACTTCAATTATGATTAGCACACGTGTATTTTTGCAAATAATATACTTTGATTTTTTAGAAAACTGGAGGTATTTTAGAAATGTATAAAATGTGGATTAAGTAAAAAATGATTCGCCTCGAACCATTTATTACCGATCAGCATGTAAATGAATATTTTGAAAGTGATGTGAGTTTGAACGTTTAGTAAAAGGTCGTATATGTTTCGATTAGATTTAATTCATAGTTTTATTTTATTTTAGGGAGTATTCCTTTTATCCGTGGCTATATGTGAAGAACTCATGTAATCAATTGTTTTATAATAGGTTAATAATAATATATTATATAATTATTAAAATTTAAAAAGTTTTCAAGTACATAAACTCCCTATATTTGGTTAACAGTATCATTCAATAAAATTACAACATATGATTTACTCATCTGATGAACTCGAAATTAGTTTTTAATATAAAAAGGACTTTCCGATCGCTTTTTAATATTTCACTCGTTTGTTATGAAACATATAAAATATAATATTATTCAATTACATATTGAATTATAGAATAAAATATCACATTATTGTTTTACACATTAGGCGCCAGTCTGTTGTAGAATGCTTGATATTCAGGTATTAGACATTGTTTGGCATCTGGCGGTGGATCTTTAATTAGGAAATCTGCTAGAAACGGAGCTGGCAATAACAATATGCCCTTGACAGCGATTTCGTTTAAAGGTACGGGTATGTTACCATGGCCTTGATCAACAATACAATGAGTAGAATTCAACAGATCGCTAGATAAAAATAATTTTTTTTGTTAATAAAGTCAAAAATCAGAGCATTACACGTAAATACGCCCTTCCGTTATAAGATGCTAACCGTTGCCATAGAGCAGCCTAAGATATTCAAACTGTCTTTTGGCTACGCAGCATTTCGGCTCAGGACGGGCAATGAAAAATATGAAAATACCTTTTATCCAATGCAATTCCACCACCGGCTTGTATCAAACGTGACAGAGCGTGGTATCTGATTTCAGAGGTCAATAGTACGGCTTTCATGCCGCTGAATGCTGTCGGAAGACCAGAAGAAATTTTAGAACGCCAACGATAACCTGCTCCGTGTAATGGCGTGGGTAAAGGTAAATCAGACAAAGGATTGCCCCATTCGTATTTGTCTTCCTGCAAAAAAAAAAAAAAACAATAATTAAATAAAATAAAACTAAGTAGAATACAATATTTATTAACACATTAAAATGTTCAACCATTAATTAGTATCATGATAATTTGTTGAAATTCTACTTACTGGTAAAAAACAATTTTTCTCCACACATGCATCAATGTAGTTTGGATGTAAAATCCATTTCCCTGACGCGAGCGAACACAAATATTTTTCACTTCTACTCGGTTGAGACATAAGAACATGTGTAACTTCTTCACAAAATATCGAACTCCGCAATACTTGAGCTCCGAGTTTCTCAATGGCGTCTTCATATTTTTGTCGGTCCTTTTGAAACAAGTTGATATCAATTAATTTCTCCAAGAAAAATATTAGTTAATAAAGAGTGTTGGGTTAAACATTTAATTACATTGGCATTCATACTGGTTAAAATGAACTTTTTATTGCACTCGGTAAGTCTTTTTAACTAAAACCAAAGAAAACATAAATTAATGTTATTACAAATGCATAATAAATTACGCATCTAATGAATTATTTAAAAAAACATATGTATGATTTCGTACTCTAGCTTTTTCTTGTTGTTCAGTAGGATCTTCCCATCCAACCGAGCATTGTTGTGATGACTCTACAACTCTTTCTTTGAAAAGAGAATTTTCTACAACAAAAAATTTTTTTTTGTTTTTTATCAATATAGAAAATATTTAACTGTGAATGTTTTAATAGAAGATAATGTAAAGGAAAAGGATATAAAGACGTTTTGAAAAAAATAACATTAGATGTTATGTTAAAATGGTAGCCGATAAGCACTTTAAAATTAAACTGAGATATTATTTAAATTAATGTTCCTCAACATTTATTTTACAATAATACATTATTTAGTTCTCGACAATAGATCAATTTAGCCATATAGTACATTCTTTCGTGGCACAGAGTATAAAAATTAAAATAAAAAGTATTTATATAACACTGAAATATTAAAAATGAGTTTTCTTAATAAAACAATAATTTTATCTTATTAAGTTAGGGTAGGTTAAATACTATTTAAATTATAAATTTAATTTGATAATATTTTTTATAATTTCAATATACTTCAGCATACATAGTTTTATAATATTAATTCATAATTTCTTTTGTATTTAAAATATGCTAATATATTTTTTCATTAAAAAATACACATGTATTATGTTTCCATTAAATGTTCCGTTAAATTTTACTTAAATTAATTAAATTAAGATTGATTACTCTCTCATCTAAAATTTACAAAGTGTTTTTAGATAATTATTAGGGTAATATTACAGAGTTTTGGAATCACTATTCTGTTTATGATCAATGTATTTAATTTTATTTGATATTAATTTTATTTACTTCACTTGATATTGTATTAGTCAAAAATAAACTGTTAATGATAATTTTTTTAAACAAACACTTACTAGTATAATCATCTTGACTTTGAGACTCACTTCTTGAAAAAGTAATTTCAGGTTCTCTGGGCATACATAAATCTTGTTGAAGTTCTTCCATTGTTCTAAAATTAACAAATGTATATATAATGTATACATATATATATATTACAAATACATTTTAAATATATAATATAGTGTCCAGGATATAACTCCAAATTAGAATATGCCATAAAATACTTGAATTTTTTAAATTGTAATAATATTTAAAAAAACAGGTGAGGCATAGAAGTATACAATCACTGTAATTTTGATGACTAGCTCACAAATAACTGGCCTCATAGTATTGACAACTGTTTTGATATTTGCCTTTAATTCTGAAATTATTTGAGGTTTGTGTATGTATGCTTTTGATTTCAAAAACCCAACAAAAAGAAATCACACAACCTAAGGTTGCAGGATCTACCGGCCATTTCTTGTTGCCACACTAAGAGATAATGAATTCAAGAAATTATTTGTTCAATACAGTCAGTGTTTCACAAGATAACAATTAGTGACAATTAGTTCCATTCTGTTGGAACCAAACATTTTTAACATTCATAACTCCTGAAATAAGCCAAAACTAATAATGAAACATGATTCTTTATTTATTGTCGTTCAAAGTGATGATAGCTTTTTCATCATCTTCAAAGAAAAACTACCTGTCTGAGTAGATCTTTGCTCCATAATGGAAATAATAGAAACCAAACAACACTTTACGAAAAAGGGGCTATTACACATGAAATTGAATTATGTGAACTTACACAAAAATTATGATTTTAGCACAGCAATCAAACATCATAAAAACAAATGACTTGAACTTAAAATTTGATGCTACACACTATACTATATAATCCATGGTAAAAATAAATAAAAGTTAATTATAATACGAACCTTCTAAATTCCTGTTTATCTAACGATTGTTGTTTAATATCCTAAAACAATACATTTTATTAATGTAATACTAAATAGTAAATAGTGAATGTTTTTAAAATACTCTTACTACATTTGGTGAGGAACTACTAGATTTATTATTTTGAACACTCAATTTGTTTAATGTTTTATGAAAACTGTTAGATGTATCATTAGAAAAATCATGTGATTTATTAGAAACTCTTGAATTGCTCGTCATACTACTGTTTTTCAAATTAATCCTTGAAATATTACCATTTGTTTCCTGAAAATAAAAAATATGATTAACACAAAGCTGTTAAGAAATCATAGTTTGAGATTTAGTATACACTATACAAGAACAAATCTCATTTCATTCATCAAAAATTGAAGTGTAACAAAAATATGATTTTTGATTAAATAAATTGCATAAATTATAATTTAAAATATAAACTATTTGAATAATACAATTTTCAGTAATATATTTTATACTTAAAATAGGTAAATATTTATAACATTTTAATTACATTGATAATTATAATATAAAATATATTACTTCTAGTTTATTAGCAGGTGGTTGTGCAAGTTTATCCCACAGTTGACGTTTTAATTCAGATAGTGGCTAAATAAAAAAAAACAATAATTTATATATTGTTTAAAAATTATATCTTTGGTTTAATTATACGGATTATGAAAATACTTAAATATTTTTTGAATAATAATTACTTACAGTGCTCATTCGCTTATTTTTGGTGTTTGTTTGGGATAGTTCAGGACCACTTGGTAATGTTTCTATCCATCTAAAATATGCAAATAAAAGTTGAATAAATAATAAATTCAATCATTATAGTAAAGCAAAATCTGTTTTAGTTTACAACAATATGATATTTTATTAATATTTAATATTTATTAGATTCTGAACAAAGTAGAGTTTATTTGTGTAATAGACACTTTTCTTTTCTGTGATTAACTTTTCAGAAAATAAGTTACTAGTAGTAGTTGGCATTTCATAAAATTATATTGGACTCAAAGGATAGTTAAAACAATTGTAGGTGAAGCAAAATTAAATAGTCGATAATTATTCTAATATTTTAGTTATAACTTAAAAAATAAATAGGTACAATAGTTTTTGGAATCTTCCCAGAACGAGGGAGCTCAATGTACATAAATAGTTTTAATGTAAAAATTTAAAATATATTTTTAATGTTTCAAAAAAATAATTTCACCCTTGACTCTGCATGAATATAATAATATTACCATAATATATTTAATGTTTATCACATATAACATAAATACATACTTTTTCCATTTTTTTTTTGTTTCTGCAGAAACAGGATGATCTTGAAAAATCTGGCCATATGGGGTGTCGGGGGTTTTCAAACTATCCAAAAGACTCGTTGAAGCGCAAGGTGTAGTACACGTTAATTTCAAACGTCCTACAGTTGGAGTACATTTGTTTGAAGATTCTCCTAAAACCTGAGAAGTAGGATTCATAATCTCCATGGAACATTTTTTCTTTGCTGGTGGTTCAATATCATCTTCAGTATCTTTTAGTGGTACCGCTAATTCTGACTCCAAATCATTTTCTGCAGGTATAGTCAGCTTTTGAGTGAATGAGGCGTTGCTGACATTTTGATTTTCGCTTCTATTTCTAATTGTTGAAGTACCAGTAGATTCCAGTAGAGCAGATTTATTAGCTGATAGACAGGTAATTAAATTATTATTGATATTTTTAAAGTATTTTAATTTAAAATAATTATCTTACCATTGTCAATAATAGGAAATTTATCCTCGGATAAATGACATTTGCTTGTTACACAATTAAGAAGCCAATTTTTCGATACAACTGGTACACCCCATTTGACTGAGGCTTCATATTTAGGCCCTTCTGGTGCAGGACAAATTAGATGAGTAGTCACCATAATATTATCTTTAGGTTTTGATTTTCGTGACAATGCATCTTGATAGCTAAAAATAAAATTATAATATTCACAGGCGATTTAAATTACAAAGCAATAATGAACTTACTGTGCTCCAAGAAGTAATGAAACTTCTTTTAAGAAATACCGTTCAGAGCCTGCATAATTTGTAACACAAATCACACAGTTTTTTAAAGGCATCGAACCACTGAAAATAACTGGTTTGTGATAATATTCTATTGGAACTTGTTCAACACAATTATAACAGTCTTCCTGAAAATTTTTTTTAAATGTTTTAGAAAAGAACTTGTGAATATACATTTAGTTTACTTACTATCCAAAGACAGCTAACTATGGTGGCTTTAATATTCAAAGATTTTTCATTATACACAATAGGAACAACAGCGTAGTCAATTTTACCCCGATAACAGCGTGTATTGACTGCTGTTCCACCCATTGATATAATTTTACTTTTAATAGATGATAACTGATGTATGTCCAAATCATGTAGTAGTATTGTCAAACCTATAAAAGTTTCTTATAAATTAAACAAATACTTATTGTATAATATATTCTAATCATTTTTACCTTCTAATACAGATTCAAGTTTACTATCTTGGGTGGATATAGTATCTTGTGTTGTACAAGATGATTTTTGACTTTGGGTATCATTAGAATGAGTGTTATCTGAAAATCATATAATTTAATAATTGTGCAATGTATTTATTTTAAGAGAAATATTCAATAATTTTTGTTTATAATTAGTGCAATTTATTTTTACAGTGAAACTTCTATTCACTAGAAAGAAACTGAACAATTGATCAAATTTAGAGAGCAATTAAAATCAGTCTGTATTTGATACAAAAAATTAACTTTGAACATTTTTTAAATTAAGGCTATGATCAATGTAGCAAAACGTAATCTAAAATTCTCAAAAATTTGAGTACAATATTAAGCTATTAAAGTATTCTGAGAAAGTCTTGTTGCAGTCAACTACTGAGGGGTTGTTTAAAGTATTTCTGCTAAGAAATTTAAAAATTTGTTAATTAATAACAGCGGTAACTTTAAATAAAAAATAAATATTGATGAAAAAGTATTTATTTATTTTTTTTTAAAGTTAAATTTTATGTTACTGACCAACATTCAAATACTGATCTATAAAGTTATCCAATGGTTGAGAATTCATTTCAGCTGAACTTGATGGTTTAGGTTTCTCAACAGTTTTTGGTTGAGAAAGTGTTGCATTTTTCATCATATATAATCCCTAAATGAAATAAAGAATAATTGTATTAATAATAGACTTGAAAATGAAAAATATGTTTCTTTTAAAATAGTGTAATATACCTTTTTACTAAGAGGAGATGGAGATTCAGGTGTAAATGAGTGAGATGAATCCATAGCCAAAAATTGTTCTTCTGGAGCAGTACATTTTAAGTTTATACTCTCAATCAACCAATTAATGTTCACAACATGGGGCCTAAAATGAGAAGGATTTATTTAATATCATCGTAAACATATATTCACTATAACAAATTTACTTTTCTTGAATAGAATGCAACAATTTTGCCAGTGAAGCCGAAAAATCACCAACTAATATATGAGTGATAGATTCGTTTAGCTCAGTATATCTAATTCCTCCAGTAGAAATTACTATACGTTTTAATTTTTCTTCTTCACTTAAACTAAATCCACTAAAATAAATCTAAAATACAATAAACACATGATTATAATAGGATTTACAAAGTTTTAAGAGTTTATTGTTAAAAAATAAAAATTACTTTGCAACCATCAAGAATTGTGCCAGCCTTTTTTACATCAGCCAAATTTAAATCATTTAAAATAGCTTTATAATTTATATTTTTTGACTGATCTGTAATGAAATATACACATTTTAAAATGTTAAGATTATAATTTTTAGTTATTAATAAAATTAATAAAAAAAACAAATGTGAGCAAATAATTAACTGACATTGGCCATTATTTTTTTTTGGTGTTGTACAATTGTCCTGGGATTTGTAATTATTTATTTTTTGACTTTTTGCCGTAAGAAATTTATTCATAGTTTCTTCGATAGTGGATTTTGGCTCAGCAACAATTTCACTGATGTTTTGAGAAAAGTTAGCTAAAATTAAACAAATTAGGTAATAATTAGAAAATAATTAATACATATTTAACAAACATCTTACGTTTAACATTAGATAATGCAGGAGTTGAATTCAGCATTGTATTTTTAATAATATAATCTTGAGTTTCAACCATATAACCTTTTTCAACACTATCATAAATCCAAGAAGTCTTTAAACAGAGCAAACCCCATTGTTGGGCATAAGTAAACTTTTGACCACTAGGTTTTAATATAATCAATACATTTGTTTCGTCCTTCTTCATTTGGGGTGAGTATTTTCCACCTAAATAATAAGCACATGCATAAATATAAA
Organism: Drepanosiphum platanoidis; assembly: GCA_948098885.1. Classification (NCBI taxonomy): domain Eukaryota; kingdom Metazoa; phylum Arthropoda; class Insecta; order Hemiptera; family Aphididae; genus Drepanosiphum; species Drepanosiphum platanoidis. The sequence continues at coordinate 25,740,263 of OX402529.1, read as the reverse complement.
CAAACATTTTCAAATTAAAAAGCTCATTTACCATTAATGTTGACTAAGGAGGTAACTTTTTCTCGATCGATTACATCCAGTCCAGAAGTAGTGATTTCAAGTTTATAAAATGGAGGACATTTGTATACATCAAAAATATTTTCAGTACAAATAACATTACGTGCTATACTTGCTTCCCAAACAGAATCTACCCATTTTTCAGTCATAACAGATATTCCGGTTTCAACAGCTTTCTAAAAAAAAAACCTTACTATAAATTTTCATTTCATGTTCAAAAGATATTATAAATATTTGAATATTTCACTTAATTTACATGATACTTTTGAGATCCTACTCTGCCAACCAATAAATGAGTAGTACTATCTCTCAAATTATGAGAGAATATTCCACCCATATATTCAACTTTTTCTTTTATTCTTTCCTAAAAATTACAGTATTGATGAGACATAAATTGAAGGTACATAAATGCAATTGTATTTACTTTTTCTTTGGGACTTAAATTTGATACACTTAGTACAACATTTCGCATAGCCATAGTATATACAGGTGACTTATTTTCAGGAATAGAAATTGCTTCAACGAAACATGTTCTTAAGCAAATTGGACTAACAATACTGAAAAATAAAAATAAATAATTATACAAATGTGAAAATAAAAACAATAAGTCCTATTCTTACTTAAAACAGTTCAAATATATTACAAAATGGTTTTAAAATTTTTATTTATACCTATTATGAAAAAAAAGTTAATCAAAAATAAATAAATGTATAAATAAGTATCTACTTCATACTCAATATTTTATAAAAAATAAAATTATTAATATTTTATAAAACACTATCATTGTGCATGATAATAATTGTATAGCAGAAATTATTTTAAATAGTATTTAAAAGTAGTAGATTGGAAATACTTTTAAAAAGAATTTGACTATAATTCAAATACATTTCTGAGACTGAAGTTTGAATAGTATTTTCAATAATAATTTAGAAAAGCATTTGAGTGATACTTAAAGTACTTTTAAAAGTATTTCTCACAACACTGAATATGAAGATATTATTATATCACAATGTTACGAAAATCGTATGAAAATTTGTAACACAGCTTGTACTAACACAGCTTTATTTTGTTTAGCTGCCAATAAGACGTGCTGAAATGCTGCCCCTTCAAATCGGTCATAGACGAAAACTTGACATTTCTGGAACGACTCCATGGCGCAAACTTCCGATTCGCTGATCACAGAGGTGTTGAGCTCGCGGCTTGTACAGTCCTAGAATGTAAACAACGATATCATGCTAAAGTCAAGTGCGCGTCGTTGTTAGCGGAGGGCTAGCCTGCGCGACCGGTCGAGTCAGCCCGTCACACTCACCTGCAACGCGAGCTGCATGGGCTCGGACGTGTCCTCGATGTCCGTCTGGTCCTCGGCGAGGACAAAGAACAGTCTGATGGTCTTCTTCTTCGCCGACCACATGATTGACGGACGTGTTCACGGACACGGTGGCGTTGGAATGGTAAAAGTGAAAAACGGTTCGCAGTATGTCGCGGAAACGTCATCAACACGAATACGCGACAAACGCGTATGACGGTTTCATTTCGAAATCGCGGACTAGAAAACAAATTAAGCGGGATTCGACAACTGCGTTCCCGATCGACAGCATCTATAAGACTGAACCTGATAGCGGGGAGTCGAGTGATAACGTCGGTGTCGTTATTTCAAATCGTGATAACCTCACCGTGACCCGTTACCGCCGTCGCGGTAAGCGTCCGACTCGTATTTTCGATTCGGACCTACGCCGAGAAGAAAAGCTTGCAAAGTTGCCATAATGATTTCGAAACATCACGCCGAAACGTCCGAACCGTTCCACGTCCGTGCCGCGACTGTCGATAATATTTTCGATCGAACGAGTGATTTATCCATAATTGTTTAAAGTTTTCACTCGGTGCACACTTACCGCGGTATACGGACTGGCGGTACTCGACGAAACGTACGTTACCCGAGTATCGAACAGACATTACCGGCTGGAACCACGGTCAATGGCTACGATTATTTTTCTTTTTCCGCGACCGTTGTCGTTTAGTCTCTCGTCGTTTTTGTCGTCGTCCAGTGGCGTATTTACGGGGGGGATATGGGGCATAGATCCCCCCTTGGCCTTTTTTTTTTAGGTGTAAGGTGATCGGTATAATAATGTTATAAATTACAGAAATACAGAACGAAATTATTATAAGTTTGCCAACGTATATCCCCCCTTGACAAAATCCTAAAAACGCCACTGATAAAGCAATGACGAAGGTCCCGTATTAATACAATAATAATTGTCACACTCCTCGACGAAAATTGACACTTTAAAAAAGGGCACGGGTCACAACTCGATGTATTATAATATAATATTATTATTATTACGCTTGGCCATTACATGTTTATGCGTGTATACGTTTCGTGTGAAATGTCACTAATGTCAAGAAGACGTAATTGAGTTAGGTATGCTGTTTTAAACGCGTTACAATACGAGAGACGAAATGCCGTCGTCATCAATCCTTATTTACCAATATATATCGAGCACACTCCGACGATCGTGTCTCGCAGGAATGTTAATTATAATTGTAGTATCGTATCTGCGCGTACATGCCACTGAATTATGCCATTTGAATTTTGTTAAAGAATTAAAAGCCCAATTAAGACCATTATTCTAGGATATTTTTCCGTCTCATTGGGTACCTGTTCTGGAATACATCATTATGAGCGACGTACAATGCTTAACCATTTAAACTCTCCAAAACCGTGATGGTAAAATAAGTAAATGGTTGATTTCGTAGTAAATGTATCATCAAAAAAGACAACAATTTTAGAAAATTCATAAGGCATATATGAGTTATTAAAAAAATCATAGTAGAAACATGACACTTTCATTCTCTTGGACTGGACTCTGTAGTGATTAACCGGAGTGAAAAAACAAATTGTTAAAGCAGTACATCTGTCTTTGCTCTATTGGAAATAAAAAAACATGATTATTTACAGTAAAAATATAATTTGTTATTTGGAAATGTCAAAAATGATAGGTTTTATTTATTAAATAAAATAAAACAAAGAAGTATACCTTTATCATTAAAAAAAAAAAAAAAACATTTATTGATGTTTCATTAAACTTTACATAATATTGTCAACATTATTAAAATATTAATATATATTTTTCTTTAACAATTATTATATAAATCTATTGAACCAGTGTATATTTTAAAATTTTATTTTTATTTTTATTTTATTTTATACACAAATATTTTAAAACTAGTATTAACTTTAAATTATTATTTAATCTTTTATTGAAATGAATAAATAGAAACCAAATTTTTATCTATTGCTTTTTTGAAATGAATTTAACATTTGTTTAGAAATAACAATTTTATCAAACCTACATTTAGTTGTAAGCTTTATGAAATTTCAGGACATATTTGTTTACAACCGAGTTCTTTTTCTGAAAACAAACACAATTATAAAATATTAAACATCTTAAAATACATTTTTTAAATTTTTACATAATAATATAAGATAGAATATCCTAAAAGTATTTATATAATTATAGTAGAAAGGTGTAAATATATTATATTTTAATCTATGTTAATTACATCATGGATTGAGTAGATTATTTTATTGTTTTATAATGATAAATAAAAAATTTTAATACATGAATAGTGATTGTGATGTATTTCAGCATTGTATTTGTATACTAGTAATATAATTGTGACTTGAATATTTAAAAAAATATATAAAAACAAAAAGAATATGTTTTTTTAACCTATTTTCCGAGCATTATGTGAAACATTTCAATATTTTACAATTCGTCAATAAAGTTGGTTAAATTTTAAATATAAAATCTGACTTTAGATTACAATATTACATGAATATTTATTTCAGAAGAATAAAAATACAACTTAAAAATGATCAATAATTAAACATACCTTCTTTTTTATGATGAGATAAGTTTTTTTTAGTTTTAATTAAAATTCTATGACCAGCACAATCAGCAATTTCCAAATGACATTTATTTCGGCAACATTTTTTACAAAGTTTGTACTCACATTTTAATCCCTTGATGATAAAAAAAATATATTTATTATTAATATTATACATTAAACAAATATAATTAGTAAATATCAATAGGTACTGTATACCTTTGGATTTCGGCATTCAGAACATAGTTCTTCGAGAATTCGTTTGCATCTAATTTCTTTATTTTTCAATTTATTTAATTGCTTTAATTTTTTTTTTGATAGTTTCGATGGGTCAGAGTCTTCGTCGTCAATACTTCTTTTTAAGTTCTATTTTGAAAAAAAAAACAATGAACATATACTTATATGTATATTAAATTTTGTTAAATAATGTCTTACTTCTTTTTCGTCAGTTTTTGATTTGTTTACTTCTTGATTAGTTTCTATTCCATCTAAATTATTTTGTGGTAACATGCGAATCAATGGCTGACACAACCATGGAGGTAAAATTAAATTGTGATCTAAAATCACAAATGAATTTCAAAATAGAATTGATCAAATATAATTTAAATAGGTTAACTATATTACCGTTTTGAATGTTGTTCCATGGCAACTGGCCGGAGTGATAGGGTAAATACTTTAATTTTAATTGCATTACTGCATCTCTAAAATCATTACGGTTTTGGCCCTTAGCCAATATCTCCCTAATTGGTTCATTTTCAGGAAGACTGAATCTGAAATACAATTAGTAATATAGGTTATAAAAATTAAAAACCCAATATATTTACATACAAATGGTAGCACAGTTTAAATAGGTGACCTCTAGTATTTGAAAGTGGACAAGGATATTGTTCACTAAGATCTAAATACTCAAGAGCTGGTTCCCAAACGGGAGGTGATTGGTTATCGAAAATGTATGGATTATGAAGATGCCCTTCGGCAGACATGACTCCTTCACACAATGTTTCTTCTAAACACCTTTGTACATCTTGGTATACAAGTATATTGCCGTTGGCTAAGACAGGAATTGTTACATTGTCCCTGAAACAGGCAAAATTCTAAATTAATTAAATTTTTTTGTGATGTATGTTTATGAATGATTTCCATTCAACTACATATTACTTTTATTTAATGATTTGTAATTACAAAATTATTAATTGTAATAATTGATGGAACAATGAGAATACAAAAATTGATTAATTAATAAATTATTATACTTCATAATAGGAACTATACACAAAATGTAATAATTTTAAAATTTAATTAATTTGATCAATTTAATCGACATAGATACCTATTTATTTCACATTAGTACCTATTATATAATTATTATATACACACAATTAACATAATAGCTAGGTACTATTAAAATCATTGAGGCAGTGTGATGGAAATATCTCAAATAAATTTAAATGTTGAAAAACTATTAAAAAAAAAAAATTGTAAGATATAACTTTTTAGTTTAAAACTTACTTGACAGCTTTTATCTGGCTCCAATTAGCTATTCCTGTCAACCGTCCTTTTTGATCCCTTGTCCGACCATGAACAGATAACATTTGACAACCAGCTTCTTCTAACATTTTAGCGTATGCAATAGTTCTTGTTACATCTTCGAAAATTCTTATTTTACAAGAAACTGGCACATTGAGATTTTCTCGTAACGTTTTAACTATAAAATTTAAACACAACTATAATATTACATTTGTTAAGTCAATTAAGTAAATGTCTCGATTTTTTTAGAACTTACCAATTTCAAAGATAAGTTTCCACTCATCTTGAAGAAAAGAACCATAAAATCCTCGCTTAGCTATAGCCTGTGGACATCCCAAATTCAAATCTATCACATCACAGCTATCTTCAACTAATTTTCCAGCTTGCAGTAATACTTTCGGATCGTTGCCACAAAACTAATAATAAATTATTGTTTATAAAATCACATCCAACATTATTTAATGTAATGAAAAATATTTTTAGAACTGTACTTGAACAACCAATGGTCGATCTTCTGGACAAGTGGTAAAAAATTCTTTGCGATATTTCCGATCCTGAACAAAATTCTGACTGTGCAACATAGGTGCAAAACATAATTGAACGCCGTGTTTACGTGACAACATCCGCCAAGCTAGTTCACTTTGTTCTACCATTGGGGCTAGGACATACCTCGGTTTCCCAAGATTTTCCCATACATTTCCTGTTGAATCCATAATCTCAAGTGCCTAAAAATAAAATAATCAAACAAAACTTATTATTAATGTGTCACTGAAACATATTTGTAAAAACTATTTTAATAATATTTATTATTATTATTATTTTAATTGATTTCAACTGAATAAAAGGCCCGACCCATGGAAATTCTCACGTGGAGGCCCGTGAAGACTCATCTAAAAGTTTTTTTTCTATATATTGATTAAGTTATTTGCGCATAGGCCTTGTTTAAAATACATGCATTTATAGTTATAACAAATTATTTTAATCAATGAACATAATAAATTATTTAATTTAATGTACATAATAGTAAAATATAGATTTAACGATTAAGATGTTAGAAGAAAGGGTAGAAGTGAAATAAACATATATTTTACTTCACTGATTTATGATATATATAATTGCAGTTTTAAAAATACTTTTTCTAAAAATAGTTCAAACATAGGTTATTTAAAAAGTGTGTAAAAAATGAGTTATTTTGGTTTTAAATTTGTTTTCAATTATAAGTGACAATAAGTCACAAACAAACTTGTACAACATTTTGAGGTGTTTTTTTTAAATATGTTATACGTTCTGCTATAATGTAAACTATAAATATTCAACCTTCTTAATTTTTAATATTATCACAACCATATATAACAATATGACTCATAATAGATATGCTATATATAAGACACATTAGTTATTTGTACAACATTTTTAAGTTCAAATGACATTCTGCTACAAACTTTTGGCGCAGTTTTACTACCTAAAAAACGTATTTACACAAAAAAGGACTTTAACAACTATGTAAAAGCAATAGAATTCACATTTTAGTCGACATTTAAAATGTCAAAAGTGATATTTTTTACACAGTGTTAGAGACAGGTGAACTGGGTCCCATTGCGAGTTTCGACCCTTGTTCCTCTTTACTTAAACTTTCATAATGCAGCACTTTCCATCGAATACTTTCATTTTCAATACCTACACATAGTTCAACATTATCAGTATGGCAATAAATAAATACCATTATTTATATTGATGTCATTTTTATTATGTAAAAATAAATAAAACACAATATTTGATAATACAATTCAAACATAATACACTATATATATATACACACGTTAACACACACACACACAAAATTATTGGTAATATAAATTATTTCATTTTTAAAATAAATTTAAAAAAATGACAAGTAAATCAATTAGTAAATTATAGTCAAACGACAAATTAAGAGGTAAAAATGCAACCATTAAAAATATAGTTATTACTAAATAATATTTTGATGAAAAATGTAAAAAGGGTTCAACCATTAGGTAATTAGGTTTTAGTAATATCAGGTAGGATACAAAATACAGTAAACACGATTAATATTATTTTCTAGGAAGAAAACGACAAGTCTACTTATAAAAGTTTATCCAGTAAAAAGTAAAATAAATCGAATTCATCGACCACAAGAGTGGTTTTATTTTTTTTTATAGAATTAATAGGGAACAATGGAAGAGTTGATATAAATCGTCAAATGATTTTTTGACATTAGAATCGAGTGTAGATGAAAATTTGAGTATAATACCTACATACCTACGTATTGTCACAAATTTTCACAAACCTTATGAGTTATGATCCATATTTTCCTTAATGGGTAATTTAAAAATATTTATTTCATGCTAATTGTATGATAAATGATTAAAATATATAATATATACCATATGAAGTTATTAAAAATTATTAAATGCATAATAGTGAATAGTCAATTTAAAGTATAAGTTCAATACAAAATTGTTGAAAAATACAAACAAACATATTATTAAATTGGATTTGATTAAACTTAATTTAAATCTCACAAAACGTTAAAAAAATACGTAAGATGAATTTCCAAAGATTTAAAACTTCATATTATTATAGACTTTAAGTGAACTTTTCAATTAGTCTTAACATACTTATAAACATTTAATTGTAGGTATGATCAACATAATATAAGAATTAAAATTAAAATGGATATCCAAATACCTACTAAATTACTAATAATCTTTCAATTTGTAATTATAATGATTAATATAATATACGACCATTTAAAAAATATACGATTCGTTTTCTATTTAATTCACAGAGCTCATTATTTTCTAACAGAATTAAAAATCTGATTTATAACTAGACCGCGACGACATTGAAACATTAAGTTTTTCTCCGAAAAAAAAAAAATGTTTTACAAAAAAATAGTTTTCTAAATATATTATATACTCGTATATATAGGTATATTTATATATGTATTAAAATTTCAAATGTATTTATAAAAATGAAAAAGTATTAAAATATTAATAATTTACAACAACGAACCACGACACAAATAATAATAACTACCTACATAATAATAGATACATCGCATGATAACGAATATTATAATACCTATTGCGTGATCGGATTTCGTTTTTACTAATGTAAACACAACGGTATTTGTTCAAATGGATTCTAATTATTTATTTATTTTCGAATATATACGTCAATCACTTGTTACGACGAAAATGTACGCAAAGATATGGCTATGTAAGAGTATGTATATGTATATATATATATATATCTAATGAGTATGAAAAAAATCTTCGAAAATCTAGATTTTTGTACGAAAACGACGTTCGTTACACGCGGATCTCTACGCTCACGTTTCAACGCTCGGATCGATACGAGTTTATAATATGCGACGAGATAATTAAAATTAAAAAAAAAACCACACGGACGACAAAACAAGAACACCTACGTCTTAAGAAAATACATAAAAAAAAGAAAGAAATCGTCAAACTCGTCGACGAAAGTGCGCAGCGGTCGTCACTGCGACGCGCGTTTTTTAATATACCGATATGTACGCTTACGCGATTTCCACTCAAACGTATTGAGAAAAAAACAAACGGTCAGCAATGAATGCGAGAGGGTATTTTATTTTCGTGAAATTAATTTGATGACTTTAAAAGTTAAACCTGTCGGACGACGTTTCCTCTGTTTGACGAGTTCGTGCGTGTTCGATCTTTTCGCGACAGCGTTGTGGGTACACGCACGGGAGATATGTGAAGTCGAAAGTTTTTCGAATAAAACCTACAACAAGTGAAATGAAATAACGACGGAAACACGGGGAAAATAATCACCATGCGAAACAACGTTGCACAGCGGTTCTTACTAATAAAGCTCACAGAAGACACGCGAAGAAAACGGTTTCGAGAAAGAAAAAAAATCAACAGAATTACCTATTATTCATTTAAACGTTATTTAAATGCCCGAGTTCATAAACACGCGTACGGTAATCGCCTCGGTAAAATAATTAAACGCTTATCACGACTATTATGTTTTCGTAATCATTTAGCATCGAAATAAAACGTTTCCTTTCCTCGCGACGGCCTTTTAAAACGGGGGTTTTTTTTTACCCCGAGCGGTAGTAGGTACGTGAACGTTTTTAAATTTATACGAGAGACGAAAAAAAAAAGGCCGAGCACGCGACCGAACGGAAAAAACGTCATCCCACGGCTGGGGCGCCATTTGGAGGGTGACGATGTGTCTGTACAGCATTGGCACCGTTCGTTTTTCTGCGATGTGATTTTTTTATTGCCCGCAATGAGATTTACCAACGCGCCGACGACAATCGCGTCGGTTTTATTTGTAGGTACACGACGAGGAACGAAAGAAGAACAAGAGTATGAAATTGAATTCGTCGTTAAGATTTACTAAAAACAAAACGCGCGTACCGTTTTTGCCATAATAATATAAACAATCGTTACATTTACCATAAACAAAAAGCCCGACGATGAAAACGAATTGGCGCGCCCGAAGAAAATGGCTATCCGCGAAAAGAAAAAAAAAAAACACGAGAAAAGTCTTGTCATTTTTCGATTCGAACGAGTGGAAATGGCGAACGATATTATTATTGTACAACATCGACTGGCCCGCGCAAGAGAAGCCGAGAGAAAGGGAAAGACAGAGGGGGAGGGAGAAGAACAGAATCGCGCGCGGAAGATTGGGGAGAAGGACGATCACGCGCTCTTCGAGGTGTCGTGCTGCGGGGGGGAAGACGACAGCCAGCTGCACGGTCGCACGGCGGCCGCGGCGGTCTGCGGATAACGGTTTTTCAGCTGCGGCGTGGACGGGTTGGACAGGCCCGACTCGTGGATCGGCGACAGGTTGGACGAAGACTTTGAGTGTTTGATCTGCGCGTGGCCGCCGCCGTTGGCCGCGACGATCTTGCGCCGCTGTTTCTTGTGCAACGGCTGCTGTTCGACGAACGCGAGCACCTGGCCCAGCTCCTTGAGCGTGATCTTCTGCGTCGCCCGGTGGCCGGCCGGCCGCGAGAGCGCCGGGAGCGCGGACAGCGCGCTCGAGTCGAACGACTTCCACTGGCCGCGGCCGACCGCGGACAGCCGGTCGTCGGCCGGTATCACGCGGTTCCGGCGCACCGCGAACGGCGACGGCGGCACTTTGACGCGGTGAGCCGCGGCCGCCGCGGCCACGGCTGCGGCCGCGACGCCACGGTCGAACACCGGCTCGGGCTTCTGGAAGCAGCAGCAGAACCCCTTGCGCCGTTTGCCCAGCACGAAGAACCGCGCTCCGTCGCCCTGGATCCGGTCCTTTTCCAGACAGTACCGGCACTTTGGCGCGGCGTTCGATTGCGCCGGCTGTCGGCCCGCGAGGTCCGACGGCGAGTCTGCTGCGGGCGACCGCAGACGTCCGCCGTACGCCTCGACCGTCTCCACGGCCATCACCGCGGTGCCGTCGTTCACCGCGGCGGCGGCGGCGGCGGCGTCGTCGCCGTCCCGGTCGGCCGCGTCCGTGTCGTTCCGCCGCTGCAGGTTCGCGTGGATGCCGCAGGACGGCCGCTTGTCCCGGCCGCGAGCCACCGCGTAGTAACAGCACGCGGACGCGTACAGCCTGGCCAGCACGGACGACGAACCGTTGCGGTGGTGGTGGTCCGACGACGGCGGCGCCGGTTGCGACGAAGACGACGCGCCGTTCCTGGAATCGAACTCGGGATACCGCCGGTAGTTGCGGATATACTCGTACGTGGTGATGCCCAGCGCGGATATGTACACGTGGAACACGCACAGGTGCAGCAGCAGCACGAGGGCGACCAGCGCGAGCGCGCACTGCGCGGACGCGACGGCCACGAACACGCTCCGGTCCACCGGCAGCCGGCTGGCGCTGAACAGGCGGTTGGCGTGCGGCGCCGCGGACGCGGCTGCGATCGCGGTCCGGTTGTCCGGCGGCGACGGTTGCGGCGACGACGCAGACGACGGCGACGACGACGAGGACGACGACGACGACGACGGCGATGGGGACGGCGACGACGGCGAGAAGATCGGCCGCAGGTAGTGCTCGACGCGCGCCGGGTCGGCGCCGTACAGCGCCAGCTCCGCGGACGACACGAGCACTATGACCAGGCACGCGAGCACCGCGGACACGACGCTCACGATGAACGCCACGTAGTTGCGCGCCCCCACGCAGTGGTTCAGCCACTTGCAGTGGTGGTCGAACTTCTCCACGCACTTATTGCACGAGCCGCAGTGCTTGGTCCGGCGCCCGGACGTGTAGATGTTGCACAGGTGACACTTGCCGTTCTCGATCACGTGCGCGTGCTTGCTCTTGTCCAGCTCCGGCACGGTGCCGCCGCCGTGGTTCCGGAGCTGCGGGTCCGCCGGGTCGATGAGCAGCGCGGCGACGTGCGACACCACGTGCAAAAAGAACAGGCTGCCCAACACGAACAGCACGACCGGGTAGACGTCGGGCCCGAGGCCGGGCAGCAGCACGCCGAACGAACAGGCGCCGAACGCGGCCAGCACCAGCCAGCCGGCCACTTGCTGCGGGTGCCACGGCATCTGCAGCCCGTTGGTCCGCCTCTGTTTCCTCCGGGTCTCGCTGCGGCACAACGTCATGGTTCGCGCATCGCACGGTTCCCGCGGTTATTATCTGACGGCTAATAATTATCAGCCAATGGACGCGAACAAGAGACGTACGCGGAGCGACAACAAAAGACCGCACGGGACGGACTCATCGTCCGCGGCGCGCGCGCGTCGGAGAGACGACTAGTACTGAGGGACGCGAGCGCGCTTACCCGCGGCGGGGCGACCCCCTTCGAACGACGCGATCGCGCGGTCCCTTTGAGAGCGCGTTGCGGCGTCACACCGTATCGATTAGTCGCCCTCGCGCATCTCGGAATAATACGCGCCACGCTTGCCACCGCCGCCGCCGCTGAACAGAGAAAGTTTAAAAACGTCACAAAGTCGGCGGCGTTCAAACGCAATAACTACAACCTACTCCAAAAACCTATTTTCCATCCATTCCCCGTCGATAATTAATCAGTGTCGATTGATTATTTTGCATACCTATTTGTATAAAAAAAATAAATAAGAATAACAACGAAATCCGGGTTGTCCAACAACTACTGTATAGAGCGACACGGGTCGTTAAGTATATATATAATATGTACGTACTACTTTCAAAATAACGCGACGAATTAATAAATTACACGACAGACTTTCTGTTCGCAACGAGTGCAGACTTCCTGACACGTCGAATAATAAATTTAACACTGTTTTACGTACTTGAATTCGCAATGGACATCCGAGTTACACAACGTCGTATAATACTTTACAACAGTTTAACCTATATATACGACGAGCACCCACGTATAAATGTCTGCACCGGTGCGAGGTATTTACCTTGTTGGTGAATCGAGCAGAACTTTATCACCGCCGTATGAGTAGATGGACTTGGCATAATATGTGAACATTTTGAAAATCGAAATTGAGTTCATAAATCATTTCAGTAGAGGTCAATAACCGGGAAATTCTATGGTCGCGATAATTCTGTTCTTTTTTGATTTTTTGTTGACCAGGATCGTTGTGAATCGATACGTATCGAACAATAAATGGTTTCACGTTATATTCGTGACTGGTCAGTGGTCACAACTCACAGGTATAATTTATCCAATGTGTTCAACGAGTTTTAGTTCAAAATAAATGTTTAACAAATTTAAATTGTTTAATTGATTGAAAAAAGTTAAAAAAAATAACTATCTGTCAAAATTTCATTCAAACTATATAAAATACACAATAGTTTCAATAGTGGGTTTTTTTAAAACTAATATTAAATACTAGATATTATTAATCGATAAGTAAACACTATGATTAATTAAGCTCCAAAAATTATACCTAAAAAAACTTCTATATTTATAAATTCGAAAGTGTCACTAATGGGTGGCTGCTTTCCTCAAATAATTTAAAAGTAATATACTTTTTGATTTGTAAGAAAACATGTAACACATTTACTCATTGTGCCCAGAGGTATAGATTGTAGATCTCATTAGAAAAATAAAAAATAAATATAAATATTTATAATCTGTAATAATATAATGAAAACTATAGGGTTAAACCGGCCAAAATTCATTAACATATGTTATGGTAATGTAAAGGCTGAGAAAAATATAGCTGTGATTCATAAACTATTTCTGTAAATACATTCTATAAAACAAAATGTGTATAAATTATACTAAATTTCATACTAACTTAAAGCCACATTTTTTATTTAAATTAAAAAAAAAAATAACAAAATAATTTGATTAAAACTCTTTTAACTCATTGTTTTTTTTAACACAAACAGTTGAAAATAGGGTAAGTGAAAAACCTAAATTTAATAAGACTTTAACAGAATATAAGCACTCATATTATCGTATGAGCACTCTGGATAATCAATATATTATCAATTCATTCGTTAGATTTAAAGAATTTATACTAATCAAATTTTTAATTAAAAATTTACTTTCAAAAAGGTTATTGAAAATTAGAAAACTAATCAATTAAATGTCACTTATACATGTATGACTTATACATTTTAAACAGTACTTAACATTTTTATAAATAATATTTAAATATTACAAAGTTATTAAAAAAATTTATTTGTTCTAAAATGTATACATAGTACACACTTTACACTTTGTTTGCTGGAGTATAAATTACATGGTTTGTATACTCTTTTTGAAGATGATTGTTTTTTTACATGTGGATAGCAGGAAATATATTCTATTTTAAAAATTCCTTTGATCTATACTTTATATGATGTAAATAAAATAAAAAATGAGAATAACCGAAGTTATTGTACTTTTTCAATTTATGGAGCTTTATAGTATATAACGATAAAAGTAAAATGTCTATATACAAATGTATTGTTTTTAATCTAAATGCATACATACAGTATACACATTTCAATAAATACTATTCAAATACATCAATTTAATTCGATGAACTACTTTTAGTGTAATCACCAGGAGGGTTGTAAATTAAATCTACAAAATATTTACATAATAAAATAAAACCATAAAATATGAATATGCCCTAAAAACACCATGTGAGAAACTTTATAAAGTAAATTTACACTACTGTTCACGGGTTAGCTGTTACTCAGTCATTTGCAACTAATAATAGGTGTTTGCAAAATAAATACCATGTTATTACTGAAAAATGTAACTATATTATTACTAAGTTGAATAACCTATACATCAAAATATTAAAAAATGTGTATGGAAATTTAAGTTTAAAGATACCTACAAAATATTCAAAATTCCTCGACTCTATTTTAAATAAAAATAATTTTAAATTTTATTTAGATACCTACAAAAATGTTTTTATTATTTATATTATTTATTGTTGTTCTGACAACAATAAATAATTCCTGACCAACTACAAATTAATACAACAAATAAATAATTCATTTTAAATTATTCAATTAATATTTGATATATTTTATCTGAATACAAAATTATTGTAATTATTAGGCTTTAGAATTTCTTTCTTAGAACATCAAGTTGTTTTGTATATCAGATAATTTAAAAATGAGTACTATTTTATTTTATATTTCAAGGATATTTTTTATAAATGTAAATATTTTACTCAGAGGTAACAAATGTTACCTATACTGTTGTACCCATATTCAGTATAATACTCAAAATGTATTGAGTAAAAATAACACAAATATATGGGATAAACTTTATAAAAATTATATTTTGTCGAATTTAAAACGACTATATACCACTGTGCTTGCAAGTTTATTGTTTGGTAACCAATCTACTCAGATGCTGCAGTCATTGTCTCATGTTTATTTTTCAAATCGAGTCGTGATTAATTAATAAATCACACAATATACGAACTCTCAAAGTTACAAATAAATACATCCCTGAATATTGCATTTGTTAAGGATAATATGGCTGTTGAATTGCATTTTAAGAACTTTTTAAATTATGTTATAGACGCCTTTGTTCATGCTTTGTTCGAACCTTGTGTGCGTCGCTACTGCCGCCACCCACAATAGTCTGTTCGGCTGCTCCGACCCCGTTTTATTGTAAATTCGTGAAAGTGAAACGTATATTACACGTGCAATATTTTTCAATGTAGAATGTGGCTGTTCCGAGTCGTGGCACAGCCACTCCAAAAGAATATCACATTTGAACTTTTGGTTTGGGCTTCACACTTTTACAGGATATATGATATAATAATATGTATAGAACTGGTGTAAACGACATCCATCCTTGAAGTTTCCTTTCTTAATATATCTGTTAAATATAAATCGTTACTGGTAATGTTATGATGTCTCAAAGCCACCGTTTGACTCGAAAAACGTAGTATTACGTCACTAAATTGCGATGTTTTCTGGTGGACGCGTTATTACTTATTATTCATAATTCATATTTCATAAAACATGGTGATATGATAACTGATCACTGATAGTCGTGAATCACAGAATAAATAAATAAACACTCCAGTGTTCACGAATAGAAGACGTATATGTCATGGTTATAGATAATATTATTGATTATAAATACTATATTTATAATCAATGATAATATCTATATAGCCGTGGCTATAGATCCAAATGAAACATCGTACGAGTACAATAATTATTGTATAAATAGTTGTACTGCAATGAAATTATTCGCACAGACATAATGATAATAAATAATAATAATACAATTATTAAGTTTGTTCGATTTATTGTTTAATTTTTACCAGTAAACTGTTTGATTTCTTTTTAATTTCTCGTGCTACGACTTATGTTTGAAGTCCGCAATCCGGTTACTCGAGATACTTTTCTAACATTAATGTTGTGGGCTCGCCAAAATTGGAAATTATCTTCGGTCAGGTAAGTTTCTCGTGATCACTCATATTAAGCGGCGTCCAGACTATACGACCCAAGGCAACCGAACGCCAACGTCACCACATTCGGCGTTGGCCTGTGCTTATATATTTCATAGCGTTGGCGTACTGTCCAAACTTATTCCGAATTTCTAGTTAGTCTGCGTTTGGAACCTTTCGCTTGTTTAACTGATAACGAATTCCTTTGATGTTCCCGTTCCCTGAACGAAGGCGACCGAAGGCACATTAGCCGTTGGCGTTCGTTCGGTCGTGCTGTCCACACCTAGAGACCAACATCACCCGAATAAGGTCGTCGCATGTGCCTTTGGTACTCTTTTGGCCGTATAGTCTGGACGGGGCTTTAGAGAACTATCTGGAAGTGAACATGCATGTTGGATTGTTTTTTGGTACATGTCGACTACACGAGTTTTCAGTTAACCAATAGCACCGACTCGGTGATCTAGCTATAATTTGACTGAATAATTCTTTGATAAGAAACACAGTTTCAACCGATATACTTTTTTCAAATTTTAGTTTTTGTAAAGTTGCTTGGTTTTTATTGTTATATTCTGTAGCTGCTTGCAATATTAATACATTTAATATCAATGAAAAAATTACTATGAATAGTTAAAATATATTTATGTACATGACTTGAAAAAGGTAATTTTTCATTTGATTTAAGAGTGAGAATTAATTCTTTGATGACTAATAATTTGAAATTGAGAGTAAAACTGAAATAAATAACCCACAATGTCAATAAAGGTTTTCACTCAAAACCGGTAAAAGTACTAGTTTTCCAATAATTAATAATAAAAAGATTCAAGATAAAAAAGAATATAACATTTATCAGGGTTGTATGTGTGTATATGAAATTGTCAGTTGCAAAAAAGATGATTATGGTTAATAAGATCAAATTAATAATACTTATAATTCGAATTTACTTCGAACACAGAAACAAATGATATAGCTGAGCATTTTTTTTTTTTGCAAATTTCTATTTAATACTTTATAGTGATGATGATTGATATAGATCACTTAATTGAATAATTAACAAGAAAAATATAATCTACTATAACATATATAATTATAAATCTAACCGTTAATATTATTTAAATTAAGTATTTATTCCTATAAATATGTCCTATAGGACATTTACCATTACAAAATATACCTAATTATCAACATTTTAATTTTGTCATACATGTATTATATATTTTTTATTTTCTTTACTCTATATGTTAATATAATATAAAGAAAATCAAAAAGATACCATAAAAATATTGTAGATATTTTATATATTTGGGACAGTTTTCTGATATTTATGTTGTCAGAACATTGTTTTATCATTTGAAACGTCAAAATAATCGAATTGATGGAGATTTATAACAAAGTGCTAAATTGAGTAGTTTATTAAAATTTTAAATTTACTATTGTATTTTTACTAATAGATTCATTTTTATTGGAAAAATAGTCATTTACTAACGATAGAATTAAAAACTACACAACATATTATATTTTTTTTTATGAGCTAAATATAAGCGACAAACATGCATTTTTGATCTAATAGATTTATTTAAATGTAATGGACTAAATTGAACTAAAACTCAGAAAACCGTAACTCAAGTACATACTACAAAAAGTTGTAAATTAATAAAAATTAATTTTTTTTACCATAAAAATAATTTTACAAGTGAATATTAATTAAATAATATTTTCACTGTTTATAATTATAGCTTGAAATGTAGTAGCATTCGGTGTTTTATTTAAGGAAATAAAAAATAGTTATGAGAGATAGGTATTCAGTTTATATTTTGGAGACTAAACAAATTATATTTTTATTTTGATTCAATAAATGAACACTAAATCTAGTTTTGAAAAATTAGTTCCTTTAAACCTTAAAGTGCATTATTTGACAATAATTAAAACAATACTATTCAAATTTATAAAAATCCTGATCCATTAATATATATCTGCTTAATATCTATTCTACATTAATCATACAAAAACCGTCTCAATTTGTATTATTTATCTTCTTTTTTTTACACTGAATTATATTAATTCTAAGATTTTTTATCTGGTACTGCTCTTACATTATAAAATATTGTTTTTATTCATAATAGAGTATTTTTTAAGTCAATTATATACCAAAGAGTGGTAGATCAATAGTTTGTAATATTCATTCTACATTTATAATTAATATATCAACCATAATTCAGAACTATTCCATTTAAAAATAAAACTCAGCACCTATGAAATATTGTTTATGAGTCGGTGTAATGCAATTTAATATTATGAACAAGCCTAGTTGTAATAGACCCTATTAATTTTTCTTATTTTAACATACATACCTGATATCAGTCATAAATCTTTTGAAAGCTTATTTATGTAGAACAAAAATAAATATCCATTAGTATTAACAATATGGCACGATAAATATATATTTTTATATTTATGTAAATAAGTAATTAATATAAATAAATATTATCAAACAACAAACTAACAACTTTCATTATTATGAAAAATTATGACTTGATTGAGAATCGCATAATATGTGATACGCACATGAAGTTCGCAATCTACTATCTGATAAGTGATAACAGAAACTTTATAATCAGGGGTTCAAAACGTGTCCATTATAAAGTTTATAATGATTTCGATTCACTAAAACGATTAATTTTATTATTAGTGAAAACGTTTACCGGACGAGTAGACAATAAATATACGGAAGTACGTGTCACAGGTGTGATCGTCGGTCTAATTATCGTATGCAAAATGTGTGAGATTGTTAAAAAAAAAAGTAATTTTCGATTCTCAAAAACCGCGATTATAGAGTCTGGCGAGATTTATAAAACAAAGTTGATATCATCATTAGGTAAGCTCGCTACACTATCGAGTACACGCAGTATTGCCAACCGAAATTAATAATATTAATTACATTTCTTACCATCAGAGTTTTATAATGTATTTTTTTTCGCGTGCAACCGGCGGACGAGTTGACGGTAAAATGAATAAACTTGATAGAATATCCCATATACTGTATAAACTCACGTCGTCGTATTTAATATTTCTGAAAAAAAAACACCGATAACCCCAAACAAATTATCGCACGAGTGGTAAATAAGATAAAGGAATTTTCAAAAATTGTTTTCACTGGTTTTTCCGCCAAACGGTTTTGTTCGCGACCGCGTTTCACGAGAAACCGACAACCAATATTGTTAATCGATTGACTATTGAGTCGAACGGTTATGATTGGTTGCATCGAAAACACGCTGCGTCAGAATAATTATATTATGTACAATTTTAACGACGTGTAAATATTTAATTTTTAGTGCAACAAAAATCAACGTGAATAAAATAAGGAAAACGCGAGCGTTTTTCAAACGAGCCGAGATGGATCTGTATCGTGAACTCTCTTCTTTCTGGTCACTGCGACGTGGATGGGTATTGTCGTGTTGTTCGTAAGTTTTTCTTTTCTTTATTCGTCGTGATCGTCTTTCCTTAGGCGAAACGGAATTAATAAGTCCGTTAATCTTAAAAAAAATAGCCCGGCGACTGGCTGCCGCTGCTCCATAGACGGGCGTGTTACAAACAATCGATCACAAGGCGTTAATCACAAGCAATCAAATCTCGATCGGCGGCGTGTGCTCATTATGCGACTGCGGTTATATTGTCGAGTCAATGTTGACGTCTCTGGATGATTATATACAACGATGGACGTTAACCGTTATGTGAGTACAGATTTTTCAATTTTACTGCATGTAAATTTCTCCGCGCACTTCCACGAGAACGGGATATCAATAGTAATCCAATCAAATGTTGCATTTGGATATTGTTTAACGTATAAAAAACTGTTTCCACTGAAGTAGTATTTGCACCATCACAGTATAATATCTCATTTCAATATTATAAATCTTCGATCGTGATTTACTGTACAATACTGACCGTCGTGTTTCATACCGTCGCGGTCTTCTCGATAACAAATTTACAACCATCTCGGAGGTCGTACATTACCTAAGGCGAAACAGAATTATGTAAATACTCACCATCTCGGCTCAACAACTTCGGGTAGACTTAGGTTAAAGATCGTTCAGCCCCCACTCGCTCGCAGCAATCACGAGCAACCAATGCTTGATTGATGTGCTCGTAATATGACTACGATATATGTTAGGAGTTGGAGCCGAACTAATCGTAACCGAAACAACTGTACACACCAGTTAGGGTGAACGAAAATTATAAAGACTCTCCTATTTTGTTGTTGCTTAACAATTTTACGTACAGATTTTTAATTTAACTTTTAAATAAGAAATTACACCCGAATTTAGGCAATCCGATACCGTAAAAAATTTAATTTTTCATCAAGTTCTAAACCGGCAGAAAAAAATAAAACATCTCCTCGGGTCGAAAACACTGGTGTGTACTTTTGTTTGTCATCCAAAGTGTCGAGTACAAGTCTCCAGAGGTGGTTTTATTCTGTTTCGCCTTACCTTCGTCGTTTTTGTCATCCGATGTCAATTATTTTAATGTTTGTTTCCACAAAAACGTAGACATATACAATACGCCTTCGTGAACGCAAATTCATGTAGATCCCGAACTCGCACGTGGTGATATCGTCACGATCTCGGAGACTTTGGCTAGAAGAGTTCACTTGAGTAACTTCGACGGTGCCGCGAATATCAGGAGTTACTATCAAAATGATGACCTTTAATAATTGTTATTCGCGGCATATATCGGGTTAATATATATTATAATACAAGCTCACCCCGAAATCATCGCCCCTAATGCCTTCCAGAATTGCCAGGTCTGAATACTGATTCATGCCTCTGCTATATAAAACGAAACTATCGGCCAAATTTAATACCACAAAGCTCCAGTGGCTCCGGATTTTTTCCATTTTTAACACTTTTAACCCCTTTAGGTTAATTTTCTTAAATTTTGTTCCGTAAAATCCGGTCCAGCCGTTCACGCGTGATACCTGGTAAATAGGGATTCATTTATTTATATTATTGACTATTGTTATCGATTTCAACCCTTTAGAAACAAAATTTTGAAAATCGGGCGCCGTGGTGACACTCGGGAAGGTATTTGGAACAACTCTGTGAAAAAAAATTGGAAAAAAGTTAAATAAAATCACAAAATGGGAACATAAAAAAGGCCTGTTCTTTTATATTTATATATAATAGATATGAACGACTTTCTCTGAGACTCTTTGTTGTGTATCGCTGTATCTCTATAAAATAATTAAGATTCGGAGAAATAAAACCTTACAGTTTCCGCAGGCCGGCAAAAATCCAATTGTCTGTTGTTGTTTCTCAATTCGATTTCTTGACGACTGCATCTGTCGGACTATTGAACATTGTCGTCGCATTTTGACCATTGGTCTCTGATATATAACTGCGTTATTACTTTCCTATTGTTTGATAGTAAACAAACCATTATTTGCCCGTTTACTTTACTGATGACATTGTAGCCAATACATTTGCACGTGCAAACGTAAATAAATATAAAGTGTCTGAACGAAATAGCGTTGTCATGATACAATATTAATATTGTGATCGATTGATCTAGTAATTCCAGAATCACAAGTGAATCTACCTAATCTGGTCAACGGAATGTAAAAATATTTATACTATTATAGACTATATTATTGTTTAAATTAAAACAAAGGGTGCAAAGTCGTGCGTGGTTAAGTCTGTTTTTAGTAGTTATAAAATTAAATATAAAATTTTTACTGCACCAGGGGTAAAAATGTCGTATATTATGAAGTTTGAGAACCTAGTTTACGAGTTTGGTTTTCATCGATTTAATAGTTATTAAGGAGAATAGTGTTTGTTTTTAACATTTTTCAGAATCGTAAAATAATAAAAAAAAATAGCAGGCACGTATACAGACGAATATTTGGGAGGGTTGTGTAACTATATAACTAAACGTGTACAATGTATTATAATTAATTAAATTATTATATAAAGAAATTCTTTTGAAATACTATAATTTTCATAGCTTTTTTAATTATAGCAGGAGGGTGAACCTCAAAAATCTTTCTTATTTATACGCACCTGAAAAATAGTGTCACTGTATTCTGTAATTATCTCTATAGGTTGTATAAAATAGACTGCACATTAAAATAATTATGCATTGATTTTCTTATTTTCCAACTAAAAACAATATTATAAAAAGTACTGTGTATTTTTAGACTCGAATTTTGAAAAAATCGAATTCTGCATAGAACTTTTATGGTTATTTTATGATAATTTATTACATTCTTTTTTCTTTTAAAATAATTATACGATACTTACTTGCACAAAGGTAAACGCAGTGAAATTCTACTCTTTATACATTTATTCTACTCATAAATATGTACATTTTTCTTTTCCCGATATTGTACTTCACTGTTTCTTATTATTCAATTCGGTGATTATGTTAAATAGAAATAAATATAATCGGAAGTGTTTATTGACCAATTTTCAGCCAAAGTAACTTGAGAATTTCTAAACAAAGATAAACAAATGCACTCTATGGTAATTTATTTATTCCAATTAAAAAAAGGAATATAAAATAAGATAGGTATTAGTAGTAGGTACACAAATAATTAATTTTCTTTATATAAATATTTAATGAAAGTCCTATTATTCAATAGCACTTTTACACGCCGTTTTTCTTACACTAGTTGTGTATACATAAATAAAAAAAAAAAACAAAATAATACTCAATAATGTACATATTATTAAAGATTATGTAAATAATTTTTTTCATACTAAAAATTATTTAATGAAAAATATCAAAAAAATCGATATTTAGTACTCTGAATAGCATGTTATGGCGTAATTTTAACACTTGATATTTGAAGCTAAACGACTTAAATAATTTAGACAAGTTGTGATTTTATATAGTGTATAAAAGACACGCAATTGGGAGCTTTACGAATATAATCACTGTACATTGTAATATTGTATCATAACAACAAGGTTTATTGATGTGATTATTTTTAGGGCGTAACCAATAAGGTAGAATTTCATTATTTAATGAAGAATATGAGCAAAGATATGATTTAGCCTTCATAAAACACACTAGAATCGAAGGTTAAAAAGATTATTACTATGTAATATTGAAAATTGAACACTATATTATATCTAGTAAAAAAAAAATAAAAAATAAAATACCCCCCGATTTATTAAACGTATTATACTGTAAGTTTCCGAAAAATTTAAAACAAAATATATTTACTTTAATACAAAATTTCTTATACTAAAGTGGTTTGCAAGTACAGAGTAATTATCCGTCTTGCTTATTTTTGACATTCACCGGTAAATATACAATATAATATGTCAACAATACAATATGCATGTTGCATGTATTGAGTATTGTGTACGATTTTATTTATTGTATATTTAAATTGAATAATTTAAAATATTAGACCATAGACCGTTGTAAAAATAATTTAAGAATTAGGTGGGTGTTATTTATAGTTTTTGTATTATTTACATTTTACTGTATTAGGTATACATATCGTTAGATTAATTGTTAATATAAAAAAATTAAACCGTTGTTTTATAATATTTGTAACTTATGCAGTTATGCGAATACTTAAATGTAAAATTTTAGAAAATGCATAAATAAGATATTAGATAATAAATACAATTCAAAAGTTAACGCAATATAAATGCTGTAATGAAATATTAATGCTGATGATGCTGGTGCTGATCTCAATTTAATTTTATACTTATAAAACGTATATTTGATGATATTTCACCCGACATATTAATAATTTAAATACGGTTTTAACATTACCTAATCAACCTAATAATATAAAACGTAAAATTTCTAAATTAAATCTTAAAAGGACGGTTTGTTTTATTTATAAACAAATTTTATGGAACTTTTAAAATTACACGAACGCATTAAATAATAATATTATAAAAGTGTATGTACCTATAACTATAATGATCATGTCGAATCGTTTCATAATTGGTCAGGATTGGTAAAAGAGTCTTTTGCAAATGCATCAGTATCATTGGTTGTCGACTGAAGACCTCTCGAGTAACCCATTTGAAAGGCTTTTCTCTCCAATCCCTTGGCTAACCCTTCTTGATAAGCCCTTTCTTCAATTTTCTTGAGATAACTCAACAACCCCCCGACTTCGGATGTAGCCGGCTGAGTAATCGATATCATCGTGTTTGTTATTCTTGGATTAAATTTTGTTTTAAATTTTCTATGGCCAAAAGTTCTCAGTGGCCTATCGCTTTTGATTGATAATATTTCATCGACGCTAAACCTTTTAAAGTGCAAAACTAGCTCCGACCTAAGCGTATGGGGGCACATGTCTATAGGGACGACTCGTAGTGGAAGAAATGGATCGGAATCTATCGGTTTTTGCCAATATCTAACTACTGAGGAAAAATCTAGTAGATTTTTTAAAGGCAATTTGTGATTAGAACAAACGTAAATTAAATTTTTCGCTTCGTTGAATTTACGAAGTGTTCTGACCAATCCAGGACCTTTTTTTAAAAACAACAAACACATTATATTATTCGATGTCACATAGTAATCAATAGTATGTATCTAAGGAACGCGATATCAAATATTTGTTTCACTTACTGACTCCGGTTAATGGTGGATCCATTATCACGGTTACGTTACATCCTTTTAGTTTTTCGAGAACGGAATCTAAAATATCTTCCGTACGACCGGCAATAAATTCACAGTTATTTATTCCATTTATTTCTGCATTTCTTTTTGCATCCAATATGTTTGCTTTGATCAATTCGATTCCCACGACTTGTTTACATTTCTGTGTAATACGAAAAATTGTGAATACATTTATTATGTCTTGTTCACCTATGCCCTTATTAGTAATTATTATACAACGTGTAATCGCGATTTCAGGCAATACTAAACATTTCGGTCTGATGACTTTGTATTAAAATAAGCTTTGAGGAGGTCCTAGGGGATACTGTATACCTATTTTAAACACCAGGTTCCGATTGGTTTATTTTTTTTAAAGTAATTTGTATCTATTAATTATTATTATAAACCTAAAACTAACTGAGATACCACTGTTTCAAAATTAAAAAAAAAAACAAATTATTTTCAAATTTGAAATTAAATAATTCAGCCAATTTTTAAGATAAATAAAAAGTTTTTGTATGAAATTTGCTTAAAAAAATAAGCCAATCCGAATCTGGTGTTAAAAATAGGTGTTGTCGCCGTTTAAATAAATACAAGCTGTGTTGTGCAAGCGCACACCGATAGTTTACATTTTAAAAACCACCAAAATATATGTATTATGGTACTCATTACTCGACAAGTCTTCCCAAAGCTTATTTCAATACAAGATCATTCGGCCGAAATATTTAGTGTTACCTGGAATCGTAATCACATTGTATAAGTTTTATAATATATTGTCGATAATGTATTAAAATATTTAAGTGTAGGTACCTATTATATTCAGTCCGTCAACTTAATCTGAATAGATTTAACTAAATTGTGTATATATTTACCAGATTAAAAATTAAAGTTAATAGATAGACAATTGTATAATTCTGATTTACAATATATGTATAAATTTAGTTATATAAAATGCAACCGAATTGCTTTGCAATAATTAGCATATCTATTGTAACTAATTTATTTCAACTATAAAATAATATAAGTAAAGTAAATTATCAAAACAAAAATGATCACTGTGAAATACGCTGACACCGTAAACAATACAGTAGAGCTTATTACAATGTATACAGTTCATCGTTTCAAAAATTATAATATTTTACTTGTCCAATTATTATTCTATATCACAAGGTTAATAGAATATATGAAATGATCTATCACTTTTGAACTAAATACAAACTTATATTATCATTATAAGTTGTCATTCTCGTGTGTAATATTTAAAAAAAATTTAAATTATAAAATAATACCTATTCTCGTTTCTATTTCCACTAGGTATTATACTATCTAATCATTCATTGCGCTATATCTTCAATCCATAGGTCAAGATTGATAAACGAGTAGGCATAATAGACTTCGGCAATTGGACGTCTTGAGTTCAAGAGGTATATACTATACATATACAGATACACCGTTAGTTACATAGTAATAATAGTCAATTAAATATAATTATATTATATGCCATGGTCCATATAAATACGGTGTCAGAAGTTCTGAAACTGTTGTCCACGGACTTTTTAGCGGTCTTCAAATAGACTATTGTAGGTTCTCTGTATTATTTTTTAAATATTATCATTTCTTATTATTCAGCAAACTTAAGACGTACACGTGTAGTGTACGCATATTATGTATTTCTTATAAAGCGCACAGTGTACACGTTTGTGTATGAGCTTTTGTTGTAATACCGAAAATGTATTTCAAATGGCAAGAGTTAAAAGTTCTAACAGTAGGCACATTTTGAAGTATAAAATTACCCTCAAAAACAATTAATATGAAAACATAATATAATAACTGATTTTTTTACCTTGGCCAATGTAAGAGCTAAACATCCGGATCCGCAGAACAAATCCAAAACTGTGGTGTTTTCGTTCACATCGGCAAAATCGGCAACCACTTTACACAATTCTTCGGCGCCCAAACTGTTCAAACGAAAATATGTGGCCGGAGAGATTTCCAACGATAAGTTTAACAGTTTTTCTATAATATACTTTTGTCCCCACAATAGTTCAGCATCGATGGGAGTACCGATACAATCCGCCAAGGCCCTATACATAAACCATCGTGTCAAATAATGTCGAACAATTATTATTACTATGATAATCTGTACGTTATCACTTTGTTTATTGTTATTTGTATTTATTGACGATTCGATTTTTTAGATTATTTTTATTCTCAACGTGTACATTCAAAAATAAAATAGTTGTAGGTTAAAATGAGAAAAGTTAGAACTCACTTTTCGCCATAGACTTGAAAATATAGTGAAACTACATTTTCGGTTATGTTATCTTTAAACCATTTAGATATTGAACTCTTGATGTTTGGCAATTTTTCAAAATCCAACAGGTGTCGATTAATAACTATCGATACCATTATTTCTCCGACTTCATTCATACGAATGATCATGTTCCGCCATAATCTCCAATCCTCGGTGTAATTTTTCACAAAATCTTCAAATTTCTAATAAATAAAAACAAAAATTGTATAAAAAAGGCGAGATACTGGAGTTGGGTGAACAAAGGGGACGGATGATTGGCACCCATCGTTATTGATACACTTCTTGGCCCAGGTTATTGATGAGTTTGTTCATAAAAATTCGAAAGCAATATTGCTTTTATTGCATTTAAGCAATAAATTCTGAATGCATTATTTCTAAAGATAGTTTTTGTTATTAGATATTAGTGATTTCTTAATTAGGTCGATTGAACTAACTTTTGCTAAAAAAAAAAAAAGCTATCAACAATTTGATTATGAAATAAAATTGTGCTAATGTTTTTCGATATTATTGTGTTGCATTAAGAATTATTTATGAAAAATTTTGTGAATATTCAAATTCAAACCTCAATACTGAAAATCAAAAGTTCAAAATATTCTAAAAATTATTTAGTATTTTTGAAATTCCATAAGTATTCAGTAGGTGATTGTTTCAAGTCTTTGAAATTAATATTTTTTATTAACAACAAAATTAATAAATTATATGATTTAAGATAATTATTCCTCGGCGATGACAAAACCAAAAAAAAATGAAAATATATTACATCATATAAACCAATACATTCCTCGTTTCACTCATTGTCTAAAAATTAAAATGCAAAGACACACATAATATCTACTTATGAGTTATTTTTACACTATAAAACCATAAACATAATTTGTTTAATTTAAAATATAAAAAAAGTCCTGTCGATGAAAATAATTCTAATGTATCTGAGAACGCATTTGAAGCGACTGAAAGCGGAAATATTAACATTTTGTAAATAATCATCAGTATTAAACATAATACAACTTTTTTTTCAATATTTATTAATATTACACTACCTTTGCTAATGTGATCATTGGTATCGGCAAATTTCTTAAGCAGTCTGGTGGGCCAACATAGTGGATTCCGTCCATCGAATCTTTCACTCTCAGCCCAACGGCCACTGAATCGTTCTCGGGATTAATTCCTGTATACATTTCAAACCCAGTCCGATGGGTATTACTGTATATTATACAAACCCATTCCTTTGGGTTATTTATTCGATCCAATGGCGTGCTCAACTAATTATATAAATTGTTTTTTTATTTTGAAGGGGGGGGGGGGAGATATAAACGGCGAGCTTGGTTATATTGTTAAGGTTAAAAAAAAGCGTCAGCTAAAAAAATACCGTGGAAACACATGACGCCCTCGTCTCCGGCGAGCACGCCACTGATTTCGGGGGGCAACGGGGGGTCGTTTCGGTTTGTTATTATAAGACCGATTTTAAAAACGTTTCGGATGATACCCTCTGTACTTTGTCTATATTCCTAACGTACACCTAAACAGTTAAACATTCAATGGTTTTCACTCACCCACACTCCATTCGCATTTGTTGCGATACCGGTCGATTTTTCGCGATTGGATGATTGGAGATAGTTCGAACGCCAAATCACTGTTTAACTGTCGCTTACGCATCGCGCACCATTCGGCCAGCGGCGGTTGTTTCCGCTGAATTATGGTCCCAAATCTTTGAAACAGTATTCTTGCTTCTTCGCTCTTTTTCCTCAACTATTTTGTAAAACAATAGAACAAAATGATTACAATCGACAATATCAATGTATTTAAACAGATAGTTAAATAGATCGTTAGAGCCGTCGCATATTTAATTCTTAATGGTTATATTATTATGAGTAACGTTCGAATCGATTTGATTTGATCATCTTTATGAATTAAAGGGTTTTAAACATTATATATAGGCACTATTATACGGCGTACACGTCTGATTATTATAACACATCTTATAGACTTTGAAATGGGACGAATATTGATAAATAATAATATTTCGATCAATTTTCACTCACTTGTTCTTCGTATTCAATGCTATGATAAGGAATTGTCGACATTAAAACCTGTTCACTAAGTGGAATATCTAATTTAGGCTTTTTAGCTGCATCATTCCCTTCGACATATGTCAAATTCGCATTCGTTTTTGGCGTATCGGCTGTAACTAACTGTTTATTAAAATGTATTAATTTTCCATAAAATACACATGTACGAGTATATATAAATAAATAATAAATATCACACGAACCGTACTAATTAATGAACGTCCTTTCCAGTTATACTTTTTCAATAGTTTTAGAGCATTTGCTTGTTCGGATTCAGTCGGAAATGTGAGGTATAGCCACGCGTTTCCTTTTTTACTATATCTAGCGTGTATGCAATTTAATTTCAATTCCTCGTTGATCATTTTCAAAAATTCTTGAAGCAGAGGATCCTTAAAACATTTTTAATGATTATTTAAATATAAATTGAAAACCAATACTTAAGCGAATAATTATAATTTCAAATTAATTTGTTAGATTAATAAGTATTATATAGATAAAATATCGTGATAGCTAAATGTATTTGAAATCGTCGACTATAATTTAAAATTGTTTTTAACAATTTTAGTATCTCGTGTATTCATTGTATTACTTATTGGTCAGAGTTTAATCATTATTTTCAGCAATAACAATATTAGTGGCCCATTTTAGTTAAATTTATTGTTAATAATATACCTATTCAATAATACAATTTTTATCATTTAGCGATTAGAGTCCATCAATAGGTAGTACTAAAAGTAGGACAAAAAATATCGTTTCAGCAGTAAAATAATATTTCAGTAAAAATATTGATAATAGCGTTTAAAAGTATATTGGTATTACGTATTTACATAAAAAAATCAATTTTGAAACACTATTAAACGAATAACGCGTATGTTTTTCTACGAAACACGAATCAATATTTGTAAAAATAATTTAACAAAAGCCCATCGAAACGATCGATTGTTGTAAAAGCGAATATTTAACCAACAAAGTAGTTGAGTAAATACTGTTAATGTGATAAATATAACTTCCAGTGTACTCATGTATTACAATATTCATTCCGAAATGACAGTTTTAAACTTTCGAAAAATATAAAAAACAAAAACACTTACCGATAACGAATAAAACCTAGGCAGACCGCTAACTTTTATTTTATACCGCAGTTTATCCGAACTCAGAGGCGTCGAAACATTCATTTTCAGACGTATTTTTATTCGTTTACGAACGCACAACGGTGAACGTACGACGCACAAGTAAATCGTTCGCGGTTTCCGTTAGTAATAATGCACGCGTATGGGAACCGCCGTTGAATAATTAATATTAAATAAATTATCATAGCTTTGTTGGAATAATCGCCTCTATGACCCCGATATCGATAAAATACAAAAAAAAAAAAAAAATTCAAACAAGATAAGATGGAACAGTGTTTGGTTAATTTGATCGATGTTTTCATTATTAAAATATGTAGGCATTGAAAAGGAACTCTCTAGAATAATTATTACTCACGTGGGCGAGTAAAATGTATATAATATAGTAAATATATAAGTACTGTATACGTATGTATACTTTAAAGCGCGTATTATAAAATTATATAACTAAAGCCAATTTCGATTTGCCAGGATTAAAAATAATTTTCAAAGCTGTCACAGTACTGCGTGTCGTAAAGATAAAACTATTATTATCAGGGCTCGAAAGTTATAGCACTAATAAAGTAAATTTTTAGCGCTATAATGTGCTCTCAGAAAAGCCATAATAAACGCTATAAATAGCAATAAAAATTGAATAACATGCAAATTAAAATTGTCGACAGCATTGTTTTTCCTCCTCATAGAATATGTATAAAATATGGTGGTAAATATTTAGAAACTAGCTACTTGGGCAAGTACTCTGTGGAACATTTCCCGCGACGAACGAAATATTATTATTGTCTGATGTAATCGGCGATAACAACCGAATATGTACAATTTGAAAATCAAAATACATGTTTGCTTTCGTTCGTATATTCGTATGCAGCTGTTGTTTGGTCCAAATCATTGTTTATTTCCTTTTATATACCTATAAAAAATATGCACATTAAAAATAGCACTCAAAATTAGCGAAATAGCACTTTAAAAGAGTAAAACACATATATTTCTTACTTAGAATGTTCTAAGACTTTCCAAAAAAAAAAAACATGCATTTGCTAGAACTTCCTCGCCCTGCTTTTTATACTAGTTTACGTACCGTAATGATAATATTTTAATTATTGTAATTATAATATGAAACTGTTTCCGGTTTTCGCGTGATTATGATTAATATCCGATTGATTCGAATTTTGTTGTTGTCATAATAATTATGACGAAGTTAAACACCTATACTTCTCAATAACTAACGTGTGGGCAATTTTGTTTCCATTATTTTACATACAGAAAAAAAGAAAAGGAAACATCTATTTTCAATAATAACTTGTTTAGTTAAACCGAAACAACAAAACAATTGACGACGCTTTTATGACCAAAGACATATTATGTAGATTAATTTATTATACCCATGGTCAGAGAGATCGTCACAATTGAAAATGTAAAAGCTATACATTAATAATTAATATGACTATGGGTCGAACAATATTATATCGCGACAAATGCATGTGGTGGGCTCCCGTTTTTGAATAATTAAATATTAATTTTACTTTTCACTGTTCGTTAGAAGAAAAAGAAAACTCGGCTAAAAGCTTATTTAGTTAGTTATTATTATACTTATTTAGTTCTTTTTTCGTATTTTAATATCTTATAGAAAAATTAGTTATTCGTCTCGTTAAATCCGAATGGGTTTTATTTACTGATGTAATAGAGATGCCGTTTTACGTCATCGTTGCGAGTTCAATAGTGCTACAAACGGTTAACAGGATAACGCGTGTGGGTATAGCCGGTAGAGGTTTTAATATGCCGAACAAGGATGATAATGTTATGCGTTAATTAAATTTAAAAAAAACATTCGAATTTTCATACGATTGTTTATCTGGTACTAGAAAAGTGTACTGGTAGCTGTCCATGATCGAACTGCAATTTATAGGCTTTACAAGTTCCGTGAATACTTCCACTATTAATCATTAAGTGATAAGTCCATATTATGTCGATCCATTAGTCCATATGATAAAACATCCATCGTACACGGGCGCGAGATGTACCTGTTAGAAAAACAAAATTCGGCTCATTAATATAACGTGTAAATACTATAGTAAACTATAGTAAACTACTACGCAATAATTAGTAACTAAACTACTGTAGTAGCGTAGGTATTTGTGTATAAAAGTGTGGCGTCCATCACAACTCGATTTATAATGCCAATTTAACTAACATTTTTAATTTGAATTGTTTCTTTCTAGTCGTTTTAATTATTGTTTATGCGTACACCATTAAAAAATACCTATGTAACCAGAATCATACTCTTTTTGCAATTGATTTTTTTTTATATACATATTTATATATAATTCTTCGCTGTTTTCAAATACTTACAACATAAGTTATAATAAAAAAGTCAAATAATTGCCCCAGTGACAAACTCTTTGGGTTCAAAGTGTGTTTTCGATCTTATTACTAAAATGACGTGTTGATGTGTTTCCTTCACTAGTATCTTGTCCGGTCAGTAAAACGACATATCCAAAACAAAACACCATCGAACTCTTTAGCCAGTGTCTTTATGATTGCAAGTAAATAACGTACATACGGCTATTATAACGTACTCCTGTCGAGTTTTTTTTCCAATATAGAAGCATACTACTAATAGTAAGAGATAAATCGATAGCCTAGGTCAAAGGTTTTAAAATGCATGTGTTCAGTGCCTAATTGAAGGCGTTTTGTTCCCTACGCTTATAATTTATTGTACTATACATACAGACCAGGTATTTTTTCTTTGACTTACGAATATACGATAAACTACTACTACTACTACTACTATTACTACTAATACTACTATACTACTACGAATACGGTATACTATATTACTGGAGGTCATATTGTATGTACGACTATTACTGAAAGAACAAAATTACTACCGATAATGATAATTAATTATTACATCCACACACGTTTTATTTTGATAGTTGTTAATAAAGTAAATTATAAGATGATTAAATATGTATAAGATAGATCTAATAATAATATTGATTAAGCAATAACCTACTAAAAATACTGAAGTGTGATAATTCATCAAAATAATAGGAATCTACTAAGTACCAATAATACTTACATTATAGATAAAATAAATATCAAACGCAATAAAACACAATTTACATGATAAATGATATTTGAGAGCTGTATAAATAATCTATTGATGGTGTGTGGCGTGTGGGTGGTTACTTTTTAGCTTATTTTATTTTGTATGTTTTTCAAACTACGTTAACTTAACCCGTACGCCTGTCTACAATAACGGTAGTCTTTTAAATTCAACTCGACTTAAACCAACCGAATTCTAATGGCGCGATCGCCGTTATTCAAATTTTGAATGGATCAGTAAATGGCAAATGTAATCGCTTTGTTACGCGTTAGTGTGCATAATTTTTTTCATTATATTTATAGGAGTTTAGTTAATTACTTAGTATTTCCTTTTTAAATTCTAATATTAAAATAATTGTAGCATTTATCCTGATTGTTTTTATTTTTAAAGTTATGATTGAAATGATGTGTATAAAAATATATATATATGGAAAAGTTAAAAGTTATTCTAAATGTAGAGGTTATTGATGGCAAAGAATAATACTTATCGATCTTTATTTAATTTAAAAGTTCAGGTGAAATACCATTTCTCTTGCGGCACTCCTATTAAGGCCTTATTTTAAGTCGATAGAATGTAAATTATGTTTTTGAGGTATGGAACAACAACAACAAAAATGTAGACTCAAGTACTCTTGATCTGAAATTGTAATCGCGTAGAATAATTAAAAATGAAGTATCTATTAATTTCATTCTCTCCATTTCGATCTTAAAAGAATGAGAGCTCAACAATAGAAACAACGTTCAAGGGATCGTTTTTAGAAATTTTTCTAGGGATTATTCATCGCATGTATTTATGCGTAGATTATATTATTTATTAACATTGGTCATTATTTCTGAAAATGTAGAAGGACGTTGGAAGCTGATCATATTTAAAATGTGCTAATCTGCACACTAATACTGTAAATGTATTTCTCAAACAGTAGTAGAATTAAAACACCTAGGTTGTTTGTCGTTTTTAAGTTTGTTAATCTCATTAATTATTATTAAAAATGTAGTTGTTGTTTAAATTTAACTATAAAAAAACTTGTCATTTTCGAATTTTTGTATCTTTACTTGTTCAATTTAAATAAAGTATATGGATGAAAATATGGAAATTATGCTTGTAATACATTATTAGTATTAGATACTACATACTTACAAACTGTAAGTTAGTATTCGTGAACTATATTCAAACGTTGTATATGTTTCGAATACCAATAATGGGCACATTATGAATAACTTTTTTTTTTGTATGAGTCTTTAAAATGAGTCGAAACGAATTGAATTAAATATAAGACCCATTCATCAATTCATTCACAACAATTATTATGGTTTTGTTAACAACCCAAAAAGTCCCACGTGTGACGTTGTATTATGTTGTTTTCTCGTCGCCATAGTAATCATATATCAACAAAAAATAATAGGTACAGCGGTAGTTATTACGTCACATGTTTTCATTCCTACACCTACAATGTTTTTGAAATTATTTTACTAAACATAACATGTGCATTGTACACGAGTATCATAAAATTTCTTATTTTTAAATTGGATACCACTTTTAATTATGGTAGACGTTCGGCAAAATTTTATAATAAAAACAGCGGGTAGCTATATAAAATATTTATGTGCAGCTCACCTGAGTTGGTCTTGATTGTGTGCCATTACATTTAATTCATTTATAACGTTAATTTTTGCAGGAAATTATTTCGGACTTGATGCAGTTGATGGAAATGATATTTTAAATTCAGGCGCAGAATACTTGAATGGTTTCTTGAACTCGTCTAATTGTTCTACGCTGTACATAAAAAACACAGACTCCAATACACTTGAAGCGAATGAAAAAATAGTAAGTGAAATAAAAATTAATACAAACATTAGATAGATGTGAATATTTTATCTTTTTCAAATTGTAAAACTGTAGTAAGCATACCGTCTAAAATAGCGACACATTGAGGGAGGACAAGATGACAGCTGCTTCCTCCCGTACCTTGTAACTTCTTAAAATTCTATAATATTATTGGCAGTAATTTGTTATATCTTGTAGTTTTAATAAGTGGTTAAACGTTTATATCTATAACTCCTTAAAACAGATTTATAAAAATAAATATTCAAGCCTATATTTTTTATAATTATTAGTAATAATATGTCGTGTAAAGTCTAAGCTATAGGTTTTTGTCCCCCTTCGGATTGATGAAGAAATGGTGCTTCTGACGGGTACACTATTTTACAAAACTATTACATGTATTTATTGATTGCAGATGTTTGACAAAGAACAGAATAATAAAATAATAGTATTTTATAAAATACGTCCAGAAATCATTACAGAACAAAATTTACACTCAATCATATGCGTGTATTCCATGTTAGATTCTCCAACAGAAGCACTTTATCATAGTTTACATTACATATACACACCATCGCTTTTAAAAGTAATTATACAACTTTAAACAAACATAATGAAATTACGATGCAACGTTTTGTTTTATAAGCATCCATTTTTAATTGTATAACTGTTGTGATTAAAATTTTAGGATACAGAATCGGAAATAAGACTAGATCCGAAATTGCAATGTCTTATTACGGACCTTGAGATGGGTTTAAAAACCACTATTTTTAAATCGTCATTTGATCAAACGAATAATTCAGTAGAATCACATTTAGGAGGTAAATATTTAATGAACGTGTACATTTTAAGCCATCAACTATGGTACCTACCAAACTTGAAATAAATGTTGTTTTTTTTTTATTTATACAGCTATTCTAGATATCGAAGACGAAGCTCAATACTGGTCTGTCGTAAAAAACCATACAAATAATAAAGGAGAATCAATAGGAGCTGGAAAAATATATTCTCTATTTCTACCAGTGACAAAACAATTAAAGTACCAACATGTTAATTTGTTAAATTTGCTTACTTACCTTTATTTCCACAGTCGTGTGTCGTTAAAATCACGAATGAACTATATTTTTTCTCAGAGAATCGTCTGTTCAAGATCTGGAAGAATGCTTGGAAAACATACATAACTGTCTTGACGATGTTTGGAAAGTTGAAGAAATAAAATATCCTCAGGCTAGAATGGAACATTTATTTGAAGTTATTGGAAATGGTGTAATTAAGTTAATTCAACGAACAACAAATAATATGAATATATGGGCTGGAGACCATAATGAAAATATCGATTTGCTAAAAATGTGTAAAAAAACATGTAACAAATGGATTAAAACGTGCGAACAGTTAACTATACTTTACTGGCCTAACTATTCATATCATAAATGGATTGGTCCAAAGTACTTACCGGAAAATCTAATATCGTTTTCCAATCATATTGATGAAGTTTGTATTTTCATTTAATACCTAAAAATTAGTGAAATTTTTTTTAATAAACTGTTTATTTAATTTAGATAATATCGATATTATGTATTAACTGTCAAATGATAAAGCTATTGACAATTTACGAGCAAGAAAAATTAAGAACGTCAGATAATTTAAAATCATTTATGGGTAAAATTTAAAATTAATTAAACGTATTGTTAATCATTTGTACAATTATTTATAATTCCAGAGTTTAGTGATGTGAGCCAATTGAATAACTTCACCAGAGCAATGTGGGAAACAGCCATTGACAAATTTGAACAAAAATTACAACCAGCTGAAGATCTAGTAGCTGGAAAACTTCGAAATCTAATCAACCGGAAAAAAAATAACACAGTAGAAGTGAGAAAACTTGTATTTCTTAATACCTAAAACAGTAGTTTATAATTTGGATAAATTATTTTTACATAGCTCATTCATGAATTCAATCGCTACCAAGAAATAATAGAAAGGCCAAAAATTTATGCTCAACTTAGAGGAGAGTTGGAAAATTTCTTAAATTGCTTGATACAAATTATTAGTTCTATGGGAGATAATGTTGACGGCGAGCAAGTCCAAAACACCAGTGTACTAGAACTAGCTGGTTTAGAACCGATTATAAGAAATTTATATTCATTAAAACAACAGGAAGCTAAGGTACTATGAGTAAAACTCATAAAGTCATAAATATTGCTGTAATTTATTTGTATAACGTTTAATGATATTATGTTAATAACATTCCGACAAATTTTAGTTGAATGATATTGAGAAAATAAGCGACCGCATACTTATCAATTTGAACGATTATCAAAAGCTGAAGGATTTAATAACAATTCAAAAGAAAGCCATTATCAATTTAAGTAAAGAGACTTACAATAATTGGGTAAAAGATAGAAGATCTGGAGTCATAAATAAAAGTTTTAGGTACATTAAACATTGCAAATAAAAATACGTATAGTTAATTAATAATAATTTTCTACTATCTGAAGGACCTCTGTTAACTTTACACTTAATACTAAAATAAATAATAACAAAATATTATTTATGAGTATTAACCATTAAATATTAATATAATTACTTTATTATTTATTTTATATTTTATATGTAAAATAAATAAGTTATAAGTAATATTATAAGTAATACGAGTAATAGTTGCATAAATTATTTTGAATTTACCTTAAACTTTTTTTAATTTTTAAAGGTTGAATTCTGACGAGCCCGTGATTTACTTTCAATCTGATAAACTAATGAAAGTCAATTTCAATCCAGACATAGAATTATTAATTAGAGAAGTAAAAATGTTGAAAATTCTTGGCTACAATATTCCATCGGAGATAGAAAATGTGTCTTTGACTGGAAGCAAATTTTTACGGCAAGCAAAATCCCTTGAACAAGTATAAATAGGCAATCTTTACATTTACATAAAGAGCACTGAAGTTATGATAGAAACGCTGAAACAGTTATACCATACTTTTTACTTTAGATTGCTTCATTTCATAATACAATCGGAGATCGAATGATTCCTTCCCAAAGGCCAATGATGTTGTCATCAGCAATGGATTTATTAAATTTAGTCAAGCAGCAAAAATCTGTTACATGGACGGACATTCAATCTGTTGATAGTTATATACTTGAAATGCGAAAACTTATGGAAAAAATATCGCTTGAAAATCAAACATTAGCTAATTATCATCAAGCAATATCCAATAAGGTACCTTTTTAGTTTTTCATCATATTGTTCTTGTCGACTTGTCTTCATCATACAGTATAAATTGTTATAATTCACTGTAATACTTTTTAATTTTGATTTTAGATTATAAATCTAATGAGTATAGATATCTTACAAGAACAACACGAATGGAAACTCGGATTAAAAAGCATTCGAGGCATTGTACGACAAGTCGAAGAAAAAGTAATACAACACATACATTCAAATTTATAATTAATTACAATATATCTAATCAAATCCATTGATTGTTTTTAAGTTCTCAAATTGCGAAGCATGGAAAACGCATTTAGATTATCAATTATATAAAGCTTTAAACCACAGATATCAAATAGGATTAGAAGCTTTAAACCAAAATTTGCCTGAATTTAAAATAGAAATTGTTTACAGGTAAGATACTTACCTAAGTGTAGTAAATTAATTTGAAATGTTTGGTTTATAATAATTGTTTAAATATTATTAAGACAACGACAGCTCAAGTTCAACCCTCCGATAGAAGAGATACGTATGAAATATTATTCTCTACTGAAAAAGTTTATATCTGTGCCAATATATTTTCGTGGTATTGTAGATTCAACCGATTTTATATTTGCAACGATTGTGGATAGGTATTTGAGTGTAATAGTTGTTGTTTGACCTATTAAATAATAATATCATTATTTTTACAAGAAATGCTTCCAAGTTCACAAAATTATTCTTAAGAGCTGAAAACTTGTTTGAAAAATTAGAAGATATTTTAAAAGAATGGGAAAGCAGAGTGGCACTCGGATCAATTGATATGGAGAAAATGATTCAAGAAACCATTAAAACGGCATACGACTGGGAGGTCAATTTTAGATCCTCAAAATCATGGGGCCAACAAATAGCTAAATTTAACTGGTTGTTATATTTTATCTCTTTAGAAATGGAACTGCTATTTTAAATTTAATTATTTATTTATGTGATTGCAGCGCGGAGTTGAATATAGAATGTTTTGTTGTTAGCACTGCGGCTGTGCGCTTAGAATTAGAGATACATAACCGTCGTTATTGGGATACAATGTCCACTTTGCTGCATTCTTCGATTTTATTTGATATTGCAAATTTAAATAAATTTATCGAAGAATCTATCGATGCGCTTCAACATCAATCATCATCTGCAAAAGAAGTGAACATTAATCATAAAAAAATTGTTGATGCGTCAATTGAAGTAATATTGAAGTACTTAATAGCTTATTTTTAGACTATATTCTACATTATTTTTTAGATGAACATTTTGGTTTCGGAAATGATAAAAAAACAAAAAGTGTTGTCAAATTGGACGAATGAAAAAATAGAGAAAATGAATAAAGCGTTATCAGATTGGGAAAATTTTAAAAATATATTAGAAGATCATCAATTGGTTATGAAACAGCAAATAGAAACAATGAAAAGCTATTTAACTACGGAAGTGCAAAGAGTTTTAAACATGTTTGAAACTTTCAACTCGAGATGGCAACAATATAAACCCAAAGGGTTTGAAGATGAAAATAATTTAAAATTAAAAAAAGTTGTTGATTTTTTAAAAGATAGTCGTATTGAATGGAATGCCTTAAAAGAAAACAAAGAAAAAATAGTGTAAGTTTAATGTTACACAGCTGTAGTCCTTATACGAACAATTTATTATCCGTGTAATT
The DNA here is from genome assembly GCA_948098885.1 of Drepanosiphum platanoidis. Taxonomy (NCBI): domain Eukaryota; kingdom Metazoa; phylum Arthropoda; class Insecta; order Hemiptera; family Aphididae; genus Drepanosiphum; species Drepanosiphum platanoidis. Next base: position 25,699,984 of record OX402529.1, on the reverse strand, counting down.
ATTTATGGATTTATCATTTATTATGTACTCATGTTTTTATTGGTATTTGTCGACCTGTTTAAATCTCAATAGTCGTAAAAAAAATCTAATTTATTTATTATAGAAATGATTGCAAAGATGCTTACATCGATATACCAGACTTTAGTTCATATGACTCAATTGAAAATGATATAAAACATTTAGAAAGCATATGGGGTCTATATGATGAATTTAATTCAGGTTGAAAACCACGTATAAAATGAAGAATTAGTAAATAATAATAATGTGTTAAAATGTAATTTCAGATTTGCAAACCATCGGACAAGAAGAATGGATTGGATTCCGAAGTAAAGCTTACAAAAAATGTATGGATTTAATTTTACGGTGGCAAGAAAAACTTAAAGACACTGCGGCATCTCCTTTAACGATTAAAATACATAACGAATTAGAAACATTAAAAGTAATTTAAAACTATAAAACCCATAATAGTTGTTTTGATATTTGGACCTTCAAAAAAAAAAAAATTGTTGTGGTTTTAGTCGTTTTCGCTTTGCATTAAATATATCCAAGGAGAAACTTTTACTGAAAAGCATTGGATTGAAATGTTTTCAATGATTGGAATTCAATATAAGCATATTGACCAATTAAAATTTGAAGATTTTATTTCAGTAAAAGAGAATATCAAAGAAAAATTAACTATTTTACAAGTAAAAAATTTAAATTAAAGACTTAAATTAAATTATGAAATTCTAAAAATATAAATATATGTTTGAAGGAGTTAAATGCCAAAGCAGCAAGTGAAATTACTATCAGACAAGCTTTATCCGAATTAGATATGTGGGAATTTGAAACGTTTTTCTCTACATTAGATTATGTTGACTCTAAAGGCCAAACTACTCGGATCATTAAAGATTTCAAAACTATATTTAATTCGGTAAGCTAAATATTGATTCGGAAACGTTATTTGAGTGGTCAAGTTTGTAAATTTTGTGTAATTCACTTCACCACACAAAAATCATAAGTATTTTAAAAAAGAATTAAAATTAAAACTTTTTGTTTAATGAAGATTGGAGAAAAACAATGTTTATTACAATCAATTAAGAACACTTCAAACGATGAACAATTTTTAGAAAAATCTAATGTATGGGAGAGTAAATTAATAGAGCTTGATTCTTATTTAAGACAATTTTCCCATGTACAAAGAAAGTGAGTTATTTGACAAAATAAAAAAATTAAGTATTAATATGTTGTTCATTATGATACCTAGGTGGTTGTATTTAGACCCGATATTCGGCAGCGGTACATTGAAAATAGATAAAGAAGTCAAATTAAGATTTGATAGAGTGGATAGAGATTTTAAGTATATATTACAACAATCGTTAGATTCCAAAGTTTTACAGTTTATAAAAATATGTAATATAAAAAATTTATTAGAATCAATGCTTAATTTATTAGCAACGACAAAGAAAAGTTTAAACGATTTTCTTGAGGTAAATATTGCAAATTTTTTTTAGTTATTGTAAATCAGTTATTACTATGCTTATGCGCTCATGTGCTACTACATCATATTATTACATAAATATATATTAAATTAATTTAATTAATATGTATCATATGTTAAAATACTAAGGATAAACGGAAGAGTTTTCCAAGGTTTTACTTTTTAAGTGACGAAGACCTATTGGAAATGATTGGACAAACAAAAAAAATATCCGTTGTGCAAGCTCATCTCAAGAAACTATTTAGCGGTGTGCAAAATGTTCAATTTAATACATCTGGAAATATAATAGCCATAGAATCTCCTCAAAATGAAATTGTACATCTTAATAATCCTGTGCAAGTTTCCAACCAAATTGAGGTAAACCTATTGTGAACAGAATAAAATACAGAATAATATTGATTTTAACTTATTTTTTTTAATACTTTTTTAATAACTTACATAATCAATAGATAACTTCTTCATGTCTCCACAGGAATGGCTTCAACTCCTCGTTCAAGAGATAACTAATACATTGAAAACTTGTTTTACCAACTGTCTAAAAGAACCAGATCCACTAAAATATCCATCTCAGATTTTATGTATGGTAAACGAGGTTCTGTTCAGTTCAAGATGTGAAGAAGCAATCAAAAAACAACAGTTACAAAAATTATTAAAGTCTCTTAAGGTAATCGAATAATACTATACTATACTATACTATACAAATATGATTTTAGTAAACAAACATTCTTATATCATAAAATCATAGTATGATGTAAAAATCAAGAATTAACTACTGAAAACTGACTATTTAAATGAACAGTTTTATTTTATTTTTTATATAATCTTTCATCCACAAGCTTTAGAATTAAATTATAAAATCGCATTTGATTCCAGAGTCAACTGGAGACATATACAGCATTAAGTGCCGAAAGTACTCTAAGTGGAGAAAATGTGTTGCACTTGAAAATAAAGGGTCTAATTTTAGACACAATTCATCATATTAGCACTGTAGATGAACTTATTAATTTACGAGTGTCGTCTGTTCAAGACTGGGAATGGCAAAAAAGAATAAGGTGTAAAATGAACATACCGTTAAAAGGACACAGATGTTGATGTCCTAAAAAACCTACTAAAAATGCTAAAAATAAAACACCCTCATAATAAAAATTGAGCTAAAAACATAAACAAATAATCTTAAAATTATTAAAATTTATTACTTAAATTGAAAAATTAGAATTGAAAAACATATACGCTTAAAAAAAAAAAAAAATTAGTTCAATGAAATTATAAAATACTTAGATTTTGATTGAAATTCAAAAAAGTTTGAAAGACAAGCCATTTTTATCTACATTGCGCCGTAAGATACATAATATTTAGGTATACTGCGTTTTATAGAAGCGAGATTATTCTTTCAACTACGGAAAAAAAGTTGAAAATTACCTGAAATTCCAAAAAAAAACCTCAAAATATCAATAATTACCTTAATAATAAAAAAGTGCTTTAATTACAGATTATTCATTTAGACTCATATGTAATTGAAAATCTGAATTTTTGTTTTGAATTGGATTTTCAAGAAAATCTTCATCTAAGAAGTTAAAAAAAAAAGTCAACATCTGGGTCCTACAAAATTATTATATTTTATTTATTTGAAAAATAATTTGCTAACATAATACGCTTTATTTTAAAAGGTTCTATTCACATTCTAACGGAGAAATAATAATTAGAATGGTAGATTCAGAATTTTTGTACTCATACGAATACCAAGGAATATCGCCTAAACTAGTTCATACGCCACTAACAGATAATTGTTATTTAACACTTACTCAAGTAAGTAATAATTAGAAAAATGTACTTTTAGACAATTTATATTTCGAATAACATATTCGCATATTGCTGTTAACAGGCGATGAGTATGGGATTTGGAGGAAATCCTTACGGGCCCGCTGGTACAGGAAAAACGGAATCAGTCAAAGCTCTGGGCTATCTATTTGGCCGTCAAGTGTTGGTTTTTAACTGTGATGAAAGCATTGATATTAAATCGTTAACAAGAATATTAATCGGTTTGGCAAGATGTGGAGCCTGGGGATGTTTTGACGAATTCAATCGCTTAGAAGATTCTACATTATCAATGATATCAACCAGAATACATCCAATACAAGAAGCGATTAAAAACAAAGAGACTAGTTTTATTTTAGAAAAGCAAAAGGTATCTATGATTCTTCTCGACAGTTTTGTATAATTAGAATTTATATAGTTTTAATAAATCGATTTTCAATTAATTATACTTATTATTATTAAAAAAAACTTGTTTCAGATTGATTTAAATTTGAACGCAGGAATATTTGTCACATTGAATCCAGCAGGACAAGGATACGGTGGTAGAAATAAATTACCTGACAATCTTAAGCAACTCTTCAGACCCGTTGTTATGAGTAAACCAGACCAAACTTTAATAGCCAATGTGACGTTACATGCTGAAGGATTTAAACACCCACAAATGCTAGCTAAAAAACTTGTTGAAACATTCGATTCTGCTAAGTAAAATTCCATTCGATTAAATAGCATAGTACATTTGATTATATGACTGATTATTTCAGACAATTATTGAGTAATCAACAGCATTATGATTGGGGTCTTCGCGCTTTAAAAACGGTGATTGGTTTTTGTGGTACCATTTTAAAGACTTTGGGTACATTAAAATCGCTTCCCGAAGAATGTTCAGTGGCTGTACAAGCGTTGGAATTAAATACAATGTCAAAATTGACATTTGATGACAGCATGCTATTCAAATCACTCATTTCGGATATATTTCCAGAAGTGAAAATAACAGACAGCCCACAAATATATGACGCGTTAACTAAAAAAATTAGAAAAACAGCTGAAGATATGGGATTACAGATTAATCAAAGACAAGTAAATTAACAATTACATTGAAACCCCTTTCAGTAGCAATGAGCATACAAAAATTTCTTACAGGAACAAAAATGCATTGAACTTTACGAACAACTGCAACAACGCATGGGTGTAGTGGTGATGGGGCCACCGTCAACTGGTAAAACCACAATCATTCAACTCCTATCACGTGTAATAACATGATTTTTTTTGATTTTTCGTACATTTTTAATTTGCCCATGATACTTTTTAGGCCTTGACCACAAATAACAATATGAAAATACATAAAATAAACCCAAAAGCCCAACCACGATCGCAACTTTTAGGAAAAGTTGATTTGGATACACGTCAATGGATAGATGGCATTATCAGCAAAGCAGCTCAACAAGCGTATTCTGAGAATTCTGGTAAAATTGATTAATATTGAATAAATATTTGCTGAATATTTAAATTAATATATCAATGTAATTTTATATATCAATTAATCACCTATTGTTGTGACATATTTTATAGGGTGCAATAATAAATAATAATTTGGTCAATGATTTTTTTACACTCTTAAGATAGCTTAGTAAAATAATACTCACGTTTTACATTGATTTTCTATTCATAGATGTTATATCTTGGATAATTTTTGATGGAGATGTAGACCCCGAATGGATAGAATCCCTCAATTCAGTTCTAGACGACAATAGATTATTAACATTACCGTCCGGTTGGAGAATACAATTTGGGAGCAATATAAATTTTATTTTCGAAACTCATTCTCTACAACATGCTTCTCCTGCTACTGTATCGAGAATGGGTATCATTCTTCTCAGGTACAACGCGGTTAAATTGTATCTAGAAACCAACCATGACGAGCATAATTAATTTTTGTTACATAGTGAAGAAGACGTAAATAAAAAAAATATTATCGACTCTTGGGTAAATTTGTTTCCCAGTAGTAGCAGTATTATAAATGATTACGAAGTTCAGTTTTATAAAGGTAAATCAAATTTGTAAATATTTTTTGTAAAAATTAACTAAAACATAATGATTATTTTAAAGCTATCAAATGGGTGGAAATGAACGGCCAGTACATATGTCCGTGTTCAACTATATCGACTGTCAAAAATATTTTATATCTTTTAACAGACGTTAAATCAAAATCTCATTTTGCTGTTTGTCTCATTAATGGATTGGGAGCGAACTTAACGACAGCACATAGAGATAGGTTTTCGAAAATGGTAATTCACCTCAATTAAAATAATCAGAGTTATTTCTAAACGAAATGTTTATAAAAGGTCTTTGAAACATTTGGAGAGTACGTACCGGAAACGAACAATTCAAAGTACTATTTTTATAACCATGAAAGAGATAATATAGAAACATATAGCTTATTGGACACAGACGATTCAAATGCATTTGGGAACAAAATCGGTGATTTAATCGAAACACCAAGAATAACAAATGCTACTGATATTCTACTCAAATGGATACAACAAAGCAAATCAATTTTTATAGTTGGACCACCGGCATCAGGCAAAAGGTATTTGATGTAATGTTAAGTTCTCAATTATTATACAATGCTAAAAGCAATCTATTTTTCTTAGCAAAATGATTTTAAAATGTACCAATATTTTAAGAGGAATTGAGTGTATTACAATTCATTGTAGTGCTCATACATCACCTGAACAGGTTTTATTAAAAATGTCACAGGTATTTAAATAATACAAACATTACTATTATCTACATACCCAGTTGATTAATTTGACTCATAAGTGAACTTGGGAATGTGAAAGTATCTTACCCTGCCCATTACAATTAAGTATAAATGCTTATGATAATTACCAATTTTAATAGTTTGTACTTAAATTCCTAATACAATTTGCCCTCCAAAATTTGAGTCTTAAGTTCACCTATGATTGATATAATTATTAAAGTAGTTATGTGCCTAACTATTAAAGTGATATATTAAATTCTAGGTTTGTATGGTAGTTTCAAATAACAGAGGAAGAGTGTATCGACCAAAGAATTCAGAACGGTTAATTTTACATTTCAAAAATTTAAATCATGTCAAACCAGATAAATGGGGTACTATACATTTAGCCGCATTCATACAGCAAGTGAGAATAATACAATAAATACTTAACTAATATCAATTATTTATCATTTATATAATTAATATATGATTCAGCTGATTTTTTTCGGTGGATTTTATGAGCCAGCTACCTTGGAATGGATGGGGATAGACAATAATATTTTAATAGTTAACAGTTTAACTTCGGTGGATGGTATTAATCCGCGACTTGTTTCAGCAAGCAACATTTTACATGTCGAGTAAATAAAAAACGCATATGCAACTTATAGTTGATCACCTAATTAAATTAATTATACATTTTAAAATTATGAAAAATGTTATAGAAATCCCCAAAAGTATGAACTTATAAAGATTTGCTCAGAATATTTAGGAACTATGACAGAAAAAAAATCAGAAATTACTAATGCAATTGTTGATTTATTGGTCAAGGTATTATTATTATATTAAGTATTTGTAAAAGTCAATTAAATATGGGTGAGAAAAATTATAACGATTAATAATTTTATTTTAAAGACAAGAGAAACGCTTACATCAGTGCAAATCCCTCACTATACGTTCACAAATCATATTTTAATAGAGTTGTGTCAGAATTTAAGTAGATACCAAATGAATGATGGAAATGATGCTGCTCAAGTAAAATTAATAACTTAACTTTTTTTCTTTAAAAATATTTATAAGAAATCGTATTTTAGGTTTTATTTTTCGAAGCAAATCATATTTTTAATGACAGACTAATAAAGTATGAAGATAAGAAGAAATTCGAAGGAATAATTCATAAGATTTACTCAGATAATCACTTAAATTTAAAATATGAAGGTGATAAAGATATAAATGAACTTATATTTATAAGGCATACATTAACCGAGTATTAATATGTATTAGTTGTATTACTAATAAATAATTTATATATTTCAGATGTTGTTTACATATGTGAGAGGAAAATTGATCCAAAACACATTGGTATGCTTTCAAAGGTCTACACAGAAGAATGGAAAAAAATAATCGAAAAATGTATCATTACAAATGGTATGCCAAAATTATTTATCCACCTGCTATCATTAAACTTTATTACTTAGCATAATTATCGCAATAATTTTAATTGTATATTTTATGTTTAATAATAATGTTCTACTCAGAAAGCACAAATCAAGAAGTTGAGCTGAACACAGAATTACTATACCTTATAACAGCCGATTGTGAACGAGTTTTGACGAAACCAAGAGGATGCATCTTATTACTAGGACGCTTGGGGATAGGAAGAAACTTGGCAGTGAGAATCGTTGCATCCAGACATAACACGACAGTCATATCGCCTAAAATACGACCGGTGTTCAATTTCAGTGCGTTTAAAAACGATTTAAAAACAGTATGTCAAATAAATATAATCATAATTCAAAATTAATAAATTACTAAAAAATATTACCTACGACTTTGTTAGATAATGCAAACATGTGGAATAGAAAATGAAGAGGTTTACTATGTTGTCGAAGAGTATCACATTGTAAACAAGGAAGTACTTGACATCGTAAGTTGTTTAATAGTATCTGGCGAAGTGATGGGACTCTATCAAAACGAAGAACTGGAATCGTTATGTTCACCTCTCAAGGATCAAATGTCCCAACAGAATTTTGACGGAACACCAACACAATTTTTTACGCAAAGTATGTCATCAGCTGTAACAATATTATACATAATTTGCATCTTTTAAAATGTTTATATAATTCCTTAACATTTACTTAAGTAGCAGGTACCAAACATTTTTTGTTTAAAGCAAAATTAAAAATCATTTTTCATAATTCAATTACAGGAGTGAAAAATAATTTACACATAGTAATGATTTTGGATTCAGAAAGTGAATTTTTCAACAACTGTTTAGAAAATAGCCCAGCAGTGCTCGATCATAGTCATGTCATATGGAAAGATAGATGGGATAATAAAACTATGAATACGATACCAGAACTCATTTTCAAAAAGTTGTTACCATAACTGTAGATATGTGTTCTACTTTAAACTGTCTTGTGTTTCAATTTCAGAAATAAAATAACGGATCATTTCCCTAGTATCAATGGACATATTTCATACTTTGCCAGTATTCACTGTGAAGCCGAAACGTGGATGAACACCTGTCCAAGACGTTACATATCGTTTATACAGACATTTAGCGATTTATTGTTGAACAAACAAGAATCAATAAACAAACGAATGGCGCATTTAAAAGTAATATTATATTATATAGTATTTTTTTTATTTTATTGATACGTACACGGGCTAACTGTGTTGAAATTGTGTTGTTTTAAAATCACTCGAAGGCTGGGCTGTCAAAGTTAATTGATGCCCGAAGCGTTGTTGGGAAATTGAAATCTGACGCTGGTGTTCAAGAAGCAAAACTAGCAGAAAAACAAGAAAAAGCTAATCAAGCGCTTAATATGATTTCGAGAACCATGCAAGGAGCTAATACTAAAAAAGAGCAAATGGAAACTCTTAGAAAAGAATTTCAAATAAAAAACGACTTTTTAAATCAAAGGTACTTCACTAAAACTCATTTGAAATTTAAATATTTAATAATTACAATTTTAAATTATTCAATAATATTTATTTATTTTTTAATTTTGTAAAAGTTTTTGTAAATTATACAACATTTTAGACGTCTATATCGCGTTTAAAAAAGAAAAAAAACGAAATTATAAATAATGTAATGTATTTTACTCGATAAAGGAGATACTTATGATGGTTGGTTGATATTGGTGAATTGATCTTTTAAATTTGAAAAAAATGTCTCGAAAAAAAAGAAAAGAAAAAATTCTGTGTGAAAGAGGTGGGATAGTTCAACTTCAAAAGTTTCCAGATTTTCGATAGTATTTTTATAAAATTTCATTATTCAAATGTTTATTAAAAAAAAATTGTGCCTATGTATTTCCAAAATTTATTTGTTGAAGAAAGATCAACTTATAAGGAACTTTTTATACGATTCTCAAAAGTTTTTGACGAACCAAATTATTATTTTATTGAAAATTTACGAAAAAAATTGAATTATGTATAGTATATGAAATACTGTACAAATTTAGGAAAAAAGAAATAGACCAGGAACTAGCACAAGTAGAACCGTTGATAGAAGAGGCTCAGGCGGCCGTGAGCAACATCAAATCCGAAGCATTAACGGAGATAAGATCACTGCGAGCGCCGCCCGAAGTGATCAGAGACATCCTGGAGGGCGTGCTCCGGTTGATGGGCATACAAGACACGTCGTGGAACAGCATGAAGACGTTCCTGGCCAAGCGAGGCGTCAAGGAGGAGATAAGGTTTTTCGATGCGCGCAGAATATCAGAGGCTAACCGGGACTCGGTGGAGAAGCTTCTGGGGTCCAAACGAGACTCGTTCGATTCGAAAAACGCCAAGAGAGCATCGGCCGCAGCCGCTCCGCTGGCCTCGTGGGTGGTGGCCAACGTCGCGTATTCACATATATTGCACAAGATAAAACCGCTGGAAATCGAGCACGCTTCGTTGAAAACGTAATGATTATTTATACGGCCGAAGTAGAGTCGAGGTGATTGTATTTTTTTTCTATACAAAAGACGGTTTGTCGTTTGTCACAGGAAATTGCAAAAAGCTGAAGAACAAATTGAACTCTTGAGTGACGGATTGGACAGCGTGGAAAAGAACGTGTCGGAACTTAGGGAGCAGTTGAACGTCAACACCAAAGAAGCGGCGGAAATTGAACTGAACATCAACAAAGAAAAAAAAACTATAGAATCGGCGCAAAAGCTCGTCGAAAAATTGGACGACGAGTTTTCGAGATGGGGTTTACAAGTACGTAAACCTAATTAGTGTGATCGATTTTGCGATCGTGTTATGATTTGATATAAAATGATCGCCTTATCGGAATAACAAATTATGTAATTAAATAGAGTTAAATTAATTACTTTGCACTTTCTCATAAGTAAACATGATTTGATATAAGTAATATGCATTTAAAATACAAGCTATTAATAGCTAATAATGAAAATATTCAAGCATAAAATATTTGATAAAAATTCGAGTTCAATTAACTGTTTTATATGTTTCTAATAGGTAAACGAGTTGTCATCGAGTTTAGAAAATCTATTGCCTAATACATTATTGGCATCTGCATTTGTGACATATTTATCGGGGTGTGCAGACAGTTTGCGCAATGAAAAAATTGAAAAATGGAAATATGAACTCAACTCAAAAGAATTTTCATTTTCTAAATTTATGGAATCTGAACGTCAGATACTTCAGTGGATTACCGAAGGCTTACCATCTGACGAAACATCTCATCAAAACGCTATTATTCTCAAACAGGTAAATGATATTCAAATATTAGTGTTATTATTTAATTATATATATGTTAATTTATAGTTTTATAAACTTGTCTTCTCATTTATATAGATTAAAACCCTTCAGATTTCGGTAAGTTGTTAAAAATATAAAATATGATTTATTGCCTCACATAAAGGTATCAATAAATTAATACCTAGTGTCTATAAACCACAGGCTAAATTTTACCCTTTGATCATCGATCCTAATAATAACATTGTGGAATGGTTGAAATTAAAATTACCTGCAAACTCAACAGAATTCACCTCGTCTGAAAATCCAAAACTGTACTCTAGTCTAGAATTAGCCGTACGGTAAGCATTATACCAAAGTGTTACAATTGGTCGTACACCTGTTCAAAAAAACGTTTATAATTAAATAAATATTTAATAAATAAATTTAAATTTTTTAGTTTTGGAAAGACTATGGTAATCTATAATGTAAGTGAAATCGGTCCCATACTTGTACCTGTGTTAAGAAGTGATTTTATAATTGAAGGTGAGTATTTTCAAATAACGATTTTTATCACATCAACATGTTATCGAATTGTATTTCCATAGGTAGTAGAAAAATGATCCAAATAGCAGACCGACTAGTTGATTATAATGAAAATTTCCAATTGTACCTATTCAGTAGTAGTACCGACTTGACCTTATCTTCAGATCAATCTGTTCTGTTGACCACAGTAAATTTTACTCTCAACCACATTGGACTCACCGAACAGGTATACTATAGTTTATACAATTATTCACACACTATACACATGTATTATAAAATTATCGAACTGTTGTCAATACCGTTAATTCGATTTAGCTCCTGCGACATGCGCTCAAGGTACAAAATCCTAAATTAGATTCGATGCACTTGAAACTACTGCACACAGAAGAAGAACTGAAATCCAAGCTGCACGTATTGCAAGAGAACGTACTAAAAGACTTGGCAGACGCCCGAGGGAATATACTTGAAAATCAAGTAAGTCTAATCGGCTTTACCTAATATTAAAATATAAAATTAAAACAACACCTGGTATTACCTATACTATATGCAATTATTTAGGAACTGCTGAATTCATTGGATAATATAAAAACCAACAGCACGGAAATATCACAGTCGCTCAACGAATCGCTAAAGGTTCAAGAAAAACTAGAATCTGAATGTCAAGTGTATAAACCGTTTTCCAGTTACGCATCAAACATATATTTCGCGTTAAACGATTTTTTCATAGTCAATCGCTTTTGTCAAATATCATTGGGAACATTCGTCAAACTGTTTCAATCTACGTTGAAGGTATAAAAGAAGGGGGGAGGGGGGTAATCTGATTTGACGATGAAAATGTATATTTACTAGTTAAACACAATATAGGAATCTATCGGTGGTACGAGCCAAGAGAGAAGATTATTACACACGATTTATTATTACGTTTCAAGATCGCTTTTCAAAGACCAACGGTTAACATTGGCCATATTTTTGTCATATAAATTGAACCCCAACGATTTCGGTCCTAATGTTCGTATGATTATGATTTTGCTAAATGGATAATTTATAATTATAATTGTGTAATCGATTTGTTTGTACCTACACAGGAATGGGAATTGTTCATCGGAAAAAACACTACGAACGTCGACGAAGGATTAAATTTCAAAGATAATATTCCAAAATGGATTAACGACAACAGAGCGTTTGATGTGTACACGTTAAAAGTAAATATAATTTACATTATTTATTTATTACCGATGAATTTCATTACGACATTCAAATCTCGAGAGTTAAATGTTGCATTTAAAGTAAATTATGAGGCACAACAATATTTTTAACCAGGAATCATTACCGGGACTTTATGAAAAGCTCCAACTTGATAATCAAAACGTTTGGAAAGATTTTGTGGAAACGACGAATTCTGGTGTCCCTGACTTTGTAAATGCGTCGAATTTCCAAAAAGTGTTGATAACACAAGCTTTGAAACCCGACAGATTACATAAAATCTTGACAGAATTTTCACTTAATCGATTAAGTGAGTAAAGACAATTTTTTTAAAAAATATATTCTGTATTCACGACGGACTCTCCGTGTGCATGTTTATCGTTTTAGAGCTGATCGATCTATCCCCGTCGACGTTGAACCTATCCAAGTTGGTCGAAGAAAACGCCGAACCTACTATGATCATAACGTCCATCGGATCCGACCCGTCCGACGAGCTTAGGATGTTGGCTAAAAAAGTCACTCACTCTAATTGTACAGAAATAGCGATGGGCGAAGACCAGAAAGAACTCGAAACGCTACAAGAACTATGCAAACAACCAAAATGGGTCGTTTTGAAAAACGTACACTTGTGTTCGACATCCCTGTTGATGACACTGGAAAAACAGCTAGAGTCGTTAGAGAACGTTCACGACATGTTTGCGGTATGGTTGACCACGGAACCCAACGAAAAAATTCAAAACTCTTTCATCATGTCATGCGTTAAAGTCGCGTATGAAGCACCACACGGAGTCAAGAAAAACATGAGACGAGCCTACGACATCTGGAAAAACGAACGTATAAAGTGGAGTTCTTCAGACGAAACTAGGTCTGTCTACGCCTTGGCGTGGTTCCATTCTATCGTGTTGGAACGTAGGACGTACATACCACAAGGCTGGTCACAATACTACGAGTTCAACGATTCGGATTTGTCTGCGACCCTTAAAGTCCTGCAAAAATCGACGCAAAAAGGTAAGTGAAAAAAAGAAAAAACCCACCCACGAGATTTTTCATAGACTATATAGAAATAAATCATGTGATAACCGAATACATAATGACGCAATTATATTATTTTGTATCTCCCCCTTCAGTTTATTTCAATAGACAATATTACCATATCACTTTACCGATTTTGATTGAAATTATTTAGGACACCAACTCTTCGCCTTATCACTTGGAATAAAATTCAACAGTATACCGTTATAGGTACCAATTATAAAAATCAGAACCCCGACCACTGGTCAATCGTCACTCACTAGCTACAATATTTAAAAATATCAAACACTATTCAATAAGAATTTCGTTTTTATTTGTAATCGATACAGAATACAGTTCGACGAGATGGGCGTACATTCACGGACTTTGTGAGAAGGCTATTTACGGAGGCAGGATCACGAATACACAAGACATCGCGATCCTTACCACGTATTTGCAATGTATATTCACATCGGACAATGTTAACTGGAAAAACGGTATACCTGGAATAACGGATTTGAGTTCTGGAGACGCAAAGGTAAAAGCATATCTACGTGACAGTAGACAATAGTATTAAAAATAATTTTAACGGAAATACTTAAATTACCACACATAAGGGGCGCCGGAACCTATATTAATGTAGGGCAACTGCCTTACGTGTTGGGTTGAAATGGGCTGGCGGGTGTGTAGTAATTTACCGGTAGATGGTAACTGTAAGATATAAATTATAATTATATGTAAATAACTCACAAATTAATATTTTATTGAAATCAAATCATAGCTATATGTAATATAACATTGAGTTGTTAACATTTTAGCAAACTTAAAAAAAGAAACGGGTGAAACCAGACTTGTATATTATTGTTTATAGATGCTTATAGTGTTTATTTCTACGTCAATAGAATGAACCAATAGGTTCTGAGAGTCCTGCCCCTGAAACAATCCTTTTTATAGTAGGTATTAATACCTACTTATTTATTATATTGATGTACCCTATCTCAAGATTCAAAATTTCAAAAAAAGATTCATGTTTCAAATGATGGATTACTCATGATATCTAAACCTGGATTAAAATTGATAATTTATTGGATATTTAAATTAAAATTACCTTATATAAATACTATAAGCCTGTACTATACTATATACTGTATAAACCTTACCTCGAATAAAGGTTTGTTTGTGACGGCATCGCAATACAATAATGAACGAACGTGTGGCCGGCCCGTTTTTGAGCGATCGCGAATTTTCTCAAAGAAATGTTAAATTTTATTTTACGTACGCACAAATCGAAACGTTTGAAAATGTCACGCGAAACGTTATTGACGGAGAATAGTGTTATGTTTTACCATCCGAGCTTCCGTGGTCGTGACTCGCAAAACACGAAAAAAAGAAACCAAAAATCGTAGTGCCGGGCGACGGCAAATACGATACGAAACGACGAAGACGACGTCAAAAAACGCACACTCGAAGCCTTTACCGGCTTGGATTAGACGTCGTCCGAGCCTCAACGGAATCGTTGAAAATCCGAAGGCGACGGCCATTACACTCGCGTAATGGATCGCGCACCGGACGCGATGGCGGCGATACGAAACGAAACGACGACGACGTCAAAAAACGCAAACTCGAAGCCTTTCCGGCTTTAATTAGACGTTGTCCGAGCCTCGACGGAATCGTTGAAAATCCGAACGCGACGGGCATTACACTAGCGTAATGGATCGCGCACCGAGCGCGACGGCGGCGGCGATACGATACGAAAAATACGTGAAACACCGAATATCGATGGTACGTTAGTATTTAAGCGACAAATAATTTGGTTCCACCCACGCGACCGCCGTGAGACGTGCGATTATTCGTCGATAATTACTACTTACCATCGACGCGAAACGAAATTTTGAAACCGAGAAACGAGACAATGGCGGTCGGCATAAAGTTCTCGAAACACGGACCCGTTCGGAGAACCCCCAGACATGAGCGCGAACCGACGAAGACTGAAACGGAAGGGAAAACCAGAAGCCCTGCGTCGGCCGAAACGGTTGGAAAAACGAACAGCCAATGAGAATTATTCACGAATTCATGGAAAGTGATTTGTTTTTTAACAGTCGTTTTTTTAAACGACCTCCGGACGGACGACCGCGACCGCGGTATCCAGAGTTCTGTCCGCAGCGCGCGACCACGTCGTCGTCGTTCCATCACGGCGGCCACGGCTGCGGAACATTTACACTGCAACGCGTGCCACGCGTCGCGTTTTATATTTTAATCGGAAAATTCAAGTGCAGCACGGTACGCCGTTCGCGTGATTCGGGGCGCCGCCCGCAGTGCTGTGATAACTCGTCATCGGCGTTTTTACCGAAATAGGTTTTCGAATAAAACAAGCTCACCCCGAAATCATCGCCCCTAATGCCTTCCTGAATTGCCAGGTCTGAATACTGATGGTATGAAAAATCGTCGTTCCATCACGGCGGCCACGCGACCACACGGCCACGGCGACGGAAAATTCAAGTGCCGCGCGGTAAATTGATCGTAAATATAAAATTAAATTAAAACTCTTGGCTACCCCATCCTATGTAACACTACATATCTATAGACTTTAAATAAATATAATCGGTACTACTTACGGCTTGTCGGTGGGTTGCTGTTGAGGTTCGGCGGTGTTCGTATTGGCTTGTGAAATAAAGTAGGAAGTCACGGATACGGAAAAAGTCACTCGATGAAAACAATTAAATTCAAAAATCACGATTAAAAGTTTGATTAGTCGTTGACGAGATAAATAATAACAATTAACACAACGTTATTGACTATTGCGGAGAAAAATAAATACTGCAATGTTAAAACCGAGAAGAGCTTTCCGAACCGCTGTCGACACTAGTCCCGGTGGTCTGCACACACTGCGTCGGTAAGCTGCTGTACTTTCGCGCGGCACTCGATCGGTTGATCAACCGTTGGATTGCGCGCGCAGGTCGGCTGTCATTGGTCGGGTGGCACGAGCAGTTTGGCTTTCGTTGACCGTGTCACCCACGCAGTATCGGACCGATGTGAACTTTCACCTATTCCGGATTTCGCGCAAACACACTCGTAATTTACTATTGTTATATAATTAGGAAATACCTACTAATAATAACTGATCTGTTCGATTGCTACACGTTCAGGTTCAAAAATTTAGATTTTTTTTATAGGGTAGCAAAAACATGGTTTAGTTTGCTACCTCGTGAAAAAATGTTTGGTAGTGGTCGCAACCACCCCCCCCCCCCCGTTATCAGCGCCTATGATTTAAAGGGGACTATCATTTATATTAAATTTTAAGCGTCCCCGTGTCCTATTATAATAGTTAGTACACATTACAGTAAACAAATTGAGGGTGGCTCATTGATATTCGATCCAAAGTTAGGAGACTAGTGTCCCCTGCAAAAAATCCTGCGTACGCCTATGACACATACATAAACGGTAACTATTCATTACAATAAGACAGTCTTTGTAAAAAATAAAAAAAGTTACAATTTAATTTCAATCGCCATTCAAATGGCTCAAACCTATGTTATAACTATTATATAACATATAACTATGTTAAAATTTCACATGTGTATGTTTTGTTGCTTAAAGGATATTGAAAATGCGCTGAGAAGCGTTCCGGAACAAGACACGCCAAAACTGTTGGATTTACCGGAGAACGTCGATAGGTCTTGGCAAAAGAAACAGAGCGCCGAAATAATATCACAGCTACGACGTGAGTGTACGAGCCCATAAAGCGCGGCGGCAGGATCCTTTGCGGAGGTCTATTCGTTAATCCTCGATGAACTTTAATATATGCGTTGTGATTAATTTTCACCCGATTTATGACTGCGGGTGGTTCTGAAAACAATAACTTAGACAGGAATAGATTTTGCGGAAATGATGCGCAAACATATATGTTTTTAATATATTAAAAAGAGAATAACATTGCTCAATTGTAATCGCCTGCATCCTGCCCCCTTCGCAGGTATTAGCGTCGGAATTCGAGTCAAACAACAGCTCAAAGGAGACTGGCATTCGGAGGTTCAGCCCGTCTTGAACCTGTGGAAGGCGCTGAACAAAGGATCGAACCTAACGGAAATGGCGACGGTAAAACGTCCCGCAGACGGCGGCGATCGGCAACCCGTAGACGCGTTTGTCGATCAAGAATTGAATTTCGCCGTCCTGCTGGTCAGGAGCGTACATAAAAGTCTGGCAGCTGTGAACCAGACGATTCGGGGAAACACGAGGCCCTCACCGACGGTATCGGACACAGTGTTTCATCTCCTTCAACTCCAAGTAATTATTAACAAATCACCTTCCCACACATCATTCTATTTTTTGTCATTGAAAATTAAACTAAAATTACAGAAGTTAATTATTCAAAACGAGAAAATAGAGTATGACTGTTCACATCTGAAGTGTCTGACCTTAGAGAGACCTGGGCCATATTTAACTAATAAAAATTGCTATGGGTCACAGCCTTTTTTTTTTTTAATTAGATAATAATTTTTTAAACATTTTATTTAAATGGAAAAAAATACAGCATAAATATATGAATGCAACATTTGAAAGTAAGAAATTGTACAACGCCATTTGTCTTAATTTGACTTTGCATTAATTTGTTTTAGTTAAAAAATTTAAGTTCTGTAGATTTTTTTTTACAATTTATAAATACAATCATAATCAAAAGTTTAAAAATAAATATAAAATATATTGATGACTATGAGTTGGACAACATTAGTATTAGTTCAAAAATGTATTCTTATTCAAATACAAATTTTATATAACTGGAAAATGATTGCATTTTTTTTTCATTTAATAAAAATAAATATTTATATTATAGTTATTTTATCAAATATTCGGTGGGTATTTTAGAAGGAATATATAGACATAATCCCCAAAAATTGATAAAAATATTAAACTTTGGGGAACTCTAATTTGTATTATAAGTTTGCGTCATTCACCTGATTATTTGTCCCCAAAATTTAGCAATGTCGATTTATCAATCATAATACCTAATACACGAGGGAAATTTTCAGACGCCAAAAATGTGGATGGATCAATGGAACGGTCCGAACGATCCAGTCACGTACGTCAGAAGCGTTGTCGCGAGAGCAATGTCAGTGAGCAAAATGAACGACTCGACCGATAAATTGTCTCAGAAACTGGACCTCAACGAACTGTTTCACCCGAAAACTTTCTTGATCGCACTAAAACAACAAACTGCCAAGTAATCGAATAAACAAAAACATCCTTAAAAATAATTATGTCACCGAAACAATGAAAATCGAATCGATCATATGAATTTAATAGTACCCAATACTTGTTCTGGGAAGGCGACTGTTTTTCATTTAAAAATATACTCATAAAAATTTTATAAAACTTTTGTGGTTAAAAAAAACTTAATAAAAACAGAGTTTATAGATAATAGTTGTATTATCTTTGAATCTTGATTAAGGACAACAATTGGCAAACAAAATTAATCTCAATTAAAAAGACATCAAATATTTTAAAATTGACCATAGAGGTTGTGTCTATGAGCAGTTTAGTACAATAAAAGTGAAATGACTTGGTAAAATTAACAATAAAATATAAATTTGAAAATTTGTCAAGTTTTACCTGTCAGACAATTTAAATTTGCTCTTCCCAAATAGTTATTTTACATCTAAATGTATTGTCATTTCAAGTCTGCACTGTGAACCTATAATTGTTTGTTTTCATATATTATAAATCGTTGATGGTCTCAGCGACTTTTTAATCAACGATATAAACTTTAAAGATACAAATAAAATATATATTTACTCATTAAAAAAACAAAAGATTTATGTATAGTGAATGAAAACAAATATTGATGATATTCTTGCCACGGTAATTAATTAAATTTATTTAAATCATGATGGAAAGTTGCATAATACTTTGATGAAAATAAATTAAATTTAAACCGATTGTTAATAGTATCGTCTCGAGAGATTACACCGACATACTTGACATAATGTTATACAATGTTTTGGTTTGAATTTATGTTAAAAACAGCGAACAAGCTCATAAGAATTTAATGTAATTTTTAATAGATATTACGAAGTGCCGATGAATAGCCTTACACTCGATTGTTCACTGTCGACTAATGGATTGAGAGGATCTAAAATCAAAACAACAATATCAAATCTGATCATGGAAGGAGCCAGGCTGCGTCACAGCACGCTCATTGAAAACACAATAGACTCACCTTCAGTAGCTGTGATCGATGACATTCAATTTGCATGGATTCCAGAAGTTTGTAAACTAGTGAAATAAATTAGATAGAAACAAATACATTTAATAATTTAGAGATTAGAAGATAATTTCATAAACCAGTCTCAATTCAAGAACGTGTAGATTATACTTTTGTTTCGTAGGAACACATGAAGAACTCGAAGACGTCTGATTTACCCATAGCATTGTACGAAACACAATCCCGGGATCATTTAATAGCATTACTGCCGATGGCAATGTCATTGAACGAACAGAAAAAATGGACTCTAGCTGGTGTAACGCTATTTTTAAGAACACATTAAATGTGAAATTACATACGAACAAATACTAAATTGTAAAACATAAGTGAATAAACTAGCGTTGAAAACATAATGTAATGATAAATGAATTACAATCCGTTGGAAACACTGATAATTACATATTATAATATCATAAAATAATTATTATTATTACACTTGCTCGTGCACTCATACATAACAATATATTTTTTATCAGTCAGTTAAAAGTAAAATATTTGTAATTCAATTGTATTCCATACAAATTGTTTTACACAATCGCAACAACAACAAATAGGTATGCACAAAATACTCGGTCAAATAAAATTCACAACAATTTATTTTATTCATTATTTACTCTAGACATTATAATATTAATATTAATTTAGTAATTAATATAAATTCAATATACATATATAACTTATAACTTTACAGATATGCTAAAACTTTGTGATTTTTGTAAATTCATGTAATACATTACACGGTAAATAGTAAATTCAAAGTAATCTCATTTTCAGACCAACAAGAATGAGATAAATTACACGTTAACTTAAATAAGATACTTTTTTATTCCAAAAAGTTGGCTAAAAAAATATACATTTAATTTGTATTCAAAGGATTTTCACAAAAAAAAAAAAAATTAAATAAAATAAAGAAAGAAATTAATATCTCACCAATTTTTTTTTTTTTTTTTTTGATCGTCTAAAACAGTTAATAGTAATGTAAAATTTAACTTAAAACATTTATACAAAACATTAAACTGCACAACACCATTGTAATCCAACTTTAATTACAAAACACTGACTATAAAAAAAAATCGAAAGCAAATTTCAATCACGGTAAAAACTCTAACTGGTCGATTTACTTATAATTTTATCTTGTACACCGAATCTTTTAATAAAAGTAAATAATGAATTACTGTTAAAATTTAAAATTTACATTAATTGGTATGCATTAAGGATAAAAGCGCCTAAATGTATTATTAGTCTTTATTTCAAAATTGTAATAATATATTATGTTACTAAAATAAAGTACATAATAAAAACCTCTTATAACTTAACAGAAAATTTAATATTGAAAACATAATAACTTATTTACTGTAAATACGTTAACAAATATTAAATATATTATTATGCAATGGAAACGAAAAATTTTTTTGGCATTGTATTTATTATTCACGGATTTTATTATTTAAATGATTAATTGTATTAGAGGTATACAAATTGATTGGGTAAATACAGAATATTGAAGAACAATAGCACATGTTATCTACCACAGAACTTGATAAATAAAAAACATACTTATGATATTGTGGTTTTAGTGTTGTGCAGTTTGATCATGAACATAATAATACCTATCTTACGTGTTTATAACTTGTTAATTAATAATTATCACGGTTCCATGAAAAATAAAGAAAAAGTACAAATAAAATGTAGGAACTGACTCATTTCAGGTCTTAATATGTCAACTATAAAATAAAAATCAAAATTTTTATCATGCTAACACCCATTAATAATATACGGAATTAGGATTTTTGCATGTATATATTTATTTATATATATGTTATATAAATAAATTATTATCATTTATATAATTATATTGAATTTTTTCATCGAAGATCAATCATGTAGCATACCGTTTGGTCCACAACCTAGCGATTCTGTCATGTTCATCGCGATTTTGTAGATACTGTGTAGCAATACTACCAACTAGGGGGTCCGCTATAAATAAATAAATAACAATTTTCAATGCTCAGTCATAAATAAAATAATTTGAAAACATATTTATAACAATTCTTACAACAACAAACTAAACTTGCAATTATATTCAGGGTGTTTCACTCTAATATTATAACGAAATATTTCTGTTCAATTACTTCAGATTGAAAGAGGATGGAGAATACTGAAATATATATTTTTTCAAGATTTTCCAATTCTGAACCATATCATTATGCAAGAGTGCAATAAACTTTGCATTTTTTATATGGCAACACCAATTTTTAGCATCAGATTAGGATTTGCATGTTTCTTTTAAGTAATAATGATCCATAATATGGTTCAAACACAAAAATCGACTAAGTTATTTAGAATTTGAAAATGATTTGAGTGAAACACACGGTATATTTTTTTAAAATTATTTTTGTGAAACATCACGATTTTTAAATTATTATTTTCCAGTGAAATTAAGTGATGAATCGCTCAACTTAAAAATATATAAAAGACATTGAATAAAATATATATAAATACCTGGGTTACAATCAGTCAATAGGGAACAAATCGATAAAAGCACCTTAGAGATGGTCAAGGCAGGAGACCAATTATCTTTCAGTATATCCAAGCAAATAACACCTTGCGAGTTAATATTGCAGTGGTATATGCGAGTCCTAAAAGTAACCTAAAAATCGATAAAAAAAAGTATAAATAATGATGCAGTAAAAATAAAATGTATTTTAAATGTATCTGTTATAATGATAAATTAATGTTTCTTACTTTAGGAGGTTTAAATGGATACTCAGGAGTGAAATGAATGTCTAAAAAGAAAACTCCTCCTTCATAAACAGAACCTGGAGGACCTAAAATTGTGCTGACCCATTCAAATACATTATCTCCTTTTGGTCCGGCACTAAAATTATTTAAATATATTTCATTATGAATAATACAAAAATAACATGACAATCACTTAGATTAAAAATAAAAAAGGACAGTGTAAAACTATTTTAATACAACGAGTAAATTCTTAAAAACCATATTCTGGATATTTAAATATGATCATTATTAATATGAATTGAAAATGTATAACGTTTTTTAGTATAAGCAGTGAATTACACTAAGGACGCTGTAAAATAGATCGAAGCCCCAAACATGAATATTTAATTTAAACCCCTCAAATAAACACTCATTAATAAACTTGAAACCTGGATGCTACTCGCTATTTACTTAAGCATAGCGTAATTTTGTGTTTTTTCACTCTATTTATTGGATCTAAATACTTTTTATTTTAATTAATTTTGTAATGTATTATTCTAATGTATAAACTAATTATATTACTTGTTATTACCTATCAAGGCCGTATAAATAAATAATTAGTAATTAATATTAAATATAACGTTTGCAAAACATTTAGTTTTATGAAACATTCAGGCATACAAAAAATAAAAATTAGTACCTAAGCGCCTACGGGTATTTTAATATTTATAAATTTACCTGCAGTTTGGTGGAGGATCCAATGTAATTTCAGCTAATTCTTTTTGAATCCTGAAAAAGGTTTAATCATTATTATTAACTACTAAAAAAAAAAAACATAAACTTACTGATAATTTTAAGTATTAATTTAATATAGATTTATCTATTTCAAAATAGAATCGTATTAAACATTTTGAATAATATGTACAATAACACTATCAAATATGGTTGGCAAATTTAGTAAAAATAATATCAAAAAATGTATTAATCAATAAGTATTAAAAAAGCTAACAATAATAAAACTGTTAATCTATCAATCAAGATTCTCAACGCAAAAGAATAAATTTAGTAGGCATGTGTATCATTATTATTTTATTAGGTAAAGTTTTGATATTTGTAAGTAATATGATGAATAACCATATCACATTTTAAATACTGATAGGCAGGTCACGTTTTAGAAAGACTTCATAAACAAGAAACGAATAAAATATTAGGAACCAACTAGAAGATAATATGACCACTAATATTTTATCATGTTTAACCTTGTGACATTTCCAGACATAAACATAAATTAGATAAAGTATTCAGAAAACAATGGTAAGACATTAAATATAAACTTTAAACGATGTTTTGTACAATCTGTTGTTCTGGGATGCAGTGTGATAACAAATTTTGATTGAAAATCAATCGATAAAATGAAACAAACAAAAATTAAATACCAAATGGTATCACCCAGGTTGTTTACAACACTATTATAGTTAGGTAATAGTATACATTCAATCATTGAACAATCAAAACTGTCATTTAATTATTGTTGACTATGGTCAGAAATGTAATATTTAAAAACTCGTACCATTCGGACAAAGTGCAAACAAAACACACATGTATACACACTCACCTCTTGGTCGAAGTGCTAAGAGCTTTGGACATCTTTGGGTTCGGCTTCACTTCCTTGGCGGTCTCGCCGCCGATGGACGGCGACGACGGCGGAGTCGCCTGCACGGCGGCGACCACGGGTAGTGTCGCGGTCACACTTCGGCGGCCAGAGTTGTTCGGACTCCGAGGAGTAGGGGTGGTGGACATTGTCGACACTACTGACAGCAGCTAACGGGGTGACGACCTGCGGAAACAAAATACACATAATAGAAAAACGGCCGGCGATCGCGAGAGCGACAATATGTACTACTCACTCGGGGCGGCCGACCGATAATCTCGGCGGTGTGCGGTGGTATCAATCAGTCGTGTTCAGTCTCAAGGCATTGGAGATTCAGTGTTGGTGGCTGCGGCGGAAGCAGCAGCAGCGACGACGACGACACCGGCCGGTCGAAAGACGATTCTCGGTCATCCGAGCGAGAGGCGAACTGCGACGATTGCGGACGCCGCGAGAAAGACGGCCGCGCGCGTCACGGGACGCGACGACGAGTTTCGCGGGGCTGCCGGCGGCGCGTTTGCACGCGGCGAACGAGGGGTAGCGCGCGCACAGACGGGCTCGCGTGTCCGGATTCGACCGACGGACGCGTGTGGCTCGGCGGCGTTCAGGAGAGTATCGTCGTCGTTCCGGTGCGCGATCGTTTCCGTGCGTGGAGCTGCGGGACGAAAGTGTGCACCGGCGAAAAAATGCACGGCGGCGGCGGCGGCACGGCACGGGCGAACAAAGGAAAACAGTCCGAAATAACAATCATGCGTCGGGTTTTCGAAAACGACAGTGGTTCCAAAAGTGGTCGTCGCGTACCGGCGAGTCACGGTTGCCGCCGGTCGTCCGTGCGTGTGTTGTTGTCGTCGCCGTTATCACGCGCCGCGCGCGCGCGCGCGAGCGCACGCCGGACGGCCGATAACCACTGTTTATTTGTTTTTTTCCTCGTCATTTCGCTCGCTCGCGAATCCGTCGATGGCCGGTGGGGTCGCGTCATTATATCGTCCGCTCGATTGTTTGTTATTATGTTTACGAACAGTATTATTAATTATTAATTATTATCGAATGAATACGCGTACCGTTCGGACGACACGACGACGGTCACGTCTCGTTAGAACGGCGCAAACACGACTGCCCGAAACTGTTACGTTATTGCCAATAGTATTTACCTCGCGCTCCGTTTGTTCCAATAGGTAGAAGACTGAAAGACTCTCGAATCCGCGGGCAACAGTAGTTGACGATTCGGTCTGGATCATAGTGTCTTACGCGGGGGGCGAGGGGGATCAAGGTGTTCAATTCTCCCCATGGGCCACTATTTGTCATGATTTTTATTAGTCAGTTACATTATTTATCGGTTCATCACACACGATTATTATTAATTTACTGACACATCCGAATATCGTTGATATTCTATCAACACAGATATGTATAAAAAATACGTTTATTATACATATCTGCAGTTCGTGGGCTTTGAAAGTGGGAGGGCTATTACATTTTTTTTAAACTTGGTACCATTATGTACCAATTCAAAACATTATTATTACGTTTATCGATATCATTTTATGATATCATTAATACTAATATATTATAATACGTTATCTGTGCAATACCCTAGAGCAAGGCTGCCCAAACCCAGGCCACCAGGCCACTTCATGGCCTGTCAATGCATTTGTATTGGCCCGCCAACATTCTGTAACTGTATCATCACAACCACAGCATGTCTTCAGAAAATTTAGTACAATTTTGGAAGTTAATACTAAAGAAAGATTTCCCTGCAATGTGTGATCTTGCCATGCAGATTTCAAGCAGATTTGGAAATCAACATGTATTTGCAAACGAGCTTTTTCTACTCTAACCTATGTAAAAAATAAATATCAGTTTGTTAACTGCGCCTCATTTTCAGATTTGATGTTATTATCAATCAGATTTATCACAATATATTGAAAAATTATTAGCTTAGAAGTCCCTTCATAGGTCTCATTGATATTTATTTATTTTTTGATATTATTTAATAAAAAAAGATTATTATTAAAACACGTTCAATTTAAAATGTTGTTTGATTTAAATACCTATTTAATTAAGTATCTATGTTTAGAATATAGAATTATAGATGAATCATAAGTGTAAGAAATTATTGTTCATAAGATGGCCCGCCAGCTAAATGAAATTGAAATTATAGCCCGCTTCCAAAATAAATCGGGCAGCCTTGCCCTAGAGTATATTAGATCAGCGGTTCTCAAACTGTGCTCCGCGAGAGTAGTCTAGGGGCTCCGTGGCTTCCCAGGCATATGTGTATTAATTAAATTCAAATTATTCAATTATTATTATATTTCTTAGTTACATTTTTAATTTTTATATTTATATTCAATATTATTTGGACCCTACCAATATGTATTATTAAACTACATATTTATAAATCAACATTATATTATTTTGCATCATAGTCAAAATGAGATTAGATAAAAGTCAGGATTTCCTTTCATTTGACATATTGATAATTTAGTTAATCATTTACAATTGACATCATTTTTTATGAATATTGTTGTCTCAAATAGACATTTCTGATTTTTGGGGCTCCGTAATTTTGTTTAGGAACATAAGGGCTCCGCGAACCAAAAAGTTTGAGAACCGCTGTATTAGATAAATAGCTAAACAAATAAATCATGTATGGAAGGCTACAGAAAGTTAAGTTCAGGTTACATAACGATATTACTTTAAACGCTGCCGCCAAAGTTCTTAAATGCTTTTTTAAACTTGGTCTTTTGAGTGAGTATTCATCATACTTACATTTTCTGTCTCCACAATCTACTCCATGAACTATATATATATATATAATATAATAATAAATATAATGTATTTGCATGGAGCAATTAGTCTTCCATTTCTTTTTACCTTGATCTCTCTTGGTCTATCCATTGTTGATATAGAATATTTCAACATTAAACAAATTAATTATTTCAACTGTTATCAGGACATTTAATACAAATAACAATAATAAACAAAAATAATTGTCTTCAGTAATATTTTTAAAACCCTTTTATTTTTACTCAAATTTTAATATTAAATAATTAGATTCATCTAGGTTAAATAAAAAAAAAACCACTAATTAGAAACAAATTTTAACTTAAAATTATACAAATATAATAAATCGTAATAGTTATGGAAGAATATGGTGGCCTGACCATACGCCAAGTGAGACCTAATATTAATAAAATATTTTTAAAAAAAAGTAACAAAAGTGTAAAAAGTATACCTCATAAGTAATAATGTAATTATACATTAATTTAATTTAGAAAATTTCACCAATTCAGAAATATAACTATTTTTAATTATAAGAAATAAGTTCATTATTTGTTTTAATTATTATTTATTTTCATTATTAATTTCTTTTTTTTTTTATAATGGCTGTTTGAATTACAAATAAAATATGAGATAAATTATTAGTGATGATTACAGCTTTAAATAAATGAGTGAAAATACTTAATAGAAAATAATAATTAATAATACAATTTCAGAGTAAAGAGAATAAAAAATAATAATACGTCCTTGAAAATAACGATTAATGAGTAGTAATTAAATCATAGTACAACTAATAATAATTGTGATGGATATACTAAATACATATAGAAATAGGAATAATAAGATTATTTTTTCTTCAAATATTTAAGTTCCAATTATATCAATGATGATGGGGTATTTAAACAGTTTCGTATTCATCACGAATAGAACACTTACGACAACAGGCCAAGAATACAGCAAAAAGCTAAAAAAATTAAAACATACATATAAAACACAATAAATTAGTGTTACATAGAATAGAATACCATCAAAATTCAAGAAAAACACTTAAGTAAAATTAAGGACCTTGGTGTTTTTCTTTTAATATTTGAAATTTAAATGTTATATTCAAATGTTTTACACACCTGAGTTAAAGCGAATCCAACAGCAGTCCAAACTAACAAACTGCTATTTTCCTGAATACTAGTTTTCAATATATTATAGCAGCCGTCTTGGTACGAATCATCTTTAGTGCAAGATCCATTGACAGGGATTGCCCTACAGCAAGATCTGGGTAGATTATTGTCACCTAAAACTGGCTTCCAATCATCCAGATTATTAATTCCACAACATTCCAACTAAAACAGGAAAAAACACAAATACTGTTAAATTCGGCTGACATACTATAATGGATGATATTTTTATAGTAAAAATAACATAATTTACATCAGATTGTATTAAGTCCCAAGCATGTGTAGTCGTCTCATGGCCTGTTTTATTGTATGTCCCAACCGTTTGATTCATTTTATCCAACGCAATCGATTCAATTTCATCCTGTTCTAGGTAGACAACACCAGATAACAAGAGTTCTCCGATCAAGACGATTGTGAGCAATATGGTGAACTGTAATGCGAGACAATTACAATGGGCACAATGTTATTTTAATAGAATGAAAATAAAGAATAAAAGTTGAGAATTCAATAAACACAAACATACTAGAGTCAAGAGGCATCCGCTGTCTCTGAGCACGCCACACAGTCCGATGATGGCGATGATAAATAGTCCGAACCCGATTGCAAACAGTATTTTAGGCGTAGTGATCACTTCCGTGCCAATAATATCGGACCATTTATAAAATTTTTGGTAGATGATAAACGCGATGGATAAAATACCAACGCTCGATATCTGTAAAGGAAATGCGTAAAAAAAAAAAAAAAAAAACCCAATAAAAAACAAAATTAGTTCGCGGGTCGACATAATAATATACTTACGAGGCATATGAGATTAAACAAGTACAAAATGTACTTGCCCAAAAATGTACACACGGACATTTTATTCAGGCGCTGTTTTTACTGGAACGATTGACGACGGACGACGAGGTCGGCAGAACTCGAGTAACGATGATGGCGGCCAGGAAACAATTAATGACGCACGAATTACGATTCAACAATGCACAATTATAGACACACCACTTCAACGAAGAGATGATAAATTATAGAAATGAGAATTACCCAATGACTAATTACGAACTGCGCCGACGTTAGAGCGAGACAACAACAATAACAAACTAACAAAGCATAACAGAAAATAATCGATGGAACGAAATCCGCTCATCACCCCCACCGAATGATCACAATGCTATCATGGCCAGGGGCAACAGCTGATTCATTGTATGATTCATTGCGTTATCACGAATAATAAAAAAAATGAATCCATTTATTTATTGCGGAAGAAAATCTGCTAAAAATCTAAAATAGTATAATATATATAGATTAATCGATTCTATGGTCGTTTTGCGAGCGTGTACTGAGTAGTAATGTCCACCAGGGGAGTGTTTCTGTTTCATAAGAGTACAAATTTGAAGTGAATTCACTTGCACCTTGTACTAAAAAAATTAAATAAATCCGTTACATAAATATATTTGTTGATAATATTACAACTAGTATTATATTATTTGTATTAGTTACAAGTGAATTATGAGGGAAATCCGAAACACTAGTGGTTTGTTTCATAAAAAGTATGAAACTAATAAATATTTGGCCTTTACAACCAAATTTGACATACCTATTTTCATTTTGACTTGATTTGTTTCTTCTAGACGAGATATGATTTTTATACTTTTTAATTAGTTTATAATAAAAAAAGTTACTTATTTCGAGTGATTTCGGTGATCTGGAGTAATGATTCTAAAGATAATTTTGTGATTCCTAAGTAAGCAAAAATTTAAAAAATTATGAATGCGAAACAACAAGTCCAAATAGTCCAATAGTTAAAAAATAATCGGAACAAAAGATACTTATTAGTTATTACAAAAGATGTTTATTAAAGTTATTAATTTAATCCCTAAATAAGATAAAGTACTTTTATATTTTAGATTTATCATATATTATGATGTACTTTTTTTTCAAATACTACACTTGTTTTACCATTAGTAGTCTGAAATTTAAAATATAAATTATAATGTGACCTGTTTCTTGTGGTGAACGGTGAACTAGTCTACTATTAAAAAGTGTAACTAAACGTTTCAAGCGTTTAAAACAATTGATTTAAAAGTTATGAAAAAAAAAAAAAAAACATTGTCTCGAGCGCAATAATATTTCTCATGTACCTACTTTAATATCATGAACATTTTTATAGACGAATAATGAATATTAATGGGTTTTTATTTATTATTAAAACTATTTTCACATCTAATGTCATCAATATTAATTATTTATTTATTTATATATATTGTTATTAGTAATAATTGTTATTTTCTTTCCTTGTTTTATCAATTTGCAATTTTTTAAATGTACTTTAATAAATAATAAATATAACTAGTACTACTGGATGAGGTGACATTCAGAAAACTAGTGCAATAATATTGCTGATGTCTCAACAAGAGTTATTATTAAAATAACATTATGTCTATATAGTTTAATGTGTTCCTATTATTTAGGAAAAATTTGTATATTTTAAGTGAATTGTAAAACTAGATCCCTAATAAATATTATTTCATTTTGCAGTGACGTACACATTTATATTATTTATTATTATAATACTATATATATTTATATAATATAATATTATGCCATAATTATTTTTGTTCTTCTTCGTCTCCAAACTTGACTGTGCAAATACAATACGTACCCTTTCTTGTCAGTTTTTCCTAATCCATTTCCAAAAAAAAGATTATCGGTCGTCAATTTTCAGCAGTTTTTTTGATTTGAGTTTTTGATTGACAACATTGAATAGCAAAAAAAAAAATTTAGATTTTAACAGACTTCAAAAATTGTTTAAAACTTAACGATGTAACCTAATTTAAAGTGTTAAGCCCCAATGTTTTACAGAACATTTTTTAATTATTTTACAAAAATAAAATTGCAAAGATTTTTTTTTCTTTAAGTTCATATTATAGTAGAAACAATAAGTTACACAAGGTAACTTGACGGCCCAAGTTCCAAGAACATGAACATATTATAAAAAACGTTTTTATTTTTGAATAATAAACAATAATAATTTAATATTTTTTCAATACTCATCACTAGGGCTCAGATTTATATGTATTGAAAAAACCAAAATATGTAATATAAAAATTAATATTAATTTGGATAATACATTAAAAATGGTCATTCTTTTCGATTTTACATAATTGTTTTAAATTTCTTACTTTAATTTTGCATGCTATATATGTAATAAAAGACCACTTGATCATCTCACGGTGAGGTGAGAGACTTCACGTGGAGGCTCACGCGGACACCAGCAACAGGGATTTTAGATAACACTGTCACCTTTTATTATCCGACGACCATGTTGTTCCATAATTATGGAAAGTTCCTTCACGTGGACACCAGCAACAGGGATTTTAGATAACACTGTCACCTTTTACCATCCGACGACCATGTTGTTCCATAATTATGGAAAGTTCCTTGTAAATGAATCATGTTATTAATCAGGTCTGAAAAGAAATTAATTATATTTGGTTAGTGGGTTAGTTACTAATTTATATGATCAATACATCCGACGCAGAGAATTGAGCCTAAATCAAGTGTCATCAAATCATGTCATGTCTATATTTAACTACAGACAACATTTTTTGAAACTCGTGCATGTTAATTATTAATACAATGGTCGAGACACGAGAAGAAAGGAAAATTAATGACATGTAAACAAATAGAAAAATGTGGTACATAAAATTGTATTATTATTGTATCTTCACTTTACACATATTTACACTTACTCAATTAACATTATAATCACAATGAAATATTTCAAACATTTACATAATTACAAAGCTTTTCTTTTATGTGTCTATCCATTATGTTCTAATAGCTTTGAGTTCAATTTGGTTTGAAAATCTTACGACTCAAAGTAAAACAAAAAAACTCAATAAATAATTGCGGTGCTCTAAAAAAAAAAAAATAAGGAAAATTATCCAATTTAATTAAAGAACAAATATTATACATCAAAACACAAATATACAAACAATGAAAATTAAAAAAATAAATAAAACAATTTATTCATAACTCGGTCTGACTGATTAAAATCCGATTTTTCTTCGCACAATCTCAAACAAACCATACGTGCAATAACAAAACAAAACTATTAAAACATACCGATAAATCACATAATAGAAGTGAGCTGCATTTTCTTTTATACTCGGTTTTGAAACGCGGTACAGGGCTTCCCGAACTCGATAATAAAAACATATATTATTTTGCAATAATATATTTGTATTATGCAACTAATACTAAAACGAGATTAAAATAAAATATGGATCAATTGCGTGTTAAACAATTCCTCGAGATAGACAAATTGATTTATAAATCTGCTCCGTAAAATAAAATACGCTAAAAAAAAAAAGTTAATTTTATAAACTAAAAAAGGAAAGACATGGGTTTTATAGTAATTATCAGTATAATCTATTTACAAAGTTATACTTAATGCGTTGAATTAAAATTTGAACTAGCGTCTAGACCTTACAAAAAAAAAAAAAAAAAACGTAACGCACAAATCGCTTAATTTATTAACCTAAAATTAATAAAAATAATAAAATTATTATTATTTTTAATTGGTAACTTAAATAATGTGTATTTTATTTTTTATTTTTTTTTTTAAATATAATTTGTTTATAATTAAAATTATTTCTATGTAGAAATTTATAAATTATGTATACATAGATATATTATATTAAACAATAATAGGAACAAAAAGCAATGAAAATTCATTAAAACATTTTTTTTTTTTTTATACAAAAACTAATATTAAATATTTATTAGAAATGTTGGGTTTATTAACTATTTTATAATTTTAATTTGGTAAAATACAACTTCTGATAATATATAGTATAATATTATAAATATATAAGCTGCATCACAACGACTAAACTATTTTGCATTGAAAATATTAAAAGATCTATGTGATACACCTCGTATAATATAAATATAATAATTAAGGGTCAAAAAATCAGTTCATAAAAAAAAAAAATTAACCCTGTATGTCCCTATTTAATTATTACAATAATGTTGCAGATGTCATATACACATACATATATATATATTATTTTTTGGAAAAAAATAAAAATAAAAACTTGATTGCACAAATACAATGATAATAGAAGAATTAGGAATAATAAATGATACTCCCTTGAGAAAAAAAATGGTTACTTTAATAAAAAGTATTTACTTAAAATCAAAATAATCGAACATTTAAATAAATTAACTAAACTACTAGAAATAAAATTAATTGCACAACATTAAAGTTTAGATAAATGTTACATGGATAAAATAAAATAATAATTATATTAAGTAAAATTGTTCATTTCATTTCATATAATGTAAAATAAATAAAAACGCCTACACGAGTGTCCTAAGAACACCAAGAAAAGAAAAAGAATTGAAGAGAATAAAAAAATTGTTAAAACATATTTGTCCATAATCCGTTAAAAATTAATTTCGGTTTTGGACTATCTCGACTGAGAAGATTCTTCTTTTTTAGAGAGTTGCTGCATGTCTGGAGGCAACTGCCGGTGAGTGTTGGGAGAGGGGTCTTTGGGCCTTAAATGAGATTGAGTATGATACCCAAATAATTTGGCCCTATGTTCTTCTTCTTCAGCTCTATAGGCAGCTGCGATATATGGAGTATACCTCAAAGAATCATACCTAAAACAGAAAAACACGTATAAGAAATAAAATAAATTATAGACAAACAAGATTCTGTTTGTGTAAAGTGTAATTGGTAAAAATTAAAAATAATATATAATATAACTATACTCTATCCTGAATAAGAGTATAATACCAGTTTTCAAATTAATGTTTAGATATATTTAAGACACTAAAACTTTGGTTTAGGTACATTGACTGGTAGAGCCTTCACCGCCGGATTAGTAGAAAAATCTATCGAAACTGTATGTAACAGTGTTGTGATAGAGAAATTGTTGCCAGAAATGTAGATGTACTGCATGACATATGTATTGATGTATGAGCGCAGAGATAGTGTCCTCTTATTGATTTGTTATATTTTTGAATTTCGAGTGAAAAGAGGAATGTTATTAGTTATACCATGATGTGTTTTTTTTTCTGTCTGTTCATGCGATTTTTTATCAGAAGGCTTTTATTCCAATCATCGACTTTAGGGATAGTTTCTGACAGAAAATATTGTCCAGTTGGTACATTATAGAGGTCATTTTATAAAGTTCCTTAACAGTTTTCAAATAAAAAACTGACAATGAAACACCAACATTTACAGCATACTATTTTTCGACAAAATGTAATCTTTTTTTTTTCGTCACAACTCAAAAATTAATTATCATAGGGATTTAAAAAAAATTACCCGTAGTCGTCATAAGACAATTATTTTTATTATTATCTATAACGGTCGGCTAGTGGTAATCAATCATGATATTTCCAGGCATTTGTATGTCTATCATTTTGTTATCAATATGAATATGGTATAGCTGATATATTTATGCGGCTGGGTAGGCACGACCTCTGGAATATAAGTGGACGTGAACGTGTTAACTAGCTATATTAATATTATGGTAATATATTTGTAAGCTAAAATGTTTTCATTTAAAAATTGATTCAATATATATCTTAAAATGTGACATTTTTTTTTGATTTAAAGCAGCCAAGCAAGTAAATTATTGATATCTATTATTTTTAAAACGGTAAATAATTCAAAAATGTATAATTGTTTATAAGTTTTAGTTGGTATTACCATTATTTAAATATATTTAAATTTGAACAAACCTATATTGGTCCCAAGGTGAAAAATGTGTTGGTAGACCTCTTTGAGGATGTCTTGGAGGTGGTGGTAAGTAATGGGATGGTGGTGGAACACGGCCTAACATCATATTATTTAAATCTTCTTCTTTGGGCATTAAATTTGGATCTTTCAGAGGAGATCGATCCCTCATCTTGGCAACTTGTTGCTGCTGTTGTTGATGTTGATGTTGTAAATGTTGCTGCTGTTGTTGATGTTGCTGCTGCTGTTGCTGTTGCTGTTGCTGCTGCTGCTGCTGCTGCTGCTGCTGAAGTTGTTGCTGTTGTTGTTGATGTTGCAACTGTTGTTGCTGAATTATTTGTCTTCTCTTTTCTTCGCGTTTGGCCCGCTCTCGTTCTCGTCCTCTCTCTCTCTCTTTTTCACGCTCCCTTTCCCGCTCTCGCTCTCGCTCCCTATCACGTTCACGTTGCTGCTGTTCTGCACGTTCAGTTTCAACGGGATCTGGTTTAATTGGCCAACCTCCAGAAGGGCCATATGAATTTGGTGTAGGTAGTCCACGATTAGGTTGCAACCTAGCCCATGGATCATTCATGGGATTGGGTGGGAATGAAGATATAGGTGGAAACCCAGTTGGATATCTTGAAAACATTGCTGCAGGACCTAAGACATTCAATCAATGTTAAAATAGATCTATGGAAAATAAAGCAAAAGTAAATAATTACCCATGGGTGGATATCCAGGAGGCAGCCCTGGATGATGATGGTGTGGGGAGGTGAATGGAGAGAGATCATGTGGTGGTCGGCTGGGTGGAAATAAATGTGTTGGTGGCCTCAATAATTCAGTCTTTGGCACAGGATTACTCGCAATATTTTTGGTTTCTGCAACTTGTTGTTTTTGTTGATAGTGGTAGATTTCCCAAGCTAATCGCACATGCATTGCATTCCACTTCCCAGGTTTCTATTAATTCAAACTGGAGGTTAAAAATTTATTCTTTACATAACAATCTATACATTACTTACACTTGATTTTGTGGGTTTAGATGTATCAGTCAATTGCTGTAAAAAAAATATTGACTATTAATAATTATTAACAATGTTAAATATTAAGAATATATTCAGTTACTATTAGCACACAATATTCATTTGAAATTAGGGATTACATAAAAATAAAAATATATGGTAGAAAAGCAGCTAAATCACGATTCATGGAGAAAGTATACATAATTTATATTTTATCTATTAATTAGATGAAATACGCAGTAATACTGTATTGTAGTGATGTTGAAAAATTTGGGAAATATTTTTAAATGATAAAAATAATAAAATGCTAACTACTTTTTATCATTATATTTTTCAGAAAACTTTTTGAGTAAAAAATATTTTACCTAACTGACCCATAGTAAATTATTTTAAAACATGAAATGAGATATTTTATCAAAAAGAATATTCAGATGATTGAAATAGTGTGACAGGGATAATCACTTAAAATGTAAATGCTCATTAACATTATAAAATTTGGAACAATTTAAGTTTATCAACTACTAATTCAAAATTCAATTTTGATATATATCAATAGAAAAAGAAGCTATTTCATTTCTAAATATGAAATTCAAAATATATGTTGTCATTTAAACATGTAACAATTGTAGACTTTACAATAAGTAGTAAATAAGATGAAATATTGAGGATAAATAATTGATATTGATAGAAAGATCTCAGAAATCAAATTATTAATTAATTAAAAAAAAATTAAGCAAAATAATTTTAAATGTATATGTTAATATGAGTATGAGAATGACACAAAAATAGTGAACTATTTCATTACAAATATAAACCTAATTGTTAATACTTTTTATCCTTTATATGATATGATAATTAACTAGAAAATTACAACAGTACAAAGTTCTTAGACATTTTACATAAAATTAAATCATAATGTATATATTTACTTTTGGAGTAAATGTTGGAATATGATTTGGGGGCGTAAATGGTGTATGGCCCATTGAAGAATGCAATAGACCTGGTGTAAACCCTGGATAGCTTCCAGACAATAAATTTTGCCTATAAAACGGTGAATCAACTCCGCCCAATTTAGGTATATCTTTAAACTAAAAAAATATGTATATTAATGAATTAAAATTCTAAATAATTTAGTTTAAATTTTCAGTAAAAACAAACCAGAGGAGGAGCGTATAACGCCGAAGATGGTGTTGGTGGTAATGTTGAAGCACTAGGTATAGTTGCAGCAGTTGGTGCTACAGCAGGAATGAGTGGTGTTGCTGTATGTTGATGTACATGTGTATGTTGATGCTGATGATGATGCATTTCTGTACGTAAATATGGAGCACCAACAGCCAAAGATCTTTCTTGCGACGATGCTAAAAATCTCGAGTCTAGTTCTCTCCTCAACATGTCAGCTTGATCTAAATAAAATAATTTTAAAACCTCTAATACAAAAACAAATTTTGTATTTTAACATACTGGATTGAAATAATGATTCGGCAGAAAAAGGGTTATGAGCCGGTGGAGCTGATGGTAATGAAGTAGGCTGAGATGTAGCAGTCGATACTGGTGATGAAAATAATGGTGGTGGATATGATGACGGATGTTGTCGAGTTATACTCGCCATTGTAGATGTCGCTATGCTGTTACTCCTAAAAATAGAAATTGTTTACATTGATTAATGGTTTCTTTATTATAAAATAGCTTAATTTAAATTAGCTTTATTTGTGAACTTACCCTATAGGACCCCATAATGGTGGTTTACTATATAGACTAGAAGGTACCGAAGATGGGATGGTTGGCGCTAAAGATGGCACAGTCGTAGGAGGTAATGCTAAAGATGGAGTATTAAATGGTGAAGCAGAGTTCAATGGATGGCCAGTACTTCGATTTGAACTGTTGACATTAAAAAAATTTGATCAGATTAGTAAATTATTCAAATGATTGGAATAAAAAAAATTACCTATAACCATCACGTTCTCTGTTTGGACTTGGACCTCGGGGCGACTGACCTCGACCTAATATAGGGTGTCCACTTAAAATTGATGTAGTTGTAGTAGAAGTAGCAGCCACAGCAGCAGTTACTTGTGCAACAAGAGTAGGCGCAGGCACCATACTTGACTTGGTTGATATCACAGAAATTGGAGAAGATCGATTTAACCTCTATTTAATTAAAAAGAAATAATATAAATAGATACAATAAATAAATAAATATATTATATATGAATATTTTGTCTCATGTAAGTTAAATTTTATTTGGTTCTAAGTAGCTTTTATCTTAAAAATAACAACTTCTCACAAATGTTGATTTGTATTGTGAATTCATAATGTCTAGATGATAAAATAACCTAACCGTTTATCAATCTACAATCACATTTTCAGGCTTTTTCACTAAAAAATTTAAATTGTTATAAATAATTTATTGTTATATCAAACATTAAACTATCTAAAAAAAAAAAAAAAGATTAAAAAGTAAAATGTTTTAAATGGTATGAAACGACACAACGAAATGCTAGGTTATTGGTAAGAGAGGAATGTAACCACCACTACGAACGTATTTTTAATATTGTATACACAGACTAGATTAGTGATTAACCTTCACATTTAGTCTGAAAACTATTAGTACAACGTAAATAAAAAAATAATAATTATTAAAAATTGTTTAATAGTATACATTTTAATGTTATAGAGCTTAACCAGGGCTCGCCTCGTTCGCACGCTTTTGGTTACAATCCTCCCTCCCTCTCAACCACAGGTCACTTTCAAAAAGCTGATCACGCCACTGTATAGACCTAATAACCTACGGACAGCTTGTAGAAAGAGATAAAATCAAAGTCAACATCGAGTAAGACACAGTTAATTGATAATAATAACAGTAAAAAAAAAAAAAATTGGACGAAAAGAAACAAATGCTCCCATTGTTAATTAAAAAAAAACGCATTGGGATTTTGAAGGAATTAGACCCACTCTTTAGAGAAAATTATTCAATAATAATAATAGATGCTAAAGCTTTAATAGACTATTAAAAATGATATTTATTAATTTGTGGATAAGACCAATTTAATTAGGTATTAAGTTTAAAGGCTTGTTTGCACATACACGGGAGGGAAATTTAAAGTGTTTAACGAGAGAAAATTAAAACTGGAAGTAAGTTGGTGGCAACCTAAAAGTTTATATCGGGCGGAGCAAAAGTCGATAAGCGGTAAGCTTTATGTACAAGGTAGGGGAGGACTCTGTTGTAGTAATTAAGGAGGTACCACTACCGCTACCGTCACCGCCATCATGTAGTTTTATCATTAACCTTCTCTAGACTTCTCGTCGGAGCAGCCGAATGGAAAAATTAACATCCGTACCCAAGGTAAAGGGAGAAGGAACGAAAGAGATAAAGTGAGAGAGAAAAGAGTGAGGCGAACAAAATTCTGTGCAATGTTTCCCTCGGCGTCCTAATTACATGCCCGTTTTCTGCTCCGTTGAAACTATATTAATATTAATGATGCCGTTAAGTTTAACAACAAAACGATGGCCTATCTAGTAAACCATAATCAAAACTATGGTCAATGAATTTTCAAATAATATAATAAATTATAATAAAAAATAATATTTAAATAAAAAATGAATCTAAATTATTTAATTCGAAAATGAATAGTTTATCTATTAACCAGTAGTAGACTATAGTAATGGATATTGTATAGTTATAATGTTAAGGAGCTAAAAACGGAATCAACTATTTTTTAATTTTCTCGATTTTAATTTAATTAAATTCACCATTTTAACTTATATTACCTAGATATTTTGTACAAGAGTATTCAAATGATATATATATATA
Source organism: Drepanosiphum platanoidis (assembly GCA_948098885.1). Classification (NCBI taxonomy): domain Eukaryota; kingdom Metazoa; phylum Arthropoda; class Insecta; order Hemiptera; family Aphididae; genus Drepanosiphum; species Drepanosiphum platanoidis. Next base: position 25,660,365 of record OX402529.1, on the reverse strand, counting down.
TTATACATGGTGTCCCACGAGATATATTAATTAATAGTGACGGGTAATGGAGATTTTATACCTCACACAATTTCAAAATAGTAAATACTGGTACGAGTAGACGTACTAATTAAAGAGGTTTTTAATGTTCAAATTTCCTACTCCCAAATGTTTTGATGTGTTATTCATAGAACTTGTAAATATAGTTATCAAAGCTGACGATTAAATTCTAACAATATCATAAAAAAAGTTAGCATAATATTTTAGTTAATCTTCATTCGAAATAGTTTTTTTCAAAGTGCGATGATTTATCATTGCTTTCAATATTTAAAAAAACGATATAAACTCTGTAATTACCAATATCCCGTCCCCCATACAATTTGTTGTCAACACTTTGAATCAGAATGTATTATTTAATTGTTATGTTTAAACATTTTTAAATGGATATTATGTAGAAAGTAAATAGTAGATACATACAATCGTATTAATTGAAATCAGTTAAATATTATATTATTCTCAATAAACAAATATAAATATGAAAAATAAAACGTCGTTTCGAGATAATAATATTAAATTTATCAATATGTTTAGTAATTATAATTGAGAACAACAACTAATAATTAATAAAATAATTTTAGAGATCACGTTTTAATTAAATCGTATAGTTTTTTTTTTTTTAATGTTAAAACTAATATAAAGAATTTTAAATCTAAAATTTAAATCATAAATATATGTGTGTAATTTCAATGTTGTAAATATTAGAACATTTCTAGTAGTCCTGTAGTATTAAATTTAAAAATAACCATGCTTTACAAGTATTTAATATGAAATATACTTACGGCTGCATTCGACAACGCAGATGGCATATAAGGTGTACTTCTGTATGGTGCATACAATGGTGGATAATGCTGAGGATGAATAGGAGGTTGGTAAGGAGAGTTGAAATTATTAGTTGCCGGTGGTGGCGCCGTGATTTGGCTGCTGGAAGTGCTCGGAATCGTAGTAGAAGCCGACACAGTTACTGTGGATGACGGAGGAGTGGAATATGGCATGTACGAACTAGATACGGTAGCCAATAACGATGGAGTGGATTTATAAGGACTAGGATGAAAATTGGGCGAGGTATATGGAGCACCGTGAGGGGGATGATAAATCATATTTTGTTTATGAATATAAGGGGAACTGTGTTGGTGAGGAGAAGGTATTTGTTGATTAGAAGATTTCGGGATATAATTCGACGCGGCGTGAGATAAGACGGGGTGTTGTGACGTCGAAGAAGTAATATAAGAATTTGTTATGCTCAAAGACAGCGGACACGCTTGAGGAGGAGTTTGATATGGTGGTACACTCGTAGGTGGTAATGTGTTCGTGGAAAAATTCCGAGGACTGTTGAGTCCCGAAGACGGCACCTAAAATCAAACGTATTCAATAAAAATAAAATTCATAAAAAAAAATACAGGCATCTTATGAATAATACACATGAACTAATATTGAAGTTTACTAAAACGAAATTGTTCGATTCGCACATTAATATACCTGAATAATTTACCATTTGAAAATATTGGATAAATTAAATATTTTAATAAGCAAACTTACAAGTCATATATACAAGATGTACGAATATAAATAGTAAAACGTTTGAATGTACCTATATTTAATTGATATTAGTTATTACTTTATTAGTAAAACACATTTCTCGAACCATTACTACAATAATGGATAACTGGTTACAATTAATATCTCGTATAAGGCAATAATACTTATTTTATTTCTTTATAATACACTGCGATGATAATTATGATGCACGTGCGAAACATGAAAATGATCTATGAGTGGTGTACCAAAGCGTTTTTTTCCTTCAAACAAGTGCGATATTAGGCAGGTTTAACAGCTGGTTTATTTCTTACTGAGAATACTGATGTGACGACACACACGGTAGTCCAAAGACGAACTCGTTTACGCGTCGATCCGGATATAAGAACTATATAAATGCCCCCGCGATAATAATAATATAATACAAAAAATAAAATAAAATCTCTGCCAAGAATGGTATAAAGAGAAACTTGAAATATATGTATGGAATAGGTACGCGATATTCTCGGGAAAGGTTCAATTAGTATTATTAAACAATATAATATATAATATATTATGTGCTTATATTTTTCTAATGGGTAGAATAAAATACTTTAGTTTGAATTTATTTTATTTTGCACTATCTAATCAAATATTTTGTTTTAATTGGAAATAAATTAATATGCTTATATAGGTAAATTTTAACATCAAAGCATGTGAACAAATATAATTATACATTAATATAAATTTTAATTGTCAATATCCATATTATGTATTAACTAAAACCGAATTAAATATTTGTTTACAATATAGTTTAACTTTATTCGACCATCGACTATAATCTAATATTCATACACTGGTCGAATATTGCCTTGTCCGTCGTTTGCCAGAATCGCATCGTATAAAAAAACCCGTCTTTATAGATAAAATAAGTGCAGTTTATTACATAAACTATAACAAAATACCAAGTTACAGATAAAGGTACGAATTGGATGTTATTGTGTTGTTGAAAATGTTTTTAAAACAGGTCATTATATATATATATATATATATATAGAAAAAACCTATATTTTAGCAATTATAATTATTTCTCTGTCGAATGTATACGTAAATTAACGATACAGATTAGTAATATACTAATAATATAAATATTAAAGGAAATTGACTTATTTGACTTATTAGCAATATTTAAAAATGATAACATAATGAGTTATATGTTATAGGTTTTTCGATCTTTTAATTTTATAACGAGATGAAATAATTTAAAAATATTTATTATATTATATTAGATTAGATATTATGTTTTTATCTCTATATGTAAAAACAATATGATGAGATCACAGAAAATATTCCTAGTTAAATAGAGTTAAATTTGATTATAGGTCAATTTACTTAGATATGATAAATTACAAAACTATATCGATTATGTGGAACGTCAATTTATTTGCATATATCAGATAGAATGAACAAATCAGTTTGCGGCTGCCTCAAATGACCTTTGCATGCATATAATAACGTTATTTCTAAGGTATTAAATTTACATACTTCAAATATTATATTCTCAAGTTATAATTCCCAAGAGAATAAGAACGATAGGAATAACAAAACTTTAAAATATTCAATAAACTATGCTTACGATAACGTTTTTCATTATTAAGTTGGTCATTATTAAGATAAAATCATAACACAAGTATAATGCATTACTGAAAAACCAATTACGTTTTGCAATGAAATAGTTTAAATAATATAATTTAAATACAATATTAAATGTAAGGAATTTTACTTACCGGGGAATATCTTGATGTGACCGAAGCAGGAGGCGTCGAAGATTCATGTCCGTTCACGTGTGTATTTTGAGGTTTAGATATAATAGGAGGCGTAGAAGCTGGTGGTATTGTAGGAGATGGACATGTTGGTTGAGACACCTGTAGTGCCCGAGGAGTAGTTGACGGAGGTGGTAACATGGGATTTTGTGAGGGCCTGATATGATTCGTAGACGCCGTAGTTGTTTCGGGCGTCGAATGGTTATCAAACTCAACACCATTGACTACGGGGGGAGGAGTAGGTTGCCGACTTGGCGGTGTGACTGATATAGGGTCTTTAGATTCGGTAGTAGGTAAATTCTGGGTAGGTTCAGAAGAAACTCTTCCTGGTAATTCATCTAAAATGATTTGTTTATTACAAAACGAACATGATAAAGAATAAACTATACAACTAAAAAGTGTTAATAATTTTCCAACTTCATACTTAACGTCTGAATAATTTTTAATTAATTTTGAAATTTCTTTATGAAAATAAATTAAACAAATAACCTAATTATATTTTATTTGAAATTGAAATCAATGAAAGATTCTAGAAAAGTAGGAAGCATATAAAATATATGCATTTTTATAATAAGTTAAATAAAAATAAACATGACTAAATTATTTCAAGTATTGCTTACCTTTCCTAGAAACCAGACTGGTTCGGAAGAGGTCAGAATTATCTGAACCCTGAAACAATAATAAAATACAAATTGTACAATTTCATCTAGTTTATTTTCACTGCTCAATAAAATTTTATTATCATTATTGTTATTATATTTTCAAAAAGCCATAATTTGTGCCACTAGATTTTTAATAACCCTTGTGTTTTATGACCATCTTTTAAACACAGTAAAAATAAAAATAAAATAAGCTGTGGTAGTCGAGTTTACGATTTACTGCAACGATCGTAAACCATATTGAAATGTAGTACTACCATTCAAATTCAATGACATTAAAACGATGTCATTTTTTAAGATTAGTATTGTTGGGTTGTGTAATATAATTTGATAGTAACCACTTCATGATAACTACTAGTTAAAACCATTAAACTACTTCAATTTGAGTACAAATACTTGCAAACCTACTTCACAACAGTTAATTTAATAAATATGAATTTTATCAAAACACATGAAATAAAAAAAAAAAAACTTTATATTTAGTAATTATACTATTTATACTATTAATAATTGCCGAGTAGTTTTTATCAAATACATATGTTTCTCCTTGGATATGAATAAAACATTTTGTCTATAATATTTTAATAAGCGTTATCTTTAAAAAAATATATATACATATAACATATATAATAATTATTAATGTTTATTTAGTTCTCTCTCAAAATAAATATAATTATTATATTTAAAAAATAAAGATAAAAAGGAGATGAAGAATTCTAAGCTGAGTAATGAAATAATATACATGTACTTTATTGTACTATATTTTATTCAAGGTCACCGAAGAAATATTTACAAATTTAATATATGGTAAAACATCAACCAAGTGAAAAAGAAAAAAATAATATACCTACTAACTGGAATATCGACATGCTAAGATGACCCAGCATTTATAAAATAACCGTGAATAATAACAATTTCAAATGAATCAACTCAATTCTTCCCACTTTTTAAGTCCAGAGAATATCTTATGTAAATAAATACGTGTTGAACAAGGTTATAGGTAATAAAGATTATGAAAAATAAGTTACAACAATAAACTATATTATAGTATTAAAACGTACAAATATTAGTTTACCCATTTATATCGATAATTATCAGATTATTTTACGGGACAAAGAATATGATTATTTTACGCCGATACGCAGCTGAACAAATATTTAATGTTTGAATAACCATCTACCTAATAGTTGTTTGAAATTTGTATTTTTTTTTTCGCTATAGGATTTACACGTATATACTATATATATATATGCTATTACGATTCATCAATGTATTTATCAGAATCATTAATATCGTCTATATTGAATATAATGAAAATTGTATGGTTATTTTTCTTGAAAAATTAGCTATTTGTTGTGTTGTTAATAAAACGAAATATTCGACGATAAAATTACTGTTGAAATAAATCGCAACAAGGCTTACTAAGCGATTATTGTTGCCATCTAACCATACGAAGCCGTTGGACGGTAAAAACTAGATAGTATACAGTTTTATTATTATTATAATGGAGTTTGATTCACAGTGAAACTCTGGAACATTATGCGGTACTGGTGTACTACCTACCACTACCACCTCCTTTTCCACGAGGTCACATAAAAAACCACCACCAGGGGTATCACACGGTGAATAATGGGTAAGACGAGAGGAGGAAGACACATAAAGTTGTGTAGGCTTTAAACTGGCCATAAAAACATACAGTCAAAGTGAAACGAACGTCGGAAAAAATATAATCCAATCGTATACAGCCGCGAAAACTGGCGGTAAAGCATTAAATTCAAATATAGGGTGTCGCACACACGCACACAATACTAGTGGCCATAAGTATATCGTGGCAATAAAAACCGGAAATAAAAAGAGTGTCTCGGTAAACGGAGAGGCGGCGCGGCGACACGCGTGATAAAAATATTACGTGTGATATTGGTAATGTGTTATTATGATGGCACGTTTGAAAACGTGATATCTTCGCACAGAAAGAAGAAGAAGAAAAAAAATAAAACGTTTACCGGTCGACTGTTTGGTCTGTCCACGGTCATAACGGCGGTTTGTTCGAAAGGAGGCATTTCTCTCAACAGACGCGTGACCACCGCAGACACGCTGCCGCCATTTGGGCAAATCGAAACGAGAGGGACGCGACGGAGACACACCGAGTAAACCGACGTTAGTGTGGAAACGACGACGGTGAAATCGATCGGCGCGAACGACGCGGACACGTGCGATTTCGGCGCGAACAAAAACCACAAAAAAACGATCGTGAAAAAAAATATATGAAATAAAAACACGAGCCACGGCGATTCGTAGTATACGACGACGGACAGAAAACGCTCGGACGGAACGACGCAAAAAACCGCGCGAAGCCGTGAACCGCGCGCACGCACCAAGTTCACCGACGGACTGACTCGTGGCTCGGCTGTACGCCGCGGTAGCAGAGCACCCGTGTGGTGGACGCGCGGTGGCAGGCAGACGCGGGGAACGACGGCTACTACGACGACGACGACGACGACGGCGGTATACGGCGCGCACGCGTCTCAAACTCTCGACGACGACGACGCCGCCGCCGCCGTCTGGTCTCCTCCTATTTGCAGCCGCGTGTATTTCCCCCAAGGGTCGTAAAAACTTTAGTGAAGTCGTGTGTGTGTGTGCGTGTGTGTGTATGCGCGAGCGCGTGTGCGCAGATTGTCTGCGCGTGCGTGTAACGTGTGTGCGTGCGCTCGTAAGCGAAGGAAAGAGGGAAAACATGGGAGAAAATTCCTGCACGTCTCCCGCTGCCCCCCCCCCTCACCCGGAGCGGCGGCGGAGAAGGAAAAGAGAAAAAGTAACTCGACCGAGTCAGAAGCGGCAATCACATAACAACTACTACTATTACCGTCCCTTCTTCTTTTATTTATAAAATATCGACCTGCTTTCGTGTTGTCGAATATATAGGAAAAGGTAACTGCTGCTATAATGTTATATTTATTTTATTTTTCGATACAGAGGGAGAAAGAGAGAGAGAGAGAGAGAGAGAGAGAGAGAGAGGAGAGCGCGAGAGGGATTATTGGGCGAGAATTGCTTTGTAATTAATTATTGATAACAACATATTTTAACATCGAACGGCGGCGGCGGTGTAAAATTAACATGATAGACGAGAAAAAAATTATCATTAGAACGCTACTGCCGTCGCCGAGGGTTGGAAATTCCCGGGCGATGAGCAATAAAAAATTCAATATATTCAAAGGCAGCAAAGTAAGTGTAAGGGGAACACAGAGGTGGTGGTAGGTAGTGGGTGTAGGATGATTTTTCTTTGCCCCCGATGCTCGGAAAAGTGTTATAATAAATATTCATGTCGCTACCACTGTGTAAAGCGATGTCGAAAAGCCCATTATTATTATTTGCAGAAGGAAAAACATCAACGAAGATTTTCCTCCCTCCATTAAAGATAACTTTCAGACTTTTGTGTGCGCCCAAAGGGAAAGAGGGGTTTTTCTTCCCGGGAACAAATCGACGAGAATAAAAACTAAATGGATACGGAAGAGAAGAGAGGAGGAGGCCAGGATGAAAAAGCCCCGGGCCGACAAGATTTTACGGTCGTTTCTCTCTCCTTATAAATGGCGACGGAGAGAGAACAATACAATATTTTACTGCTTCTGTTACGAAGATAATCAAGATTACACGGAATGAAACGAGCTAATGTGAATAAAGGTTATGTACTGTGATTTTCGACACAATACTCGCGAACGATTTCAACAATATTTTAGATTACAATAACAATATTGCGCTGTATAGACAAATAAACGATGTAACTGGCATTGAACACGCATTTATAAAGCAGCTTCTTTAAAATAAAATGAAATACTTTTTGATACAAATAATCAAGTCTTAAAATAAGAATTAAAAGCACTTAAAAATTAAAATGTACTTAATGAACATGATTATTTTACGACTGTTAATTATTCAAAACGTATTAATGTTTAAAACAAATATGAAAGGTATTAAAAATTAATAAACAAGCGGTATCATAAAAATAAAAAATTAACTAGCAATAGTTAAAAATAAGTACAACTTTGTTACAATAATATGTATAATGTATAAGCATTAAGCATAGATTAATTTATTTTAGCAAGTTGTAATTAAACCATCTAAAGCTTTAGATATTCAATACATTAAAAAGATCAAAACGAAATAACATGAAGATTATTTTTGAAAAGCACCGTTAATGATTTTAATTTTACTGTGATTTAAAAGTTATTAAGAGAAAATACATTCAACACGAATATATAATAAGCTAGTATTTATGTGTTTAATACTTGTGTAATTAATTTAATTGATTGAATTAATAAAATAAAAACATATATTGTTTAATTTAAGTATTTTTAACTTTATCATTGTACTTGTTGAATTTATAAAATAGGGATCATTAATTTGATAAATATTAACATTTTCAATAATATGAAAATGCAGATCTCAAGTATTACTAATTTAAAATTAACCTAACAATGTAATAACATCCTATACTAATGAAAATATTATTTTATTATTTATTTATTTTGTCATGAAAATTAAAATAATTCAAAACGATAACAAAACATAATTAGTATACTATTTTTACGAGATTTAAAATATTTATGGATTTAAAAATATTTAATTAGTTTTATTTAGTTTCAACAAAAAATAGTGATCAAGAAATTAATAATTATTTTAATTGTAGACCGGATACAAATCAAATATTATATACATTTAATTTTGTATAAAACGTCATTTAGTTATAAAATTTAAATTATTATAATAAATACCATGTAGGTATGGTAGGTAAATTATTTGATTACTATTAATCCATTAAATAATGGATATTGTAACAATATCCTAACTATGAATATACTTAATAAATTAAATAAATTATTTCCAAAATGTCTTACCTTATCACCATCATCTTCACTATCACACTAAATATTAAAAAGAAAACAAAAATTAGATAAAATTTACACTAATTAGAAGCATAAAAATGTATTTTTATACTCTAGAAGTCTAGAGTCTAGAACATAAGAAATAAAAAAAAATTTTTCGTGCGCCACTACAAGATTTAAGATAGTCTTTTACAATTTGATACATTGATAGAATATTCAAAAAATATTTCTAATAGTTCTTTAAAATATAACACCAAGTGTTTTTGTTTTTCACATTTATAGTACGGAAGTGCTTTGTTCAAAGTCTCGTCTAAATATAACGAAATTGGCAAGAGAATTATTTTAAACTGATAATAATTAGTTATAATCATTATTTATTTATAAAGAATAATAAAAAAATCACGAAATAGATAGAAAATTGGGTATTATTGTATTTCATGTTGAAATATAATATTATTTTAAAGTCGATTGCGATGATAATCAAATTTGAAACATGATTCTTAATTTGTTTTAGATAAATATACATTTATTATAAAAATGTACAACCTATTCGTGAGTAAAATGAGTAAATTTTAAGGCTTAGCTTAAGGTAATGGATTTTTCAAATATAAGACATATTTCTATTTGAGTGGGTACTAATTTATTATTTACAGTAATACTTTTAATACTTACAATATAACCTCTGCCTGAACTACAATTGCTACTTGCCTATAAAATAAAACAAAACAAATATTAATTATAGACACCGACTAAAGATGAAATAATTAATCTTACATCACTGAAACGTTCTCTCGAACTCGATCGTCTTTGACCACTCTGACTAGGTGATGATGTAGATACTTTGGTACCAGATGGTCTTTTAAAAGATTGAACTGAATTTGAATGAACAACAGAAGCATCATTCTCACCACCTTCACTATCGTGTTTTAAATCCAAAGACGACGGGTTCTAAAAAAAATAATCAGTGTTATCCCACAGAAAATATTCTTTGAAATAGTTCTTTATTGGCCATGAGTGATTTAGCAACCAAGGTGTAACTACAATTACAATTGTATTGTTGTTACCATTAATTGTAAATATTGTTTGGAGTGAATGTAATCTATTGTTATTATTATTATTAAAACATTATTTTAATTTATAAATAAATTTAAAATGTATAGTCACTACTAGATATAAACAAACAATAATTATTTGAAAATAATGTATTTTTCACCCGACTTACCTTATTATGATTAAAATTATTAGGTGTTGGTGGACTGGGAACATTATAATCGGTTTTGACAGGTGTCACCGGAGTACTGGAATTACTATCATGGTGATGATTGTTATTGTTGTGGTTGTGTACATGATTTCGGTGATGTTTATGGTGACTTCTATGTAGAAAGCTTTGAGATGCTGGATCCAGTCCAAGAGTCACTGCACTCTTAACCAAACATTGTTGAACACAAGTCTAAAAATATAAATAAGTACATATTTATTTATTGCTTATTGAGTTAAATCAGTCAAATAAAAATATGTTGTGCTATAACATATTAATTAAATCAAGCGATTGATAAAAAAAAAAAATGATTAATTACTTATTTAATTTAAATTTTTTAAATGATACAGGTAATTTTAAATTATGCCCAATTTTCGATAAACGTAAGTGAAACACTTCACAATTGTTTTCAATAGTCATCGGTCAATTTTTATCAATAACATTGTATATACATTACAAATCCACAATGGTGATATTACTAAAATATATTTTCATATAAAATCAAAATAATTCAATGTAAATTCTATAAACAGTATAAACCATGCTAATATTGTAGGTATATAGGTATTTATAATTTTAAAAAAATTTCTCATAAGTAAATAGTCACGAGATTGTATTTTTCATTTAAACTCTGACATAAGTAGTGACTTTGAAAATCAAGCTCATAATATGTGGTGAAATAACATGGTTTGATCCATAAGGTAAAAAATGTTCTTATTTGTCGGAATTTAATACTTGACACAAATAGAACACATTAATTATTTTAGAATTCTTTACTCTTTATTGCAAATTACTAAAAACCTACAAAGAGCCAAGGAAAAACTGCATTTCGGACGCATAATTTTGCGTCATCAAAACAACACTGTAATCTAACCAAAAATAATTAATACATTTCTTAAATTTATTTAAGAATTGTATGTATGTGTGTCAATTTAATTATTATATGTAATATATATAGGTATAGGAGATAAGTGAAAACGATAAATAGAAAAACGTGTGAACACTCTAATTTTAAGTTTTATGTAGTGCCTATAAATATAATTATAACAGTATGTAATATCTATAGTATAGTAATAATATCTTGTTTACATTTTGAATTTCAAAACCAGTTCTTTGATATGTATTTCAAATATAAATTATTTGCTTTTAAGATAAAATTCGATATTTGTAAAAGATTATTTAAAAACATTAGGTATACTGGTATACAGTTATTTATTTAAAATTATCAATTTCAAAAGAACTATTGTTTTTTAATAATATAAAAAATAACCAGTGAAAACACAAATATGAATTCAATTTTGTTAAATACACAAAGAAGATGGACTGGAATAATAAATTACATTTATGAACAATTCTCGTGATTCATAAATAACTATCGTATAATAAACTCTATTAAAATAAACAACCATTAGCAAAATTTCCGGTTTTGACAATCAATAATAAACATCAATTAAATAAGACAACATAAAAACTTAACCTAAAACTTATGTAAATACAATTTGAATGAGAACTGTATAAAAATCTCCGTTGAGTAATTAAAAAAATATAACTATTTATGATATTTGTTTTAAAACAGAATGCTTTTTAATTTGTATTGTAATTCTAAAAAATTTAAATACAGCACAATTATTTTTATTATACTTTATAATTTAAAATGATTATCATATTCGATTTTATTATTCACATTAAACTGTTTGTATTTGGATTTGGAACAATATTATTTTGTTTTATTTCAAGTATAAATAAATTTGTTTAACCAATGAGTCTATTTGATTTTTCAAAAGGTTGGAAGATAATGAATGAACACACCATACAATTATTCAACATATATACTTAAAAAAAAAAAAAAATCAAGCGTTTTATTTATGTTATACATACTTAATTTATACCCTACTTCAAAGCTTATGAATTATGAGAATAAGTTCCCGAGAGCATTTTAATGAGGGTAGAATATTTGTTCACACCCAGTCCCCCCCTGTACTATTATAAACATATTTTACAAGTGCTTAGGGTCGCCTCACATACATTTTTGAAATAGCATACCTAACAAATACTTAATCACATTTCTCTCTAGTTATTCCCTTCATATGAATGTAATTTACTCCCCTACCAAATACTAAAAAAACAAACACAAGTGGTTTTGGAAGTTTAATTTACCACGTATTGCCCTACATAAATGTACAAACAAATCGCGCGGGAGTTACAAGTTTTTATAAAGCAATTTATTATGTATTACATTATAACAACGATTGCAACACAATTAAATGAAAAATCCGAGTTAAATATTCCCAAATTATTTTAAATAATAACCACGACTATTATGCTATGATTGATTAAAGAGAATTCTATCATTTTTAAATTTTTAGTACTTTAATAGTCGATGAATGTTGAATAGTATTTATAATAATAAATGTATAGTTATAGTATAAAATAGTTCATTTGTTGTATACAGCGTTCACCTCATAAATTAATTAATACAATTTCAACACTAATTAAATTTACTAATATAACCTAATAGATTATTGGTGAACTTTTAACATTTGTATCAATAAATTGTAAAAATAATCGACTCCAATGAATATAAATAATTATTATTGCTGATAGTAACAGTCCACTTTAATGAACTGACCTTTATAAGATTCTCAATTTTAATGATTAAAATTCTTAAAAGTCATATACGTCAATTTATCATAATAATATTTTACACAATCAAAAATATATCCATTTCAATACGTTATTACTGTAATATTGCATAAGTCAAATATAATAACAAATTTGACAATAGAATTTAAAATTTAAAAAATATTTTGATATATGTTAGGTTCTATATAGGTATAGTTTATTCTTTAAAACAGTTAGGAATATTTTATACAGATGATGAAATTAAATACATATGTATAAATCATAAAAAGGATTTAGAAATAATATCGATTAGGTATTAATAATTATTATGAAATATATGAATCATATCATTAAAAAAAATTAGTAGCAAATTAAATATTATTGATTTGGATGTGTGGCCTACCTTCACAATTTTTTTTATTATAAATGTATAACGATAGATTACAAATATCTGATAACGGATTTTATAATATTAATTATTAATAAATACATTTTAAATTAATTTAATCATAAAACAAATATGTATGTAAAAAGTTGCCAACCAAAAATATACACTGAGCTAAATCTATCAAAGCAGAAATCATTTGATAATAACTGTAACTGTTTCCAGAACAATATCCTAAAGTTAATAAACGATCGGGAAGATTATACATGAATAACAAATATTTTAACATCATGTAAATAAAAAATAAAATTGCTTTAAAAGTACTCGAACTGCCTTCATCACAGTAGGTACGGTTAAGTTCCAATAAAGTCAAGTGTTTGGAATTCGTAGTATTGCCTACTTTAATTAACTGGGTATATTAATAACAGGTTAGTAGTAAGTGGTTTGAACTATAAAATCAGTTTTAATATTTGCTTATGAATATGAAGTTTGTAGTTCAATATTACAAGTATATCTCTTTTAATATTCATTTATTCTTATCGGCCAATTAATTAGGCATTTTTACACACATTAAACAACAACAAAAAACCTTACATTTTTAAAGAAATAATATAATAATTGTTTAAGAACTACACCAATTATTATACACAGTAAATAATACTTATTAGTTATTACAGACAGGAGAAGCATAAAAATTAATTTGTCTTAAAACATTGATTTTATTATTTATAGAAACATGTGTTTATAAATCGGCCACCGTAGTTAAAGAAAATTACAGTTTCCATAAATAGTGTAATACAATTCGTGTTATTGACGTATAACAAGGTTTTCCGCGCTCGAAAGAGTTTGATTGCATCGGTGGAAGGTCGACAAGAATGCGGCTCAACAAGAGTATGGATTTACTAGAGTTCAATTTAACTATGAGTTGAACTAACTAACACGCCAGTTAATATGCAATGAATAAACGAACGTGATATTATTTTATGCATATATTTCAAGCCAGTAAAAAATGTTTAAACATTTCCATCAGAATTCTCCATAAAAAAACCTGTCTTATATCAACGATATTCAACGTCTCGGTTACGCACATTAAACGAGAATCGTTATAAAATATTGCATTATATTAACCTAGCCTAACGTTTATGTGCAAAAAAAAAAAAAATTAATTCTGTTAGTTAGTTCAACTGACGCAGTACGAGCGCAAAATAAAATATTTTAAAATCTGTTTACAAATCATTCAATCTTCGTATAAATACAATAACACTAAAACCTTTTTTTCAATCGAACAAAAATTCTGGACCAGTCAACTACAGATTCAAGATATTCTATTAGGTTTTTTTTTTTCGATCGACTAGATTGATAAAAAAAAAATATAAAAGAAAGCAAAGCATACATATTCAATCTTTTAGAATAATGTATAAATTAGTTATTAGAAGATATCAAATCCTCATTTTTTACTCTACCACTTAATGGGTAATAAAATCTGCGATGTTCAGGTTAAAATATAAGAGCATAAACACTTACACTAATAAACTTAATAAAAAAAGTAGAATACTTTCGAGGGAATTTCCATACACGTAGTAAAATATGATCAAGTAAATAAATTACAATGTTTAAATACCTATTTCGATAACCGTCATTATGTTGTGTGATAATATTTTACAGAAAGGTCAATAACCTGGAATATTTGTTCCGTTAAAAATATAATAATTTTTTTTTCCTTTTCATACATATTATTTATTAGTAGGTACGCGCAATAAAAATCTTAGATCGATATCACAATCGTTTATTTCTAAAATAAGTTTAAAATTTAAATCTTTTTAAGTTTTACCACACTGTAATTACGCCGCCTATCAGATGGATAAACGCAGAAATGCGGGTCATATCTTCAAAACTTATTTGAAAAAAAAAAGAACGTTCCAACTACGAGTATAAAATAAATATTCAAATACCATAATTTGAGTTTTTTTTACACATTTAGTATCCGTTTACCGGAAATTCTATTCGAATGGTATGTTACAGACGTTTAATGACCAATAGGTATGCCATTAAATAACCGAGAACGTCGCACCCGAATCCGTCTCGCGCGCGCGTAGCACGGTAAGTTTTAACATTCCACGTCGTCGACAAACAACATAATAATCGTGTAAATATACCGACGATAAATCAAAACTCTCAGACGAGTGGAGTGTTTATTTTTTCCCCGTTGCCTACTTAATTTGGGCCATTATCAATCACAAGGGTAGTATTTGAGAACAATTTAAACGCGAGTTTAAGTCTTAGCATTTATTAACAACGCGAATTCGAATGCTACTGTATGTGGCCCGATCATCGGGTGCATATGATATACGGCCTTAGACTGCAAAACTCAATCAAGTACCCCAAATAAATCCTACCCAACTAAAATTAAAATTAAAACTCTTGACATATTAGACACCTACGATTGAACTCACGATTCCAAGAGTAGATCCCGGTGCTTTCAAATATTTACAACTCGCAACGATTTCATTATTTTTCAATCCGATGGATCGGACTCGTTTTATTTTTCCATTATCCATACGGCATATTATCGAGAGAGACGTCGTGTCTCAGACAATATAAAATATATCAATGACATTGTACATTAATTCGTTAAACAGAACGCGGCGCCGTACTCGATAGAACTAAAAATACACACTAAGACGCAGTGGCGGATCGCCTCCCCCCTTGAGCCATGTTTTTAACGGTTTTTTTCTATTCTTATATGGGACCGATATTTTTAATATTATCATACTAGGATCTAGTATCACAAACAGGGTTCGGGACTTGTTGCATTTGTATATTCTTTAATAATGACTGTAAAATAATCTAAGTTGGATATATATTTGTTTTAAGATATAACAAGCTGAAATACAAAAATTTGAATTGCATATTTTGCCGTTTTCTAGGCAAGACGCATATTTGACAAATGGTGGTAATTTATTAGTTGTTATTATTAACATATTAACGCCTATTTTCATTGTAGAAGAAGAAAACGAAGGGAAAGAAATCTACCATACAGAGTAATATTATGTTTATAGTGTTATTGTTGTCTACAAATTACTAAATCAAAAATTATCTACATTTAAAATTTAATAAATCAAATTTTTAATTGCTATTAAGTTAGTTGCATTTTTTTGCGCATATTTCGTTTATCTTAAGTGCATATTTGCATGTATATTTCCTACAATTTGTGTGCAATAAGTCCCGAACCCTAACCATAAATGTTGTGGTATACAACGAGTACACACCACTTACTTAATAATTAATTTTATTTTACATGTTACTATTTTTTTATTATTATTATCACTAAAACATTTGTTACCAACGCTATCTATGTGCTCGATTTTTATACTGTAATTATTCGTTCCTGTACCTCTGTGATTTATTTTAATTAATGTTTATTATCTTTGTAATATGTACCCTCACCTGTAACACATGCAATGCTCGACTCGCAACGGTTACAGCGACGTCTCTTATAGCCCGTCTCGCTCTCGATTTCCGACCTCCGGTATGTACGCATTCCCATTTTGTTTGCGTGTATTAAATTTTATTAATAAAGTTCGCGGAAGTTTTAAAAGAATAAATCTAGCTGTTTTTTCTTTATAATTGTACAACATTCCTTTCCTCCCACCGGAGTCATTTGGCTTCCACCCGTAACACCAAAATGTTAATACCTATCACGGCTATAAATAATTATTCTAGTCTAGATAATAGGTATATTAACCATAGATCATTGATCCCAAGGTCTAGATAAAGAGGTAGGCAATTAAATTTTTGAAAATTCGTCCCCCCCCCTCGTGTGACTTCTAGATCCGTTACTGCTAAGACGTAAAAATGTGTAAGTCGATTATTATATTGCGTCCGTGGTAAAATTTATAAATTTAAACGATATTAGACGAGACTCGAGCGACGGCGGAGCCGAAAAAATATTTGCGCCTTGGTAACGACCGGGCGCGACGCGACACAACACTATAGACGATCTCGATGGTATTTTTCCCGCGCGTACAATGCGAATACTATTACAAACGGGGGGTTAGGGGGAGAGAGTTAGGTTTGTAAACATAAAAATGATTGTAAGATTCTCAGCCACCGCGCCGCCGCCGCCGAGAGCGAAAAATAAATATTGCGAGCGCGAGCCCGCGACCCGAACGGAACGCGTGCACGCGGCCGCCGCTTGTGCGAAAATAACAACAAACGAAACGGTCGGACGCGAGCGACACACAGGGACGCGACAAAGAAACGAGGAGGCGGCCCGCGGCCGAGAACGCGACCAACGTGTGTCTAGACTATCACGTGGCGCTACGATCGGTTTGCGCGCACCGACAAACGGGGAAAAAAAGATGCTGCTGCCGATGCCGCCCGCCTTTTCCCGACCGTCCTGCGTTGCGATTCGGCGGCACGTATCGATCGGGCCGGAAGCCGACCACGGCCGAACCGCCGTCGCCGCGCCGTCGGTCATCGCTTTTGTTCGATGAGGTCGATGGAAGGAACGGTGGCGGCGGCGGCGGCGGCGGCAGGAGGGTAGGGTTTAGCATCCGAACCGGCTCGGGTTCACTTCACAAAACACGCGCGGCGGCACGCCGCGTCGTCGTTGGTCCGGTCTCCGACGGGCACGGACGAACATGACACGGACAAATTATCTCCTCGTCCTTCTCCTCCGCCGCCGCCGTCGTCGACCGTTTAATATATAATATACCGACGACGACGGTCGTAACACCACCACGGCCAGAGTTGTATACTTGTATTCAGTAATGCGGCGGCAACCAGCGCGCAGAGAACGACCCATTCATTTTTATGTTTTTTTTTTTTTTCAATTTTTTTCTATTACGTTTTCCTGTCGGCCGGCGTACACGGAAATCGATCTCTCGTTCGTCAGTCTCGCTCGTTGTGCGATTAATATACGCATCCGTGGTTTCCCAATAATAATCATACATGCGCGATATAGAGAAAACGATTACTTTGCAAAAATGCTGATAGCGGTTTCGCGGCACGGACTTTGCGGGGACGGTGGTCACATCAGTGGTGACGAACAATTTCTATTACGATTAAAAAACATAATAATAATAAAGGGATACTATGAATATGCGTTTGTAAAAAAATAAAAAAAGTAAAGCAACAAGTTTCTACACAAAATATTACATACTTTTTACTTATACTCTATAGAATCCTAGATGAGCGCGGAAATCATTTAATGTAATATCGTGTTAAATTTTTAACACGATATCACTTAAATTAGTGATGTTTGTAATTGTCGAATATATGGGGTGACATCAATCCTAATCAAATATTTAAATGTAACTTTATCCAAGACGATCCGTTGACATGTGCAGTGTCAACAATGTAGAATCTATTAATTATTTTTAATGGGCGGTAAATGGCTGTTTGCCCGACAAGAGAACATTGGAAATATCAACATCTTGTAGTTTTCATTGACTTGGAAGGAAACTCCACTTAGTAGAGGGGATAAGAGGCTTGTTCTCCCCTCCTACGTTGCTAAGATTGATGGCGTGGGCATTCCCTTTATGTTAGACGACCCGACTGTACATTAGTAAAAACGGTCGAAGGAGCTTTACTTACTAAACACAAAACAATTTGATTGAGTTGTACATTACACTAAACTTGGCAAAAGAAACATACCGCATCAAAATATTAAAATTTAATTAAAACATCACGGACAAAAAAAACATTAATAACCTTCCGTTGTCAGAAATTATTAATTTTATTTCAATTGGAAGCTCTTTATTTTATTTTAACCTAACGGCAATAAATTTAAAAATGCAACTTTCGAGGCAGCTTTGTAAAACTACTGTAAACAACGAAAATTGTTTTATTTACTGAAGTAATAACAATTTATTGAAGCTATCAAAATGATAACTTATTATATTATAATTATTTAAAATTTCAAATGATATACTTTCAATTAAATAAACAATTACAAACAAATTTAGGTACATTGATAGTATTCATTTTTTTTTTTAATAATAATAATTATCGATTATTATTAAGAGTACATATCGATTGTCTATAAATAAATAAAGACTTTAAAAGAACATTTTTCATATTATTATAAGTATCTATTATAGATTTACTAATACTCTGATAAAATACGTAACAATCAAAAACAATTAATTGCAATTCGTAACATAAAAACGAATTAATAAATTCAAGTTTCATATTATACTTTTTAACTTATATTATAGGTACAAAGTGTAATATTTATTATTTTGATCATACAATAATATACCTATAGGTAACAAATTTACATTTTAACACTGTTAATTAGAAGAAATTGCCCAATCCATATGTATTTATAATATAGGTAAAACTAGTTTTTTAAACTTGATGATCAAACTACTATTTAAACCACCTAATTAATTTTTAAATATTTTTTTATATTATTTAGTACTCATTAAATGTATTAATTATCATGTAGGTATCCTCAATAGTCATTAAATCTTTTTCTTTCGTGTATTTTATCATTAGTGTTCCAAGTATTATATACGTATGTAAGAAAAAAAAATAACACTAAAAGACTAAAATCAATTATTAAAACCTAAACTAAGTGACTGACATATTAATACTCGTATTTAAGTTATGATAATGTGAAAAATGAATGATCTTTTTAAACACATTTTTCTACTTATCAGAAACTGGCGTGAAATAAAGAAAAATTGTTCAATACCTCTATAGTTTATAGCTTTAATTTATGAAGGTACTTAGAACAACAACAATAACACATTTTAAGTTTCTTTTAAGTTCTAGAAGAAATTAAAAATAAATGTTTGATTAAAACAAAATAATTTAGTAACAATTTGTAGAAAATCATAACATGAAAGTAATTCAAAATTAAAAAGGTAAGGGGAAAAACTTGTTCTTTGAAGTCTCAACCAAAATTATTTTCCAATTTATAATAATGCAATCAAAATAAATTTTATTAATGAAGAAGGCGTGTGTAACTGTTATTTTTTATGATTAAAAAACTAAATTATTAAAAATCTAGAAAAAAAATGTATTTGACCAATGTGTACAATTTGTAATATTCAAGTTCAATTTTTTAAACAAACTGGTAAAACAACATTTTTAAAGCATTAATTCTACTAAATTTTTACCAAAAAATTCTGGAACTAAAAAATATAAAAACTGCTCCTCTTTTTTTATTAAAATCTGAGACAGTGATTAAATACACTAGCACTATTATTCCTTTTAATAAAAACAATAGTTTATCAAATATAATAGGTATCATGTACTAATTAAAAACTAGAAGTGTATATTGACACATACTTATATGAGATCTGAAATTCTTTGGAAGTAAATGAATGAATTGAATTTATCCTCGAAATTGGTATTTTATTAACATATATTTTTCAACCTTTACTTTTTACACATTTTAATAAAAATAATACCTAATTAATTGAAAAGTAAGTACCTACATATTATATACCTAATAAAATTTTTAATTTTCATAATTCTTGTTACCATTATTATAATTGTTAACAGAATATAAAAGATCAAATTCACTACAAAATACTGTAGAAAAATAAAGAAAATTCTAATTTATTTCTATATCTTTACTAATTTTTAATACAATTTTTATTATTTTATTGAAAATAAATTTTTTTTTAATAAATTTTAATTTAATAAAAAAATAAGTTTTAATTTAATTTGACTTATAAATAATCAGATAATTGTATAAATATAGTATAGTACTGTAATATGAAAAACCACAGAATATTGTTTACATGCTCTAAATATTTCAAAGAATTAAAAAATTGTATTTTATTATCAATATAAATAAAACTGAAACAGTTTATTTATATAACTATAAAAAACCATTTATTTTTTTTAAATAATGATTTGTTAAATTGCTCCCTAGGTAAAAAGATGATTTTAAAAAAACTTCATTGATACAAAAATCTAATCAATAAATTCAAAAATTCATATTCAAATATTATAATGTATAGGTAGAGAGGCATAATATAACTAGATATATTAATGCATTATGTTTAGTTGAGTATTTACTTAAACATATAGCTAGTTCCAACAGTATCATCAATCAAATACTAACTATATTTTATATAATTTAATTTTATCAAAGGATGTCATGAGTGTGATAGTGACTAATATCAATGTAATTAATAACTCAATTTGTACATACTAATATAAATACCTAATACCACTTTCTCTCTCTATCAATATTAATACACTATAAATAAGCAGACTATATCAAGAAAGTTCATAAGCCTTAAATTAGTAATAGAGTTCATATGTAATGAATGACATGTAATGATTAAAGATAATAACAACCAAGATAACATGGAACTGTACACAATAGATTTATTAATTAAATTAAATTGCAGTTGTTTCATATTAGATACCACTTGGGTATATTACTTATTGATTCTCGCAAAAGCAATAAGTTTCCAAACTTTGTATTACTAAACACTTTGTTTATAGTTATGGTATTACTTGTGCTATCTAGAGTTACTCTTGAAATGTAAGAGAAATAAAAATAATATCTTAAGATGAACCCATTTTTAAAAAATAAACTTTGTGTTTAACAGTGTCCAAGCAAAGCTTAAATAATGGAAATTGTTTAGAAACTGTATCTAAATATAAAGAATTTTATAATATAATCATTTTCTTTTATTGAATTCAATCCCTATGTTTTATTAAAGGTACAAGAAAATATAAAAATAATGAAAATATTAGTAAATTTAAAATTAATAATTTATATAATAACACTCAATAAAATTAAATCTATTTAATTTTGGTCTTTATATGAATTAATGCGATTTAAAATAATTTTAAACCAAATTGTTAGATTAATCGATAAACAAAATTGATAAAAATTATGATTACTCAACATCATAAAAATTCAATTATTCATTCATTATTTTAAATAGATACCAGCATATATAATTTATATATGGTATTAAGTATATACTTAAGTACCTGAATGTAAATTAATATAATTTAAAATTAATTAACTATTAAACAATCATATTTGTCTTAAATTTCATTGTGCAGGTAATCCAATCAAATTATTGAATTAGTGGGACATTGTATTGACTAATAATATTACTAATAGTCTTGAAACATATAGATAATGATAAATTTGACTGTCTACCAGTTTTACAGTTCAGATATTTATTATAATATGGGTACCTAACATCAGTCATTTAATATGGTATATAGTGTGAAATGATGTGTTATATAATTGGCCATTTGAATTTGCTTACTAGTAGCAAGCAAGAATCTATCAATCATTTAAAATAATATGAACAAAATGATTTATTTTATTACTTCCACATTTGAAATTACATTATAATAAACATGCCATTGATCATTTTTTAGGATATAAATTATATTTCTTTTATTAAATTTTATAATACCTAATAACAGATTATACCTACTTTTATACTAAAAAATTCAAATGAAAATATTTATGTTCCTATATTTAAAGGTTATTTTTCAATTACAAATAAATAAGTACCTACATTAAATAAGATGGTTAATTCTTACTTAATTAGAGTTAAATATTAATTCTACGTATTGTCGTAATGGAATATATTTATTTAATATAGGTATATGGGTAGTTTACATGGTATAGGAAGGACTGAAAAACTTAAAAACTTCCAATAAAATTATCAAAATAATTAAATACAAACCTACTTTGTTTAAAAACAGATGGTTAAAAATTGAAATGCTCAAATAAATATTCAATCTACAATGATACAGACATCCAATAAGGGAAATAAATAAATTTATTTTCTTCTATTGTTAAATCGAGGATAAGCCATAAAACAGATAAATATTATTAAGAAGTTTTTCTCCAAAATAGTTAAATTTAATATAATAACAACTTATAATGATAATAACATTGTTACATTTGACTCTAAACTAGGATTTTGGCATAGGTTAATCTAATATTCGAATACATTTAATACTATAATTTAGTTTCAGTGGATTTTGATCATAAATAATTAGTATTAAAAAGATAATATTTGAAACATACAATTTTAGTACATTTAAAATTCAGTTTAAATTGAAAATTACCTTATTACAAGTTATTTCTAATTTCTAAGTATCTCCAATATAAACTTCTAGATAAAAATTATAATATCATCAATATATATTTTAGTTATAATTTTAACTAAGTACCTATTTGTTTCTAAAACATAAGAAATCTTAAAAGTTAAACATACCAATATACATTGATTTGTATAAATAATAAGTAATGTGATTAATAACTAATTGATAAATGCAGAATGTTTCTTAAATAATTAAATTTAAAACAAAATTAATCTATCTGGGGAAAAAAAGTCAATAATTATAAATGGATTATTATACCCATTAAATAAAATGTATGTAACTAACCTAGGTACTCTAAAAATATCAAATACTTGTCTAATGCTTAGATAAAAATAGCTAAAATTAAATTAAACACAATGAGATAATGCTTAGTCAGGCACCGACAGAAAAATATGCATTAACCTAAATAAAATTTGGTAGGTACTCAGATATCCTTGTACCTATCCATAGTTTTAGATAAAGTCATTACATTTTAACAATGTTTATTTTTTCTGAAGTAAGAACCTATTGGATCTAATAACATTTAATACATATTCATATAGCAATATAAACAACATAAATTGCTAAACTTTTAATAACCTTTTAAGTTGTTGAAAAAACCATACAAAATTTAAAAAAGAAAAATATTTGTAATAAAAAAGCTATTCGCCAACTCAATCTACTCGCCTGAATAAAATACTATAACAATATACGGCTATTTACACACTGAATACATCTTCTTTAAAATCATGAGGTAGGTGTGTGGAACAGTTGGAAAATTCGAGAAAAGAGTTAGATTAGATTATAAGCTAGCTTAGATTATAACTTGTTTTGACTATTATAAAATGACAATCATCTAGTCAGTGAAGTCATTGGATATCAATCACTTACCTCTAGATCTTCGTACGACTTGAAGGACAGAATGGCGAACCCATCGACAACATCCTCATCAAATAGGGATGTCTCTTTCTTTTTTCTGCGGTTTGGTGGTGGTGGTCTCTGTGCTTTCTCTTTAGATGATAGCTCATCGTCTTCGCCACTATCAAGCTCATGTTTCTTAGCGTGCATGCGCTGTGCCCGCTCGCGCCGCTTACTGCGCTTGATACGCTGCTGCTTGATGTCCGTATCCATGGTTTATCACGACACGTCAGTTGTCCGACACACACAAAACTCGGGCCCGTCACACACCGGTGTTTGGCCGGTCATCGCGGAGGAAACGCGTACAAACAGCAAGTCCTTCTCTTATCACATCGGCCCCGGACTCTAAATCGAGGGGGGAAAGGGGGAAGACGTGCGGGAAAAATAACGAAAACGTCTCCGGACGGGTGGGGCGAGCGTAAAAAACGCCGAGAAGAGGGTTCGCTGGCCAAAGATTTTCGTCGATGAGCGACACCTCCGCCGCAAGACGAACGCTCTTTCTGCGTGCTAGTGTGTGTATGTGTGTGTGAACTGCGCGTATAATTTTCGCGACTCACAACCGGAATGACCGGCTCGGTGCTACGCGGATGTGAACTCAGTCGAGCTGCCTACTCGGTCCGCAACGACGGCTCGCAGCGTCTCGCGACTCGGCACGGCCAATCACCCCTTTTCTCGGCGTACATACGCCAGCGACGAGACCCGGGCAGCAGTTGTACCCGACAAGTGCCGCAAACGACGTCGGAGGCGGCCCCCGGACACGGTATTAATTATGGACTTTCGTGGCCACGGGACGCGACAAATCGGACGGCAACTGGGCCAGCGATTGATTTAACAGCAGAAAAAAAAAAAAAAACACTCGCGCGCGATGACGGCAGCGTACGGAGACGGGTAGAACGCGGCGCACACAAACTCACTTGTCGCCGTAGCCGGCGGTTTCGGTCGGGCACGTAAAAAAAATAAATAAAATAAAACAAAAATAAATAAATAAATAAAAAAACACACGCAGCACGTCTCGGTCACTCTCTCACTCGCGCGCGCACGCACACACTAGCGGACGTCTGCAGTGGTAATCACAACAAAGCTGCAGCCCGAATGACGGGAAATCGGCTGCCGCCGCCGCCGTGGTTGGTACGCACTGCGCGAACGCTTTCGGCACGAACAGTGTGGCCAATTAAACGAGCGCTGCCGCCACCGCTACCGCACACCGCACGCGCGCGCGAACACCGAACCCGTCGCGGCGCTTGCGATATTATTCGCCAATATTATTATTATTTATTATTATTATTATTCTTATTATCATGATTATTATGATTATTACTATTATTTTATTATAATAACACGACGTGTACGTCACGCAGCACTGCAGCAGAAGTTGTTGGCGAATCAACTACTGCACATTATCCTTGTTTTTCCCCGTACACACTTTTTGCAGATTATTTTATTTAAAATTAGTGAGAACTCGTACACTTATTAGTAGTTAGCCTCCAGTGCTCGAATTGAAAAATAGGTAAAACGGGAAATTTAAAAAGACTTTAATAGAAATTGCATTAAAATCATGCCGCATGCAATTAATCCAATTGTTGTACGTTAAATGTAATGATACAGTCTAAAAATAGAACACAATATGTTCTAACAAATAACTGTTTTTAAATTGAATTATTTGTTTTGTTTTTCATCGTCGACTACATTTACAATTTACTTGATTTACTACTGAATTATACAAATACAATAAATAATATAAATACTTTTATCATTGATTAAATATACTATTATATTATAATATCAGTGGTGTACTGTATTTATGAGGGGCCCGAGTGTAATCGCGTAACAGAGGCGGAAAATCATCGCTTCTATATTCTATATAATAATAATGTAATGTATGATTTCTATTTTCTATGATTAAAATATTGTCACAACATTATTAATAAATTAAACATCAATTCAGTTATCGAGACTACTGTTGTTTTTATTATAGAAATTCGACACGTGTTAAAACGCCCCACGAGCCACGTACTACCTAAAAGGTAAATCCACTCCTTCGCGATTTTCTCAAATAAATATTTCTAGACTGATTCACAGCAATAGAATCACCCTATATTCATATTTTTCCTTTCACAATACGCAACTAAACGATAACACAATATCCTGTGGTTTTTGAGCTAACCGCGATCCTGTGTTCGTCACTGCGGGGCAACTAAATTATATTGCTATTTATTTTATTTTATTACACCATCGGACGACCCGGCGCGACGTTATTGTAAATGCCGTGGTTATATTATAATGTTATTTATTAACTGTTTGTCCTCAATTTCACGGTATAAAACCAAATAATGATTTTCGGGCACAGTAAAAAAAAATGCTTTTATTTCGAATTTCGACAGGCGTGCGCTACTGTAGTCGAGTCGTGTATCCTAGTCGATTATGAGTAAAGTCTCGCGAAACAATTGTTAATCCCTTCGGTATTTCGAATTAATTTTATAAATCGCAATTAGTATCTATACTAAAAATCGAGTCAAATTTTCGGTGATTTGCATTGAATTCTTTTTCACGTTCCGATCCGAGTCGTCGGTTTATTTATTGTTGACTATAGGCGTCGGTGGGTCTTACTTATTTATTACATCGATATAATATTATGATATATTATCACTAACCTCGGGCCGTCGTCGACTCCATTGACGACCGTTTTCATTCGGTGGGACGCGACCGCCGTGACCGCCGACCGATCCCACGCGACCGCCGTGAGACGTGGATTATTCGTCGATAATCACTATCACCATCGCCGCGAAATGAAATTTTGAAGTCGTGAAACGAGATTCGATGGCGGTCGGCATAAAATCCTCGAACACGGACCCGTTCGGAGAAACCCCATGCATACGCGCGAACCGACGAAGACTGAAACAAAGGGAAGAAAATCCCAGCCTCCCCGCGTCGGCCGAGACCAACAGCCAATGACAAGTCACGAGAATTCATGGAAAGTCAATTTTTTTTGTAACGGTCGTTTGCCGAAAACCATTACCGCGGTATCCGGAGTTCCGTCCGCGGCGCGCGACCGCGGCCACGGGCCACGCGGCCACACGGCCACGGCGGCGGCGGAACATTCACACTACACGCGCGTGAATTATTCGAAACGGAAAATTCAAAGTGCCGCGCGGTACGCAATTCGCGTGATTCACGCTGCCTGCAGTGCTGTGATTTCGCAGCTAAACTTCAAAACCAACACTGACTTTATAAAACGCGTTTAGTTTCTTGTGCTTCGTTTACACGTGACGAACGCTCGGCCGAGCACTAATATAGACCGAGTCGGCGTCTACGCGCATTCTATTCACTCGCTCGCTCGATTTACTCGTCCGATTACCGGGCCGTGTAAACGTACCTTTTATAATATTATATTGTGTGTGAATAGCGATTGCCGAATACTTATTATGAGCACGACTCAAAAAAATAATGAATGAACGCACTATTGTATATAATAGTAAATGTATATTATTGTAAAAAACATCAATTTTAGGGCCCTTCCTTCAAAACGACACTATAGGGCCGCCCAATTTAGCCTACTCGCGCCACTGCACCGAGGATGTGCCTATGCGGGATGACAACAGAGTTTTTCCATATATATAGTTGACAGATAAACGGGTAAACACGGTGGGCCACATCCACCCTATCCCATAGCAATACTGCACGAGTGGTTAAAACACGCGTTTTCGAGATTAACGTAGATTTACGTAAATACGACTGTTGTTAACCGTATTACAAAAGCTTAATAATACGACCCTTGGGCACTATATCCCTGTATGTGACTACTTATATATATATATATAGGTAATAAACTCAATAACTGATACCGCTGCGTTGTAATGCAATAAATTACAGGTAGCTGGTAAATTCAAATTAGCGATTAGTGATTATTCGGCGTATGCGCACGCACGTGGTTTCGATTATACACGAGTTTAACATTTTTAACATTTCCACCGTTTGACCGTTTATATTTCTATTATTGATTGCCGTCTACCGATTAGCAATTATATTAGGACCATATATAGTAATTGTGATAATATAAACGAAAATAATGAACATTGATTAAATATTAATGGTAGGTATACGTTAATAATCACAACAATAGTAATTAATTTGGTGTAGACTGTAGGTACACCGAAACCGCCGAGTTTATATTAATTAATACCGATTAGGTAGTTATTATACTTACAATTAATGATACCCATGCGTGACCCTTTCTAACTACATATTTTCAACTTTAATCATATATTTACTTACAACTCCATTTAATTAAACTACATGGAAATTTACTTGTTCTCGAGGGATACATTGAGAAGCACAACAAAATAATTAAAAAAATATATGAAATTATTATTTGATAAATAATAATTATTATCGTATAAACGCATAGTTGATACGGATGTTTATCAATTATTAACAAATTAATAAATTTGATTAAAATGAATCAGTTAATTATTATATTATTTATAAAAAATTAACTAGAGTATAAAAGGCTAAAATATTTATACGCCTATCTATCAATTACCTTAATATTAAATAATTTTTAAAGCACATTAATACCATTGATTATAAATACTACTTTACTATATACTATATAGTATTTATAATCGATGTAAAATAATTATTAAAAGTACCTTTAATAATTTCAGTCACTCGTTTATATCGTTAATGAATAATGTCCGTTAAACTATACATCAAATTAGTATTTGTAGTCATAAAAAAGGAAACATTGAATATTTTTCTTTTTTAATACAAAATATTGTTAATTATTTAACAATTTATAATAATATAGGTATTCCATATAGTACAATTCAAGTACATATGGTAGTATGGACGTATGGTACATATACTTAGAAATAAGGATCATGTAATTTAAAAATTAAGATTGAATTGAATCTTTAAATTAAACACATAAAACACTTAAGCACATTTTTATCAGTTTTGCGTTATTACGTTGACTTTTAGGATCAAACTAATAAGATATTTATTACACAACAATAAACAATTAATAGAATCATTTGTGATTTTTTTTTAAAATTAATATATTGGTATCTATCGACACATCATGATAATATTGTATGTATTTTACAAATAATTCGTTGATGAATGAAATGTCTATATTATACTGGACTCAATGAAATCCTTAATATTGTTACAGATGTCTTCGAACATTAGTACACATTACATAATACTATAGAAGGTACGATCGTGTCTGACTGTCAACATGCTGGCCAGACTGAATGTCAGACCAACAAAATCGCACATGAATACATGATTGGTTTTCTAGGCATGTTTAGACGGTTTGGCCGTATAGGGGCTGTCTGAACGGCCCAGGGCAGTCTCTCTCGTCAGTTGACGCGTGCTTGATTTTGCATTTTTTACCAGACACGACGGGTCGACATGTCTGGCGTATCGTATCTGATTCTGCTATAATGGTTTGTATATATATATATATATATATACCTATATACGATCTTATAGCCTTTAAGTGATTCAATCAAAAGAAAATTGTAATTATATAATATGTATACTTTAATTATTCAATATGTATACATGAGTTCTTTATTATTCATATTGTTGTGCATTTATCGTTTATCCGGTTTGACAGTTAAATATACGTGTATACTTATACTCACTGCAGATTGAACTGATAGGAGTTCATTTTTTTCAATTTCATTTAATTATTGGGTTTCTTTGTAATTATTATAATGATATTACTATTTATAATTATAAATTCAGTATTATAGATCATTTATAACTTTATAAGTGTAATTATTTTAGACCTGTAATTTGAAAATGAATTATTACTGTAATGCTGTATAATGCATAGAGAAAAAATTATATACTTACTACAAAGTGTTATTATATTTACAGCTAAATACATTTTGAACATCGATTTATGCATGTCTTTAAATAATTTTAAATAATAAATATCAACGTAAATAGTTCATCATGAAACTTAAAATTAAAATTGTTTATTTAATAAAATTACTATGTCTATAAAATGACTAGATACTCCAAGTTATCAATTAAACGGGATAGGTTTTTTATTTTATTTGAGAAAATGTCCGTTTAAGCGTGTACGATGATTCTAATTCCTACCATACAGGAATATTTGCAGGATTGTTTAGGTACTCTTAATTTTCAAATAAGATAAATTACAAAGGTTCACGCGAAATATGTAACTATACCGAATAAAATTAATCATTACAGAACACATGACAAATCTTAACGACCAAAAATTAATTATTTTAATCGAACTCGTGTAAAATTCAAGCGGGCAACATGAAATATTTTCTGAAATCGGATGCGAGCTACCGGTTGCCAACCACTGAGGAAATATTGAATCTTTCCTTAAATATTTAGGACTATGAGTTATGCTTCAAATTCAAATCAAACCTTCGAATAAAACTTCAAGCTAGTAAAATACAATGGCGGACTACGGCCCGTCCTGAAATCAACAGAGCGTCCATCTGCCAATGTAATCATGAAAATTAAAGTTAATTAAAGTTAACGTTTGTAATTAGATGTTATTTTTAGTCACTATATTGTATTTAGTTATTATTCATTTAAATAATAATAATAATATACCTAAATAACCCAATAGTTCAACTATGATTTGCATAACACACGCAACATAAATGCATGACGACTAGACAGGTAAGTAGTCCCTCATGACCTCATTGGCTATTGGCATTTAATTTGATAATTATTATTGCCCTACCAAAAGTCAGATTACCTAGAATTGGCCTTACCTTGGAGCTTGAAAAATATCATAGCTCCGCTACTGCTAAAATATAAATATTATTGTAGGTAATTGGACGAAAATAAACCGTCTACTAGCAATATTTGTTTGCAGTCTTATCTTCGTATTAGAATACACTACAGATATAATTGAAAAATTGCTTTTCTCGAATATTTTTAGGGCTTGATTTTGGATCTATAGTAAGATTTTTGGTTCCATCAGATTTACAACTCGAAGGTTTGACCACAGAAGAAAAACCGTTATATCTAATCAATACATACGTACGTCGCTTCGATAAGAATTTATAAAATAATATATTCATGAAACAATTTCAATACATAATACACGCAATCGTTTCTACGTAACTGACAATCTAATTTTATATTCAATTCGTTTTTATTAGTACCCCCCACCTAGTTAATTTATTTATTATACAATTTAAGTTAGTATTATTAAAACTTTCAAATCGTAAAGAAGTGCAAATCTTATAATGTTTATCACATGTTATTAAATCAGAATTTAAAAAAAGAAAAAGTATTATGAATATTTACACATTTTTTATTTTTATTTTATTTTTTTTAGTTAGAGAACAACCAATGGGTGCTTCAGCAAATATAAATAAATTCAAGTAAGTCCAGGAATCATTTTTAGACATTGATTTTTATTTTATATTAATTACCTGTATGCATCTATTTTATAATGGTTTCAAAGTTTTTATGGAGATATCAAATGGAATTCCGAGTTTGAAAATTTAGCGGCTGATATAACTTCTAAATGGAAAGATACAGCTACATGCTTGAATTTGATAGTCGATCATTTTCACGACAGCATATTAGATAAAACGTTTTATGAAGCTATTTCTGGGATACCATTATTTAAAGTAAGTAACTCGCAATATAAAATTATTTTTTAAAAATTAATTGAACATCTATATAATATAAATGATAATCTACAGACATTAGTTAGTGATTCTGAAGATTTGATATCTCCAAAATTTCAAACATGGCAAATTTTAAACCTGGTTAGAAAAGAAGGATGTAACATGAATATAATATTTATACTTAATGCAGATCAGACAATGAGATTATTAACATTTAGTGATAAGTAAGAATATCTGAATATGAATAATGTAATATTATTTAGTATTAAGTTTATATAGGTAAGTTAGGTACTTATCACCTACCTTAAAACTAGCTGTATTTATGTCTTGCATAATTTATTAGTATTTTAGTACCATATGAAATGAGATTATAATATGAATATTGAAAATAAATACCTATAGGTACATATTTTTCAGGCATAGATTGTTGGATTCTAAAACTAAGTTTATGTTGCTACATGATCGTAGACTTTTTACTAAACAACATCATACATTATGGACAAAAATTATAAATGTTGTGTTCATCAGAAAATATCGTCTTAAAGAATTATATGAATTATCAACTGTTCCGTATCCAGCCCCGATCAAAGGGGCTTTGGTTACATTAAGATTAGATTTATGGAATAAAAGAAAGTTTCAAAAACAAACTGATTTATACAGAGATAAAGTGTCAGATCTACAAGGAAATTCACTCAAAGTGGTTACTTTTAATTACATACCATCTGCAATAAAAATGTCATCAATAAATGAAAATGATGTAAACAGTGGCTATAATAAAGGATTAGAAATTGAGGTCGTGTCACCAATATAGCAATACTCAAGTACAAATTAAAATATCAATATTATGTTTTGATATTTTAGGTCCTGAAATCGCTTAGCAGTTTAATGAATTTTATTCCAGTTATTTATGAACCAATGAATTGGCAAACTGAACAATGGGGTAGAAAACAAATTAATGGTACTTTATCGGGATTATTAGGAGAGGTATCATCTGCACGTGCTGAAATGGCACTGGGTAATTTACATTATTCCCCTTATCATCTAAATATTTTAGATCTATCGATTCCTTATAATACAGAATGTCTAACATTCTTAACATTTGAATCAAAAACAGACAATTCATGGAAAACTTTGATACTTCCTTTCAAGTAAAAAAAATATATGTATATATATAAAAATAAAATAATATAGACTCTATATATAGAGCAATTCATTTTTACCTATTATTATTTTTTAGATTAAATATGTGGGTCGGAGTACTTATTACGCTTCTTATCGGAGGATTTTTATTCTATACTCTTGCAACAGCTCATAAACATATTGAAGACAGTCACAACATAATTGAAATAACAAATGATATTAATATACAGACAAAAGAATTAAAAAAACAAGATCCTATACTTATAAAAATAAAAAAGGCGATTATAAATATTTTCAATGTTATAAAAAATAAATTTAAAAATCCAAAAACAGTAACACAACGAAAATTTATTATTAATTATACAAGAAATGTGGATCAACTTACAAATAACAATGTAACTGGGTTATATTTATTTGAGGACATAGGAAATAGTGTATTGTATACGTATGGGATGTTAGTTGCCGTATCATTACCTAAAGTACCAAGCGGATGGGCCATAAGAATTTTAACAGGATGGTGGTGGATATACTGTTTATTAGTCGCAGTTGCTTACAAAGCAAGTATGACAGCAATCCTTGCCAATCCAGATACAAAGTAATAAAATTCTTTTGATACTAATTAAATTTAACACATTTTTATTCAATATTGAATATGCCCTCAATGAATTCAACAGAATTACTATTGATACATTGGAAGATCTAGCCGACAGTAATGTGGACAGTGGAGGATGGGGTGAACAATCAAAAGAATTCTTCATGACATCTTTAGATAAAACTGGACAACGAGTAGGTCAAAAATTTCAAGAAGTTTATGATGTCGATGAAGCTATTGATCGGGTTTCAAAAGGACAATTTGCGTACTATGATAATATACATTTCTTAAGATATGCAAAAGTGACGCAAAAAACAAAAACACAAGAACAGAACTTACAGTTGATTAATGGTAATCTACTTTAATTTTTTTTATTAGTGTAAAAATATTTTACCTTATAATTATTATGGTTGTATACATTATTAAATGCAAAATTAAAAAGCAATTTTTCAAATGTTCCAATAAATTATATAGTACCAATAAGCCTGGTTTGATTCAAGAAATTCTGTAACCATAACTAATAGAATTAAAAATGAAATAGATTTCACAGAGTTTTAGAGTAAAAATAAATAATGACATTAATGAATAGTTTTATTCAGTAACCCATAATTCTTATAGTCATTACATAAATTATGCCAAAACTTAAGTTAACCAGCCAAAATTTGCATTATATTTTACTATAATTTGTCAGTTGAAATTATTAATTTTAAAACGTTATTAATACATGTAAAATGTATTTGTTCAAGGTACACTAAATAGTACGAGTAATGGAGATTTTACACTGCATATCATGTCGAATTGTATAATTAACATGCCAATATCATTAGGGCTACAAAAAAATTCTCCAATAAAGCCGGCCGTTGATAAACTTTTAAGAAGAGTAATAGAAGCTGGCTTAGTGAAAAAATGGTTGAATGATGTAATGTTGGACACAATAATATTAGAATTACCACAGGAAACTGAAGAAGT
This sequence comes from Drepanosiphum platanoidis, assembly GCA_948098885.1. Taxonomy (NCBI): domain Eukaryota; kingdom Metazoa; phylum Arthropoda; class Insecta; order Hemiptera; family Aphididae; genus Drepanosiphum; species Drepanosiphum platanoidis. The sequence continues at coordinate 25,625,836 of OX402529.1, read as the reverse complement.
CAAAGCACTTATGGATTTAAAGAAACTTTATGGGGCATTTGTTGTATTGGTTGCAGGTTATATTTTAAGTATCATAACTTTATTGCTTGAAATTAGTTATTGGTATGGTGTAGTAAAAAAAGATCCATTATTTGATGAATATTCATTGAACTGTTATTATGCACGGCAAAAAGATTAGATATTTCACAATCTGATGATTTTTAATACAATACTTTATTGATTGAGAATTATTTATTTTTAACGTAATTTACACCAAAAACTTACTGTTAAAATTAATTAGAACTCAATTAAAAAATAAATGTATGAATTCAATAGTATTTTGATAAGAGCTAATTTAAATTATAAACAGAAACTTATATATATAAAAAAAAAACCCATACATAGCAGTGCTATCGTCTTTTGAAACCATATTTTTTCCGTTCGTAAAATAGATCTGTTTTGGAACTTCCTAAATTTACAATTTTTGGACATCCATCTCTCTGTAACCAAATAGACATTAAAAACATTATAAACCTTAAAAATATCAATATTATAATTTAAAATATAACTTACATCTTTTTCTTGAACAGTACATTCCTTACAATAATATGCATCTGATACACCAGGACCACCACATATGACACATCGGCCCTGATATGAACCATAGTTACATTCGTCGCATATACGTACTAACGTACACGGTCTTACATACGAATCACAGATTACACATTTACCATCACATTTTTCACATAATCGTCCAATGGCTGTTTGGTTGATATATTTTTAATATAAACATATAATATTATAATTATAATTTGATAGATATTAAAATATAGTAAATAGGTAATACACTCACCAACTCCGGGTTGTTTGCGACAAAATATCAAGTCTGGATGATGTTTAGCCATTCTTTTAGACTAGATACTTGCAGTTTCAGTGAAATTGGTAGAATCAAATCTACTATTTAATAAGTAACGATATTAAAAACCGGCTTACCCACGAGTATTCACTTCGTCATTTAAGTCTTATCAAACGAAATGTCCACATAATCCAAACAATAACATTACTAACGCTACAAACGTCAGTGCAGCCCGAGTCAAAATTCATAATTACTCACTGTGCCTTTCGAACTTCGCAGAGTGGCTATTCAATTCGAGTGATAACAAGCAGAGTGACCACTTATTGATACGAAAAGCGTCATGTGAGATATATTGTTGTTTGAATTTTTATATTTTTCTTTACAAGTAAAATGTATAAAAAACTTTGTAATACAATACAAAGCTTTCTTACAACTAGAATTACTATATCAACAATACGCATAATATATTATATAGATATATATATATGAAAAAAAAACTCAACAATTTAAAATATTAACCAAAAATAAAAATGAAATCTTTTGAAAATCATACTAGCTATATTAGCTCTATAAATTGATTTTACAATTATTCGGTGAAAATTTCAAATCTTTATTGTTATTATTTTTAGTTTTTTAAAAAATATTTAATTTAGTAATATATCAACATTTTACGACTATAAATTGTATAATTCTTCACACATTTCAACAGTATAACATATTATGTCACATGCATTCTAGACTACATTAGGTATACATAATATATGATATACCTGTATGTATTAGATTTTAATACGAATTTATACATATAGATTCTAGTAGAATTCAACACGAAAAAAAATATTCAGTTTTAAATATAATGTAGTTAAAATAATATAATTAAATGCATATATATTTTTTTTTCAAAACAAATTCTATATTATTATAATTATTGTAAATTGATTAAGTATTTTGTTTAAAAAAATTAAGCCTAGAAAAGAATTGTATGTAAATTAATGAATCATCACAGTAAATTATTATTTTATTTTAAACTTCTACGGGCCACACAAAATTCTTTCGAGGGCTGCGGGTTGCCTACCCCTGATAAGGGCACTTTTCTACTTTTTATGGTTTTAATTATTTTTTACACTCATCATGTACTCTATTTTTAAACTATGTTAAATATACAATCGTTTTTTGTTTGTTTTTGTAGTTAACACACTAGGACTTAGTGGACTAGGTAATATAACAAAAACATAAGGACAAATACCTATCTTAACTTTTTTAGTATTTCAATATACAATGCATTTATATTACATATAGTATTTAAAATTATTAAGATTAAAAAAAAATTGTCAGCAGCTATTAAAATGTATGGTTATATCTGTTTAGAAAAAAAATCTATTACAATTATAAAAATTTAGGTTGTTCAAATAAATATTATTGTTATTTTACTTCATTAATCAAAATATCTAATATAAGAAAATTTGAATAACTGCATACCTTTACTTATAATAAATAAGATTTAGTTTAAAAATGTACCTCGTAAGATTTTCTTTTGGATTCAAACAAGTCAGGAGGGTTTGGTATATTAATCAGTGTTGGTATTGCATTTGTTTTCAGTTTTTTAAAACCATCCAAACGATGTTGTTCAAATTGTCCTTCTTCAAAATGAATTTATTGGATTATGCATAACATATAAAATGTTCTGAAGAAAACGACAACAAATATGACTATATGTTATTAATAAATTAGGATTGAGCGATCAAAGTTTAAGCTAATACTTACTTCACACAACTTGGATGAATTTGTAGGCAGCCATTTGTAACGGCAACAATTTTGTATCATATTTTTAATATATTATATAGATATATATATATATATGAAAAAAAAAACTCAACAATTTAAAATATGAACCAAAAATAAAAATGAAATCTTTTGAAAATCATACTACTTAATTTTGTATCATATTTTTAATATTTAACACCTCGCGCGTTGGCGGTCAAGTGAAAAAGTGTACAAAATTAATATAAATACATATAAAGGGTGTTCACAGATTTAGGGAACACTGAATATCTCGGCCGGATTATTTTGGAATTAATTGATTTTTTTTTTAAAAAACTGGTGGTATATCAATACACATTATTAGATACATTTCAAAATTTATATCAGTTTCAGTCTGCACATGCGCAGTAAAAACGTTTTTTTTTTTTATAATATTAGTCAATATGGTCAAGTGGATTATTATAACCATAGGATGAAAAGGAATTACAAATATTGGATGAAATTAAATCTTACTTTCAATAATACTGAGCCGCATCTTTAGTTTGTCGTATTTATAAGTGAGACGTTCATTATTTTTCATGTCACCGACGCCTTTCCTCGAATTGTTTTCTAAACATACATTGAACAGTATACACATAAAACAAAGGAAAAATTATATAATATGTAGATTGTAGGTAAATTACTTTCGTGAGCTTGATTTTTGAAATTGTTCAAATCATTGTTCAAATAGCTTTTGAATTGATTTAAATAATTCTTGGTATAGCTTTTGAATTGATCTAAATCGCTCTTGATGTAGCTTTTGAATTGATCTAAATCATTCCACTGTCTTACATCTGACGAAGAAATTAAAATGTATAAATGTTTTACCTTGGTCATCAAAACTATTGTAATAATATATTAATTATATTCATAATATATACATATTACAATATGGCTTATTTATCTATATAATAATATTCCACAGACCATAATTTTATTTTATTGATGAATACATACTGAAAAATATTAATTTAATTAAAAATGTAGGTAGGCATTTTAAGCTATAAAAAACCTATACCGACTATAGTCTATAGATACAATCTGTCTCCAGAGATTAATTAATTTAATCATGATTTTATTGCAAATGAGATTTGTTTAATGGCATTTTGTAATATTATAGATACTATTTTAAATTTAAATTCAATGTCACCTATTCCAATCGTTTGTCTACCAACCATTTCATTTATTTCTTTTTCTATTGTGTATTAGGTAAAGATATCTAGCCATAAACAAAATTACTCATGCTTCCTAAAAACAAGGACGATTTTAAACACACGTTACTGACGGTTCAATAAAAGTTATAAAAACCCGGTACACAATAATCTACACGGGCATGTATAAGCGCAGAAGTCGTTTGCGAATCTGTACCGCCAATAATGGACAGTTGTTAGTGTTGTTACACTTCCGCCATGTTGATGAAACGTCTCTTTGTTCTTGGCGTATAAAATACACCAAAGCGTCATGGACAAAAAAACAAAAACAAAAACAAAAACCTGGTCCTCGAACACGAATAACGGTAGAAAAATGTTGCCGATGACCAGAACCGCGGTGGCTCTGGTTGCTTGGCGAGCACGATGGTCAAGGGTGGATTTGAGAGGGGAGGGGAGCAACGCGAAACCACTTGGTATCTATTGGTATAAGATGTTATTCGACAGCACGTATACCACGTTACTCGGGTATAACGTTCCCGGAACGACCGGGATCGCGGTCATCAAAGAATATTTTCCGTTGCATCATCATGGAACATGACATAGTCTCGTCAGTCATTCGTCAATCGTCATCGCGATCGCGTGAACGGAAAATTTCCCGTAGTTTAACATTTTTGTTTTTTTCTCTCAAGTGCGAATGCATTTTCAATCGATCGATTCCGCGCCGCGGATCCGCGAGGATCATACGTTCAGACGCGTGTCGGCAATGAAATCGTACGGCGCGCGTGTACGCACAAACGGCGGTGAACATCAAACGATTAATTGGACCGAAGAAAGGAAAAATGGAAGAAATGCCGTAAGTACCTGTTTATTATGTATATCTTCGGTCATCCGTGGCGTTAGTATTACCGTGGCGTTAGTATTACCGTGACGTTATATAGCGAAAGTCGCACAGACCGGGGAGCATACGGTATCGGGTATATTCATTTTTAATTTTTATCGATAGGAAAAGGTATTGTTAAAAAGTTCGACGTTTGTACGTCGCCGTCAGTTCACGGCCGTGCCGCCATGTTTCAGGAGAGGAATTAAGTTTTAACTATTTATTTTTTTTAAATCGTATAGGTGTAAAATTGTATAGTAACACTTAGGTTTATGTACCAATAATTATTATTGTTGGTTACAATATTTTAATATCAATAATAAAATTAAATTTAAATACCGAACTAGTCATTTCAGCACGGGCTTAAGCCTCCAGATAGGGGCCGTGTGTCCGTGTCCCTCCTCACTATGTAAGTACGTCACTGGTTCTCTAAAATAAATAAACCTAGTGTTTCATGAAAATAATTAACATTTAAACAAGTGTTTGTCGTTTATTCGTCGTTTTGTTTATATAGTTTGGTTTCAAATGTTATAATAATGCACTACAAAAGTATATAATTTATTTATTCAAATTCTACACTGTGCGTAATAATAATTACTATTACTCGATTTGCATATGATAAACATCGAAATATGAATGTGTATGATTGACCGATTGACCGAGATAATATAGTTGTACAGTACCGTATTAACGTATTCCGCGGTACATCACACACCGAATATAATATAAGGGTGGTAAAATTGTGTATGTTATTACATCGTATATTCGTATACATTTAAGCGTAAACAACAAAGAAAAACAAATCAGCGCGAGCGATCGGAAGGGTGATTTGTTCATAAATCGCGGGGTCTTTGTTTCGTTTCGAAGTCGACATGACGAATTATGAAGTGGAAAAATATATTTAAAATATAACCACTGTATAGAACCGGGTGACGGGCACATAATATATCTTGAACGAGCCGAGGCAAACTTGCCCAATCCTAACTCGGAACCGTTACCTAATAATTATTTTTAATCTCTAATAATTACATTATTATTTTGCGGCTGTAACTTTGGGCATAAATTTCCACATATACATATGAACTTATGCGATTTATCCGACACAAATCGTTTTAGTCTTTACATATTATATTTATAGTGTAAATATAAAAACAAAACAATATACCTATTTTAGTGATTCTATTACTATTAAAGTATTAACCGTAATTAATTTTAGCGTTTATTAATTTGATTTATGAACAAAAAAGTGTATACCAGCCATCAGTATATCAAATTATCACGGTACAATAATAATAAAATATAATATGATCGCATTGACACGCGCGCTCGCTATCGTTGTAATTGAGGAAAGGGCTAAAGACTATTATTGAGAAATTGCTAGCCAAGATAATTTTTACCGCGCGTTTTCAATCGAATTTTTGAAGTTCTTAGAACTCAGACGTTGAGTTATTTAGAAAGATATACTCTCATACCATGTACTATAAGTTATTTATAAATGTATAACATTTACTTTTGAAATGGATAATACGTAATGAGAGTTTCAAAGAATACAATATGTACTCACTATATTATATAGGTGATATTTATATTTTTGTCGTTATATATTATCAATACTCGATAGGTATTTAGTGTAAAGATTTAAGGTGGTTCGAATTCAAATTAACGGTTTATCGAACCGACTAATTAATTTTAATAGCTTATTGAACTTGATTCTAATGTCAAATAACCGAATATTTTTAAAACAATCTCAGGTAATTTCTATACTAAGTAAAAATTTAAAAATGTAACGTGATTTTCACAACTCGGGTTGTTGGGTCATTAAACTATCGATTTTTCGAACTCGGAAGAGTTCCATCCGGCATCTCTAGTCTCATAATAGCGAGTAGTGACGATATTTCGGGAATTAACGTTCGGGCATGTTGAATCGTGCAACACAACGTGACAAATCGCAAGTTTTCTGATACGTCCGCGACGACACGCGCGAGTTCTGTCGCCGCAATCGTGCGCGTATCAAATAGTAATTATCATAATATATGTAATCGCGCGTTTACAATAGTCAATAAATAATAATATTTTAATAACATGTCGCGGTCGTCTTGCTTCATCGTGCGTCTACTTCATCGTGCGGGCAAGATCGCGATGCACGACGTACTCGACAAAAAAATATATATAAAATAAAACACCCGAACAATTTAGGCGTGTGCACTGCAGGGCTTGCCGGGCGTGTTTGGACACAATCCGACAATGTCGACGGATCTTTTTGAAGTTATTTTTTCGAAATACGATGAAAATAGTAACGTCTATAGGTTTTATATTAAAACAATTGTTTTCATATCGTTTGTGTGTTCTTAAATTAAAGTTTAAACTAAATGACAGATTTAGAAAAAAAAAAAAATTTGAATAATCGATATCGTGTCGACAGTCGATTTAAAAACAGCAAAAATGTTTAAATTTATATAAATATTACATATTATATATATATATATATAATTATATTATAAGTATTTCATAAAGACATCATGATCCTCGCGACTGGTAAATTTTTCCTTGGGCGCACCCCGAACTGAAAGCGTGTGCACGCCTAGGACCCGAATGTCGTCGTCGTCGATTACGTAATAACGCCGTCGCGGGATCCGTGAAAAAAAAAACGCGCGTCCGGTAGCCGCGCTATTGTTATTACTCACGACGGCGGCGGCGGCGGCAGCGGCCACGGCTGAGGTCAACGACCGGCGATAACTGTTGGCACATGTTGCCCCGCCGTGCGCGCGCACCCCACCGTCCGACGCCGCCGCCGCCGCGCCGCCGAAGCCGCCGCAGTTCGTATACATTCGCAGCACACGCTCGGACCGCCGCCGCCCGCCGCCCGTCTCTCGAAGTTTGCGCCGGCACCAGCTCGCGATCGCGCGCCGCCGTCGAAAGCCCGCCAACGCCGTCGGTCGTGTACGTACTGTCGTTCCGCCGAGTCGCATCGCCGCCGCCGCCGTCGCCGTCGCCGTCGCCGCGTGTTCTTCTCGCTTTCCTCTCGTCGTATCAATTCGACACGATCGCCCGTGTGTCCGTCCGCGTATCCGACTCCGTCGTTTTGTTTTCGTCAGGTCGTCGTGGTGGATCCTCCTCTACGCCGCGGTTATCAATCTCGTTTCGTCGTATTTTTCGCGCGTTCACTCCGCGAGTGGTTCAGTGGTGTCGTGCCGCGTCCGCGGTCGGGGGAGCGTATAGTTTACTAATTCACACACGGTTCGTAAAACCCAAAACGCGTGGTTTTTTGTTTCATTTTTTCGATTTTTGTATTTCTCTGTTTTCACGATATCATCATACGCATTGTATTGTATTGCACGTCGTTACAGTGTTCTGTCGTCAGTGCGTCACGTGCCGAGAGTGCGGGCTCGCGCAGTTCTAGCGACGTGTCGACCGAACGCGGGTGCGTCTTTTCCAGGATCGAAGGCCTATCCGATCTATCCTCAGGGGCAAAATTGTATTTCACCCGCGCCCCTCCTACACATACCCACACGGCTCCGTCCGTCCGCCGGCTTACGCACACGTTTCACCCACACGTCCAGAAATCCACCCGCCGCCGCCACGGCTCTCCCCCCCGTTTCGTCCAAATAACCGTTGCGGTGTCCCCTTTTGTAGTCCACGCCGGCCGCCGCCCCGCGCTCGTACCGACTACCTTTACATGCTAGGCAAATCGTTATCCCGCAGAACGATAAAAAATACAAATCCGTCCGAGTCCCCCGGCGGCGGGTCCGCATCACACGCGGTAGCTCGTAAAAACCATACAATTTCCGCATAACCCGTGAGGATAGACCGGATAAAATACGTGTACGAAAGATGGACCGTTGTTTTTTGTTTTAGGTATAAATATAAATATCGACATTATCGTTATTCATGTTGTTACATTGTAATTATAATATTGTACCGCATTCGCGCAAGTGTCCGTCGACACTGTGCGATCATGTTCCGTAGTGCAGTACAGAGTTCAATGTTTTTTTGTTTCGCAAGGTGTCGTCGGCCGCGTATTTTCGTTTGCGATAAACACGATGATCGGGCGTGACGGCGCTCGTGAGTGGCGACATTATTCCGGGCAAGCCGTCGCCGCCGCCGCCGCCGCCGCCGTTGCAGGTGGCCGCCAGCTAACGTTTAGCGATACGTGAACTTTCGGCCGCCGCACGATTATCCGTCACGTTGTCCGTCACACAGTACACATCACACACCGAGATGCCGGCGTACGTCGTTAAAATGTAAGTTTTTTCATACATTTTTCACTGGCGCATGCGCATGCACATGTTTGGTATTTATTTAGGCGCCTATTATTCGCATTAGAATTAATTTTGTTGTATCATTATAGTGTATTAAACGAGTAACGTTGTACACTAACGTGCAATATTATCGTCTCGACGCTCGGAAAAGTTTTCGAAATCAAAACTAAGATTTTAATTTTTTTTTGGGCCTGGGGGCGGGGGGGAGACGTATGATGATGTCATAACGTAACAATAGCGTACCTCTACAAACGTATAATAATAATACGTACGTGTGTGATCTGTGCACCGTTCGTATAAGCCAAAGCGCGTATGTCAAAAGTTGAACGGTTGAAAGTTGTGCAGTCTATATTTATACACGGCGAGCTCTCCCGTGAGCGTGTCGAGTTCAACGACCGACCAGAGTATTGGGTGCGCAGGCACATTAATTGGCAACCGGAGTGAGAGAGACGACTGTACATGTTTGCACGGAACGGTTTTTCTACTTATATACAACGAAAAAATGATACTACAATACGAATATATATATATATATAATATAATATGTAATTTATATATATATAATATATGTGTGTATATATATATATATATATAGTTGCTGCTCTTTTGGAGCTAAAAAGACAACGACGAATCTAACGTAAAGATGGAAAGAAAAAAAAACAACAAATAAATAACTGAACCAAGAACCGGTTCGACCGGCCTTGGCCTTGTTCGGCGTCACGGCTTCTTTACTTTCTTAAAAAAAAAAAAAACATTAAAAAAACCGCACGATTCGAATTATGTTTGGTCGGCGAAATATTTTATTACTTATTGTTTTCGTACACTCTGTTGCCGTTGCAAATGGCGGCGCACAACTGCTTACTGTGTGTTTTATTTTCGTTACAGTGTTACACCGACATATTATTATTATTATTATTATTACACACACGCCGACGTGCCAATATTAATTCGTCCTAATAATTGCGCTGATTGTGTCCGAAATTGCCGCGTTTCTCTGCAGCGTAGAGTCTATAATTTAGCTGTCGCGTATAATATACGTAAAAAAAAAGAAAAATTTACAATTATGATGAAAATATACACACACACACACACACTTGCATACACACACAATCACACATACGTATACACACACACACACACACATATCGAGTATATACACACGAAAAACAAGCGAAACGATTTTTCATTTCAATGTTCTGTGAGCGAGGGCGGCGTTGCGGGGTCGTCCAGGGTCGTTGCCTCATTACTGACCTACATTCAGATCTGAACGAGAGCAACGACCGCTCGGGCCGTTCAAGCCGACTGCCGCGGATAAACCGTCGACGGGTGCCCGACGACCGCACGTGTAAACTACATGATGATGACGCTTCTTTTTATTCTCCCTCGTTTCGTGTTCTTCCCCTCGTCGTCTGATCGTCACTACCGACACAGGACCGATTTTTCGTCGTCGTCGTCGTATCGTTCATTCAGATAGTGCAATTATTATTACAAAATCCCAAAAGAATAATACCAGGTATTAACGCGAAACTCTTCATTTTAAATCCTTCGTCGTCGTAGATGTATTACATATTGCATATCAAGTATTATAGACTGGTGTTATTCGCTGTTCGACGGAGTTATACGTATGCATAGGTAAACCGTATCAAAATGTTCTACGTCAATGGGTTTTTTTTTTCTACTTCGGACCGCCGAATGATTGAAGGTTGAGGTTTATCAAGTTCATATTGGCTTGGTGTATTATTTTTATGTAAGAGCGAATTTAGTTTATTCATTATCAAACACATGTGCAGTTTTCAACTGTACGCATTCTTTGATTGTTTTAATTTAAACGTAGCTCGCGCGCGCCGTGTGTGTGTGTATTTATACGTATTAAATTATATTTGTGTGTTTGTGTTTGTCACACATTCGATTAGTGTTATTTCGTTTTCTTTTGTTCAAAAAGAGATGTATGTGTAAAAAAAAAAAATAAACAAATATGGTCGTCAATGTTTTTTTAAGATATTCTGGACTTTGCTATATGTGCAAATAACTTATTGTCATTGATTTTTCTACTCGTATTCCACGTTGAAAAGCACACTAAACAAATATTGTATCGATAGCTAACGGAGGGTTTTTTTTTATTTATTAATCAACGATTTAATTTTTACAAATATATAATATTAACACTGTAATATTATTTATCAACACTGATTAATTAACTGTTATGACATCATTCGCGCAAAAATACTTTTGACCATATTATGTGTATTAATCATCTGCAGGTATATTTATAATATTGTGTTTCTTTTCTTTGCTTTCTTTGGGCAGCGTTATTCAGAGTATTATAGTCTATTTGTCGAGTGTTTCGTTTCTAAGATTAAATATATTATAATATTAAATATATATAATAATATTATCAACCTGGGCTCACGCGTAGCCGTTTTCTACGCGTTATACAAATTGACGGTCATTGAACAAAAACAATATTTTAATGTCTATAATAAAGCTGAAAACACGTCATCGCTTATACATAATATAATAATATCATACGCGTTACAATATTGTGATGTACGCCTTCGCATAATTCAGTCCGACCAACAGCTAACGGTGAACAGTATCACGTATTGACGAATAATCTCGTTGTAATTGTCATTATCTTTTAGACGCCACGGACGGAGGGAGTGACGAGGAGGAACAACGATGATATTAACACTTGAGCAGGTTGATAGCGATAAGGTGAACAGTTTATGTAGCTTAAATGTTTGTACGAACTGTTCAGGACGAATGTGTATATAACATATTATATTCCGACGGTTAATCCAAATCGTTGTTACCTAATCGCCACTCTCTTCAATGTCAAGTCCATTTCCGAATAATGACTAAACGCCGGTTATTTTTCATCATAATATTATCTCAATTGTTGACACCCAGGTTATAGGTGAAATTAATTCGTTGGCGGTTTTAATAATATTCGACTGTATTGAGAATATCACGTATATTTTAGTGTACCGCGGGAGAAAATACTGCAGCTGACGTTTCGCATACGTACGTTTGAATGATTGACAAAAAAACGCATTAGTGCTTTTGCCGATATTTAATTTTTGCAGTAGAAAAGATGAGATTATAATAGATCATTCGTGAATAATTTTTTCGATTGCGAATTTTAAAAAATAACCCCATAACGCGACGGACGAAATAATAAAAACAATACGCACAGCGGTCGTGTGCGTGTGGTACACACCACTGCCGAAGACGATAATACGAGGTGATTGACCTTTTCCTGCTCCGAACAGCGGTTCGGCTGCGAGAGTGTATACTGTATAGCAATAGTCGCGTGTGTGTGTACGCCGTTATGATGTGTATAGATATGTATAACGTATATATATTATTATAATCGTATATATATTATATTATGTATATGCTAGAATGAAAAGAAACACAAAACTAAAAACAATATACACAAACGCGTGTGTATAATATTACGTCGCTAGGCGTAATATGTAAAAATAAATCGCGCATTTTTATTATTTATAAACGTAACGAAAAAATGAAAAAAAAAAAATAAAAAAGGAACCGATATAGAGGTACGACCGTGTGAGGAGAGCGGCGCGCGTCACCCATCGCAGGTATATACGGTTCGGCGACGACGACGGCGGCGGCGGCGGCGGCGGCGGCGGCGGTGGAAGGTTCATGACCTCATGCTCTTTACTGACGGCCACAGATGATGCAAAGGACGGCCAATGAACCTTCCGCCTCCTCACTAGGCTGTCTCTGTCGCTCTCCCCCGTCGCTCGATCTTTCTTTCTCTCTCTCGCCGCGAGTACGATGGCCCTACCACCGTCACCAGCTCCACACACACACACACACACACACACACACACACACACATACGCACAGATATAATGAGATATAAATACACACCCAAACGATAAAAATAACAAAACTAGTCAAAACTCCATTGGGCGGCGGCGGCGGTGATCGATCGCGCGCGGATAACGGATCCGCCGCCGCGATTATAATGTATTTATTTTATTTTTTTTGATTTTCCGTCGTTTCTCGAAAACGGAGACGAGCCTCCCCCCCCTGGCCCCGGCCCCGTTTACCCCCCCGCGACATTGTTGTTTTGTCGATGGCCGGTCGACGCGCCCGCCGATCGGTCGACGACGTCCGTTGTCGCGCGCGCACGGGATCCCTTGCGTGCGCGAGCGTGCCCCCCGAGCGGTGCGTGCGCGCGTGTTCGCCGACACGGAGCGTTTTGCGCGCGCGCGCTCGTTCGTTCGCTCGTTCGTTCGCTCGTTCGCTCGCTCGCTCTCCAGGCGCACGACGCGCACTCCCAGTTCAATGAACTCTGTGCACAGGTCCAACGGTCACCCCCGCACGCGCGGCCCACCACTTCCGCATCGACTTTACTTTATACGCTGTTCAGCGACATCACAACAACGGCACCGGCAGCCGCCAGCAGCACTTCCCCGCGACGCGCGCCGTAGACAGACACACACCGCGCGCGCGTGTGTACATTTTTACTCTCGGAAAAAGCGGCTTTTTCCTCTTCGCGGTCTCGGAACTTTTTCTCGATTCGCAATAAGTACGCCCCCCCCCCGGACGATTTCGAACGCTCGAGAGACAGACACCGATCGAAATTCGCTAAGAGTCCAGCTTAAAGGGGGGGGGGCGGCTTCGAGCCAGACTATACGTGATATTATGGGGTTCCCCGTCCGAGCGCGAATTGAGATTTCGGTTTTTTCTTTTTTTGCGGCAGGGCTTCTAATTTTGATCCTTCATGTATAATACATATTTTTACTATTGCTTATTAAAATGTATACACATTTATTGTATTTGGAAATATTTTAATGGTCGACTTGTTCTCCAATTTATAATACGCTTCGATATAAATTTACCCTCATACTATCTATACGAATCGTTAGATATTCTGCCGAAATTGCGTTTTTGTAACTTGGAATAGTTAAAAGCGAGCAGTACATCGTAGGAAGACTTCATTTGACTAATGATATTTGCTTCAGAAAATGATATTTCATAGACTATGATGTAAAGTTCTGTCTAATAATTGTCTTTTTTTAGCCTCGTATAGTCGCGCTTGTATTATAGATATACATATAAAAAGTACTCTTGAATAAAGTTTTGATAAAATATACACAACACACATACTCGTGTGATCAAATTTTTGATTTATTTTATTCGAGCAGTATACGAAAACAAAAGTTATTGATGGTACTCGTGTAATGATACGAGTATTATCGTTCAATAATATGTTTATTGTGATGTATTTATGCAATTGTATTCACTCGCGTATCAAATTAAATGTGCTCCGACGAAAAAACTAAGGAGTGGAAATACCCGTTGTACACACCCCGAATATCCTCCATTACACCACTGGCTTATCACCGCAGTATATCGTCATTACATCGAGGGACGTCATTCCCTCGTTTCGACGGACATTCGCCAGCCATCATATTACGTTCTTTTTGGGGAAATTCGGTTCGAACGACGCAGGAAGGAAATCGTAAACTCTTATAATAAGGCGTTTACCTTCTCGTATTATTACTACGCGAACTCTTATTTAGTCGTTTTATTTTTTTTTTTTCGGATTTCGATATATCACCACTTTTGTGGTGAAATTTTTTCTCGATACGATACGAAATAAAACGCGTCTATTTTCTAACCAATCGAGAGGGTTTCGAACCGCCCCCCCCCCCCTCGTGGTTAGTTCCCTTTGGAAACGGGCGTCGCAAGGCGCGGTCGTAATCACAACGCGGTTTTTTTTCTCTTTCCATAAATATTCGTACGTTCGTATTACATCATTTCTTTCGCCCCGTCGTCGCAGCAGGTACGCGCCTACGTAATACGACCGCCGCGTGTCCCGCGTCCGCGCGTTTCCGTGATTAATGAATAACACCTCTCCAGAATGCCTATAATAATATATCCCACCGAAAGGTCGTTCTCGCCGAGCGTATCATCCGCGTGCGCGCGCGGCGGTATCGATACAGCAGTCGGCCGCGTACGACGCGTGTGTATAGGAATCGTTCCCAAAGTTTATTGGCCCCTCGCTCGCGCGTAGGAGGCGCGCGTCTCGAACAACAACACGCCGAAAGATGACTTTCGGCCGATCGAATTCTACTAATAATCTTCTCTATTACGGACTATCTAATATTGTCTTGACGTCTGGGGCCACGCTCGTCGTCCGCAATCGAATATTTCGTTTTAAATCGCGGCGAAAAACTCGAGAAACAACCTTCTTGTCCGTTGTTTACAAATAAACCAAACGAATTTCATAATATTTTATTTTTTTTCCCAACAATCGTCTGGCGATCGGCGATTCTAATAATTTTCTAATCGTTCGGCCACAAGAACCTTACGATAATAATATTAATCTTAGAATGTATATATATGGGGAACTGATTTCACAGTCACATTGTTACACACACACACCTTAAACGTCGCGATAATATTTGATTTCTAGACTTTCATTTATTTTTAAAAACTTCGATTCGATTAAATTTTAATCGCATTTTATTACAAAGTCAGTTATTACGCGTATCACAACATATAGTATAATGACGATAATATTTGTTTACAAGTAGTAAATTATAATTTTAATCGTCTGTAGTAATAATAAATATCAACGATTAACATATTATAATGTGCTCTTCACGAAGTATTATTGGAAACAAGTGTCGTAACTCGGAGGTATGATAAAATTGATGATTTTTTTTTTTTTTTTAGTTTTTATTTTCATAAAATATAAAGCTTATTA
This sequence comes from Drepanosiphum platanoidis, assembly GCA_948098885.1. NCBI lineage: Eukaryota > Metazoa > Arthropoda > Insecta > Hemiptera > Aphididae > Drepanosiphum > Drepanosiphum platanoidis. The sequence goes on along the minus strand of OX402529.1, from coordinate 25,610,160 downwards.
AATTAAAAATGCCATAATAGTAACACCGACACGTTTTTTTTCTTCATATATCCAATCTTCCATTAGTAGTACCTATAATGATATTAAGGTCATAAAACTGTCAACGTATTATATCATGTTATACGCGTGCATTTTTATTTCACCGAGAATTTTTATCTTCGGTGTTGTTTTCTAAGTTTTTTACTTTATATCCAAGTAGTTCGCGCTGATCATTCCGATATACCTACTTTATTTAAATGTCATAATAATAGTTTATTTCACTTCAAACAAATCATTATGAGATGTATTTTTGATTACGAAAAAATTAGATTAAAAATCAAAAATTTCAGTCAATAATAATAGTATTGTATAGCGGGGGTTTTAATGTAGTTACTGGCGCGTTTCTCGAGCGTCGCGTGCGGAGAGTGAAAATTACAAGAATAATAGTACTAACCATACATTTTCAGTTTGCGTTTTACTATTTTATCAAAAACAAATTATATCTCCTCGTAAAATTTAATATTTTGAAAAACATCACCGTCGTGTGGTAACACAATGCTTATAAATATTTTCCGAACTGTAAAATAATACAAATAATAATAATAATAATAATAATAAAAATATGAACTTTTTAAAAAGTAGCGACTACACTTGGATCGTCGGAACCGAATAGAAAATGTTTGAAATTGTTTATCATTATACTTATTAAAAAACGTTATACAACTATTCGAATCGCTTTATGAAGAAAATGTCGATCTATTTATCATTTGAATAAATGATAGCAAAGTTTAAATTAGTTATATCATTATTATAATATGACATCATTTCCTCCCGGAACATTTTAGAACGTTTTTTACGTGTTTTTTTTTTTCAAACTGTCAGTTTTAGATAAACGTTTCAGTAGTAACAATTAAAAATATCTAACCCTTTCTTCGACATGTAGTAAAATATTATACAGTCGAAACGCGTACTTTATTTTCAATGTAATAATAACTTTCATAGAGATTATCGATTGTAAATTTTACGGACCATAAAATAATATTACAAATAATTGGCAACGTCCAATTTTTTTTTTAGCGCTCTCGTCGTCAGAAGTTCCTAACCGGAAACGATATTTCGCTCTGTGAATTTCTTCCGCAGCTTCCGCGAGAACAATATAATATTATATAATAATACTTTCGGAGCATATTCTCCTCGGAATTTCATCGTGCGTAAAAAATAAATAAATTTAATCATTTACCCGGATTCTCGACAACTCCGCAATTAACAAACGTATTGGGATATATTTTGGACCACTGTCAATTTATAATAATTACCCGTCTGTTATAAACCTACGCAAGTGCCACGGTGACATTGCGAAGATTGGACGGACGAGTATAAAGGGAGAAAAAAACTATACTTTGATAGAGAGACGAAAAAGTAAAAATATCATGAATATATTTTCAAATAAAATGTCATTTCTTTGTCGTGTCTTTGTTTAAAATAACTAGTATTCGTTCGTGTCAGACGGAAATTCGATTTCTATCGAAAGAGTTCGAATTTATCTTCTCTGTTTATTTTTTTTTTCATTCAAACAAATTACAAATGTCTAGAATTCAATGTACTAAAATAATATTATTAAATATGCCTGAAATTATGCGTGAAATCAAAACCGCGTTATTGAAAATATTAGAATATACGATAATATACAATATACACTAGGTTTTAAAAATATGCCGAAAATACACTAAAAGTTTGATCGTTTAATTAAAAAAGTAGTTTATCGAAACGATAATAGGCACATAATGGGCAACACAATTTTATACAAATGTGTTATCGCAAAAGTTTGGCAAAAGTTGATAACCCGGTGTAGGCACTTTACCAAAAACAATTTTTATTTTGCATAGAAATATGGAATTCATATGATATTTTTATCGAAATCAAAAACGAAAATATATTCGAAGCCAATTATGGGTGCCAGATTGGCCGAAAAAATATGAATATTATAAAAATTAGACAAAATATAAGAGCTTTTATGAAATTATACTTACATTTATATCCCCTGTGGTCGGCTTAACTCCTCTAATATGCAAAATTATACATAAAAAGACTTCGTTATTGATTATATTATGAAAAATATTTTTGGCAAACTCATTTCTTTTCTACGAAACTGCATAAAAAACATGCATTAAATGATATGTCGTTTGTCAAGGCATCGTAAAATTGTCAATTTTACCCGATACTTGATGATATCTAATTTAACGAGAATTCCTATAATATATATATATTTGTAATTAACAGTTATCACACGCAAGTGAATTATTTCTCGCTGAATTTCCGATCAATATAACGTAACAAAATGTAGTGTACAGTATGAGATGAGACGAAAAAAAAATTAAAACCTTGGCCGGTCGGTTGAGCAGTATGAAAGGATAGTTGTGCTCACGTGTTTTCGAATGTACGGCTTTAATCAACTATTTCCTGATGGTAGTATTTTAAATTTCATTCACGTCAATGTATATAGTATCTTCTATACGTATGTGCGTGTATTTTTCAATACCGTAATAATTAGACAAATGATTTTATTTAGCATACTGCATTGTACATCATAATACAGTACTTTTACGTATACAAACGTTTGATTGTAATTTTTCGTCACTTCATATGTTTTTTGCAAAAGGCAACTATAAAACGCTATCGGTTATATTCGAGTAAAGAGTAGATACGTAGATCTATGAAAAAAGTACTGTTGAAACGAGGAATTTCAAGTGGAATTATGTAGCGCTGGACTTATTTTAACGGTATGATAATTATTTCCACGGTACGAAATAGACGAAACTAAAAATGTTTTAACTCCTATAGTCATCGTTAATTTATTTCAATACTAAATGCTGTGTGATTATTTAATTTTTTTGAGATTAACGAATTTTCTAATTTTTGTTCTTCGATGGTTGGTAGTTGACCGACAGAGCGCATTGAGTGTTATTCAAAATGTTTTTTTTTTTTTCATTTCCTGTAATTATTTTCATATCAATCATTAAAAAAGTCCAAATATAGGTATAGAGCGTTCCGTTTAATGTCTGTACAAATACATTGGATGGGTATATCGATTTTTTTAAAATTATTTAATACATTTACATTTATATTTGATAAATATATTTGAATAATTGCTTTTGAATTAAACTATTTTATTTTGAGTATGGCGTATTCACCGCTGATAAATTTATCTATCTAGAAAACACGAAACCCTTTTTGTTAAAAAATGTAATTGTATTTAATTAATTATGCACGTACAATTGAAAAAAAAAAAAAAAAGTTGAAATTTATAAAATGTCAATAGGTACAATGAACAATGAAAGTCGACGGACTGTAGTCGCCTATAATTGATGCATTTTAATTAATCTATAAACATTCTGGTTTTTTTTACTAGTGAAAAATAAATATTCAACTCTGTTTAGTTATTTAAATTTTCCATTTCTTATTTGCTTGTATCGTTTTGTTTGGATAAAAATTAAAACACCGGATTTTAAAATGTTTTAAAATACAATAGGGAACGTATTTTCGACGACAGTGTTAAACCGTTTTTGATTTTTGAACGCGATAGGAAATTATGGCGGGAAAACAAAAGCTTCACATCAATGAAAGTTTTCCGACGTGAATATTTTACTAATAATGTTCGAAAAAACCGACAGATGGCGCTCGTTATTCTATCCGAAGACTCGCAATAAATCGAGTTTCACTCCGGTGAATGCCCCACACGGTACACACCCACCTATCGCATAAACAGCTGTAAATGGTAATATAGAACACCGGCGTGCTAATGTTACGTATATTTTACTTGTATTCTAAAATCGGTGCAAACGAAAAATCGTCAAACGGATGTACATACGTATATTCGACTCGTAATCACTATAACACTCGTAATAGGCGTGATGTGTTGTAGTTGTAATATTCTCGAATGCGCCTCTTAAATACGAATTCGTCCCTCGTTCCGTCGCGTAACAAACAAGACGATAAAAGCGTTGTTTCCCGAAAGTCCGATTAAATTTTATCGCTTCGAACCGCGTACACGAGTCAGTGTCCGGATTTTAAGGGTTACCGACCTACGACAACGATACGCCGTGACGTCATCTCTGGAACTTTCCGTCCAATGGCCGGGCTTGGTGGAAAAGCCGAATCAATAATGTCGCGCCACTAGTGGCTTTTGAGAGACGAAGGGAGGTAAAAGAGCATTGACCTCATCGTGACCACATCGTAGCACTCCTTCCTATACGTTTTATCTGTGCAACGGAAAAGGCTCGAAACCGTGCGCCGGAAGTGTTTTATTTTTTTTTTATTTTTGTTTGTTTGCCGTAATTACATTTGAACGTCATTAGTCACATAAACATAATTAGATTATGTAGCGAATACAACACGATGACTGTGATTATTTGAAAAAGACAAAATTACCCACGGCAGTTGTTACGAAAACCGATAGGTTTTTAATTCCCGCGTCTACTTCATTATCTATCTACTTTTTATTGCAAAACAGCTTTTTTTTCTCGATTGAACGCACAGACCCCCGGGTCTTTGATCGAATAACTATTAATAAAGTGCTGTACGAGATCGCAATCATCGTCGGAGACACGTTTTTCGGGTACACCTATAATATTGCTATTATCGCTTTATAGTATTTATTTATTTTTTTATTGTGGCAAAGCAAATTATATCAGCTAACCGTAAGAAATAAAAACATGCCATTGTGATATTTTGCACGAGAAGACGGACAAATCTGTCTTGTGATAATGTTCCATTGTTGTGGTCTTGTATATCTTATAATTATATCATAAATAGATGTACGTAGGTATTTATTTTCTCAGGATCGAGGGGAAAGCATCCCTATTATTTTATTCTATAAGAACACAACAATAGAACGAAAAATATACGATACATAGAAATCATCTTTGTTTGTGGTACCTACTTAGAAAAACGTTTAATTCGCTATTCAAAATAAAATATGTCGTAGGTTTTTTGTTTTCCCTACACATTCTACTATAATAATCGATTTAACGGTGTTTTAATTCGATATTGAATTTATAACTAATATCTACTATAATATTAACATACTTTAATTTGATATTTAGCATGCGAATAAAATGTTTTAGTATATCTACGAAAAATGCGCGGAGGAAATATTATAACGTCTTTGAGAATTACAATTTAAGTATCAAGTATTATAATAGCACTTACTTATACAAATGTATGTAATATATATATATATAGCATGGGATATACTGGCCGTAAAAAACTCGTCAAAGTACGCTTTTCTCTTCGTGTTATTAAAATAGTTACACATTCTATATAGTTTGAGTTTCTATGGCAATTCAGTTTGCTCATATGTATTATTATATCGTATTTGTAGCATATAATAAGTAAGTTTTATTGGTGTGTTTTCGAAACAATCACGAGTACCTTATATGTCTTTCATTTGTTGAAAGTTAGTTGGAAATTAATTAATTACGCAACCCAAAATGTATAGCATTAATACAATAATTAATGTCTATCAAACTTTAAGTTTAAATTTATTATTACGTATACATTATACACATGTATCATACCATAATAACCGTTATATACCTTTATAGTCTGAGAGTGCTACTAAAGGTGAAGTAGTATTATTATTGTAAAACGATAATTAATAAAATATTTCCAACTTTAATTTACTACACGTTAAAGTACAATAATGATAATAATTTATAAGTAATTAAATGATAAAAATAATATGATGAAGTAATTGAGGTGTTATTTTAGTTCATTTCTAATTATTATGGCTTACGCAAACTATTCGCTATTTAGACATATTAGTTAATCTTGATTGTATAATATTGTACAGGTAAAACGTTATTCAGAACGTTTTTAACTTTCTATAGGTTGCCTGAAAATGTGTTGTTTTATATGGCATTATCGATTCCGATCTGTTGATATTTCTCCTAGGATCTCTTACTTTTATTTCATATTTTAAAGCAGACATTTTGAAAATTTTAATATCTCGTATGTCGAATTAACAGCTGCTCGATAACATTGAAAATAGAATAGAATGTGCCAGAAAATACTTTGAATTTTTATTCCACTTATCCGTTACTAAAAACTTAATTACTAATAACCCGGGTTCGGATTTTATAGCACCAAAAATTCTAAAATATAATATAAAATTAGGGAGAAAAAATGGTTAAAATCATAGTAATTATTATTGGTTTTATAATTTCAATGTTTAATTAATTTCTTAATAATGATATACACACAATATTGTGAAAGTGAAATAAATAAATTTGAAAAAATTCTCAATAACGATTTATCGCCTCTACAGTCTACACATACCTCATGGTGATGTTATATAAATTAAATTATAAATATACTATAGAGTATTATCGCCGATTAGATATCCTTTTTCCTTTTATATATATAAAAGAACAGGCCTTTTTTATGTTCCCATTTTGTGACGGCACTATTTAACTTTTTTCACGCAATCAGTATTCAGACCTGGCAATTCAGGAAGGCATTAGGGGCGATGATTTCGGGGTGAGCTTGTTTTATTCGAAAAACTATTTCGGTAAAAACGCCGATGACGAGTTATCACAGCACTGCGGGCGGTGCCGCGAATCACGCGAACGGCGTACCGCGCTGCACTTGAATTTTCCGATTAAAATATAAAACGCGACGCGCGGCACGCGTTGCAGTGTGAATGTTCCGCCGCCGTGGCCGTGTGGTCGCGTGGCCACCGTGATGGAACAACGACGACGTGGTCGCGCGCTGCGGACAGAACTCTGGATACCGCGGTCGCGGTCGTCCGTCCGGAGGTCGTTTAAAAAAACGACTGTTAAAAAACAAATCACTTTCCATGAATTCGTGAATAATTCTCATTGGCTGTTCGTTTTTCCAACCGTTTCGGCCGACGCAGGGCTTCTGGTTTTCCCTTCCGTTTCAGTCTTCGTCGGTTCGCGCTCATGTCTGGGGGTTCTCCGAACGGGTCCGTGTTTCGAGAACTTTATGCCGACCGCCATTGTCTCGTTTCTCGGTTTCAAAATTTCGTTTCGCGTCGATGGTAAGTAGTAATTATCGACGAATAATCGCCACGTCTCACGGCGGTCGCGTGGGTGGAACCAAATTATTTGTCGCTTAAATACTACCGTACCGTCGATATTCGGTGTTTCACGTATTTTTCGTATCGTATCGCCGCGCCGCCGCCGTCGCGCCCGGTGCGCGATCCATTACGCGAGTGTAATGGCCGTCGCCTTCGGATTTTCAACGATTCCGTTGAGGCTCGGACGACGTTTAATCTAAGCCTGTAAAGGCTTCGAGTGTGCGTTTTTTGACGTCGTCGTCGTCGTCGTTTCGTTTCGTATTCGCCGTCACCCAGCACGACGATTTTTGGTTTCTTTTTTTCGTGTTTTGCGAGTCACGACCACGGAAGCTTGGATGGTAAAAACATAACACTATTCTCCGTCAATAACGTTTCGCGTGACATTTTCAAACGTTTCGATTTGTGCGTACATACGGTGTGTAAATAAAATTTAACATTTTTTTTGCGACAATTCGCGATCGCTCAAAAACGGGCTGGCCACAATGGGTGCATCACGTTCGTTCATTATTGTATTGCGATGCCGTCACAAACAAACTTTTATTCGAGGTAAGGTTTATTATTATAGTAATAATACGATTCGTTTGTAAATTATTTACTATTCCGATCGTGTCGATCAGCGACTTATTTATGTCTCGGACGTGCCAACGAGGCAACATATTATTATTATTATTTAAGTTGAAATATTATTAGTATATTACACTGAATAATTACTATTCTATTTACCTATTATTGAAACATTATCATCATGATATTTACCGTATTGTATTATCCGTGTGTAACGTTACATCGTAGACGAAAAAAATAGTAAAGGTTTTATTTATTTTTTAAATTATAATACGCGCGTATACTCAGTGGCACAACAAGGGTAAATCGAGCCCCAGTGTCATTTTGAAGAAAGGGCCCTTAATTTATGTTTTTTACAATAATATACATTTGATAATGAAAGTCAACTTGGAATAGTGTCCATTCATAAACTATTGAGTAGCAAATCTAGTCCTTTACAGGTGAAAAAAATATCTGGTCTATGAGGTGTCTTTATGATAAGATACATCTTTTAATAATATGATTGCTCTTAATATTTTCTTTGAAATGTATTCTGTCGGTAACAATATTCGGTCTATGATAAGGTCCATATAATATGATAAAATACATCTTTTCAATATGATTAATATTTTCTTCGAAATCTATGTTGGACACTATTCAATATAACCAAAGATAAATAATAATTAGTAATTATAAATCGTTTTCGAATATAATAAATTATACTAACCGATTATGTATGTAGTTTGTACACGTTATTAATTAGAATTAACGTCTTTATTAGTGCTCGTCACGCGTAAAGTTTGGCTGCAAGTTTCACAGCACTGCGGGCGGCGTGAATCACGCGAGCGGCGTACCGCGCGGCACTTTGAATTTTCCGTTTCGAATAACGCGACGCGTGCGCAGTGTGAATGTTGCGTGGCCGCGTGGCCGCGTGGCCGCCGTGACGGGACGACGCAGCTCGGACGGATACCTCTGGATACCGCGGTCGCGGTCGTCCGTCGGTTCGGTTTAAAAAACGACCGTTACAAAAAAATCACTTTCCATGAATTCGTCGACGATTGTCATTGGCTTGTTCTTTTCGACCGACGCTACCGCGCGGGGAGGTTGGGTTTTCCTTTCCGTTGTTTCAGTCGTCGTCGGTTAGCGCTTTCGTTTCGTTTCGGGTCCGTGTTTCGAGAATTTTATGCCGACCGCCATTGTCTCGTTTCTCGGTTTCAAAATTTCCTTTCGCGACGATGGTAATAGTATTTATCGACGATAATCGCACGTCTCACGACGGTCGCGTGGGCATAACCAAATTATTCGTCGCTTAAATACTACCGTACCATCGATATCCGATGTTTAACGTGTTTTTCGTATCGTATCGCCGCCGCCGCCGCCGCCGGTGCGCGTACAATTACGCGAGTGTAATGGCCGTCGCCTCCGGATTTTCAACGATTCCGTAGAGGCTCGGACGACGTCTATCCAAGCCGGTAAAGGCTTCGAGTGTGCGTTTTTTAACGTCGTCGTTGTTTCGTATCGCCGCCGCCGCGCCGCCGTCCGGCGCGCGATCCATTACGCGAGTGTAATGGCGGCCGTTGCCTTCGGACTTTCAACGATTCCGTCGAGGCTCGGACGACGTCTTATCCAAGCCGGTAAAGGCTTCGAGTGTGCGTTTTTTGACGTCGTCGTCGTTTCGTATCGCCGCCGCCGCCGCCGCGTCCAGCGCGCGATCCATTACGCGAGTGTAATGGCGGCCGTCGACTTCGGATTTTCAACGATTCCGTCGAGGCTCGGACGACGTCTATCCAAGCCGGTAAAGGCTTCGAATGTGCGTTTTTTGACGTCGTCCTCGTCGTATCGTATTCGCCGTCACTGTCGCGTCACATTTCTTTGCGACAATTCGCGATCTCTCAAAACGGGCCGGCCACAATGGGTGCATCACGTTTGTTCATTAGTGTATTGCGATGCCGTCTCAAAGAAGCCTGATTCGAGGTAGGGTTTATTATTATAGTAATAATATGATTCGTTTGTATATTATGTATTATTCTGATTGCGTCGAACAGCCGACTTATTTATGTCTCGATCATGCCAACTATTATCGAGGCAACATATTATTATTATTTAAGTAGACGATTATTGAAATATTATTATTTATTAGTATATTACACTGAATAATTACTATTCTATTTAACTATTATTGAAACATTATCATCATGATATTTACCGTATTGTATTATCCGTGTGAAACGTTACATTGTAGACAAAAAAAATATTTAAGGTTTTATTTTTATTTTTTTAATTGTAATATGCGCGTATAATCAGTGGCACAACTAGGCTAAATTAGCCCCCAGTGTCATTTTGAAGAAAGAGCCCTATAATTTATGTTTTTTACAATAATATACATTTAATAATGAAATTCAACTTGGAACAGTGTCCATTTATAAACTATTGAGTAGGAAATCTAGTCCTTTTCAGGTGAAAAACAATATCTGGTCTATAAGGTGTCTTCATGATAAAATACATCTTTTAATAATATGATTGCTCTTATATTTACTTCGAAATGTATTCTGTCAGTTGGATAATTACTATGTATATTAAAACCTAATAATAAGAAGTAAAAATAATTAATCACTTATATAATAGGTACTTATATATTAAAATAGATACCTATTAATTTACTATTCAATATAGCCAAAGATAAATATATAATTAGGAATTACATTATACTTTTTACAGTCAATGTTTATTAATAACATTATCTAACCCAGCCTATATTTATTTCATCCAGACTTGCACATTGCTCTTTAGTAAAAATTGATGGTAGGTAGGTAATATAAACGTATTATCTCTACTATAAATGAATATAATTTTATAAAGTAAATAAAAAAAACAAAAAAATTGTCATAAGTAAATAGAAACTCATAAATGAATAAAAAATATAATAATTTAATATATTAAGTATTTAATTTAATTAAAAACAATCTAGTGTATTCAAAATTAACAATGTATGAAAAATATATGAAATTAAATAAAAACTTGGCCTGAAGTATAAGTTTTGGTTTGTAATATACTGTAATACACAGTTTCGATTTCAATAATTATTGTTTTATTATGTATTTATTTTACATTGTTAATACTTAATTGTGTATAGCCAGTTGTATTTGATATATATTTTACTAAATATACTCTAATTTTCGATATGAAATTCAATCAAAGATTGTCATTAAAATAGTGCTCTATACCTACAAAAATGTCCACATCAAAATGAACGTTGTAGGTAGTACAATCAATCATGTATCAATTGATATAATTCCAGTATCTCACGCAAATCATGAAGAAAGTGTAAAATTAATTTAAGTACATTTTGTTCTAAGCCCATCGGGTTATGAAAATAACAATACAACATTTTTGTTGTAAATTAAAAAAAAGTCGGCCGATTTAATATTTTGAGTGAGATACTTACAGGACTCGCAGGGTGGAGTTCAATATTATTTACGTTATAATTAACATATTCGAAATGTATGGATTCTATTGTAGTCGAATCTTTAAATGTTTCTATAAATTAAACGAAACCAAAGGAATATATTTTTTTTAATAACGTTTGGACTATGAGCTGTGTATGTAAAATATGTATACAAATACAATAATTATTGTAAAACGTCAATTTATTATTTATATTTATACTATCATGGTTTGTTGACCCGATTTAATCGAAATTATTTAATACAGCATGACTCTTGTGATACGACCGCACGTGATGAAAAAACTAGGAGCACATATTGATTTTATTAACATAATTTCCTATAATATACTACAGATTATATTTAATATTTTCGGTTCTATTGTTTTCATTGACAGGGCTTCGACATTTCTATACTGAACAGTTTTTTTTTCGACGAAACCTAATACTCACGAACTTATAATCACCCAACTCTATTTTAATGCCGATATTACATTACACGATTTTTAATATATCCTAGTGCCGTAATACAATTTAGGTTCAATTTCTAAACGACCTCATCAAATGTCTCATACGATGTATTAAATTCAACTCGTTCGTGTCAATAGATCGAGTGCAAGATAAACATCATCACTATTATACTGTTTAAACATCTCTTCAACTGTATTTATTGAGTTTTATTAGCTATTCTCGAATGTTAATGTTTTTGGACACTTATTAACAATCAATTAAATCGTTAGTCGTTCGTTTTTTATTACCGTTTTAAAACTGTTTGAAATGTGAATAAAAACGAATAATGAACTCTAGGTATTTCTACGCGCAACCGTTTTTTTTTTAAATTATAAATAAAGTATTAACCAACGTTAATTTCAGTAGGCGTGTACGAATTGAGACCGACAGTTTTATTTGAATTTAATGTAATTCGTTTTAACGATAACAATGAGAAGAGTCATTTTTACATGCGCCCTTTATTTAATGTTTATATTTTATAATATTTCTACGGATATAAACACTTTATACGTATATATTATGGTATATTGATATTATTCTATTAGGCACTGTTTTGTAGCCATTATTTTTCAAATTATTCACCCGATATTTTTTTCCCATTAGTTTATAAATAAAAAAAAACATTATATTGTCTCTTTACGGTCTATAATATTCGTTTTCAAACAAAAATTATTTATATTCATAATTCATTTCAGAAAAATAGTTTATATCGTATATATATTAGTTATATTATATTATAACCTATATAAATTATAGTGTTTGCACCTATACTTTATATCTATATCGAGTAGACGGTTATATATAGCGGGTGGTTGGCTAAGAGAACAGTTCGGCGTACGTGTGTCTGTAAGTTCTAATAATATACAAATATATATATAATTGTATTAAAACGCGTACAATAATATCACGCGGATGAGAATTCCATAGTTTATGACGTCGGAAACGGCTTTTAATAAATATTATACATGTTATACGTGACCGATAATAGTATCCTATTACATAATAATAATTATAATATTAAAAAATGTTTTCAAACGCTTCGCGTGTGTGTCGTATTAATTATAATGAACTACAGCATAAATATGATAATATGACGTGTACAATCTCAGAAATTTCATCTTCAAATAATTATGATTCATTGTGTTTTACATTACTCTGATGTTCCGATGTATTTATATAGTCAGTTTCGATTATTATTTAACATTTTATAAAGGGACAAGTGAAATTTCGAAAACTCGGACCGAAACGAAGAGTATTGACATTTTTTATAACTCACTTTTACAGACATAATGAAATACGATTATTTCCGATTCTCAGATATACGTTGACGATTAATAACCGCCGTATTATAGTTTTTTTGAACTGTTTTGCATTACACGGTGGCAAATATTCGCAATTAATTAATACATTTTATTATCGTCGTATTCAAAAATACAGTACTCAAAGCGTTTTTCAGTCAAATTGGGTTTAAAAACTGAGTTGATGATTCCGAAAAAAATCGAATGCGTCGCGGGTATCGTGGTAACCATGGCAATGAAAGACGCGACGGACCCGACGGACGTCGCGATATAACGATAATCGATTGTGTCACACAAGACACTAAGACAGGAGCCTCTATAGTATGCCGTAACTAGGGTTTATGCACTACGCCCCGTGGCCAAAAAAAGATATGTTTTACATTATAGGTCTTGAAAAAGTTTTAATTTGTAAAAATCAGTTATGGTGGGAGACACGCTTGTCGTTGGCACGTGGTGGGACCCTTGTTCGTAACTCCCGATTACGATTCGATTTAGTCGATTTTGTTTACACCGCAATACTGATTTTCCGTCATTAGAGTCGGGAGATTTGTACGCGTTTTCATCTTTTTGTCGACTCGATTCGAAGATAATACGAAACGTCGACGGTTTGTTTAGGAGAGTTCGCAAGAGGAACACGAAAAGAATACGATATTTAAACGCATTTTATGGGGGGAAAATGTATCGATGCATATTGTTGTTTTAAGTTTTTCGAGTGCATACGATTCCGGACGTCAATCGTCACCTTGGCCATACTTATGTACCAACAAGTAACGAAACTACTGATCTAATAGGTACCTATTATCAAGCGCCGTCACTGGGCAAAAATACGCGCACGCATGTGGCATGTCACTATCGCGCTACACATTCATAGGCGTAATTTGAATATGTTTTTTTACATATGATATGATATGTCGATGTGCATACCATCAACTTAAATTAATACCGTCTACAGTGTTAGATTTTTGGGTGAGGCAAGGGAGACGGTGTCACACTTGAATTTTTGGAGTAATCCCAAATGTTCTACCTTATTCGTATTTTTATTTTTTTTTTTTAATCGACCATTAAACGTATCGCCGAATAAATCAAATGAAATTTAGGAAACATTTTGTTCGTCGTCTGTGATGATAAAATCGATGCAGTCGTGTGCAAAGTTCAAATAAAGAAAAGAAGTGAGCTCGGTTGTTATTGTAACACCGCCCACAACCTGGTAATCAATTAGGGGTGAGGTAGATAAGGATAAGGACGAAAAACGTTGATTTTATCTAATCAGTGTTTATCGTTTCAGTTTTGTTGCATGCTTGGTTGCAACGGTTTTAAGATCTCGAAGCTCGGTGCAATGAACCGCTCGTTTCTTTACTTATTCATTACACCGTATTTTCCCGAATAAAATTATCGAATTACCAGGCGAACACAAATGAAATCGCCTTTTCGATATAAATTTGTCTCGCCCTCTTGAACTTTCATAGTGGCGAAGGGAGCGATCGCGCGTTCTCGCCCCCCGCCGTCAATTTACGCCTAGGTACGGTGCGTTGTCGCACCGAAAACAACACAATATATGAACGTGAAAACGGGTACGCGTCAGGTGTAGTACGGGTATTTATTTATTTATTATTCGACGGTTCAACCACCTTTCGTTTCCGCTTTCACTTTTGCGCGCGCCCGCTCCGGCACGGCGGAAGCGCGTACGCGACTAAAACGTTATTCAGACGGCGCTACCGAGTACGCGTATTATTATTATTATTATGACGTGTCGGTATGATATTATATTTTACTATATAATAACCGTACATTGTACGTAATAAGTCCGTTCTTAACTCGTCGTCGACGGCGGCGGCGGCGGTGGCGGCGGCGGTCGCCATGGTTACAGCTGGATCCGAGCGGCAGATTTGCGATAGGTCCGGGACCGACGGCGGCTGCTAAAGCGATGATCGGTCTGTGCGGCGGCGGAGGCGGCGGCGGACGAGTGGTTTTCGGCGTGGGCGAAGGGACGGGTGGTTGCGTGAGTGCGTGCGCGCTCGGAGGGACGGTCGGTGCGGGCGCGCGAAATCGAAGTTTCCCGAACGTGAACTTCGACCCGACCGCGTCTGCGAAGGGCGGTGGCCTCTGTGGCAGTGCGTCTGGCCGTGAAAGGGTTGCTCGGCGCGCGCGGGCCCGGGTTACTGAACTTGAAAATAACGCGTGCATTACCGGCGTCGCGCACACGACGTATTCGTAATAATAGTAATAATAATAATAGCCCGGCCCGTTATTATCGTCGTCGTCGTCGTCGTAGTCGTAGTCGTAGTCGTCGACGCGATCGCCGACGGCACACGCGAATCGTTAACGAAACAGTATCGCTAAAAACGCAATGTCTCGGCCGTTTTTTCCGAATTTCACCGCTCCGCCGGCGTCACGTTCCGCCGGCATCCCGCCGGGCGGCGTACGTTATTAATGCTGCCGCGGGATCATGTGCTGTCGTCGTCGTTCCGATATCGCCGGCGCGGTGAGTATACGAAAACCATTTTGCACGCTCTATACCAGTGATCTCAAACTCAAATTATCATCTACGGGCCACATATATTTTTTCAAAAAAAGACACTAAAAACTGTCTTTATTAAATTAACATTTTTACAATTTTTTTCGTATATTTTGTTCAAAATGTATTTAAATTGCGGGCCACGTGGAAAGGGTACGCGCGGGCCACATGTTCGAGACCACTGCTCTATACGATACAATATTATATTTAATAACCAATATTTTTATTTTCGTGTCCCGTAATTCCAAACGTTCGAGAGACGTGTTCTCTGCGCGTCCTCTTACTTTTAATTTTCAAATCACGTCGCCGTTGGGCTTATAAAAAATGACGATTTTATTTTTTATTTTTTTCGCGTCACGTCAAATACAGTACACCGCACTGATTTCGTATGGTTTCGAATGACCATTTCCGGCACGTGTCCAAGTATTATTAATAGTATAGATACGTCTCTCGTCTCTCTTATATTCGCTATACGCGCGTACTGTACGTTATGAAGCGGCAAGTTATAATAATAAGCGCGTATGAATTTCTTTTCCTCGAGACGATTCTGTTAATTCGTGTTACCTACGCAATTCACGGCTTATTATTATTATTGTACACGGCGTACACTGACGTTAATTATTAAGTATCACGACTGTAACTTATTGCGGGTCACGAGATTGTTGCGTTGGTTTTGAGTTTGAGTTTTAAACATTGCGCGTACCGTAATTTATCGATTTATAATAATTACTGTACTAATTATTTTTCCTTATTTGCACGATTTAATTCCTATCTACTTAGAGACATGCTGATTTATTAAAGTTAAGCTATAGTTCGTATACAGGTATTGAACAGTATGACGAGCATTGTTTGCTTTATGAATTTAAATCATAAGTTTTTTTTTTTTTCCATTCGTTTACGCGTTGAATTTATACAAATAATTTAATACTTTTGATACACGATTACTGGGTTGAGAAATAGCAGTAGACAATATTAACTTTCAGAAAATATTAACAAATGCGCTAAAGGTTCTTGAAAAACTTAACGGCATGTCGTTCAAGCATAACTTAAATAATATTGCTCTGCTTCTTCGTTCTAACGCTGCGGTTAAAGATCTACTCTTTTCGACGCCAAACTTTTGTTCTCTCGCGAACACGTAGTCGTTCTTCCTAACCAACAGTGTTTTATATAATGGCAATCCTATCGATAGTGACTTATTGATCTCTGAAATTTCTTTGTTTTTCAATTCCGTATTGTCGTCTTTACTTTTAATATTATCGTATAATAATCGAACTGATCTTTTGTTATTTCTGATGTTCTATTTTTAGTTCTATTTCGTTCTATTTTGTATAACATTTCGTACTGTAGACACTGTTTTTCTTATTATGTAATTATAAGACATTATAATTATTATTAAGACATTATATTATTATAGGACATTCGTTCTTTAGCTATTAATATATAAATAAATATACCGCATGACTTGACTTTCATCATGTACATGTAACGCATTTTTAACATGCAAAATTAAACGATATCAAATTTTTTCCTTATCTCCGAGGAGAGGTTAGGTATATTTATTTAAATATGTTGACTATTGAGTATACATAGGTAATAGTTATGTTTTACAGAAGATTAAAGTTTGATTAGGTAATAACACATATTTAATATCAAATGTATTAATATTATAACCATTGCACACGTATTTTAAATGATTATTATCTCGTGAATAAATAAATATTTAAATTTATTAATTGAAACAAAGAATCGTTTAATGGCTCAAGCATTTTAGTACTAATCAATCTACGATATCGAGATTATTTTTTGAAATATATCATTATCACAAATTATTTCCATTGTCATATCCAAAACGTGGAGCTCACGCAGATAGAAATAGGCGGTAACGTATTAGTTAAACATTTTTGAATCCGCTGATATAACAAACTACTCATGAATTGAAATTTAATATGATCTAATGGCATAATGTATTTCTTAGTAATGGTCATGAATTTAGGACAACATACGACGTGAGTAACAAGCACTACGTATAGTGTAATGGGTTTTGCATGTGTCGCTGTAGGATAAGGATGATGTTCATTACTAAGCGGATAAAAATGTATATGATTATTATACCTTGATTTGACCTTCTTTCGTAGTAGTTATTGTAAGATTTTTTTTCTATTGGCCTATACGAATAATTTGCATTTAACACACATTTTATTTGTAAATCTATTTTTTATTTATTAAAATATTGCTCTGACAATCATTTTATGAATCGGATACATATATTTTGTATACACACACACACATATATATACAATATATAAATATAAATCAAAATATATTTAATAATTATGAATAAATAACTATTATTTCATTAAGTTTATTAGATTTTATAGGTAACAGTAAAAATTTAAATAAAAATCTATAGAGGTTAATTTGCATCATACAGAAATAATTAATTTCATAGTGTTTATTATATTATTATATATCTATAATATACATAATATATTGTATGTGAAGAGACCATTAACGTTTTTTTTTAATAACTAAACAATCAGCAGGTATTCAGTCATACATAATCTTTTACGACTTTGATCATTACTAATTTTTATCGCTGATTTAACTTATAAACATAAACTAATGTTTTATTTAAATCTATTTTTAAATTTATTATTATTTTTATTTGCCTGTATTATAGCAGAATAATAATTGAATGAGATTCACATTATTTCCTCATACTTTATTCAGTTTTTAGTTATCGTTGTAAAATATTTTTTCGGCACGCTAATTATTATTGTAGGCAGAAAAATTATACATATAGTTTGTCGTAGATATGTCCTGAACATTTCGTTTGAATGATACCTCCATAAATACGTTGACATTATAATTATATTAGGTTTTTAATTTTTTAATTTTGAAACTAATTACATCTAGTTGACGGTCGGTTCGTGTTTTTATTTTATTTTTGAGTATTGTTAACAACAAAGAAACGATGGAGAAAGAGAGAGAGGGAGTGAGCAAACTATTTATAATGGTAATTAAAACTTCCGGTGAGCGAACAGTTGGATAACGGATATAATGTAGGATTGAGTACCTTTATAATTTTAATTTGTTACCTACTGTATAGAGTTTGTGTGTGTGTACTCATTTATAGCCTTTACATTATTACTTTGTTTACCGGTCTCAGATTTATATTGTTACCTCTGTACTCAAAACATTTGAACAATCTTGTTCATCCTAAACTCGTGGTTATTATGATATACCTATAGTTTCTCCATTCGTTTTTTTTTTCAGTAGCATTTAACAATGTATACGTAGTGTTGAAACTCCTTTATCATTGACATTCTAGAAGCCATCAAATAGAATTAATTTTTTGAGGTTTTGTCTCCTATCTTTATGGCTCATATGTAGCCATAAAGTTATATATATAACTTTATGTTACGTCTTTTTGAAAATTTTACGGTATTGTTGAACGCAGGGCGTAAAATTAAATTAAATTTTTAAGTATAACTACTTGAAAACTTTAAACTACGTCAAAGGCGCTCCTCTTTCGGTTAAAAAATGTTATGAAAATAATTTACACGAATACAAAAATCTGTCTGTCACCGAGATGTAATTAATTTTAAATAAATCTACCACTTTGTATTTACTACTATTCTTAATATTCCTTGGAAATTGATGAATATATTGGACATAAGTATATTATACACATATTATTAACATTTATTATTTAAATTTTGATCATTGAATCCGATTAAAACACTTCAAATCAATAATAATAACAGCCGGAAAATATATTCACATAAATGTTTATTTATACTGTTTATTAGGCTGTATATTTTTATGCATATATTTTTATTTTAAATCTGTTTGATTTTAATAGTTACAGTTACACTCGGATTTATTGATTACGCAGCCACAATAGAAATCCTGTGAAATTGTTTAGTTTCCATGTTAGCCGATAGATAGTGCTCCCAGTTAAAATTATCATAATGTTATACTATACTGTGTTTCGATTTTTACACACATAATATATTAAAAAACAAATATAATTTGAATTAGTATGATTAGTATTGTTAATTTTAGCCAATGTATAGTTCATTAACTATTGTGCAGTTTATCACCGCCGCTAGATTTTAGGTTTTAATAGGGAAATTAATACCAAAATTCAAGAGGGATAACGATGAAAGCTTTATTAAAAGTAAATTCTGTGTAGACAGAGTTTAGGCGTGACTGCGCTTGACTATAAAATATTAAAATATTATTACAATATTGTTAGCATAAATATGTTTAATTTATACAACGATTATTCGATGCGACTGTTGTTATTGATCATTCAATCCTACGCGTAATTCAATTTTATTAAATCTCAAGTCTGTTATCGCCAACCTATGACAAACGATTAGATATATGTTTTGATGCATTAACGTGAACTTGTTTATTGACTTTTCTACAGTAGTCTACAGAGTGTTCTACGAGTATTTACCCCGTCGGAAGTAATACTAGGAGGGAAGATTAATCCAAAAATTTCTCTCCATTTCTCATTGAATCTCTAAATCGTGTTGTGTGGGACACTCTTTATAATATACACATATGCTCGTAAGTACACGTATGTACAAGATGTCCCACGAAAATTCACCTCACCCGGGAAAATTAATAGTAAAAAGCAGGACCCGTAGCTATGCCTCATCAGGGACGGGACATCACTAAAGATGAGACTCCTGGACAATATGACAGTGGTTGAAGATTTAAGGTATTCATGATATCGATAAAACGTAGTGTTCATAATATGTATTTTACTAATTTACCCGTTGAGAAGAGTTTATCACTATAGTGATTGATTATTTTTCGTGCTGCCTATGGCGAATTTTATCCGACTTCAAAAAAAGGGAGCGATTTAAAATAGTAATTCTACCTCACCCCGAATTACATAATTGACGCTACCCAACTAAAACATTGAAAAACGTCATGCCCCATATTGTTTACAAAAATATTCATCGAAGAGTTCGGCTAATTAAAGGGGCTAAAACCATCGGACCATTCTTAATATCGATGGCACTATACGTTTGAATTTACTTTCCAGTTTGTCAGTAGTGATGTTTCTTCGAGTGATATTTGTCATTGTGATTTCCGCATAGGATTTAGAAATTTGTCTAAAAATCAAACGAGCATCGAAGCCGTTCGATTCGATTATACCAAAGCGTCGAAAACCAATAGTAATATTAAGGCCTCAAAATCGAGGCGGCTGATGAGGTGTAAAATCCCCGCGAGTGCGCGGTCGTAGTCGTAGACGACCCCATCGCGAATTCGATCTCGCGACGTCTTGGGCCAAATTTAAAAAAAAAGTCCCGGGGGAATGGGCGAGGGGCGATCGCGCCCTATCGTCTCGAGACCGCCGAACGGAAGGGTAAATCTAATAACTAAAATATCGTTGTGGTGCAGCCGCGGCGGCGGTGTCGCGCCACATTCTCGAAGAAAAGTGTGCGTGTATTTACGCGTTATAACGGTTGCGTAACCGACGCGCTGTATACATGTGTATATTATGCACACGGCGGCGCTCACATATGTACCGTGTGTGTGTGTGTGTGTGGGTACTACCTATACGGTTTTTTTTTATATTTTTTTTTTTTATCGTTCATTATCTGCACAGCGACAGGTGATATTATGCACGTATAAAATATGTACGCGAGCGCGCGCGCGTCTGCGTGTGTGTGAGTGTGTGTTCGCGCGCGGAGGAAGGGGCTCGAGCACGACCGAGAAAGTTGGCGAGTCCTTGACGCGGTCAATCCACTCGGTTGGCGAATGTGGGTCACGCGCGGTTCCCGCGACCCTTCCCGCACTGCCGCGGCTCGTCATTCGCCACCAATGTACAACTGTGCATGTACGCGCGAGGTCGTCACCGTCGACTCGCGCGCGCGCGCGCGCACGCTTGTGTGTGTGTGTTTTTTAGCCTGTGTGTGTGTGTGTTTTTTAGCCTATGTGTGTGTGTGTTTTTTAGCCTGTGTGTGTGTGTATGTTTTTTAGCCAATGTGAGTGTGTGTGTGTGTGTGTGTGTGGTCGCGTAATGTGCGTGTGCGTATGAGTGCTGCCAACAATGACGGTATTTTCGACGCGTACAAAGGTCTGCTCTGTCTCTTCATCCGTCGTGTTTATTATAATATACCATAGTATTTAGTATGTGTGTGTGTGTGTGTGTGTTGGCCGATGGAAAATGTTATTGTGACCGAGAGATCTATAAAAATAAATACCACATACATAGGTGTATATATATACACCGTAATAACGCGTGAGTGATGTGCGTAGTGCACGGCGTTTCCGATCTGAAATAATAAAAATAGGTATGATTTAAAATCCGCGAATAAACACGTTGTTTGCGGCGCGACAGATAAGTCCGAAAAATACGTCCTTATGCTCGTCTAACGAGCATTTACATTTGTGCAGTCTGGATTTGTAATTTTTAGGTATTTTCGCGTCGACGCGTCGGTAAGACAAAGGATACGACTCGCACTATATAATACGTATTACACTACGCGTATTATACCACCGCTCTATTTTTCTCTTATCCTGGAAGAACACTTTCTCCGTTCAAAGGATTTTCAACAGTTATTGTATCTACGAAATCACCGTGTTCGGCGTTTTCAAATTCGTATTCAAACGGTGATATCATTGAACCGACATCCGCCAGTCGATTGAGTAATCTTTCCGTACGATTTTAACGCTACGAATTTTCAGTGTCATTTTAAGTCGAGTCGTTGCTAGTGTGACAGTGCGTGTACGTATATGTGTATATTATTATTGTTCTAGAAAACGGCCATTTTACGTAATTGTTTTGATTTTCATCAAATTATTCAATCGGATCTGATGACAGATTGTTTATACATTTTTTTTTTTTATATCACATGAATTGAATTCATACGCAAGTATGTGATGTGTTGTGATTTTATATTGAAGTTACGTTTTAGAAATTAATGTATACCTACGCACTTTCAATAATATGTTTTTCGAAATTTGTAGCTATTATTTGAAATTGTTTGATCAGTTCAAGTCTTATTTCCAAACACTTTGGACGAAAGATGTAAAAATACTTATTCACTTGCTATTTTCATCATTGGTTTATTATATTATATGGATATGTTATAAGAGGGGAAAAATATATTTTTTTTAGTAGACCTAATTTAAGACTCTGCAGAGTTGAGTCAGTCAATAATATTGACCTTGAGAACGAAGTAGGACACAAGCATTAAACATAATTTTCTCGAATTCGTTTACTATTCTTCTATTGTAGAACTATTCTGTGTGAAAAAATCATATTTTTTTCAAATTGTTTCTAAAACGATCACTCTGCTTACGGAACGTTGATGTCAATACGTCAGTCGCGTAAAGGTTTGTATTATTCGAAAAGACTATGTGATATAACGAAGTGTGATAAGAACATGAAAATAAATAATAATTGTGTTATTGTTAATAATTTAAGTAATAAAAAAATAAAATATTTAGAGAACTGTAATTATGTGCAAAAACATTACGAAAAAAAGAGAAAGCTTGGAATATGTAATATAACTGAGAGTGACGCTTTCCGTAAACGGTTGGTTTAATGCCACTGTCAACAAACCGGTTCGACGTTCGCTTTTGTTTGTCAAGGACATGAAACAATAAAGTGTGCATAATATTCATACGTACACACGTATATAAATATATATATATAAATGTGTACGTGTGTGACCACATTTACTATAATAATTATTAGGAGAAAGATGGTTGCCAATAAATTTATGAATTTCGTTGCATTTTGACAGATGTTGGTTGTATGAATTTCACATTTAATTAAAAAAATTGTACATCATTTATTATTGTCACGAAAATGGTATACTACACACTTAGATAAATATAGTAATAGGAGGTACATTAATAATAATTAGATGTGTCCGTTCGAAGCATTTTAAACATTTTACAATATAATTAAGTTTTTAAATAAAATGTTCAAAACTATATTAATCAAAAATAGTTTGGACCACAATAATTTATGGCCATATTTATTAAACGAATTTTAGTAAAATTTCATATTTCTTACTACGCTGAAAAGTCATTCGTTTAACGATGATTAAATCATTTGGATATTAGAAGTAAAGCTAAAGCAGATTTATACTATCGTAATAAACGCGGTTAATTTACTATGACTATTGTTATTGAGTTATAAAAATTATTTTAATCATAAATAGAACCCACTAGGATTTTTTAGAATAAAAATCTTGTTCGTTTTGTTTTGAAAGTCACGATAAATTTACAAATTTTCAATCGGTGGTGTAAGTGAAATATTTTGAGTCATTATAACTTCTCGGCAAGTATTTCGTTACACGCGTTACATGATTTCTACAGTTTTCTACATTTCCATGAGTGAATTGCTCGTTTTACTAGCAAAAACAGTCCTTAATCTTTATTTTTCCTTAACTATTGAAATTAACAAACGTCTTTTATTTTATTACGTTAAGGTATCTACTAAAAATAGTGTTGACATAATTACACAATTAAAACTGACATCGCGACTCGCAAATCATACGATTTTATAGTAAATACATTTTGAAAAAATTATGTTTCGCGTTTACATTAGTCAAACATGTTTTATTTCGAACAATTTACACGAGTTTTCACGAAGATATTATTGATTTATAAGTTTTTTTTTTTATTTACTTTCCGATCGAAACGGCGATATATTTTACTTAAACGTCGATAATAATTTGAAGGTTTTAGCTATACGGTAAAATGATATGATAAATTGGTGTTTGTTATTTCGATTTAGTTCACGTTAAGGCAAGCTATAATTTATATTTGCTAAAAAACAAATGAATCAACGGTGTATATAATATTTGTGAGTAATTATTTTTTAAATGAGTCACGCGCTTACTAATTTTGTACACAAATGCCCGCGATACATTATTCATAATATACTCGTATATATTAAACTTAATATTCGAATCGTACCAGCTCGTTAAAAATTAATCGAAGTCGATTTTTTTTCGAAAAGTTTTTACATTTATTTCCTCTAAAACAATTCAAACCCATGCCGATATAAAGTTATTTGTATTAGATTTCCGTTATAATTTTATTGTGCGCGTGTATCGACGTCGTTATGCAGTAATGAAAAAAAAAAAACGAAAACTAGTATAGCTAGTATAGGTATAGTCGCGGCACGCGTTTAGAAGGGGAATTTCGGATTAATGTTTATGCTGAAGTTGCCCATTCCGCGCAGCAAAAACTTCGGAATAGAAAGTGAAATCTGCAGGTGTATCGGTTCGTTGACCTCAACACGCCAAGACCCCTGCCGACCGCGAACTCGTGCAAGAACTAATATCGCGTTACATAAAACTCGATTGTAAAAAGGAAGAACGTTACTGTGAAAAAAATATTCATCAAGGTTTTATATATACCTGTATAATAGCCGACAGCGGTTATATAAAAGGTTGAATGCAAATGCGTTATAATTGTTGACGATTTGTGCAATTCTGTTGGACGAAAATTCTTCGGTTTTCGTTTTTCTACTGCACCGTGGAGAATGACTTGTGGTGGATGCGCTTATTCGACGTTTAACTAATTAAAATGCACGCGACACGAATTTCACCGTCGCCGCAGAGACGAGGCGGTGCACACGAGTTGTTGTAATGAATGCGCCTGCTCGTTTTTAACAATCGCTGTAAATTAATAATAGTCATTAAAACCGTTCGCGTATATCCCCATATGAAAACCGTACTGTGTTCGAATTTTTATCTTTAGAAACAATATCGTTTAATCGCGGATTCGTGAAGTTTCGCAATTTTCCCCGGGTGTATTACCGAATTTCAAGTGTCTGATTCTGGTATTCATTGCAGCGGACCCTTTCATCAAAGAACCCTCTTTGCAGCGAAACACCATTGGCAAGGACACAAAGGTCCCTTGTTCATCAAGGAGGCACTCTTAACAGAGTCTGGCTTTTAAATTTAAGCTCTAGGTATATATACATATCCGTGTCTGAGTGTACATATATATACATATGTATGTGTAATGTGTATGTGATGTATATGTATATAAACCGTGTACATATATTTTTTTTTGTTTCTCAGATTAGAGACGTAGATTTCAGACATTTTTAATTATTACAGTAAAAAAAAAAAAAAAAAGACCGTAACTAAAATGTGTATAAGTAATTAAAAAAACCATATTATAATCATTTTTTTTTTTTTGTATCTTTTGTGCGAGCTCTCGGTAGTAATATGACTTTCGGTCTTTGGATGCTCGCGGAGTTATAAAATCGTCATATTTTCTATACATTCGTGGTTGACTGTGTAAAATACATCTCAAACTCGCAAACAATAATTCGTATATACAATATATATTTCGAGTTTACGGTAAAATATTATGGAAATAATATCCGGCGCGGGTTGCTGCGCATTGTTGTGTGTTTTTGATTCACCGGACGAACAGAACAGAACACATTGTTGTATACTTTTTCGTACGGTTGCAATCAGTGGCGTACACGTTTCAAAAAACCGTATGGGGGAAATATGTTGCGCCGTGGAAATTCCGAAACAACGGCGTGGGTAATCGGCATCGCGTTAATTAAATTAAAAAAATAACGAATCGGAAAAGGGTTACAAGACGGTTGAAAGAACGCGAACACAACGCGTAATAATTATTTATATCGTCGACGTTTAGAAAAAAAATAAAATAAAAAATATACTTATTGAGAATATTTAATGATTAAAATATTTAATTTCGCTTCATAGTGTTTCGTACGTGCAATAAGTAATAACGTTTTAAAATTTAAACACGAATAATATTTAAATACACGTAGTCTCTTTATCAACAAGACGGTTTGTGTGCACGGTGTCGAGTGGTGAACGGATTGTTTTATCGGCGTTACCGATTCGGTAAAATCGGATGATAGGTGGAGGACGGGGGGGGGGACTTTGCTCTAGATGATTAGAGTCGGTACCATCGCGGCGGTCGTTCGAACGATAACAGCGTAATATAATATAATGCCATCGCCGGGCGTAATTATTATAATTGTACCGTTGGCTTCGGTCGCCGCGACAATGCACGCGCGAAATAATAAGGAATATAACGGTCGTATTTTTTGTGGACTCTTCAATTGTGTTTGCGATAGCGATTTAATCGCTCCGGGAAACCCTTTTGATCGTCGATCGCTCAAGTGAAGTGTAAATCGTGATAAACGTCCCCCCGCCCATACATACGGGGCGTTTTTTCTTCCCCCCCCCCTCCCGCGCCAATGACTCTTTTTCTAATTTATTCTTTTGAAATCCGATTTTCGAATCATACGCGTTACATAACATAATGCGTTTTTTCATAATATTTGATGCGCTCGAGCTCAAGACGCATTTTTTCTCACGTATTCGCAAAACTCCAACGAGTGTCGATTGTTTTGAAAAATGTTCAAAGTCGATTGGAAAAAAATGTGTTACATAATCGAATACAGACATCTGATGCATGATCGATGAATGATAATAATTCAATAGAAAAAAACATTCTTAAAGGTAATAATATTCGTTTTTATTATGACAGACGGTGACAATTAATTTCGTAATTTCCCAGAGAAAAGTCGAGTAATCTGAAAATACGATTATTGTGTTTCTGATTATGGAAAAATATTGAAAATCGATCGTAAATATAATTCTGTTTGTCTGAAACGCACGGGCAACGAACGAAATCCAAACCGTCGCGATAGAGGAAAAACGTCGTCAGTGGCGGAGGGGGAGGGGCGAACACGATTGACTGCGCCTACCCGGGGCGCGCGCGTACCCTGTAGTTCACGGCGCGATGTTGCGCGCGTGCCGAGCAAATCACTCGAAAAAAGTCGGTCGCGCGAGGAGGATAAAATCTGACGCGTTGGTTACATAAAAGAACAAAATGTGTGGCGCTGCCGACCGTACGGGCGTTTGCGAAACGACGAGTTAAAACGTGAGCCGTTCGTTAGTTTGATAAGCCGAGTGAAAAAAAAAAAACCAACACATAATACTTATTTATTATGCGTTTATATACGTATAAACAATATTACGCCGACCACTGTTATTAATCAGTGCATATTATTATCACTGTTATGTGTGTAATGTGTGTGTATACGTATACGTATATTATGTTTTTACCCGGTGCGTTTGAGCCTGAATGGACTGACCGGTGTCAAGAGTTTGATGACCCGAAGTGTATATATATCGTACGTATCCCGCGGGCGGAGGTGGCGGCGGCGTAGGTACCAGCATCGGGTGAAAGCGGTGAGCCTGCACATTTCGCGTACATAATGCCAACAACGATTACGCAATGTTGTTCTTTTCCCCCGTCTTTTTTCTCTCTTCTTTTCGATTTTTCATCTCGTTTATCCGTTCTGTCTGTCTGTCCGTCTCTCTCTCTCTCTCTCTCTCTCTCTCTCTCTCTCTCTCTCTCTCTCTCTCCCCCCGTGCGTGGCTCGCACAAATATATAATAATACGTCTTCTCGTTTCTTTTATTTTATTACTACTGTAACGCCACGTTGTCGTGTACATAAATTATTATTATTATTTCGCCGAGTCCGACCGACAATCGCTTCGCGCGCACGCTGCCGTCAGCCTATAGGACGACGACGACGTTTCCTCGTCGCCGCCGCCGCTGTCGCCGCTCTTCTCCGCGGCGGCGGCGGCGTCCGTACGTTGACCCAAGCCGAGGCCCCGTTACTCGCGCATTTTATAGAGTTCCCATTGTTCGTGCCAACACGCCGCCGTCGCCGACGACGATTTGTTGTGCGGGCGAGAGAAAGAGCTCGCGAGAGAGTACGTTTTATATATATAATATATATGTATATATTATAATTATTTACTCCGTAATAATCGTAATGTTTTAAACGCTTGTATTATCGAATTTGCGCTTTTATATACACGACGCGCGTCGTTCGACGGGGAGAAGGAGAGAACGCGTGAAAATATTATAATAATAATAATAATATGACATTACCGTTGCATCGTATACGCGAAACGACGTCGGCGCGCCGTCGTTACGTCATCGCGCAGCAGTCGTTAAACAAATAGATTTCGAAGAAAGTTTACCGTACATACATATATCGGTGTACAAAACGAGTGCGTGAGCATTTTGTCTATATGCGCCACGGTGGTGTACAGGTACGCGCGTCGATCGGTAGGGTCTGTCACCCTCGCCATACCCCGTTACGGAAACCCTATCGAATTCCCTCGCCCCCTACCCCTCGAACTCTGCGTGTTTTTCGTGAACACGTTTACCCCGTGTATATTATTGCATTATATACAAACGGGAATATCGAAATTAATAACGCTTCGGTTTCGTATACGGTCTATTATTTTCTCTCGCCGTGTACGATTATTATAGACGAATACGCGCTTTTAAATCGCAAAACGCGCCGACGACGCTTATCGAACGGTAATAATGCATCGGACTAGACGTCGTTACTTCTACCACGACATCATCATGCTCTCGCCGAGAACGTGTTTGAGAAGACGTGTGCATTTTTCATGCGACCAAAGGCACATGCCTTAATGGTCACATGCACGTACATTAGTGTATAGCGTGTAATTATAGTGCTACTAAATTAGTAATTACGCCGTGTATTTGGCATTGAGTACTGACACGGTAAAAAAGAAGGACATCTGTACTGCATTTTAGTGTTTCAAATGGAATTCGTCGACGGAGTAGAGGAATAGGAAGGCGCTCCGGATAGGCATTTATACTACACCGCCGTCTTGATTTTGTTGTTATTTAAAAAAGGTCCTAGTATATACTCGCCTCTCGAGTAGTATACTCACACGCGTTTTTCTACTGTCATATAAA
Source organism: Drepanosiphum platanoidis (assembly GCA_948098885.1). Classification (NCBI taxonomy): domain Eukaryota; kingdom Metazoa; phylum Arthropoda; class Insecta; order Hemiptera; family Aphididae; genus Drepanosiphum; species Drepanosiphum platanoidis. The sequence goes on along the minus strand of OX402529.1, from coordinate 25,580,973 downwards.
ACAAAAAGAAAATCGAATTACAAAATAATTATTCAGCACGTTATGCGCGCGACTATTGTATTACGTTGTCAGAGTTGATGTATCAGTAATTATTATTGTCTACAAGATGTAGCGAACGTATCGACGTTATAATTTCTAATACGAGCTCACTCGTCTCGGTTTAGTGCAATATATAAACGTTAATGGATCTAACTTTTCGGCAATAACACGGTTTGTTTTCCATTTGAAATGTTTTCGAACGTGCGCGAACAATCCGCGGAAGTTTATTTACCGGCCACGTTTTTTGTAATGAATACCCATGCCGCCACGGTCGTGGAAATGTGTCAATCAATATATAATATACAAAACAAGATGAGCGTAATCGAACGTTGCAGAAACGAACAAACCGCCGAGTCATTTATACACACGCGACACCACCACCGCGCCGGGTCGCCCGTTCCGCGGTTGTCGGATGTTTCGCGGGTGATCGACCGGAGGTTGACGGGAAACGCGATGGCGTACGGCGCGCGGTGCAGCGATATGCCGACGACGATAATACGTGTCGTTACGAATCGCACGTCGTCGTCGAGTTTATTTTATTTTTTTTTGATTTTCTCATCCGCGAGTTTATCAATTGTCGTTAGTAATAATTATTATACGCTGCGAAAAGTTTATACATGTTGTATTTTTTATTTAGTCTCGTTCGAATCCCTCGAACGTGAACTCTTAGGCGAATAATTCGAATTTAAAACGCGTCGCGTGGACGCATCGGTTTCCGTCATTAGTCATCGCTGTACTATATTATTATACGTAATTGGTCGTCCGGCGTAAATAATAACAATAATAATATTCGTATTTGTTCGTAATAAATATAATAATAATATAGTTTTCGTGACCACATTCAGTTTTTGTCAAAATAATTCGTCGAGTATCGTTTTATGATTTATTTTACGACACAACGATGTGTATGGGAAACGTCCGGCACTCGTTTTAAGGTCGATTTATTACGATTTTCTTATCGGCGAATTGCGTAAAATAGGCGTATGTGGGTGTGTTAGCAATAAGATCTCGCGCGTAACATTCATTTCAAGGATTAATAACATGTTATGTATAATTTTCTATTTCGAAAGGATGTTCTGAAATCGTTTAAAAATCCTTTTGATTCCACCGGCGAATCAAAAACGATAATTTCAATTATAATATATATTATTTGTATGTTTTATAGCGTTTTATTTTACAGTAAAACAAAACACTAGCGTGTTGTTACGAATTCGACTAGAATCGTTCGGAAATAACCATTTCAGAATGTTTGCCGGTCCTTTAAAAATCGACTATCCGGGGAAATCTCCGAGCCTCCCCCCCCCCCGAAAAAAGATTTTCTTATCGCGCGTATACGGCTATTATAGTCGTCAGTAACATAATGTTCACGCTTTGTATTTTCGTGGACGTGGGCACCCTAATTTATAACATGTTCGTTTACTACGTTACTATTATTCACTGTTCGTGTTCAGATAACATATGTATATTGTTTCCTATCGATTAGAAAAGTCACAACTATATAATGTTATGTATATATGCGTTCACGCCGAGCGTAATACTATACAGTCGTTACAATAATAATGGTTTGTCTTTTTTACACATAGTGATTCCTTTAATCTGAATCAGGCTTTATCATAGAAACGAACAAACGAGTTAGAATAGATAACAATTTCCTTTCCCTTCCTGTCCATATTTTAAATAATTAACCGTCTGTTTGATATTAGATTTAAGTACTTATATATATATATATTCAAATGTTCAGTAAAACGATTTCTTTAAGAACGTATAATTAAAACGTTATGAGGTAACCGATTGAAAATTCAAGGTTGATAATCCTTTATATATATAAAAGAACAGTCCTTTTTTATGAACGGCTGGACCGATTTAGCTAATTCTTTTTTTTCGTTGGATTTGTTATTGTCAGGAGAAGGATCTTATGGGAAAAAAAATTAAGAAAATTAACCCTAAGGGGATTAAAAAGGGTAAAAATGGAAAAAATCTGGAGCCACTGGAGCTTTGTAGTATTAAATAGTTTCGTTTTATATAGCAGAGGCCCCTTAAGAAAGGATTTTCCAAAATTCAACCCTTAAGATGCAACGGTCAGCGAGTAGTGCGTGGTAATTTGTATTTTATATAAATAGATTATTATGTCATCAAAACACCCGACGATCTTTACTAAAAGGTATTGATTTTGCAATATCATATTATTACATAACTTTTACCGAAATTGCGTGCGTGCGATGAACAATAGAACGAATACAATAGGACTTTTTTCATTGGACGGTCGAATACGATCGCAGGCAAATCTATTGTCATTGGTCGATAAGCTCGTGACGTATACAATTGCATAACTTTTACCGAAATCGCGTGCGTGCGCGCTCCATTCCTTTTTCAATCATCGACTCCGACGCCACATACTTACAATAAGTTAGTTATTTTTTATACTACAAAATTCATTAGAAATATATGAAAAAACAACGTTTGCCAACAACATTTGCTAGTGTTTTCATAAACGAATTGACGGGATGAAAATATTTCAGTAAAACAAACACGCAGCATCTATTGTGGAAACGGTAAACGTTTTTAGTATTTATCTATTAGTAAAAATTTGCAATCGGTTGACCGTCGGGTCGAAGTGTTAAATACGAGTTAGATCAATAATAACTAAAATAAAACTTGTATATTAATTAAACTCATAACTCTCGCACGGTACGCATTTTGTATGATCGAATTAATTCAACTGAATAATATCGAGTACGTATTGAAAAAAGTTGCTGAACTATAAAAAAAAAAAAATGTTTACACCGTAGTATACGTAATAACACGCGAAAATCGTTATTTAAAATAATTTTTAACGGGAGATGTGTGTGTACGCGCACACTACGCGCGTAGACGGTGCTGACTATAACGATTGAAAACTATTAGTTCGATATATTTTCCGACGACGTAAAGCGTAAAAATAATTTCGTAATTTCCAAATCGGGTCGTTTGAAAAAAGAAAAAAAGCGTCCCGTAAGAATGATTATATTATTGTCGTTTACAGAACGCTATGAAATCGTATTCGCAATACGATTTCGCCGCGTTGGCGTTAGAACCATCACACCCTGTACAATGATCAAGCCGTCTCGTCGCATGTATATACGACTGCAGTTTCCCGTCGGGGGCGACGGCGGCGTAGACATAAATAATTATGTGTATACAGTATATTATACCGGTGTATACACACACACACGAGCTATATTATTTAGTCGGACTGTCGTCGTATATAATAATGTGACGTCAGGGGTGGCGGCGGCGGCCGTTCGGAGCTTTTTGTTTTTCGGCTGCTGCTGCCGTCGCGCCGCCGCCGCGAGGGAGGTCAACAAACCTCCCTCTCGCGTCTACGCGTCGCCCCTTGTACATAGACACAAAAGTATACTTTATATACGTATATGTACATATGTATATATCGTATGTACACGAGCGTATATTATATACCCCGCGGTCGCCGTGGCAACCGTTCCGTTAGAGCCGTCGACGCGGTTGGTCATGACCCAGTCGCGTGTTTTTCCACGACGTTTCGGTTATCGACCCCGGCGGCGCGGCTGCGATGGAAATTTTTTCGGCGTTTTTTTTTTTTTTCCATTCCTCTTCTCTCGCACATATATATTATATATTTTATTATATAATAAATTATATACGCGCGCCGTCGCTGTGCGAAAGGTGAATATCCGATTGATATAATGCCGCTACCGTGCATATAGGTGTAGGTGTAGACGATTGCGATGGCGTTTTTCACGCCGTAATAGGAAATTAATTTTTCTTTGCGTTCGCGATTCGCACCGTGATCGTACGCTACGAGAACTATGCGCGATAATTGGAATCGTCGTCGTGACGCATGTCTTCGCCCTCGCAATAACAATATACGTACGTGCCGACGATAATTTATCGTAACGTTTTTCGTGCCTATTTGCCGATGTATTTTTTTTTTCACCTTGATAGTTTAAGAATTATCCGCGCGCTCGCTGCGACGATGCCCGGCGCGGTTATATTTTCACGTACGATTTCGTTCTGTGCGAATCTGTCACTATTATAATATTAACTTTGAAGTGTAAATTTTATACATTTTTCGAGTTATTCCTTAAAAAGTGGTATTTTCGGGGACGTCGGAGCTTAAATTTATTAGATATAAGAAATAAAATACTACATATAAAGTGTAACCTCGGTATCAATAATATTGTTGTCTGTTAGAATATAAATTATACAAGTTTAAATTAAAAAATCGAACCTGACATTTCGAGAGAGGTCACGACCCAAAGCATCCTCTTATACATAATATACGTATACGCCACCGAATATAATTATATTTTGTTTGAGAAAGCAAAAGTGATTATAAATACGTCAATAGCGTGTATTTATATCTATTATATATGCGCGATACGGTCATTATTATAATGTTAATAACGTTTTAGACTCTCGGTTCTAGTCTAATATATTAACAAAAATTAAATAAATATCGAATATGATGAAAATGGCGCTGAATTTTGAGGAGGACTTTGACGATATGGGTGGTCGGTCACACAGTCCCTCCGGGCTCCCCTATTTTACGCCAACTGCAGTGTCTATAATATAATATGCACGATGTATAGTGTACAAACTGAGACACGATTCATCGCGCCAGTGTATGGCGATAGTGCGTACGTAGTACATATTATCATTTTATACCTACTGTAACATATTATATTATGTTCAGTTCACGGGTCGTTTGATCCGATGTATTCGCGTGTGGGTCGTTTGATCCGATGTATTCGCGCGGCGTTGCGTGTTTACGAAGCGAGTAATTTAAAATAAAATAAAAAACGGACTCGCCGGTGCTCGCCGCGCCGTAGCTAGATAAAGAGAGAAATAGAGAAAGATTTCAAACGAATCGCACAGGTACATACACAGAACCGTTATAACTCGACGATGCATAATGTGTCTCTATATATATATATATATATATATAGTATAAATGTATATTGTAAGAATACTATTTGTTGTGATTATGTTACCGTACGTATTATATATGTGCGTTTAATAGCCGTCGTCGACAGTGAAAGGAAAGAAGGTTGTGGTCAGGAGTAATACGCGCGCGTTCGCGAAGGCTGTGTGTACGCGCGCGCAGGGGGAACGTTCGCTAAAAAAAAACCTGGCACTACTTTCACCGTCGTCGACGTCGCCGCCGCCGCCGCCTACCCGCTCGGGTCATGATTATTGAGTCACCACGTCGGAAACCGTTATGATATATTATACGCTCGCGGCCGGTGTACAACAAGACGTGCGCGTACGTTTTACTGCCTCGCAGAAGGCCTATACGAAACCGCGAGGAAGCGGTAGAACCCGTACGCATATTGTGCACGTACGCTGCTCGATGTGACTCCTCGCGGTGTTTACGACCGGTGTACGGCGGATACACCTCTTATAACACACACACAAACATACGCGACAACACTATAATGTCTCTGCGACAATCGAAACGGTTTTTGAAAACGCTCAACACTCTTCGGTCGCGTTTACTAATCGCAAAATATAGATTATAATTCATTATGGCATCGTTCCGGTCTCGCCCGCAGCTTTATTAAAATTCCGCCGCTAATACTACGACGACGGCGGCGGCGCACAACGATTTTTTCGCAAGGACGTGTACGAAAAAAGTTTTCACCGGGAGTACCTTGCCATTCCACCGCGTGTTCAAGCGAATATTCTAAGAACGGGTCTGCTTAAAATCCATACCAGCCCGCTCGTTTTCAAAGGCATATCGTGCGAACGTACGGGTGACGCTCACAACCGTACGGCGTAGTGGTACCGAATTGAAATTCCGCCGACAGTTAACCGCCCTATTGCGGGTTATTACCATACATCACGTATGCGGTAATCAAGTGTACAGTTAGTTTGTTATCTATGTATTTATACGAGTGTGGCGAATACATCTTCGAGTATGTGTTACGCAATTACTGCGCCAGACTTGTAAGCGCAGATAGTTCAGGCGCGTTCAATATCTGTTATTATTCGCAGTGTCGCGGTAGTGAGCTCGGCGGGGCTGTCGAGTGGCTCGATTCTTTCTCATTTCGGAACCACCGAGATTTCAGACATTTCTGACGTTCTGCTGCGGGATGACCGGAAAACCGTGAAATTCGTTCGTTTCGGTCCGAAATGGCGACAATTTTTTTGCGGATCACATCGGCATCTCCTCCCCAAAACGTCCTCCGAGTTGGGCAGTGCCAAAGTATTTTTATAGTTTATATAACGGATTCACTCTGACAGTGCACGACAGAATTATTCATATCATATTGTTACGGCGCGGCGGCGTCTCGCCGGAATTCCGGCTCCGGGCCGTGAAAGGGTGGGGAGAAAACGTCGCGCGGACGTAACGCACTCCACTCGCTGCAACGGGAACGATGTCGCTGAAAGCTATATATACACACCACACACATGACGTATATTATAATATTATATACATCACTCGACTGGTTTCGAGAGAAAAATAAAAGTATAATATACGTTGTTATCGGTTGAAAAAAAAAATAATAATAATAACAGTAAATACACACATGCTCGCGCGTTCGGCTTACGCATAATATTATATCTGTATATATATATATATACGTGTATATTTATCATTTACGCAACACTGCAAGACGCGCCATATAACGATAATAATATTATTACTGTTATACGCCGCGGAGAGACCGGTTTCCATGGGCGGTGCGGAACCATCATCAGCGGGTTTTAATTGGCGGTTTTCTTCTCGAGCGGCGGCGGGGTTGCCTGCATCATCGACGGGGGCCGTTAACCGCTCGGCCGCCGCCGCCGCCGCCGCCGCTTGATTTATCGTACGCGCGCGCTGCCTCTCCCTCCCGTCATAACCGCTCGTAAATACGGCACGTACACGGCCGGTAGGTACATAACGGTACAGCCGCGCGCGCGCGCCGCGAAAGCGGTAATTCGGTTCAAAGGGAAAGTGTTGTGTGTGTGTGCTGGTCGGGAAAAAGTGAAAATTTTGGGAATAGAAATGATCCGAATCGCGCGCGTAGTAGTATATACATACGTACACTTCAATACACGTTTATGTATAAATATAGTCAGTCGTCCTCACCGCGGTCGTGCAGCAGTGCGCGTGCGCGCGCGGGTCGTCGAAAGGGAAAATACGGATTTTTTTATGTTTGTTTTTTTCTCTCTCTCTCTCTCGACGCCCGCGCGCGTAAATAACATTATTATAAAACTCGTATCTTTATAATGTACGCGCGTGTGCATTTCACATATGTGACGCGTACCTCGACGCGTTTAATAACGATTTTCATATTCTATTCTATTATCACGACGCCGCGTCGTCTCCTTCCCCCGTTTTTAAAACGACCATTCGATCGATATAATATATAGTTTATATTGTTTATTATGTTATAATCTCTTTCATTACGATTTGTACTCTCGTCAAACATACGTCATGGTCATACACCCATGCGTATAATATACAGTATACTGTTTATCTCGAGTGTATATTATTGCATTGTAGGTAGGTAGGCGTTCGCGAATAATCGACTAAATATAACACTGTGACCGCCGGATATTGAGAATGAAAAGAAAAGAAAGAAAAACTGTACTCCGGCAGAAATCATCTTCGCGCGAAACGTTGGTCCGTTATAATTGATGATCTGTTACGATGATTTACTGGGAACGGTTAAAGCAGTTATCTATTTATAGATATAACAATCTAACAGAACAGTAAAAGTGAAAAAATTACGTTGCCAACCAACTTGAATGGTTACTGCAGGCTACTACTATGATTAGATATTATGTGGTTTGAAAATAAAAATGCAATGCTCGCTCGTCTTATACGCGCGCGGGTTTTCATTAAAAAAATGCCGTTGAAAATTTCTGAAAACCGATTAAAGTATTCGAATCGTTCTCGTCATTTCGGTCACTATACGCGACCGTACTATTATATACTTTACTTGATCGGTCACAAGAGACAGACGACCTTCTTTCATCATAAGGACTATTGCCGTATTAAACTTTTAAAAGTTCCGATAAAAACTATTTTTGAATTTTTTTTTCAAATAACTATCAACTTGTATTTTTATAAAATTTTTATAAAATTTTGGATTATTCGAGCTATAATGTGGTTCAAGTTGGTGGAGAAACTGAAAAAATTATTAAAATATTGTCCGAGTGCCAATAATAAATACAATAAACTCGACACTCGTACGTTAGGAACGATATTAGATCGTTTTTTTCTGCTCTAGACTGTAACGTACGTAAATGCCTACATTTATTGTATAAATATACTTATTCTTTATTCGAGTATAATTTTATACGACCAGAAACTTTATAGACTTCCCGTGGGCGTGCGCGCGCGCGCGCGCATACGATTATACGATATTATTATAACAATTACGTTTGACGTTTTTCGAATCTGAAAATTGCACACCTTATGTACCTGAATTACACACAGAGATCAACATTTTCAGTAAATTTAAATAAATAAATTACACATGAGCGTACTTAATTAGTAACACCCATTTCGTGAGTTGAAATGCAAATTGCGATTTCTACACTCGGTATATACGAGCTACACCGCGGCTACAAAAATATCATGTGTATTATACTTGACTTAATTACTAACACGCATAAAATATTATAAACCTACCTCCTAATAATGTATTTTATTTTCTCGCGGTGTATATATTATTCGTAGAGGAAGTATTCAAATTAGATATAAATTGAGTACTTACATCTAATTTGTATTTGCTCGCGGGAATCGTGGCCCGATAACATTTTCGGTCTCTTCAGACACGACGTCGACACCGGCAAATGTACTATATAGCTCGTGCCGAAATCAAACAAATTAAATACTATAACCGGCCATTAATCGGCATTAAAATCGTACCGAATATTGTTCGCGGAAGTATATTTTTTTATATTCGATCGCTGCAGATTTATTGATACCTATACACTGTGTAGTTTGACTATGAATCAATGTACGATTTTTCGTTTCTCCCCTTTAATTTCGGGTTTCGACTCATTATTAAAATCTATTGAATACGAACTATATATAATTGGAGGGGGGCGCTAATTTTTGTTTGGAAGAACAAGCACTCTTAGCACCCCATCGATCGGCACGTATGTAAGCGCGCGCATATACAAAGCTTGGCAATTATTTCGCAGGGCACGTTTTTATATTAAATCCACACGTGTGACTAACTAGACCTTCCTCCTTAAGGATATTATATAACAAGGGTTCTGAAATCATTTTACGCTCGCGAACCTGTACCGCACATGGGGGAACTTTTGTACACCGTATGTTCGATAATATTTTCCGGCGAATACTCATTACCAACATAAACTACGCGGATTACGCGCGAAATCATTTTACGCGTCTGTATATCGCGCGCGTTTTAATTATTTCGTCAAACTATATAGTGTATTTATATATTAAACCGTTTGCCTTGAAAAGAACGAAATTAACGAGACTAAATGAGCGCGCATAATAGTGGTGTCGGTAAAAATTTTCGGTGAAAAATTCACAACGGCCAGTTCGTATAATAGTATTCCGATTAGAGGGGGCGATAAAATATTTATTATCGTCCCGTAACGAAATAAACCCAGCCGTAGCTCGAGTATAATTTTCTATACAACCGTACGTATTAAATTCAGTTCCGCAAAACTATATATATCATTGCACTACGACTACACGACGAATGCCGCGATGGTTAATTAACTCTTTGACATTGCTAAAATTTGCATGTTGTCGTGTTGTGTTCAAGACTATATCATATATTATGATGTACACACATATATGTATATTGTGTATTTCGTGCATATATACCGCGACACATATCAATTTATTATGGATTTTGCGTCTCGGTTTACATCTGTCGTTTGCGTCTGTACTACGAGTGATAATAATATATACTCGTATATACATATACGATATCAACACTTAACAAAAGGGTTATCAATTTTATGAGAAAACAGATTCAGGTCTGTGGGCTCTTATCACATTCGTAACGGAAAAATGTAACCTTATTGTTGACATTATTCTTGCTCAGTTAAAATTCGAATATATAATACGAGGTGGAAAATGTGGAAAGCACGATCAAATGTACGATATAATATTGTACGTTATAAAACATGTTTATAAACGTTTACTGCTTTAACGATATGGACCGAATGGACACGGGGGCGGATTAGGTGTCTGATACGCTGGAAAGGACTTTTTAGCTACAAATTATTGAAACTAATTTCGGCGCGATAAAATTACACTCCACACTTCTCGTGCATACAGTATATACGTATAAATATATATTCGAGGCCTACCGCAATTTTTATATATTATGTATATATATGTATGTATTTACAGACGAATAATATTCGAGTACTTCCTTAGAAATAACGAAAAAATAAATATACCAACGTTTTGTCATACATAGTTGTATGACCGAAAAGAATCCATAGGGGATGGACGCACCCCCGACCCCCTTATAAAACCCGTCACAGCCCGGGGGTTGTGGGCGGCTCGAAACGATTCGGTCGCGGCGACACGTCAGACCGCCGCGATACGAGCGCATTTTATCATCGTCGTTTCCGCAGACAGACCGGGGATTGTCGTCGTCGTCGCGGCGCTGGAGTCCTGAAATGAACAAATAATAAATGATCATTATTCTGCGGGAAGACGTTCCGCGGCGCGCCCCGAGACGGCGCGCGGACCGTTTTCTTCCCGTGTCGCCGACCGCTACCGCCGCCGTCGATTCTTTGCGCGTATTATCCGCGCGATACGTATGCATGTATATATGGCGATGTATTGTTGTTGCGTTTTTAAAACGCGTTTTGGTTTGGGCGACTTTCACCGACGCGTTTATATTCAATAAATTCAGAGGTCACGGTTTCTCATTTCACCATTGTTCTTGCAATATTTTCGACTGTGCACGGGACCGACCGGGTTGTATACATTATGCTATGTTCTTCGCGAGGACAACGCCGCTGCTCTCGTAAATACACGCACGCTCGTTCGCGCGCGGTTTCGTTCGCCGCCGCCGCTTACACGCCATTTGTTTTGTCTATTATTATTATTATTTTTTCTATTTTTTCTATTTTTTCTTTTCGTCATTATTGTCGTTATATTATGCATGCTAATATGGTATACGACACACACACGCGCGCGCGCGCACTCGTACTATAGTCTTCTTCGAAACCGTACCGAATTCATACTCGGAGACGACGACGCCAGATGAATATATTACAATAATAATAATAGTATAATAACCTACGTCAGTCCTACCTCTCCCAAGCACACGAGCGCGAAATCCGTTGTGATAAAAACTAGTTGTATCGAGAAAAAAAAAGTTCTTCTTTTTTTCACCTATCCCGCCCACCGCACTCTCGCGGACGGCATTGTTGTTTTTTTTTTTGTAGACATAGATACACTCGCAATCGACATTTATTATAATATAATGTACGTACATGTACACGATAAGCACGTGTTGTATCGATATGGTATAGTTTTTTTTAAATTTTTTCCATATCACTTTCACCCAATTAGGAAAATAATTAATTCAATGTCTGCGGTGTGTATAGATATTATTGCATATATCTATGTATAATAAATTATAATATTTTATCGATACGTACGTTTCGTGCACTTTTTTTTTTATCATACACATGAATATTTGATTGAATTCGTCGAATTCGATCTGATATAATCGTATAGGTAGAAGTACGCATACTTGTTATAATAACCTTCACCCAAAGCTATGTCAAGCTTATTATTTGTTTTTTTCTCGCGCGTTCGTACAATACGTACGTACGCGTATGATGCTCGTACAGGATGTCCCGCGAGGATTTCCAATTCAAAAGTAATGGTCCTATTGTCCATTTCGTCGAGTCGCGGTAGAACAGGAACACACCCGGTACATCGTCATGGCCTCGGTGTACACTTGCATATATTTGCAGAACGTCCCGCGGCGACGATTCGCCGATTTAACGTCTGGGGGGGGGGGGGGTGGAGGGATTTAAAAATAACAAATCCTCGCGGGACACCCTGTATTGTGTGTACGATATGAACATCACATGCGCGCGCCGTAGTCATACGGTTTGTATTTAAAATACACTGTAAACACGATGTTGATCGGCGATTATTTTAATCAAATATACCGTCGACGAACGCGAGTAATACGATATTCAGTATGGACGTGTTGTTCGGTTTCGTTGTGAATGTATGCATAGAAGAGAATCTGTTTTATTTTCGGTATCGCGGAAAATAAACCGATAAGAAGACCTAAAGTTCACTGGGATAACAATGTGTTTTTTTTTTTTTTAACTCTCGTTTTATTATAATAGTTATAATATTGTTATGTCGGCCGCAGCTGTTCAAACGTAGCGATTTAAATACCTACGCACGACGAGAGGCGTGAAGACGCAGTGTGAATAATATTATTCCTATAGAAAAGTCGGTGGCTATTACACTTCGCATTGGAAACGAAACCGCCGGATAACAATCGCATGCGTATTATTGTTGTGTCGCTCGAAAAGAAAACGGAAAACTTTTCGACGCTCAATTTATAATAACGAACGGTCTTGGAAGTTTCAAAAAATATTAATAATTTTAATCGTGGCAAATCGACCTACCTACTGCGCAGAATATAATATTATAACACTATAGGCGTGCGCATATACCTAACAAAAACACAGCGCGTTATGTAATATGTAATCATATTAACTAGTTTAACTACCGTGTGCTTAATATAATGTTTTACTATGTGTGTGATCAATGTGATCTCCCGAACATCGACTGCAATACGATCGATTCATATATAATATTAGTTAATAGTTATGTATAATAAAGGTGAATTTCGCACAGAATGTTCTGCTCAAAACTCACATACGTACATACACGAGTATGTGTTCTGAATAATAATAGTCTACTGATTGTTACAAATTATATTTTATTATTAAATATTCCGACATACATTAACCTAATTAAAAAGTAGTTATCATTAGAAGAAAAAAAAAAGAAATAATAATAATAATATGAACAAATCGGAGCTCAAAGCTCGCGTTGTATTGTTCAACTTCGACTATAATGTCTAGGTAATGCACATAATATACTTTTAAATTCGTACAATATAATGACAATGATTTTCACAAGATATAAACTATTAGCTGTAGAATAATAATTATTCTGTTTACAGCTGTAATTTTCACAATGCTCAATTATCTTTTAATATAGTTGTGTGATGTAAACTATTAATTTCTTTAGAAAGTATTCTTAGCCTAACGACGATAAAAAGTAGGTAAATTATTGTGCCACCATAAGCTTATTTATTTTTTTATTTTTTTATTATTATTACTATTCCCACTTTATTATTGGAACAGTGCGCGGTGTTTTCTAAGCGTTCGTCGTCGTCGTCGTGTGTGCCGATAAAATTAGTCATTATAGTATAATAATTAATACCGTACGATTTCATTGGAGATATTTATGAACACGTATTCGGTACACTATAGACTATAGAGAATAGTGTTCATTAATAACTGCAAATATTTTAGACGTAGTATTTTCTACGCGACCTTCGTAAACATAATTATTATTTTGAAAAATAATATAATAGGTATTATATCGATTTCCGCTTTTCGTACGAAAATAATAATATTGTAATCGATAATATTTATCGTTCTGGACGAATTGACGAATGTATTTACAGAAACAATATTGTATTAACAATGTTGATGCATTGTAGAAAAAAAAAATTAATAATTTGTCATTCACTTTACGATTGTTGTTGTTGTTATTAGTTGTTATACTATACTCGTTTTATTATAATATCCTTTTGGTAATTGTTTGGAACGTAAGTTTAGGAAATGCATATTTTTTTTTTATAGACTGAGCGTTATTTTTTAAACAATTTAAAATTAGGTTTTTAATCTTGAATTCAATTTAATGTTAATTTTTTTTTCTTCACATAATTTGATTTATTTCATAAATAATTAACTATCTATTGTATACACAATAATTCATACATTTACATTTATCTGGAGCTACGTACATAATAATATATTAATAGCATATCTGGACTCTGGACATTCGATAAAACGAAAAAATTCCAATGGTCATTCGGACGTGTGAGATTCACAAATTTTCATGTTTATCATCGCGCTGTAATAATTATTGTTTTTGTGTAACGCGAATCAGCCAACTGAAACACAGTTATTAATTATTATAATTCGATCGGCTACCACTGACAACGATAAACTCCTCCCAATTGATTGTTTGTATATTATTATGATGAACACGACGGTACGCATACGACTATAGTAACACTACACTAAAACTAAAAGTCATCGATCTCAGCGGTCGAATCTAAAAACACTGCGAGTGGCGGTCATTCATTCACACCTCATCCCCTTCGATAACTCTAAACGAAAGCCACTTGACTATTTTCTTTTTTCTTTTTACAATATAATATAATAATCTGGGTAAATCTGCTCACCTATTTTCCCTTAGGTGTATAATCACTTGTATCCTAGAACTCTGCGAGAACCCGATATCGTTCTTTAATGACGCGATCGAAAAACATTTCTACTTAATGTGTCTTATAATTTGCTTTGTAAGTTAAAATTAATAATTACAATCATTACCGCCGCTGTTATTATCCAAAAGTATTATTCGTTATACATTACCTAGTTACACACTAGTCTTGTACACCTCGTGTTTCGTTCGCCGCGCTCGTCTATGGCGTTGACATTGACTTAGATTTAATAAGGGGTTATTCTACATAATGCACTCGATGAATTCTAAACCGCCGTACACGGTATATATTTATATATACTAAACAATTAGCTAAACATAATAAGTCGACTTGTTTCGTTAACGATTAATTATGTTTAGAACTTGGTTCTATTATTACCGTCGTTTTCGGTATCTGCGGCGCAGTACCAAAGTAAATGTGAAAGTTAATGATTATTTTTGGCTCGAAACCCGACTGGTAGTCTCGAATTTAATATTGTACATTTCTCTTAAGAAAATCGTAGCAGGTATAAAAATATACATATAACGCGCTGTGTATAAACGGAATAATCGCATCGGGTTAGTTTTATTTACCACGACGTCGCGTCGCGTGTCCCCCAGAGCGAAGTCTTTGTCGTTTCGCCAAGGCGACGGAAGAACGAAACGCAAAACACCGTCGTCGCCGTCGCCGCCGCCGCCGCCGCCGCCGCCGCCGCCGCCGCCGCCGCCGCCAATCGTCCCGTTACTGATAAATACAGTACCATTTGTCGGCAATTTATCGAAACGCTATTATTCATTGTCACGTTTAGATTTCGTTTTGGTTAATTA
This sequence comes from Drepanosiphum platanoidis, assembly GCA_948098885.1. NCBI lineage: Eukaryota > Metazoa > Arthropoda > Insecta > Hemiptera > Aphididae > Drepanosiphum > Drepanosiphum platanoidis. The sequence goes on along the minus strand of OX402529.1, from coordinate 25,565,609 downwards.
TTATTTTTCGGACGCGTGCACATTCGTCTTCGATTCAAGATCACTGGTTCGTGAAATACTGCTATTATTTGACTTTCTACAATAACCGTGCGCAATTATTATCATACCGCTCCGCAGAATGTAGTACCTAATTATTGTAGCATTTATTGCTATTAACGAATCATCATTAGTAAGCCGACATGTACAACTGCATCGCGTCGTCCTATCGGAACATGAAAACATAGCCACTATACACAGTTGCATATTCGATTATTTTGGACTATATTTCGTGGAGGACGGAAAATTTCCCCCACTCCAAAGCACACGTCATACTTAGGCAAAAAACAAAAATCACACAAGCCTATTATTTTTAAAATTACGAGTGCAATTTTTTTTCATATACTATGCCGTTGTATAATAAGATAATTGATAATAGCTCTCATAATTTTCCTTTGTCTCGTTTTACGTTAAATATTTTATCTAAAATAGCTAAATAGAAAAATTCAATTTAAACATTACTTTGATTAATCTGGCGGTTTTAAATGTTTTCGGCAGCATAAACGGTTTTGTTTGCAAATCGAAGGCGGACGTCAGCACAAAGATATATTATATCTTTTAAATTCAAAGTTACTAAAAAACAATCAAACGAAATAAAATACGAAAAAAAGATTCTGTGGGCCGACATCACGTAATCACTGTATTTAAGTGGAATTCGGGAGTTTTCTATTTGGGATTGAAAAAATATATTTTTATGTCCTAAGAAGGTATTTTTTATGTTGGTCTATAAGACTGTACCTAACGAAATTTAAAGTAATCACTAATCATACATAATTTGTATATTGTTTATGTATATAGTGATTTCACAGGTATTTTAGGGCATCAAATTCCGGGTTCTATAAGGATATTTATATATATATATTGAAATTATAAATTGAATTCGAATTTCGAAGGCTGATTCTCAGTGATGAATAGGTAAAAGAGAAGAACCCCTTGTTTTTACCAACACTATTGTTAATCATATAATTAATTTGTAAATACGAGTATAACCAAAGTTGGGAAGTTACGAGTTACAAAGTTGCTAAAAGTCGCCAACTCGTAACTAACCCCGAGTTACATAATTACCACAAATAACGAGTGATTTAACTCGTTACAATTGCGGTTTTAAAAGTTAAATTGCTTTGTTTTATAATGTTAAAACATTTCGAAATTAATTAATTAATTTATAGTGTTATCTATATATGTGTCGAAACCGCGATAATGCCGAATTATTATCGTAAATGAACCGCGCGCGCACCCATAGTCGTAATAAAAATAATATTTCTCTCAGCTCAATATTTTCAATCGAGTCGTGTGATTTGATCGTAAGTCGCTTTATCGAGTAACTCGACTTTTTCTTCTTCGCGTTAGACTCGATGAAAGTTACCATTTTCTTTTTTCTCGCAGTAACCCGTATTACAAGTGAACTCGGTTACCAAAGTCAAGTAGCCGCGGACCAGCTTTGAATATAACGCACAACGAGAACCGTATGGCGACGATACGCGTGCGCGGGGTTAGTGGTCGAAACGGGCGTTCGGTGCATCGGTATTATATTATACGATATGCATACGACAAAGTACCTATATACGCGATGACGTTATAGTGCGGTGGCGAATAAATCCGACACCGGTCACGACGACACGGAGAAGTGCTGACACAAGGCGGAAGTGCAATAGGTCGCGTTTACTATAATATGTACTACGCGCGACCGTCGTCGGGCTGGGGCGCGGGGGCGAGGTTAAACCGGCCGTTGGCGCGTGCGTGCGCGTAGAGTGTATCCGAGTGAGAGTACAACAACAACGACGTATTATAATGTACCGGCGGGTGACAGATACGGTCACACGCAGGCGATACAATAATACCGCGGCAGTATATAATAATATAAACATATATACATTGTATAGATAGATCCCCCCCGAACGGCGATTATGAGAATATACAACGATTTAGGTACAAAGAACGTGTGACGGCGACCACGACCACGACCACGACGACTACGACGACGACGACGACGACGACGACGACGAAAGGAGAAAGGATCCGTGTGCTCGGCGGTGGACCGTGCCCGGGCCCGGAGAAAGTGTCTGCGGCTCAGACGGTTCGGAAACGCGTTCCTTGACGTCGTCGTCGTCCTCCCAAAGCGCATAGTACACCACGCACCGCGTCCGCCGCCGCCACGCGTATACTTACGTTCATTCGTACGATCGTTGTGCAAATGATAACTCTACGGGACTCGCCACGTTTTTTCGATCGTTATTAACTGCAGTGTGCGTCATCGCCGTACGTAGGTAACCGTCGACGTGACGATCGATTGATGATTATCGGTTTTCGTCGTCGCTCGCGCTTGTGCTCTCGAATATTTTTTCGCCGCCATCGTGTGTGCACGTCGCATTGTTTTGCTCTGCTGCGATAAAAACGCGGACGATTTTTTCTCGCTCGTTATTTATATATTAATATATACACACGTATATGTACGCGCAATAACATTTCGTCGCTCGCGGTGGACCGCTCCGAACTCGCGTCCGACCGATTGGCCGACACCAAATGGATTCCTTATCACTAAGGTACGTGCGTACATATTTCGATTGAAATAGGGCGTTGCTCGCCGTCTCGCAGTAGCGTATGTATATAATATACCATAGTGCCAGTAAAAACGTCGTCGTCGTCGATCTAGAATTCGAAAAACGTGTGACGGTAACGACCGAGTTACGGTGTTTTTGTTTTTGGGTAGAACGATCGCGTTGTCGTCTTTTGTTTCGACGGAATAATCGACAAGAGCATCGACAATCTGGGAGTCGCGTCGTTTTTACGCTGAAATTTACGAAAAATCGGTCATCACACACACACACGTGTGCGAAGGATAACGGAATAAAAGAAATAATAAATTGATTTTTGGCTGATGCGTTTCTCTGGTTCTAGACCGACGACGACGTATATAATACGGTACGATATACGTAGACGCGCGGCATAGCTGTAGTGGGAGGAGGAGGTTCCCAAACGCCTTGGACTTGACCTTATACAATAACTCACCGCACATATAAATACTCGACACTTTCCCGCGAGCGCGTGCGCCCTATCACACCGCCGCGCCGTCTCGTGAGCCCAACGCATAGATAACAACAATATCGTACTACACGCGGAATATGTGTAATATTTTTCATTTCGTTTATAACCGTGTATAGTGTGCTCGTCGTAAAAATTTTCGAAAAAAAAAAACAAAAAAAACAAAACAAAACGACCCAGTCCTCCGGGAGATACGAGAAGAGATACACGAGGACTCGCCCACGGGTATTCCAAGCCATCATCATAATCTTCCGCTGACGTTTCCGTTCGCGAACACCGTCTTTTCTCATTTTTTTTTTCGCCCCCTCCATCCTTTTCCCCCCTCCCCCGCCAAAGAAAAAACGCATTTATTCGTATGGGGTTTCTATCAGATGTCGGCGAATAAGTCCAGGCGTATAGATTTTCATTGTCGTTATGTAAGGAAAAGCAATCGCCGCAGCGTATGACTTTTGGAAATCACGGCTCGTGCCGGCGGCGGTTCGCCGACTGGCGTGACACATGTGTGTATGTGTGTTTATCGTTTATAGTAATTCTCGCGAGTGTGTCGCACCGAAAACTATAATATAGTAGTCGGTTTTTATACGGATTTTTTTTTTATCCGTCGTGCGCGACGAATTTCCATCGGGTTTTTTTTTTTTTCGTCCATTTGTTTTTAACTCTCTACACGATGATGGCGTGCGGACGAGTGTCGTTACGATCGAGGTGCTGCCGGGGTCATTGTATTATTATGGATTCAGCGTGATGCAAATCGGCGAATAGATACGCGAGCGTTCGCGCTTTGTGTGCGCGCACATCTGACGAATTCGTACACACACGTTATGATATACGTATATTATATAAATTATGCCGCGGCAGTTTGTAGATTTCGTTGTTGTCCGCGTCCCGCGCCGTCGAGATTCGGGCTGAGGTTGTTGACCAAAATTTTTATCGCTTTGCGACTGGAAGCCCGGGTCCTGTTTACAATAAATTATGATTTCCTCGGAGATAGAGACGTATGTATTTGTATATACGCAATATTTTAATCTCTCGTATCTCTCGCATCGCGGTTCAGTGGATCTGTTTTTTTTTTTTCCTTTCCTTTCCTCCGAGGACTTTTCGCATATTATACTAAATCGTATCGGTCGCTATATAATTAATTCTATTGCACTGGCGGCTATTCGGTCGCGAATTCGTGCCCATAGAATATCCGCGTTGCCAGACTCGCCGACAAATCGTCGCCGCCGCCGCGCCGTGCCGGACAGGCCGAATCGTTCGAACCGATTCGAAATTATTATACGCCAAACTCGTTTCGGACGGTATGCAAAATACGACGCCGCTCGCATTCGTGCGCATTGTCTATGAGCATAATATCGTTGTTCGTAGATGAACGATATCCGTTTTTCGCTCATATACACATATTATATGATGGTAATGACCTCCGGCGACTGTGCGTTGTGTTGTAACTTCTGTTCCGTCCAAACGTACTGTATCGTACAAAATACATATATTGGCAAAACATTAAATAATATGCGTGCGCGTTGAATTCGATTATTTTTTCGACCGTTTTCTCTGTCATCAACACTTTTTAAACGCGCATAATATAATTATTTACCCCGTCTTTTCTTCGAGCACATTGTCTAAACATTATCGGTTTGATTTTCATAGGCGTTGTGTTGATATCTATATATTTCGATTGATTGCTATTTAGAATCGAATTTCTTGTCGTATCTAATGAATTAGAACTGATGCCAAATCACCTCCTTAGAAATCCAACCGACACCTTGAGTGAGGTCAACCGCGGCGGTTGCATTTCCTTGTTGCAGACACACGCTGACTTTAACGGAACGACAATCGGAATCGTATACATGTATAGCTCTATAATTATATATTATTATAAAATATATATGAAGACTTTCCCGCGTGTTTGCATAACAGTTTAATGACTTACATGTCGTTACTATACAGTCGTTACATATATTGTTGTTATATATTTAATAACAAACAACAACAGTTGATCTTTGAAACTTCTCTCGTTCGGTTCGTGCTGATTTCAATTCGCATAATTTTTTTTTTTTTTTTTTTTTAAAGACGATTGCGCCCGGTCGAGATTGTTTTTCCTGAGTTTCTATGTAATAATATCAACTTGACAAGTCCGTATCGAATTGTGTAACTACATAGTTCGTGAATCGATTCTTACGTAAACGAATTTATTATGCGGTAGGTCCCGTATCATTCGGTAAAATTTATCAATCAGACTAATACACACATGACAAGGAACCTATTTATTATTATCGTTATTTTTATTTTTTATGTACGCCAAAAGATTCTATTTTGCGTTCTACGCTTGTGTTGCAATAGAGATTGCCATGTAACCTTGACGTTCATCGGCACGCAATATTGTTTTCCTCCGAAAAAAAAAAAGAAAAAGAAATACAGCAATAACTAGTTACCTATAATTCGCTTCAATCTTATCAACGGCGAGTAAAATGTACATAAATCTAAAATTTTACAATTAAAGATAATATAAATCGTTTATCTTAACATTAAAACCGGTTGGAGCATAACACAATGTGTTAACACAGAGCGTAAATTGTATTACATTCGAGGGGGAGAATCCGCTCTCTTTATTGTATAACACACTCACTTTGCAAGCTTAAAGCCATGCAACTCTTTCGATTTGTCGGTAAACTGCCGCGTGTCCATTCGACTTTTATTTTTATAATACGATTTCGTGTCGGATCAATTAAAAGCAACGTTTCGTTTCAATCGATATTCAATCGAACCCAAGTTCGGTCGGAGCGAATTTTATTTATTTGCATATAACACTCGTACCGCAATGGTAATCATGGTTCGACAACATGAACGCTCATAATTAAACAACATCGTTCTATACGCTTCGGTGCTAATTGACGTCATCGAAAATATCGATTTTGTCGTTATACATTTATGTAGGCACACAATTACATTATATTCACAATAATTAAACGCCCGTTATTCCGGCGGAAGTGTGTTCATAATATGATTATTCGGTTTAATTTTTTCTCGACAGATTACAATGCCCATAGAATTTTATTGTTTCTCATGTGTGTATGAGGCTGTCATGTATTACACAAAGATTTTTTTTTTTTTTTTAAATTTCTCAGAATGTTTGTCTGTTGCCGAGTTCAACGATCTCTACATTGCCACAACCTGCATAATCAAAACGCCTTCCTTAACATTAACGTAGATGGACTGGCTCAATGCCGCTTAGTTTGTCACTTTCACTTTTGCGCGCAGGCCTTGGGCTATAACCAGTGTAGCCAGGTGTTAGCTAACCAAAACCATAGTTCGTAATGATTACACTCTGAGAACCGATTTGGTACGAAAATCAGATTGTTTGAGCTAAAAATTTGCATAAATATATTTATTATTTTTTTTTTTATGTAAAATTGATATATGATACATATATATATATATATATATATATATGTATTATATACCAGATGCAATGTAATTATAATATTTAAAAAAAGAACGACGTGGTGGGAGGGCAAAGATATTTGCAATTGAGCTAAAAAGCGTTTACGGTTGTGTTTTAGAATTTGGATCGAAAAAACGATTTTGAAAAAGCTGTGTTAAATGTAAGACGAAGACTCAGGAAGATTAAGATAAAATGACACAGACGTTGGACAAAACAAGTATACCTTTAATTTTCAGTGAACCTTAACTACCTATATAAGATGATGTTCATTCTTTTCAGGTTTATATTATGTAAATATGTATTATTTAATGTACTCTAGAAGTCTAGACCATAGTCGAAACTGGTTTACAGTTCCATCTGAAACTCGTAGATGTTATTGCTCATGGTAAAATAAATATTTGTTGTCGTATTAAAACGTAGTCTACGAAATCTACGCATTTGGTTTGGATACTGTCCGACTGAATGGGACTATTTTAACTTTTACGAGTATTCAACGAATTACCAAATATTAACATCAACACGACGTGACCGTATTCTAAAAAAAGTACTTCATCGAGGTTTTTGACCCCCAACGACCTTCCGAGTGTCCACCTTCGCGCAACTAGTCCAGGGACATCGAGTATAACGAATTATGGAAATATTAGATAAATATCTCCCGTGCAATTACCAATCTGCCGAAATATTTACACTGCTGGGTGATCGTTTTATCTTAAACGTTTTTTTTTTTGTTTTTTATTATTCATTTATTAATATTTAAACGTGTCGTTCGTCGTGACATTAAACTAACGCGATCGCGCGTTAAACAGTAAACAGTTTTCGTTTAATTGTCGACCACGACGGGACGACACGCGATTTGCGTTATTGCGGTTTTGATTCGTTTCCTATGATATTTTTAACGGACCGAGTGGGCTTTTGGCATTAATGTTGTATTAAAACGACGGAAAGTATAACACGAAAAATTAGTTGTAATTTATCAGTCGGCTGAATGTTTACGTTGCGCGGTATTTATAACCCGCAGTTTCATTGACTTTGCGATCAAAACCGAAATTCTCAAATTCGGCAAAGTATAATATAATACATTACAATGTATATTTATAAAACAACAACAACAACAACAACAACGACGACGACGACATTTTTAATATTATGTGCCGCGCGTACAAGACAATACAGTTAATAACGAATAAAAAGTGATTATAACTCGAGTGACAGACGAAAGAAGCGATCGGGTGGGGAGGTGGAAAGTAACCGTAGTGCGTAAAGTTCATTGTATTCGAACGCGATGTCGTTTATTTGATGTGCAAGCGTGATACGACTATAATACCATACGATATAATATAACCTTGGCCCGTTTGTTACGGAGTCGACGATTGGAAGCGCCGTCGTCTTAGCGCAATGTCGTAATCGAACTTTAATATAATTAAAACGGCAATTATTCAGTCTCGTCCGTTATCGGAGCATTTTCGCCCATTTCTCGCCACGTGTGGTGCGTAAATATACGTCTTCTCTCATTGATAAGTGTGTGTTCCCCCTGTTTTTTTTTTTTAATTTTATACTTTTTTTTTTATTTTTTTTTCTGTTATTTTCTCGTTCGCTTATCTGTGCGTCCTAAATTCAAACCCGATTGCCGGCGTGTACGCATAACACTTGTACGAGTATTACGGTATAGGTTTACGATGAGGCGCCTGCGCGCTCGGATAATAAATAAAAACATATTATTTCGTAGGAACTCGTCGATGCACTCGAATTGCGTTTCAACAAACAGTATTCCGGTACAGGCACGGTGCACTCTCAAACGTCATTTTTACGCTTGGCAATTTTTTTTTAATTTTAAATAGATTCGGCGGTAGTTGTTACATTCATAAGTTTTTTTGGCCAACGCTAAACGATAAAATATCTTTACGATCTCGGCGCAGATGGATTTTCATTATTATTATTATTATTATTATTATTATTGGCTTAGTCTCTAAAGAAGGATGTCGACGTCACAACCTCTAAATGAGTGGGTAAAACGCGTGTACCTACAGTTCGAACGGCGCTGGAATTAATTATTGGGCCGGTATGGTTCAAGGCAGATTGAAGCTTCAAGGACCTATTTTTATTGTGACAACCTAGTAGAGCTATTGTTCGATTTTTTTTTTTCCAACGTGCATGCCAAATAAACAAAACACACAGATACAATAAATGCGTGATGTTGTTTTCGTAACGGATTTTGGAAGTACGCGTAAAATTTTTAAGTCCATATTAGGTATTTCGGTTTAAATTCAATATTTCACCAAATAATTCGACCACTCGAATGAAAACAAATTAATTGTTTGTTACGAATTTCTAACTGATCGCTAAAACTGATTTCGAAAGATTTGTAGGGTATATTGGTAGTGGATAAAGATTTTGAGATTTAAAAAAAGTCGACATTTTTTTATTCGAGTGTAAATTTAAATTTATTTACTTACATTTTTTTTTTTTTTTTTTTTTATTTATTTAGCCTTTAGTGATAACTATTTGGCTCGACCATTAGATAAGTGATATATATATACAAATTACAGTTTGAGGTTACTATATACAAAATAATAGAGACAATTAAATATTAATATATACAACATAATAGGAGAAACTCAAGACTAACATATACAATAAAACAGTATAGAAAGAAAGAAAAAAAAAAAAAAAAAAAAAGAAAAAAGAAAACAAGAATTAACAATTATATATACTTACATTTAGTTTGATTAAAAGTCGCGAAGTGTATATAATATACTAAATGTACACATTTTTAAAATAAATTTAATATTTTTATTTGTTATGTTCAGTGGTAAACATTTGAAAGTAAAACTTGTCATATTTTGATTTTAAGTGTCGAAGGATAATTTTTAACAAAAAAACAATAACAAATGATATCGAAAGTAATATATAATTAGGTATATTGTACATAATATTATAAATATGTATAAAAATACAATAGAAATTTTGATTCGAGTGAAAAATATTTTTCACTTAGTTAAGTTATGTGGACAAATTAAACATTGTTTTATTCTTTTCATACTATAAATGAAACTAATTAATTACAATAATATAATTTAAGTATTCATCAATATTCCTATTTAACATTAATATTTGATTACATTTTTTCACGCTTGGTTTGAGGGTTTTTTCCAAAAAAATATTTGTACTTTTCAAATGAGTAACCATATTTAAACATAACTATTTGAAAAATATTTCATCATGTCTAAAAGTGTATACATATTTTTAATATTATGAATATTAATTTGGTAAAGTAAAAATTATATCATTTTCTTAAAACGTTGTTGAAATAACGGAAAAATATATTTCCATTTAGACAAATGTATAAAACTACAAAATTGCTCTGTTACAGTGGTGCTTTTCACCGATGTAATTTAAAATCTAAAGTATATTATAACGAAGCATTAATTCTTTTCATTTCTTCAAATAACGTACATATTCAAGGGTAGATACAGTTTTAATTAAAACACTATTGAAAATGTATGCAAAAATAAATAATTACAGTATTATTTATTTTATTAAAAAAATACTAGGAATACGTCCAATTATTAAAATTTAAACTCGTAAGTTTTATATAAGTACAGCGGTAAATATGTTCAAGTGGCGTATACATTTGAACTGTGTGTCTTTCTCGTTATCCGTAATGTAAATTTCCGTCATTAACTGTCTTAAAAGCTGGATCGCTATTGTTGTAGCCGCGTCGATTATGAACAAGAACACGGAAAGTCGGTAATAATCATCTTTTTATCGTGTGCATGGGTATATTAAAAAAAAAGTATACTCTAAATACCGTCGAAGTTTTTTTTTCTAATAACAAAACAGTAATAATTATTATCGTTAATCTCGTCGAACATACAATTACAATATACCTCAATACGGTTTTGCATAACAACACACACGGTGTATTACGTCGCGTTTAGTATAGTACCCATCCATCGTCGTGTTGTTATGTTATTACTTACGCCTGAAACATAAATATTGCGAAACGCGATTTCGGGGAACACGTGTCGCGGGGATTTGTCCACGGGAATAATAAAAAAAAAAAAAGCCGAAGAGCTGGTCCGCATAAAGACGCCGTTTACTCCGCGACGTAAACACCAAACGAACGGGTGAATGTTTTGATAAAAATCCTTAATAGTAGAGGTACGTCGTATATAATATACGTATGTACTTATATAATAAATAATAAAAAAAAAATATCAGTGCATAATGGGAATCTTTCACAAACACGAATCGTTTGGAAGACGACGGCCAAACTAATTATTGTATTACTAAATGGCTCTCGAGCGGACGATAGTGGGGGTGGGGGGAGGGGGACGAGAGTATATCGCATGAAACGACCTTTGCACTAGCCGAGATCTCGGTCGCCGGGTCGTTGGCCGGCCGACAACGGGTGCGAGGTTTTTGCCGCCCGTTTCGCCTTGAACTCGTTTCCAATGATATAGGCAGCCGGTTATATTATTTTCCTCTTATCGCTCAAACCGGACTGCGGCGTTGAACGTAACGCGAAAAATAAAACGTTGCTTAACAAACTGTGTGTGTATACTCTGTATAATATATATGTATATATAAATATTTTTTTATTTTTTTTTTCATAAAATATATTATCTCGTGATTTTTAGGTGCCGAATAAAATTCACATTTTTTTTTATTATGTACTGTGGCCGAGGAACGACCGGGAGGAGGACGTTGAATAATTCGTCAAAATCCGGAACGAAACCCCACCTTTCCTTTTGCGCGCGTTTTACTCGAATAAATACCATAATATGTAGGTGGGCAATGTAGACGGGAGCCACGTTTAATACTTTATGTGCGGCGCGACGACAATGTGTTTATGCGATTACGCCGCAAGGATTAGCGAAAAATAAAACGGCCCGCCCGTTGGGTAACGTCGCGCGTGCTACGTGTGCGAATTCGCGTACGTTAAACTTGGGTCACTTTTTGTTTGAAAAAAAAAAAAAAAAACAACACAACAATGACGGTTCGGCGATTATTTTCGGGCGCGCGCCGCCGCCGGACTCGCGCCGTACGGCACACACTAAATATAAATATAACAATCGATGTTGATGTTCTACAAAATATGTGTTGGAAAAGCGTTTTTTTTTTTTTTCCTTCCATTTTTTTTTTTCCCGATCATTGTTATTTTTATTATTCCGTTTCGCAGACCTTGACGGATAGCAGTTGTTGATTTTAAATCGAACCGCGGTTATTGAAAATTTCCAAACGCGCATATTACGCGCACCACCACGACACTCGAATTGACAATAATTACCACAGTTCTCTGCGTATACGATTTAAATATTTGGAAAAACTGAAAAAACGTCTTGTCGCGCGCGCACGCTGTATTATCATTATAGTCGGTCGCGTATAGGTGCGTAAGCCGGATGCCGGAATTACATTCGGGACGAGGCGGCGGCGGCGGCGGCGTACGACGCAATAATATACGTTGTCGCATGACAGTCATCGGGAAACGCGCGCGCGGCCCGTAGTCATCGCGCGAAGCGTGTATAATATACAGTCGGGGAATATGTTAAAATTGAATGTATGTCACACGGTTGTTGGCCGAAAATGTCCCACGTCTACTACACAGAATTATCTTCCAAGAAGTATGTTCTATTTTCGTACTATCGGCTCTTGGCTTGTGTCGCATTTTTACATTTGACACCGCCGCTGACATTATTTGTAATAGGCGCGGAATTATATATATACATACATACATACATGTATTTAATATGCATGTATATTTGCGCGCAGAATTACATCTATTCGTGAACATGAACTTGATTGGACATGAGAAACAAACAAAAATGCTATACACACGGACGAAAAAATAAATAAATACACTCGGCTCGTGTGTTGCGAAAGAAATAATCGACACACGAAACCGTCGTTCTGCACTTGTAGTAGTAATAATAATAATAATAATGATAGTACCTAATAATAATTCGAGGCTCGGCCATATTCTAAAATATTTTATCGGCGCGTCGTTTCTCGCTGGACGTGCACATGACGTGACGTATGAACGACGCGTCGGATCGAAAACGTGCAGAACCCGACTCGAAAGAGCCTCACAAACTATACGTAGAAGATCTATTTATTTTCGCATCCCGCGAAGCGTGTGTTTCGATCCGTTTCGGAGACCACTCGTAATGATATATTATTATTATTATTGTGTTCTGCCGAGTCTGCGCGTTGAAAATAATATCGTAAGTAAGTAAACCCGTACGCGATATACATATTATATTATGTATTATGTAGTATACATAATTGTACCGACGAAGACGCGGCTTATATGACGTCATACCACAGATATACCGTGCGAACGTGTGGAAAACAAATTCGACCTATATAATATTATAATATCGATTATTGTTTTTTTTTTTTCCTCTATTCTTATTCTTACGTTATTTCTTCCATAACAATTGCTAATGATCCGACAACACTTTATCATCGTGTAACGTGCCTAATTATTATTACTATACACACATACGTATATTGTGTACGCGAACGATAAATACCTCGTAATTATACATATTATTATTATACGACGCGTCGTATTTTCTCGGACCGGCGGAATGTTTATAACAATAATTTGAATACGTACATGTCGCTCTCCCTTTTTTCGCGTCGTCGTCACGGCGACAAGGGATGCGTGAACGGCGATAACGATCCCGTCGCAATAACGTACCTATAGGTACACACGCGCCTTACCCGCCCCGTCTATTCTGCACGTTCGTCGAGTCGGTATACGCATTATATCGCGATATACGCGCCGTACCTAACTGTATATTAAGGACGTAATTTAATAGAAGGACGTTCGGACAAAACAAAACCTCCAAGACTCGATACGGTCCGGCGCGTAAAGAATGCCTACAAATAAAAACATTGACTGTGTGTCGCGCGTATCCTCGTCGTATATTATCGTTGTATATATTGCGCGATTGGAAAAAAAAAATAAAAATAAATATCGGCGCGCGTATGTTACACTTTGTCACAATATGTCAACGTACGATGGCGTGTATTTTTCCCGAGTCCTTACCGTTTTCGCGCGGCGAAAAGAAATTTCCAAACGCGCGCATAACAATGTAGAAAACGTATTCCGAACGAACCGCCGCCGCGCCGCGCCGCCTCTCTTTGTCGTGGCTGCTCGTAGATACCGCGCGCGTTATTAAAAACACCGTCATGTGTACAGCTCGTGTACTTTCATAATAATAATAATAATAGTACGTATACGTGCGCGGCGATACCGTAGACAAAAGCCGACGTTTTATCACCGCGTTTCGTTCAAAGCGTGGCGTTTAAACGAATCGTATTTATTTTTTCCCCCCCCGCGGCCACGGTCCACGACGGTTGTTCGCATTGCCGTCGTCGTCACGCCGTTGCAGTAGACGATGTTCCTATAAATAGGTTAGGTTCCTATAATATACGTCATGTATACGTGTATCTGCGAAAGATGTAACCGCCGAGTGAAATGCGAGTTACATAAACGGGGGGGAAAAAAAGAACGTACGAACGAATTTCATTTGGCTCGGCAATCCGGTTTGGCGGCGATGATCATAATAATAACGATAATATAATGGTCGAAACCGTTCGTTTGTTTCTCTCTATAATAATATACTTATATTATTATATACCGCGGTTGTTACGGCGAATCGGCCAATCGGAGAGCGAAAACAATCGAAAATCGTCCGCGCACGATTATCGTTATAATAACATTTTAAATAGATATTTTTCTGCAGTTGTGTAATCCACATAGTAAATACACTATGGTATTCCATGCTCCGGCCAACTGCAGGGCATTCGCTCGGTCTCGTCGCCGCACAACACACACTGCAGTCGTGTGCTCGTGGAACCGAGTCGACCGAAACGACGACGCTTCGAATTTTCAATACGCCCGCGTACCGCTTCCTCGACCCGTGACTTTGGGATACTACACGACGACAGGTGCACCTGTCGACCGGTGCCGGAACAAACCCGATGCACATCTCGCGAAATCTCGAGGTCCTTCTCACAAATGATTTCCTATTGTGTATTCGTTTTCCGACTGAGCGCCTCGTACATAAACCTACCATCACGTGGATTTCGGGAGAAACGCGCGCGCGCGTAGCTATTTCGTTTTCGGTCCTCGAAAAAGAATACACAATTATTTCAAACCAAAAATAGTGACGTGCAGATCGTGCGGCGCTAACACTATTATAGTGGAATAAAAAGAAACGTTCGTCGCTGTGCAGCAAAACGTTCGGGGGCGCTTATGTTATCTCATTGTAGAGATTTGAAAAAAAAAAAAAAAACGCGTAGATTAAAGAAAATCCAAAAGTAATCCGTCGAAAAGGACCGCTGAGTTACGTCGAAACTTTATATAATAATAAATACGTGACTTTTGATTTCTGATCCTGTCTCGCTTCGAATCCCGGCGCCGGCGACGGAAAAGCTCGCGCGGCGGCGACGACGACAGTTGTCGCGGAGGCGACGTATACGATATATATATATAATATATCGCGTGTGTTTTGACGATGTTTAAATATACGGCGGCGGTAGCGTATTGCCGCCGCCGAACGGGTGGGCGAACTCGCACTGCGCTGACCTACTTACCACGGCGCAGGTTACCGACCTCTTCCCTCTTCGTTTACACCGACGGCGGCCCCACTTATAACCTTCACGCGATACAAACACACACACACACACACACTCGCGCCGTAGTCATTCGCCGGCTGTGGCCTCATCTACGATTGGCCGCGCGTAAATCCCACCAAAAAAAAAAAAAAAAACAAAAAAAAACACCGTTCGTTTTGCATTAAACGGACAGATTGCACAAGCCTCCGCGTGGTGTGCGTGTACGCCGCGGCGGCGTTTATTTTATTTTTCTTTCTCGCTTTTCTCCGGCGCGACGCCGCGCGTAGCAGTTCGTTCCCGAGCCGATCGTCGATTATACCGCCGCGGGCCCGGCCGCCACAGTCCGCCCGCCGTCGTGTCTCCGTCACGATAATTTCTATTGTTATTACTTATTATTATTACGTGTCGTCCGTTCGATAGTAATAGCAGATAGAAGAGAGAAAAAAAAAAAACATCGCCGCGAACGCGTTTGTATCATCCATATTATACACATGGATTATCATCGTCCGATGCACCGTGCAGCTGCAGTTGCAACGCGCCGCCGCGGCGATACGGTGTCGTCGTCGTCGTCGTCGCAAAGTGTCGCCCGCGGTCTTTCTCTGTCTCTCGCGCGGTTCGCGAGAAAACAAATCGCACGCGAAAATTGAATGAACATCGTATTCTCTCCAAAGGCGGCCGTTATCCTTGGATCCGACGACGACGACGACGACGCGGCGCGCTTAGACGACGGCGACAGTAGTGGTGTACACGCGCGACCAGAGCGCAGTCAAGCACAGTCGCCGCCGCCGCCGCCGCCGATCGTAGAGTAGTTGGGCGTTACCCCGTTCGCGGAGAGAGAGAGAGAGAGATGACGCGACGCGGGTGCGTTTCGCGCCGCGGGGCGTGCTCGTGCTCGGTGTGACAAAAGATTGAAGAGAAAGTGACAGTGTTCGCTCGAAGACCGAACGCGCACGGTGTCGGTGGCACACGCGAACGGCGCGCGGAATACGCGATATATTTTTCATTTTCTCCCGTCGTACATAGTGTGTGTGTGTGCGTGTGAGTAGTACTTTTTTTTATTATTATCGCCAGTCGTCGTTCGCGCGGGCGACATGATCGTTTTTTATTTTTCTTCTCTCCTCCGAGCCGCGACGGTCACGTCGCCGCCGCCGCCGCCGCCGCCGCTCGGCTCGTCGATACTCGCCGCCCGAACCGCCGCTCGTCGCGTCCAATAACAATCGTTTTTTTTTTTTTTTTTTTTTAATTTTTTTTCCATAAGTATATCGTTATTATTGTAATAATATTATCATCGTCGACGGACTCGTTAAACGTTCGTTTATTTACATCAAGTGAGGTAATTGTTTATAATCGTCGTCGTTTACGCGCGCATCGTGTACGATATTAATAATAATAATAATTATTATTATTATTATTATTATACATAATATTGTGTTGTTATTGTTAAAATACGTTTTGCTTTCTTTTTGCAATTTTTTCGCGAGTGTCATTTTTGTATATTATACACTCGCGAATGAATCGTCGTCGCGGCGCGTGCGTCCGATTATTTATTATATCGCACAACAATAATTAATTATCGTTAATGATGATGATTAATGACCATCCGTAGCGAAAAATATCATACACGTGCGCGCGCGCGCCTACCGTTTTCGCGATATATTTCACGTCGTCGTAATATAATTCCATATGAAAATACAAACTAATGTTTGTTTTTGTTTTTTTGTTTTTGGCCGTACTTGCACGTCATGTAATGGTATGTTATTGTTTGTTGAACAGGAATTATGACCCTAACAAGTACCCCGTGTGACCTGAGTACCATGAGTCTGTTTCAAGACCTGAAACTGAAGAGGCGCAAAATAGATTCAAGGTGCAGCAGCGACGGTAAGAATTCAAAAACATTATTATTATTATTATGATTATTTTTTTATATTTTTTTTTTAAACGAAACTCGTGCTCGGTGAAAACGTGCGTTTACTTTGCTTTACTTTACATCACTCGAGGGAGATCTTTTGAGTGCGATAACACTTTCGCCGTAACGATATGTTTGCCGCGATGAAGCCCGCTCGGCTGCGGATTCGAATACATTTTTTCATTTTTCCTTTAGCCCCTAAACATAACACGGCATTTACATATTCACAATAATTGCTTCTGTGATCGACCGGCAAACTAATTTAAAGACATAATCCAATCGTATTGTAGTGTTCGGCGTTCGGCGTATAAATAACTTTTCGTATTCTCTTTAAACCTATAGCGGCGTTATAATAAGCGCGTGCCGCGTGTCTAAGCCTTTCGGTCGAAACCGATATAGGGTTTCGCGGACTCCGCAGCCGATGCGAACTTACATCAAACATGTTTACGTTATATTATTATCAACGTTATTGTGTTTTAACTCGCCTTAACCTTTTTCTAACACCCCGCGACCGTGTATTTTCGGCTTCAAATCGTTACCCGAACGCCGAAATATCTCCCGGTTGTCGTTTTATTAATCGACCAATCGAAGGAACTATCGACCACCCCACGTCCGTTAGAACGACATTCGTGTTTCGCGCCAAGCTTAAGGGATTATTTTACCTACCGTTGAATCGTACTAATTTTGCGAGAAATTCTCCAGTCAGGACGACGTCGATAGCCAATAACAACAGTGTATACAATGTTTTTTCGTAACTTGGCCGCCAATATTTCTATACCTCACGTTATCGTTTTAAATTTAAGCATTACATCCTTTGTTCGTCTGATTTCGATGTTAATTTGACATCGTGTAATTTCAATTAATTTTCTCAATTCACGTTTCTGTTTAGAAAATTGACAACCTATCAATGGATCTGTTAATTGGCGTATCGCTTATATTGTTTGCAAAAGTCTATTTTAGTAAATAAAAATGAAAAAAATAAAACATAGATTAAACGTACAATTCGATTTTATTCGCGGTTTGACTCAGAAAAGTGATTTGCATTTGTTATTTTTGCATTTACAATATTTGCATACACTAGTTTACAACCCTCAAAAAATAGGGTGTTACATAGCCCCACCTCTTAAACACAAACTTTAAACATTTGCGTGTCGTATAAAATATAAGTACTTGTATAATATTCATAGCATTTTGATCATTCCCCTTTTTGTTTTTTTCTCTATTACAATCGCACGTTTCATTATAAAATCGCAATTTTAACAATCCGTTAGTGCACTACGAGAGCCGTGTTAGTCAAACTTGCCTATTTATTGATTTAATTTAATTTAATTTAACACGATGACTCAACATTTTTATAATCACATTTATACCTTACAAGTTGCGCGATTTTTTTTTTTTTTTTTTTTATAAACGTACTATCATTGATCATAAATACTAGTATATTTATAATCAATGGTACTATCAACAAAAATATTACACTCCTCATTATTATTACTAATCGTATAATACAAATATAATAATTTGTTCTCTTTCCATAACGCATACGATATATTTATGTAAAAATAACAAATGATATAGTTATATAATTGTATATTACTCGAATAAATTAAATTAAAATATTTTAATTGTGTGAGCATAATATTTAAAACGGAAAATTGTTAACGCAAGTGTGAATACGGTATTCTCGGAATACCTTTGGTTAAAATTCGTGCCGATGCTTTTTCTTGAAATTAAAACGTATAATTTACAATTATAATATAAAAGCGTCCAAGTTCAAGATCCGATTACGGAAACTAATTAATTTAACGTATATCATTCTACGGTTTTCGTCGTCGTTTTAAAATGAAAATAATTTCAAAGAAAGTTCCTATAAAACGGGCGCCGAGATTTCAATGTTAAAATAATATCGTAAAAGCGCACGTGTTTGTTGTATACGCGCGCTCGCACACTTTCGCGTTCAACGAAAAACGTTTATTAACCGTTCACATATTTTATGTCATTGCTATACGTAATGTTATTATATGGTACTATAATAATAATAATTGTTGTCGTATTGCCCTCGTCGTCGGACCGTGACGACATGTCTTCATTAATTGAAGTCGACCCCTGGCAGGAACGAAATACTTAACCTAGTGACCGAGACAAATCGACATCCCAGGCCCCGGTGTTTATGTTGTTTTGACAGCAAACGGTATATTACACAGTCCGTAAATATCAATTCTCCTTTCGGGTTCCTTTATTTATTTATAATCGGGCAAGAGGATAATACAGTAAA
Organism: Drepanosiphum platanoidis; assembly: GCA_948098885.1. Classification (NCBI taxonomy): domain Eukaryota; kingdom Metazoa; phylum Arthropoda; class Insecta; order Hemiptera; family Aphididae; genus Drepanosiphum; species Drepanosiphum platanoidis. The sequence continues at coordinate 25,546,280 of OX402529.1, read as the reverse complement.
TGGTAGCCAATAACATTGGCCGCGCGGGGTAATAAATACATCGGGACGTCAATAGGACACGGGTTTCCATTGTACATAAGGTCATGGGAACCACAACCCCTCGGGTTTGTCACGGTAGTTTTTTGTGCGTACGGCGTTTTCACCCACGTGGCGCTGCGGCGCGCATATTCATGAGAACTGACCTGACCCAATTCCGAAACGTCGTTTTTATTCCTCTCGGTATTTATATAATATATTATGTATATCGGTTCCTGGACGAGTGTTTATTTTTATTTTTTTTCTCTCCCGAAAATCGGCCGACCCATAGACGACCGATCGTCGTTCGACCGAACAATGTCACACATAACATTTACGCGTCGAAAATATTACGCAGTCTTTTCCTTTTTTTTTTTCCTCTCGTTTCCGACGGAAATTTATAATCCCCCCACCCTCCCCTCCCCCGCTTGGCGGTCACGAATAAAGCACTGTTTTTATACGTATTATATACCTACATCGATATATATACGTACGTATTTATTATTGTATTCGAGCGGTTCGTGTACGTCGTCGTCGTCATGTTTTTTTTCTTTCTTCATATCGGCTCGTTTAAAAATCACGTATTTTTTGTTATTTTCATTCGGCGGTTCGTAACGCATAATATTAAAAAGTCGAGCGAGTGCGTGACCCATTAAGGAGGAGCAGCAGTTGAAAACGTTCCGTTTATCTTATCTCCGTCTCAAACACGCGGTGTATATCATCGTATACTCGATACGAATACTTGTAACACGTTGATGATCCTAATTATAGCACCTGTCCGTATCAAAACCGCCGCGTTATGTGTATGTTACATAATAATATGTTGAGTTTTAACGATGTTTTTTTTTTTACCTTTTTTTCTTACACAGGCGAGAGCATAGCGGACACGAGTACTTCATCACCTGACGTTGCTGGCCCGGCGTCTCCGTCTAGCCGAATGGACAGATCAGAACCGTCGCCCGGACTAATCATATCGATGGATAGGTACGGACTACTCGGATGATATAATAATAATAATAATGCACGTGCGGTAGGAAAAAGAAACGAAAACCGTGAGCCGCGGTGTCGCGGCCGGGCGGGCGAATATAGATATTTTGAAATCCGAACCCGTTGTCCTTAGAAAAAATAAAATTGTTGCCTGTGCCGTGTACGATATCATGGCGGACGGGACGAGCGTAAAAGTGTTTCGATTCGGGGGCAACAGAGACGAGGAAAACAGACGGCGGCGGGCGAATTTCCGACGGTTCCGAAATCGAATTCGATCCGGCCATTCTAGCGGCAAGCTACCGAGGCGAACCTCGGGATTCGTAGCCGAATCGTCGGTGAAAGTTCGTCGAATTCCGTCCGAACAGGCGTACAACGCGAACTTTGTTCTCGCGCGATAAGGCCCGTCGTTCATTACACCGTTATCTATGTTATAATACCGCTGTAGCGTAGTAATAAAGGGCTAGGTCACGGGCGGGGATCAATATTTTTTACGTTAAAACACACAATAGCGTTTGTTTTTTTTTTTTTTCTATCGTCTCGATATAACACTCGGTTTTGCGGGGAAAAAACCGAAATAATATTTTACCGAACGATATATAATAATATATACATAAAAAAAAAACAATAGTCTCGTCGCAATCATCTCGTAGTAATAACGGATCTGTACTTTTTCTCGGCCATTCTGGTTATAGGTCGGTGTTCGCGCCGTCGATCCGTTTTTTTTTTATCTTTATTCCGCTAAAAGCAAAACGTCGGATATCCAGACGCGTAGGCATCGTAAAACGAAGAGGGTCAATCGCGGGGTCACCAACACCCAAATAACTCGTCCCGAAACGACCACGCCGGTCGTACGACGCGATTAATTTTGTAGGTATACTATGATCGTAGGCGTGCGCGCGCCGAGGATATCGGTTGTGACAGGGCACTTCCTGACGATTTGTAATAATTGGGGTCCTTGGTCAAGGGCTCACACTTTGTCCGATATGTTACGAAACAAAACGCGATTCGATTGTTCCCAAAACATAATAATAACAATAATAACGCTTGTGACGGCTACTCTGTATGTAATTTTCCGTACGCAATAATTTGTTACTTTCGCGTGTAAAAAGTAGAACCATTATACGTAAATATAAACGGCCACTAGATTATATAAATGCAAATAGAAACTATTTCGGCAAAATACATATTTTAAACAACGAAAATGACATACGTTTATAATAACTATTAATATAATGTTCACTATAATTACTATGCCCACTGTCTAAGTAGCTGTTGCGTTTGCCGAGTTAACGACTAAATTCAAATCGATTGTCGTCTTATTGTCAGGAGAGTATACTGTGGGAGTCACCACCTGAATTTCAGGTCCGCGCACGCCTCTGTACGTTTATATAAAATATAAACGATTGTACGATTCATATAACCTGTACTTTGTGTGCATTCGACGCGACGACGGTGTAATGACGTCCGGGGGGCGGACAAGCAGATTTTTTGCCATTGGGAAAACGTTTTAAGAGGCCGCACGTGAAAATCGCGCAAGGATCGCGCGCGACACGTAGCCGCGAACGCTCCGCTCGCGAACCACAAAAACGATGACGTAACAAATGTGTAAATAAACAAATATTTCATAGCACAAATAAAAGTCGCACTCCGTTTTCATTACACGTTCGCGCGCGTTGTTTGTACGACACGACGCGAAATAATTTCAGTACCAAATCGCTATTTATTATAATACGTCGTAAACAAGTATAAAAACATATAATAACGTCAACGCGAGCGAATAAAACGATTGTTTTTTTTTTTCCATTCTAACCCATATATTATGATAAATCGTTATTAAACGCGGCGTTTGGGAAAACGTAAAAAAAAAATTTAAAAAAAAAAAAACGATTCTCATTCGCCGCCGAGCACAGGATAGAGCGACGGATAACTTTATTTTAACTATATTTTCTATAACTAGAGAGAACTATTTTCTCCGTACATACTCGTATGAAATACGGTTAGTTTTGTTTTTGTCCATCCCCCCCGATGACGTAAACGCGTTTCAACAAAATAGTTTTGATAATAACCGGATTGCTCGTGCCCGCAGGATGGCTTCGTCTCCCGAGTGCGGCAGCGTGACCATGGACAGCGGGCAGGACCCGAATGACGTGGGAGAACGCGCGGTGCAAGTCAAGGAGGAAATGACGGACGACAGCAAAAAGGACGCGACGGGATACGAGACCGGGACGGCGGCCGGAGGACGGTCGTCGCCGTCGGCCGTAGCGGCGGCGGCGGCGGCGGCGGCGACGGCGGCGGCGCAACAGCAGCAGCAGCAGAGACGCGAATCGGTGGTGATGACCAGCCCGATGAGTTGCGTGGTCAAGTCGCCGCCGCCGCCGCCATCGTTGCCGCTGACCTGGTCGTCGATGGCCGCCGCTCAGACGACGACGACGCCATCACCGCCGCAGCAACTGCAGCACCAGCAGCACCATCAGCATCACCAACACCAGCAACAACAACAACAACAACAACAACAGCAACAGCAGCAACAGCAACAGCAGCAGCAGCAACAACAACACCAGCAGCAACAACAACAACAACAACAACAACAACAACAACAACACCAACAGCACCAGCAGTCGTCGGCCAACGACACGGCGTCGGTCGCGCCACAGTACCAGCAGCGCCGGCAGTCGGTCGTCACGTCCGTGTCGTCGGCGTTTTGGAACACCGGCACGCAGACGTCGACGCCCGCGGCCGCGGCCGCAGCCGCCGCGTCCGTGCTGTCCGTGTGTCGCATAAACGGCGTGCGGCCCGAGCTGATCGGCGGCGCCGGATTCGCGGCCGCCGCGGCAGCCGCGGCCACCAACAACACCGACATGAAGCCGCCGGCTGTCATACCTCCGCGGACCACCAGGTCCGCGCCCACCGTCATCATGGGCGAAGCCGGTGAGTAACGCGATCATCAGGAGATCGTTTTTGAGTTTTTTTTTTTAAAACTTTTCATATTTTACTCGCCTTTTTGTCCTCGATTATAGAAATATTTAGATTCGAAATATTTTTCCGCGGAGAAAGGAATGGCCGACTAGCCCCGCGCGCGAGACCAGTATAATATTATTACAGTCGCGCGGAATCGAAGCGCACGCGTCAGCGCGCTACTGTTTGTTTTCCGTCCCTATACGTTTTCTTTCATTCGACAGCGACACGAGCAGATCAAAGCGGCGGTAAATTAGTCGAGCGCGCGCAACGCATACACGTACGTCGTATCGGCAGCAGCCCCACGTAGTAGTATCAAATCAAATGATTAAACATCAATAATGCATTCTTACCTCGCCCGTACGTGTGTGTGTATACACCCGCGATCATTGTTCGGTTATAATCATTTTGAAACCCTCTATGTAGATGGCGAAACGGCGTAATTGCCAACCCGTCGCGTACGCATAAAGCCTACATACGCGTATATATTATTATGCTCAAACGCCGTGGGACTTCGCTCGTTCGAATGTGATCGAAAAACAACGTATTATGGGGCCGGTTAATGATACTTTTGAACTCTGTCGAGTGTAGTCAATTGTTTTATGTGTTCTCAATCGAGTTGGTTTGCAGTTAAAGTTCACGGAAATCTTATAAAAATAATAAACCTACCCGCCAATCGATTCGAAATCATCTCGCGCAAACTCCTCTCGTTATTTTCGATATTTACGATATCACGCGCGTAATCGTATCACCGGATGTAGTTTTATATTTATTACGTCCGCGGTGACAATTCAATAACACGCCGTTTTCGCTTCAGGTGGCGTCCGGACGATGATCTGGTCCAGTCCGCCCGGCACCACGGAACAGTCCACGTCGCCGGCCAGCTCGGGCAGCGGCGGCGGCGGCGGCACAGTGCCGTCGACTGCCGGCTCGCCGTACTGGTCGTCCACGTCCACGTGGTCGTCCAGCGCGTCGTCGCCGTCCCCGTCCCCGGTGGTCAGCGAAGAGTCGGCCGCCCACCTGCTGCTCAACCTCGGCGCGGCCGCCGGCCACGACGCCGCGTCCGTCATCAGCCACATGCCCGGCCTCAGGCCCATCGGCGGCGGTGGCGGCGGCGGCGGCGGCGGCGGCGGTGGCCAGCAGACGTCCGCGACCGGCAACGGCCAGCAGAGCTTTCACGTGCCGCTCAACATGGAACGGCTGTGGGCCGGCGACCTGTCCCAGCTCCCGGCGGCCGCGACGCATCAGATGCACGCGCTCAACCTGACGGCCGGCACGGCGGGCGCGGCCGGGTGGCCGGCGGCCGCGTCCAACGGCGGCGGCGACGTCAAGCCCGCGCCCGTCAGCACTTACCACCAGATGGAGGAGGCCGACGAACAGGACCAGCCGATGGTGTGCATGATCTGCGACGATCGGGCCACCGGTCTCCATTACGGCATCATCACTTGCGAGGGGTAAGTGCGTTTATTTATAATAAAATAGTCATCTAGTCGATAGGATTTTCAGAGACTTTGGGCGACATTTCCGAAGAATAGTTGAAACTATGTGGGGGAAAAAATAATAACAATTAGGTTCCGACGATTGATGGATAAATGCTTACGTAATATTATCAATGTTCGACGTGACGTGTGTGAAATGCGTTTTGTTTTGTCAAATACGCTGTGTATTATAATAACGTTTGAACTTGGTTTTATAACGTATTCCAAGTGCTATAGAAAAGACTCGTTTTTGCTTCCTTTTATCTGTACAGATATTAAAAACGTTTCGAACTCTGCGATTTAATATTTTATAATATCTTCCTTGAAATTCACACCAGTTTCAAATAAATCACAACTTTTTATTTCCATCAATCGTCAATTTATCGATCGGACTTGTAAGTCAGTCAAAGACAATTATTAAATTACATTTTGTTCGCCAGAGTCTAGAGGAACGCGGTCGTTACGTCGTGTTGCGCGCACAACTCACTGCGATTTTCCCGTACGTCACTATTGAAACTCGAACAAATCCGTACATTGTCCATCGTGGCGTTCGCATTTTTATCGCCAGTCGTTTCGCTTGTTCGAAGCGATCGTCGAGCCATATCTCAGGTCTTGAACTATGGCGTTAACGCGCAACGGGATATAATATAATATGTGTTATCGCATGTGTCACGATTTCGAAAACGAGAAAGACGAATCCATTTCCGTGTGCCCGACAACGACATTACATGATACTCTAATCGGATTTATCCGTTCTCAGAGTAGAATAATTTCCGGTCGTCGCGGCAACAAGTATCCGTAATAAATCTCCGGTAATAATTTTACGACCCACTCGCGGCAAAACAGAAAAAAAAAAAGCAACGCGAAAATGTACTGTTCATTCCACCGAAAAGACGTGTTCGTCCCCCCCCCCCCCTCTCGTCGCGAGTTTTCTGATTTCAAAACCGCGCGTGGATTTCGAGTTCTGCGGGGAAAACGGCTCGCGGCGCAAACCGTAGTATATTATCCAACGGTTATAGGTACGATGAACGCCGTAACTGTAAAACTCTTAACGGTTACGCGCGCGTCGTCTCGTTCAAGGACGACGACTATTTTTCGTATTTATTTTTTTTTTCTTTTTTACTATTAAGGTTATTGCGGTATAGTAGTACGCGCGCGCGCGCGTTTTCATTCATGCGGTGTACACCGGGCCCGGTCGTCGACGCTCTGAAATATGAACGCGAATTTTTTAAATTCCAAATCCGTTCGAATCTATCACTCGTACATTAGACCTAATCCGGAACATATGGCTCTGTGGTTCGGGATCCTCATTGCGCCGACGGTAATCGCCGTCTCGACTCGAACGAGTCCCAGGATAGCACACCTCGATCCGGCGAATTACTGTTTAAAAATTCCCCCGCTCTTTAATTCGTCCTCATTCCAAACCGACCGCGTCGATTATCTCAACGAATATTTCCTCCCTCGAAAATCTCATCTCTCGCGCAGCCGACTGCCCCGTTCTCTCCTTTCACTCGAGGTCTTCTCGCGTTCCTTTCTGCTCGACTAATATTGTATTTCCTCCGACGGACCTCCTAATCGGATGACGAAATCAGCAACCCTTTCTCCTCTACGTGCACATAAATATATATAACTTGAGCTGTGACATTAAGGTCTTCGTTCGTTCAACTTTTCAACCGACTTTTTAATATTTTATCTTTCTTCTACTTTTGTACTTACATTACATAATATACATGGTGGATTTTTTTGTGCCATTCGTACCTTATTTACATTGGGCGCGAGCGCGTTTTTAAAAAAAAAAATATAATATTAATGTACGGCCGCGTGCTCGCCCGACGAAGTTTGACTAAATCGCGTTTTTCTCTTGTCTGCCCGCAGGTGCAAAGGGTTCTTCAAACGTACCGTCCAAAACCGAAGGATATACACGTGCATAGCGGAGGGCACTTGCGAGATAACAAAAGCTCAAAGGAACAGGTGCCAGTATTGCCGGTTCAAGAAGTGCATAGGACAAGGAATGGTGTTGCAGGGTAAGCGTATATTCTCGTGTTGTCTTAATCGAAACGCGAGTGTTTTCACTATCATACTTTGTGCTTTTCGCGGCGATTTCTCGACATAACTGCAGTGAAGCGATCTCGACAAATTCACGAATCATCATCGAGGTGTAAAATCGATGATGATTTTTAATCGAAATCGGTCGTGACTTTTTTTCGCACTCTTTATTATAATACCCTTTATTTTATTTTATCGTTTGAATATATTTAATAGTTTGTATAAAAATAATTTCATATATTTAATAATATTTTGTCATTATTTATGAGTATTAACAATTATATATTAATATGATTACTTTATCTATTTGTTTTCTATTTTTAAATGCTTTATTGAAATTAATAATAATATTACGAAAAAGACGCGATAAAATTGAATATTATTTTTATCTATGCTTTTTGGCGGGACCGGCAATGGCGTAATAATAAATGACAACGTGCGGTTATCTATTGATAACATTTGTATTGATACGATCGTTTGCCATCATTCGTACATCGCGAGTAGGCGGTTGAGCACAAAAGTTCTGTCGTTTTTGATTTCAAGATGAATCGAATGAATGCTTACGCCTTTGAAAATATTCAACGCTTTCCGAACATTAGAATTGCTCGATGTCGTGTCGTGCACGATGTTAGACGAATAACGCATGTCGAAATTCAAAACGTACTGATTAACAATAAATTATTTATTAGAAATTTTTAAACCGATGTATATATAGTATTAAATGTATTAAATGTTTATCGTTTTCGTGTTTCAGCTGTCCGAGAAGACCGTATGCCCGGAGGTAGAAATTCTGGCGCCGTCTACAACTTGTACAAGGTAAGATAAAAAAATGTCTACCCACAGTGACCCGGGCAACGTTATGAAAAAGAAAAAAACCAATTCGTTTCAGGTCAAGTATAAGAAGAAGAGGCCGCCAAAGAACGGCCAGGTGAAAATAGAGAAATCCGTTTCGTGCACCACGGCCAGTACGATGACCACGATGAAAACAGAACACCAGGATAACTCCTCGTCCATGTCGACACTGGTCAATGGGACCATATTAAAGACTGCATTGACGAATCCTAGCGAGGTATGACAAAAGCCTTCGATTTTTTTGTTTTTATTTCATTTCATATGCCATATGCCAATAACTGGTTAAGTTTTGAGTTTTTTTTTTTTTATAACATGTACCCATCTCTGTGCTGCAGGTTGTTTATCTCAGACAAAGACTTGACAACGCTGTGAGCTCGTCGAGGGACCGTACGTTTTCGATCGAAGCCACGGTGAACATGATCAAGAATCTTGTGGACTGCGATGAATTTCAAGACATCGCTACTTTGAGGGTAAATTTTACATTTTTATATACATCACAGACTTGATATGATTCTAGTGTGTATGTGTTTTTTTAATTGGAATTTTTTACCGTTCGTATAGAATATGGAGGATTTGCTTGAGCACAATTCCGATCTGTCGGCCAAACTCATGCAGATCGGTGATTCAATAGTGTACAAATTGGTACAGTGGACCAAGCGTCTTCCGTTTTACCTTGAGCTACCTGTTGAAGTAAGTCTTCTGACCGGTGCTCATAGTAGCTCACTCGCTTAATATATAGGGTTGGTCATGTTATTTATTGAATGAGAAATAGTGAATTCTATAAATCATAATACTTGTATTTTAAATATTTAAATACTGTGCTCAATATATTATATTAAAATCATTTTATTAATATTTCAACATTATAATACATTTTATAGATAAATATAAAGTACTTTTTACATATGTATTGCAATATATAATTGCATTTGAAATACTATCCAACCCTAATATTAACATATTATTTAATGTAATCGCAGAACAACTGTGGTATAGTGAACGGTGTTCTTAACAATGATCAATGTTACAGGTACACACCAGACTTTTGACCCACAAGTGGCATGAATTGCTCGTGTTGACTACCTCCGCGTATCAGGCGATACACGGACCTCAAAAGATATGGAACTCCACCAATATCAATGGCGACCGGAATGACGATTCTGAGTTCAACCAAGAGGTTTGTTGTGTTAAATTCTTCTTTATATTAAAACTCGCCACGATGTTGATTAATCAATAGTCTTGCATTATATCTCATAAGAAATAAATAGTAAAAAAATCAAATTAACATTTGTTAATTGTGTTGTATTTCCAAATGAAACTGAAAGTATCATAAACTATGAGTTGCTTAATCTTAGCTATTAAATTCCCTAGAGGTTGGGGCTTTAGTACCCCTGTGCTCGTAGTCTAAATTATGAGTTTGATATGTTTCGATGTATTGTACATGGTTATTGGAATTGAAATTATGAAACGTAAATGTAGGGATAAAAATAAGAGGAGTTAAAATGTCTTTTTTCGAGTAGTCGACGAGGATAAAATATGCAAGAAAAACATGAAAATATAATATATACTGACGGTATTTTTCGATTATCCTCAGGTATCACACAACCTGTGCATACTGCAAAACTGCCTGTCCTCGATGATGGGGAAACCCATTACAATGGACCAGCTCCGGCAGGACGTCGGCGTTATGGTGGAAAAAATCACGCACGTCACCCTCATGTTCAGGCGGGTAAAACTGCGAATGGAAGAATACGTGTGCTTGAAAGTCATTATCATGTTAACTCAGAGTGCGTAGTATATATATATAGAAAATATTAATATTTATTGTCTTGTCGGGAGAGCTGAATTTGTAATTTTAATTGTTATTATTATTCAAACCAGATAATGGCAGTACTACCAGCGAGTTGGAAACCATACAAGAGAGGTACACATCTTGTCTGAAGACTTATGTCGAACACACTTTTCCCATGCAACCAAACAGGCTGCAAGATCTCCTCAACCGACTGCCTGAGGTAAATAAAAAAAATACCGCGATATCACAGCTACGATTCAAAGAGATTAAATTAAAAAAACATCTGTTTAACATTGGTTTTTTTTTTTTCTTTCAATTGTTACAATAGATTCAGTCGGCTGCTTCACTCTTGTTAGAGTCAAAAATGTTTTATGTGCCTTTCCTGTTGAACTCCACGATCAGAAGTTAGTGTATATACGCAACGCTAACGCAGAGGATTAACTACAGATAGAAAGAAAATAATCAGTTACCAAAATAATAACTATAAATGAACTATACGGTTTGAAAATGAAAAAAAAAAAAAAATAAAAAAAAATATGAAGAAGATCGGGAAACAGCTAGAAGACTAGAATATTGTAACCCGCGGCGCGTGTGTTCGCGCATAGTACGTATTGTTTTGTAGGTAAATTATGCATTGTTGATTGTTATCGTGTAACCAAGAAAAGATTCTTATATTAGGAATTTTCGTTTTGTTTTATTTTTATTATTTTTTTTTTTTTTTCTCGTATTATTATATGTTTCGCGATGCCAGGCGTAACTCAAGTTTTTTTTCCCTATATAATTTGGGAGTTATTTAATTGGATGCAGTTATGAATGTTTCTGTTGTTAACATAATATTAGTTTTAATATTATTTTGTCTATAGAAATATTTTATCCCTTGTCTGTGTATAAACTATATATGAAATAGTAAAATTGTATGATGTGAGAAGAGTTTGCCGAGAGAGGTTATATATATATATATATATATATATATACACGTATGGGTTACCTTTGTATTAATTAGACTTAATTCTGTAATAGTATTGTATTTTCGAGTGTACAAACGAGTATGGTACCTAAATCATAATAATTTATAGGTGTATTTTAAATGCAGTATACATTTCGTTTATAAGATAGATTGGATTTCGTATCTTCTCTCCGTCTCTATCTCTATTTTCCCATAAAATTTGTTATAGGAACTTTCCTCTCTCTATTTCACGTGGGGCTAGGCAAAATTGAGTACGCGCACAGTTTGTTTCCACTGAATATATTCACGTATATATATTATTATTATTATTATTATTATTATATATTATACTCGAGATGGCTAAATTATTTTGGTATTTCTGATGACTTTGTGATTTCTTATTATATAATTATTAGACTAAAAATTATAGTTGGATAAAAACTTACATTTTCATTCGTTGCATAATGTAAATTACTTTCGTATATTATTTTTAAAAAATAAGTAAATACTTAATTTTTTTAATCGACACACTGCCAGTATATAAATAATAACAATTTTGCATTATACTACTTTTATATTTTCATAAAAAAAAAAATAAGAAAAAAATGAAAACGTGAAAACTATATTTTTATACATTTTTCAAGAAAATGAAAAATATAATATTGATAATAATATTGTAATGTAAAACTATTGAATAAGTTAAATTAAAACAAAAAAAAATTCGTTAGTTGTCTTTATGCATTTCTGGACGCCATCGTCATGGTACCCATTAAAAATCCAACGCTTTTGTTTCGTTTTTTGTTTTGTTTATTGTTTTTTGTTTTTTGTTTTTTTCATTAAATTTCAGACACGGTGTGACTGCTGATTGGACACCCTATTCCTCCGGCAATCTGTAGGTTACCTTAATAACAATAATATATTTACCTCAAAATAGAGAACCTGTTCACGATTATACCTAACCGTTTAGGTACTACACGAAACATGTTTAGATTTTATTACACTAGAGTTGGTAGTCAAACATTAAAGTTACCAATTTATTAAAATATATTTAATAAACGACTCCTAAAAGAAGAGGTATATAAATATTATAAATAAAATAATATAATATATATATATATATATATAATACATATATAGACGGTGTATAATAAAAATAATTAAATAGTATAATGATTATTATAGGCTCGAAAATAATAATGTTGCAAATAGGTACACTCTATATATTGCAAACATGTTCCTTTAGTTTAACTGGTAAGAAAATATTGTAAATTATGTCCAATGAAGTGTTTTTTTTTTTTATATATATATATATATATATATAAATATATAGGAGTAAACAATATTGGGAATAGGTATTATCTTGTTTAACCTTTTTTTTTTTTTTTTCGTTAAATTGTAACCTTATTCTTGATCGTTAAATTGTGTTCCAACATTACTAACGTTGTACTTGATAAACTAGATTTTGTAATATTATGTTTAAATGTTTATTATTTGTGTATAAGAAAATTATTTATAATACTATATATTGTAAACACTGACTGTTTTATCCGAAAATCGGTGCCTTTGCGCTTGTTTTTTAAAATCATTATAACAGAATCTGTCGTTTTAATGAAAATTATATGTTTGATAGAAATGTAGGCTATAGTAATAATAATAATAATATGAATATACAAAAAAAAAAAAAAAAATGATCGATCGAAGCAATAAAAGTATATAAAAGGGAAAAAAAATTAAATTTACTGAATCAAAAGACTTGTTTTACTATATTAAAATAATTGATTTTTCAATTTTATACGGATATTAGTGTATATTTTTATTGTTTTTACGTAATTTGAATTCTACTATAACGTGCGGCGGTTGTTCAAAATTTTTTTGAATTATGATCGAATAATTGTTTCGGTCTTCTTTTTTTTTTTCTAATTTTATTTTGAACACCAAATACAATAGAGTGATACAGAATGTTTTAATTTGGAGTTCCAATTTATAGCTTTTTCTGGGTAAATTTTTATAAACTACACATTATATTTTATAGATGTGCAATGACATTATCATGCAAATAATTTATCATACGCTCGTACATAAAAAAAAAAACTCTACAGGTCTGTTCGGCGCCCTGTACGTGTGTTTTTCATGACTGTTTCGCGTCGGCGTAATTTTTTCCGTTTTATAAGTATATATTTATTTTTATTTTTTTTTTTTTGTATTTTTCGACGATCGCGCGATTTACACCATAACAACATTAACAAATTTTTGTAACATTCGATAAAAAAATTTCCCTTTTTTTTTTCTAAACATCCAAAATGACTGTAAAACGTTCTGAAAAACTTTATTTGTAACCGCATAATACTGTAAATATTACAAAATGTCTGTTTCTTATAGATGTAATTCATGACTCATAAAAGACAATTTTATACGTTTCTTATGTTTTTTTTTTGTTTTTTTTTACGGCGGTTTTCTACTGGAAAACATAATAATATAATAAATAATTGATTAAAAATATAACATAATTGTGATAATTTCGAACATCAAACGAGCTCAATTGGTTTTCTGTCTTTATTGTTCTTTTTTTTTTTACTAGATAAAAGTGAAAATTTCTCGAAAAATGTTTTTCTTTAATATGGGCTTTGATATAATATATATATATATATATATATTATCGTATATTATGATATATTTAATATTATATACATACATTGATTTTAGTACATATTTTATTTTTTTTTTTTTTTTATAACAAGTATCGTCATTTTTTTTTTTCCGTTTAAGGACACACATAGCCTACATGACTTAAAACAATATGCTAGGAAATTATTTATATTTTGTACATAAATTGATATTTTAATTATTACAATATTTTGTTTTGTAAATAAAAAATGTTCAGTCAGTATTTGTACAAAAATCTATAGACATTCACTTTTACCTATACATACTACTAGTAATATTTTGATACGATTCAAGTAAATGATTATATTTAGCTAGGGTATTAAATTAATTGATTAAACACGCTGATTAAGTTTGGATAAAAAAAAAAAAAAAAAAACATTTTACGTTGTTTTGTTTTTTTTTTTTTATTTTCATTTTGAATGTCGATACTAGTGTAATATTGCATTTTGTTTGTTTGTTTTTATTTTACTTTTTGTTTTTAATATTATTATTAGCCTATTTAAAATTAATGATTTTGAAAAAGGAAAAAAGCTTTATTTTTTTCTTCTGCAAAGCAAAACAAAAAACATCTTTTACCATATCTTACATATATACCTATGTGTTTTATAAACTATAGACAGGTAATTTGGTAAATCAATAAAAATAATGATATTGTTTCTATACATTGTAACATTGTATTTTCTTACGTGAACGTTTTATCTCCGCGTGTCGCCCATAGGATGTGTTTTGAAACGATGAAGTTGCGGCAACAGTTGTTCACCTGTAATTAACGTTATGGCGTTTCAGTACTCACAGCAAAGCTCAACGATCGATTCGGAACGTAAAGTGTAGTGAATCTTTGGCCATTATGTTTTGGACAGGTAAAAAAAAAAAAAATCCATAGATCTATTTGTTACAGAATCCTTCGTTCGTTCGGCGAATATGTACACACTAATATTAGTTTTTTCGTTTACATCTGAGACGGATCAAATTGTTTATTGTATCAAGTCTGAAATAGAAATCTGTATTCGAAAATAATGTTTGGCAGCTATCGCTTTACAGGTATTTGTGGTGGTGGCCGTGGCGCATTTAGATAAATGCACATCTCGGTCACGTTATTGCACTTGTATATTATACAAAAGACTAAATAGAAAATACTCTTAATTTCTATATACATTTTTTGTAGTTTTTTTTTTTTGTTATTTAGATGTTTTGAAAATTTTAAACCAATACACATATCTATAATCGGCAAATTGAAATTTGAAAAAAGAATAACTGAAAATTATCTATTGGTAGATAAATCTATAGGGACTGCTCTAAAATAAATACTCTTAATATTGACGTATTTTCAAATGTTATTTAGGTATTTTGAAAAAAAAATATAGAATTTGATCGGATACTTGAGTAGAAACTCGAAAAGACGCGGTTACCGTTTCGTGATAATTATAATGGACACAACAAATAGACAAGACCGACAAACATTTATTGTTAGTGAAACGTAGAAGGTATGTAATATTTTAGGTAAAAGATAAATTCCGAAGGCTTTCCGTTGCGGTTTTAGGCGACCGCGTGATCCATACAGTTGAACGGGTCCGTCTCAGATATTAATTCGAAACGTGGGACAGTATTTATTTATTTACCTGTGTAAATTTTTGTAAATAGTTGTGTGGCCGGGCGGGAAATGTCTTCCTTTGCCTGAGATACGCAGCGCGGACAAGTTTAGGTGTCGTCGATACCTATGACGAGTGATCCATTTTTCATGGTCATATTTAAATCCGGCGTCTCTTTTATTCTTTTATGACCGCGCCGAACGAAACGACCGAAATCGATTTGAACCGCGCGGAGGATTACCCGAGGCACATAAAATGGACACCGCGCGTGGTTATGATGGTTATTAGTCGAGACGTGAATGGAATTTCATAGGATTTAATACATAGAAGTTGCTCGTATTTCGCATTTTAAACGTGCGGTTGACCTACGTCGCAGCGGATCGATCCGTTAGGTTAGACGAGCGGTAGTATCTAGATGTCGGTGGATCGGACGAAGGAGAGGATGTTTGTAACACGATCTGTTACTATAGATACCTACGGTTTTTGCGTTTTTCTACGTCCAAGGAAGTACAATATACGTCGAGATCAAAATGTTTTGGCAGGAATTCTGACACGACATCGTTTATTAGAGTAAAAACGATAATTTAATTCTCATACTTAAGCACTGACTGTATGAAATAACGTATAATGCACACTTATCGAGCAAACCCTCTTCAGCGACATGTATTTTTTCAAGTCGAAAATTTGTTGCGTTGATAAAATCGATAAGTCTACGTATATAGCGCCTGACAGCAGATATTATGAAATTGAAACATGACTAAGAAGTCTCTTGTACCATGGCGTGTCCATATAATAAACTATCGTGTGTGTGTGTGTCTAATGTCTAAATATAATAAAAATGACTAATGAGTAAAAAATATAGAGTTTATTTTCCCGACCGATGTACATTATAATATTCAACCGTATAAATTTAAGTATATAAAGTACCCTTTTGCGTTTTTTCTAGACACAAATCCGCACGGTCTTTAAAAATTCATCGTGCGTTTTCAACTACAATTTGAATTTTTACGCATTTCGATTACAGCCCGTAAGCACAAGTAACCATACAAAAAAAAAAAAAAAATACCACAAAAAAACTATGCGTTTATTGTACGTGATTATATATGTATGTAGGTAATCTGTACAAATTGTTGTGGAAAAAACGTCGCGATATTTTTTTTAAACAACACAGAATAAAATATTGTGTCGGAAAACAAGAGAAACCAATTTAAACGATCAGAACTAATGCTCGCATTCAAATAATCACATTGCTGTACCTCCAATACGTGCCGCTGCACCTACTCATACATAAGGTAGGTACACCTAACTATATTATATACTCATATGTAAAAAAAAGTAACATAAAAATAATCCATTCCGACGACTATTCGGTGTGTCGAAACGCAAGTACTTTAGTGCTTATTATAACGCATCGACCTCCGACCCCACTTTCATCCATTCGACTGCTGGTACATCGTACATACCTATATATATATATATATAATTGTCTTCTCGGTGCGCTTAAAACTATTTCAATAACAATCCGTGTCAACGTTTTCAAAAGACATTGAGCGTGAATAGAAGGCATATACGATGACCTTCACCTGCATAACGCGAACGATAAATACACCGAACTGCCGTAATAAACTATTCGCTCAATATATTATATTAGTATAGGTACCTACCTACACGAGACGACTTCCCAAAAGTCACTATTAAAAGCGTATCAGTGAATAATAAATACTATTGTGTACACTTCAAGGGGATACCACGTCGTTTTCGATGCGACGTTATCGAACCAAAACTAAAACGCGGTATAAAAATAACACACGTAATGAGTATATTGTATTTCTTCCTAAACCTAGTTTAAAAAAGTACATAACGGTAATGATCAAAACACAATTAATGCCCACAGTGTCAAACGATAACACGCAAAAGTCGACAGATTGGAGGGTACCAAATACACGTGTCTGTACAACGCATAGGAACATCTATCATATATCTATTGAGCTTTTGTAAAATATATTGTTCGTTATGAATTTTTTTTTTTTACTCTTAGAGTTTTTTTCGTGATTTTATTTTTGACTATACGTTTAAAATTTAACTTATATCGTTCGTCCTAACGTTGCTTTTAGACATTCTAAATTGTATAATCGACTATTGTATTCGTGTGTAGGCGAGGGGACTCTGCTGCTGTGTGTATCGCATTCACACGCTTATTGTAGTCTTCGCGATTTACATATAGTTTTACATATTTTTTTAATATAGTTTTCTTTAACATATTACATTACATTTTACAGTTCTGGATATTATTACGTTCGGAATCAAAACTCAAGGTCGTTTACATAACTCAAAAGGCTTTTGAACTTCAAACCGGTTCTGTATGATTTCGCAATTTGCATGTGTAAATAATTGCGTGTCTGGTAAAAACGATAAAAAGTATAATAATAACGAAAACAAAATTGAAAATAAACTTTAAAATATCGCTGTGAAATTTTTGTTTGTCATAAACTTTGCCGATTTGTAATAATCGGTATCGTCAACAACTATGCGAAACGAATTCGAATGAGATATTCTGACTTCTTATTATTTATGAACACGGACAAAAAAATTAAATTATTGTTTTAAAATTCATTTTTTATTGATACAGAGTGTCGACGATGCTGAATCTGACTTACAGATGGAAGTAATATTTAACTTCAAAACAATGGTGTTCTCAAACTGCTCCGAAAAAAAAGTAATGACTTATGAATACTTTATTTAACAAAATGTTAAAGGTTAGTATATATACGAGTAGTATCGGATCTTTGGCTAAACAAATAATTATTTCATTCGGCAACAGTGCCACACATATCTGTGATCATACATTTTCTCTTATAAAAAATATTGTGCCAAACACGTTGGTGTCGTTTTACGAATACACCTATACGTATAAAAAACCGTTCTTTTTTGAAACTTAGTATTCATACTCGGCTGTAATTTAAATAATCAAAATCTATTAACTATTTTTTTTAAATTCGGCCCCTCAGGGGGGTTAAACATTGAGAACGTTATTTTTTGGATAGGATTTTTCACTATCCACATCTATATCTCGATAAATCCACTCGGTGGATTTTAGTATAGTTTTCACTAATGAATTGACAAGGCTCCTCGGGGAATGTTTTTTAATGTATACGTATTGTACGTCTTGGGAAAATTAATCGGATTGCCGAAAATAATAAAAATGTAAATTATGTTATGATAAAACGTTATAAATAATTATAGACGTATTATAGGCAATACAGATCTCGTCTTTGTTTTATTCGTTGAAAATAATAGCCACTTTACTATATTGATAACACATTTTTTGTCTTCCAATCAACCATTCCAGTTTAGACGGCTTTGATTTCCCGTAAAACTATGCTTTTTTCAATGACCATCAATAAGGCACAGGGTCAAACATTAAACGTTGCAGGTTTATGATTTAGATCATAACAAAACCAATAGATTCCACATTTCGCTTTAAATGTTAAAAACATTTCTGTTTAATACCGTGCACGGGCAAAGCTAGTAATACCTATACTATACGTCCTATTTCATCAGACATACTATTTGTACGCGCGTAAATCGATTGTTTTAGTTTATCTATTTTTTTTAATGTAATAGTATATAATATATCAAAATGTTTATAATTTTTATATTTAGGTGTATCCGTCTGATGTGCGTAGACGATGTTTTTGACCTGCGAAAAGGTAAAAAGGTTGCCGACCCCTGCTGCTTTCAGTCAACATTGTATTGATTAATCCGTTTATGCAATGAAATTATTTTCAAAACTCACGAGTAACACGCGAAATAAAATGACACAAACGTACAAGTTGAATATAACGTTGCACACGGATGAAAATTATATAGATAATACGATAAAAAAAAAAATGACATCATTGTTTCGAATACTGCTGGCAGAACGGATATGGTCTTACGGTTTGGCCAACATCGGGACATTAACGTAATAATAGGTCGGGAAACCATCGATCGAAGAGAGCATCTTCATTTTGCGGGTTTGTCTTGAAATATTATTTATTAAAATATTTAGTGTAATGTAGTGTCGCGTTTTGCGTATAGTATTAGAAGGGGAGAGTAGGGAAGGCAAGGAATTCCATTCTGGTCGTGGAAAAAAAAAATGATGTTATTTACTAGTAAACATTGATGATGGAAAATTTGAAATTTTAACATGAAAATTATTTAACGACTCGTCACGAATAAACATTTCTCACACGGACATTTTTCTAAAAATCAAGTCTATAAAATACGTACATCTATCTTGGTTTAAAAGAAAAAACAAATCAATACAATTTTAGATTTTTTCAGTTAAATTTCCTCCGCGGTCGTACTCGAATTAAAAATTTGTTTATTATTATTAGCGCCAAAGTATAATAATAGAAGAAAAAAGAAAAAAGCCTCGAAGAAATTGTCAAACAGAACGAAAGTCATTGCATTCGACAGATCTCCGAGGGACACCCTGTATAATATAATTCGTTTTATTTTTTTCCGGACTCGATTAAGCGAGAAAAAGTCATCTGTGTCCAGATTTATCATCCCCCGGTAATATTTCATTGTGATTTAGAATTTTGTGTAAAATACGCTCGTCGCGTGTTGTTATTATAACACGATTATATCTATTATTGATTGATAAATACTGCCTATGGCGAGAGAAGGACGTCGAGATTAAAATTGTTTGACTTTTCAACTAATCGTACGAGCTCAGCGTTGATGTGCATCGAGTCTTATATGGTCTATAACAATAGCAGTAAATGATGCACGCGCGTTCATCCATAACAAGTTTAGTTTGATCAATTAATAGGTACTTTATTATAATGATATACTCTTATTCGATTGACAATGTGTTGACGATTCATTCATTTCTAGAGGTTTAAAATAAACGTTTTGATTTACAACGAAAACAAAAATTGAAAGTAGGCGGACACCCGGCACACTCCGTATGCATATGTCGTCGTTTTATCACGTCGAAAATGCGCAATAATTAGTCTAGTTTAAAATCACCGAGAACATATACGTTATTCGCGTCGACAATAGTTTTTTTTCCCAAGCTTTATTGTGTTGAATTGTTGACGTGCAATTTTTACCTAAAAATACGTCACCTCATACAGAAAATACAGCTAGAACCGTAACTGGTACTCGTGGATTTATTTTTATTTTTATTAGAAAACAATCAACGTGGAATAATATGCGCGTGTATTCGATTTGGACACTCAAGTCATAGTTATAGGTGGCAAGTGGATTTAAATGAAAACAAAATTTCTTTTTTCGAACAATGTTTTATTTTTCAAACACAAAATTCGTTTCGTACAATATCATAAAACGCTGTATTTTGTTGTTGAATTTTTGTTGTTTATGTTCTTTTTTTCTTTCAGTGTTTCTACACAGTGTATGTGCCTAAAGGTCGATGAAAAAGGAATAATTACACATTACGACAATACCGCTCATTATGGATATAATAGGCTTTCATTTACCCTCCTCCATTATACAGCGCTCGCCTATGGTTACAAATATTCGTTTTTTATTGCACAACGATTGGTAAAATGTGATAAAAAGTGAAATTATCATAGCCCGCGCGTCGTGATCTTTAGTTTATCGCGACTAAGGATAATTTATCGATCGAGGTAAAAATGTATTTCAAAATTCGGTCGACCACTTCAGGCGCAAGAATACGCCACACACGCTACTGCACGTACGACCTTGAATATTTTTAACGGACACGATTTTAGTGAAAAAAAAATTAAAATTTCTATTATTTATACCCGGCATCATTGTGAAATCCGTCGAACTTAAATATCTCTCTCCCCCACCCCCTCCCCCCCAGTTATCGGTGTCCTTTTTGTACCGACAGAAATTTTCACAAAAAAACACACATACCACCTCAACTATAATATCATACTTTTCGTCGCGTCCGTAAACCGACGTGTAGAGAGTGACGAGGAAGAGTATGTTATTCGCGTATTACTATACAACGCCATTACTATCGTATCGCAATCGTATGAAGTCGGCCAGCACAAAACGAACGCGCAGATAGAGTAGTGATTTAACGACGCGTTTTTCTGTCGTGTTCAATAGCACTAAAATTCGTCCTTTCGCTCGAATCGCACATCGTTCGAGCTAAATAATTGGCGGTTTGTGTGCAGTAATAATAATAATATTATTACACGGCAACCGGGGTGTGTGTGCGGTTCGAACCACGGCGTTACCTAACGGTCCTGCTGATACGCTGATAACGTTTCGTCGTCCGCTTGCATTGTCCGCAACAAACAGTCTGTGTGCCTTGTATTATCAACGATTCGTACGATATTATTTTGTGTGTGTTTGTTCTGTTTTCCGGGCTCTCCGTCGTCCGTCCGTATTATTTATAATATTGTTGTCCCGCGGCAAAGGTAAATC
Organism: Drepanosiphum platanoidis; assembly: GCA_948098885.1. Taxonomy (NCBI): domain Eukaryota; kingdom Metazoa; phylum Arthropoda; class Insecta; order Hemiptera; family Aphididae; genus Drepanosiphum; species Drepanosiphum platanoidis. Next base: position 25,524,545 of record OX402529.1, on the reverse strand, counting down.
CGTTCGCGCCCCCCGTCGTCGCTGCGTAGAAATCGAAAGAGAAAAGTAGCAATTCGCCAACCGACGGTTTCAGTGACGAGGAATGACATAATGCTCGACCAGGAAAATCAGGTAAAACCGTGTTGCTAGTGTTGCTTATACCCATGTACGTTGTTGCTATTACCTATATGTTGTTTTTGTTAAATGCTGCAATGCCAATTAGGCGTAGGATTATGTCAAGTCCGGTGCTATAAGGTAAGGCATAGGAGAAATTGTATTACGGCTGTAATAATGCAAAGCTTATAAAAACAAATGTTTTACGTTTACACATCTATAGCACTTTATAATAAAAAATAATAATATTATGTTACACATTATGCTCAAATTGGTGTTGGGTCTCGCTCGACGATGATTTCGTTCTCAATAGTCTCGTGTTAATACACTATTAGTGTTTCGTACACGAGATTTTTTAACACACGCGTCGTGGTCACTCCGAGTGGGCACGCATTAATGATGTGGCAGAGGTGTAGGTACCTACTTACTTATGTAGGTGGATACACTTTTACTCTTGATCACCCATGGGGAACAACATTAGTTTTGGTTATTCAAAATCCATTGTTAGTACATTTGCAAAGTTGGATGCCATTTAGAATTCGTGTTATTGAGTTTTAAAACTTAATTTTTACAATATTACTTTTCGTATTAATGTGTCCATGTATCATACAAAATAAATCAATTTTAAAAACATGGTATGATTACAACTAAACAATTTTATAATAATTCTTGTATTTCAAAATAACGGTACAATCATTTTTCTTTTTGGCAATTTCTATACAATTGTAAAAAAAAAAAAAAAATGTTATTCTGTATTTTGCGCTTTGTTATTGTTAAAAAATATTAAGTATTATAATTAATAGATGTTTTTTTATTTTTATTATAGCCTAATATTCCAAATGGGACAGAATCATCAAACACTTCATTTCAAGATAAGACAGTTATAAAAAATGGTTATAATTATAATTTTCAATTCTATTTGTTTGAATAATATTTTAACATAAACTTATTTTAGATATTTCAGACAATATTTACAATAATCAAGAGGAGTATTTAAATGATGTGTCCTTGAACAGTTTTAATGTCTCTCATCTTGCAAATAAATTAGAACGTTTAGCTTTAGCTACACCACAAACAACAAGACTCCCACCGGACAGTACATTGATTGAAGAAGATTTTGATTTCAAAGAACGTCCAGATTCTGCTGATTCAGATAGCGGTAGACCTGTAACTTCAAATGACAGTTCCATTTACAAGTCATTTGTGACAGATTCTGTTGAAAATCAACAGTTGGACAATAGCATAGACTTTTCATCAACTATATGTAATGATGACATAAATGTGTCTGGTGTTAATATTGAATCCATACATGAAAATTTAGCATCAGTGAATTTGGATTTGGTTGGTTCTGATTTCGAAGATTCTTCTCATAATTTTTTTACACATTCTTTCTCAAATAAATCATCTGAAGATATATTTATCAATAAATCACATATTAGCTCTAATCTAAATTCAAGCACACCTAAGCAAAACAATTCACTAATGGATGGTATTGAATCAGAAACTAAATTCCAGGTATAGTGTTTTTTAGTTTATATTTTCTTTTTTTTTAATTATTAATTAGGTTCTTAGCTTATAACTCTGTCTTAGAAAATAGCTAATTTATAAATTACCCTAATTTTATAAAAGAAAATGTATTTTCTAAAATGTATTATGTCACTAAGTTCATTTTTCAATAATAATTTAATATTTAATTTAAATATCAAATGTATAGGTATGCATAGTTATGCTTTGTAAAAAAAATCTTTTGACATCAAAAGGCAAAAGTAATGATTTGCATTAAAAATACATTATCTTCATTCTTTATCCTAAATAATTAAAGTATTATTAACTATATGCATGATAATAGAATTTCAATTGATATTTATTTTTTCACACTAATAATACATACAGTATTGTGAACTAAGTAATTTAATAGAATGAATTTCATATTTTAGAAGTTTAATTTCATTTGTTTTTATTATATTACAATTATTATATTCAGTGATGTTTTCATTAATTTTTTTCATACAAAGCCACCAAATTCTTGGAACATTTATGTTTTATATTTTATTCGTTGTAAGTTGTAGGAAAGTGAAATTCTTAATAATTTTTTTTCTTTCCTAATCACTTGAGATAATATACAGTATATCTAAGATTTTTAACAAAATCTCGAGAGTAAACAATGTTAAAATAATGTATTATGTAGTATACCTTATGGGAACACCACTGATAGCATTCGGTATTACTTGTAATATTTTAATACTGAATAACATTTTATTTATTTTACCAGTATTGATTTTATAATGTTTGTTTATTTAAATTTTCAGTCAAACATTTTTGATAGTGAAAACAAAAATTCTAGTGAAGCTGGTCCTGTAATAGCCGAAGGTAAATAGTTTTAATCAAACAAATATTTATTAGTACTGTATTTTATCTATAAACATAAATTACACTAAACAAAGATAATTAAATTTTAGGCATGTTTCAATGTACACATTTTTCAACAACAAAAACAATTAAAATTATTAAATCAATTGTTTCATTTTCATTTTTTAGTTATTTTGTTTAATCTTATGCTATACTAATAATTTACAACATTATATTTGTATATATAAGTTTTCGTAATTTATGTTTTAAATATTTATAATTTTTTCATAATATAATTGAAATAACATAAATATTATTTGATTTATTTTATCTTCTTAATTGTGTATATTTTATAAAACTGATTAATTATTTGCACCTATATAACATTTAATAAATTTAATTGCATTTGGATTAATACAAAGTTTAGGTATCAATATATATGTGAATATGAATTATGTGATATCTGTTTATTTTATTAAATGAAAATGTTTTGTTTTTATAGGTTTTACTTCAGCTGCTGGATTTAACTTTGATAATCTAGAGGCTCTTGAATCTGTAAGGTCATTAAATGATGAAGAATTTCGAAGGTTAACTATTGCTAGAAAATCATTATATGTGGCATTTGATCCAATTGTAAATAAAGCAAATCAAGAATCAAATTCTCGGTGAGTAAACATTTTAATATTGAATTCATTAAACTCATTGAGTACTATTTTGAACTTTTAGTGTGGATAATAGGTGAAAACATTTCCTTAGTAAATTTTATTTTTAATTATATACTTTCATTTTATTATTATAAAATGTATCATTCTGTGAAGTCGATCTTAATTAAAACTGCTTAACTATGGGAGCTAAGCATTTATTTAATGTTATAGTTAAACGTTTTAATAAGTTATTCTAACTTGAATTATTAACATGTATTACTTATGGTTAACCTAGTAAGTACAGTAATCGTTCGTTATCTGCGGTTTTGATTATCCGCAATGAAATTATAAATACTTATTAGGCTATACAATTAGGATATACAAGTTAGGATTCAAGAAATTTAAAAATGTTCCTAATTTGGGCTACCGATAAAATATAAATGTTATTAAATGGATTACAGTTATTCAGTTAAGATCATTTTCATTATATTTTTACGTATATGGGCATACCTACTTTGATAAACTGTGATGGATAAGTAAATTAATGTAACTTTGAGAAAATTGGAAAACAACATCTTTATAAAAAGAAATATAAAATATAAAATTTGATTGTGAACACTGTGATTTTGTGAGTTGGAATGATATTTAATATGAAATATTATTATTATTTAATATTTACTTTATCATATATCATTTATCGAATTATGTAATAGTTGTAAACAACATTTCTCAATTATTTTGAAAACTTAAATTTAAAAAATGTAATTTTAAATGGTCAACAATATGTGCCATCGTCTTATAACCAGTGCCATTAAACTATTTATAGTAAAATCTCAAATAATTGAATCTCTAAAAATAAATATTTTTTGAGTTATGATAAAACATTGTTGTAAAAGAGATATAAAAGTGTTTCTTTTTAATTTTTATGATGTAGAAGAGAAGCTCTAGAAAACTCTCTAGCTATGGATAAAACAATATCGGCTAATTCTTCACAATCTAGTGGTTCAAACAAATCCCTTAATGTAAGTAAATTGTACTTAAATGTAAATATTATTCTATCCTCGGTTATAATAATAAAAAATACCAACTATTGTTTATTAATTATTTTGTTTTTTAACTATTAGGTTTCAGAAATTAAAATGAATCAATCTATTAACAAAGATGAAAAAATCAATAACAGCTCCAAGACTAATGACAGAGAAAAATTATACCTGGTATGTATAGAGTCTAACAAGTCATAAAGACAAAAATATAATTATTTATCACATGAATAAAGCTATACTTATCTCTCAGTATATGCATATATAAAATGTTCACCCTCCAACATAGTAAATTATATTTTTTATTAGCCATTCAATATAAATGTACATCTGGGTAATACATTTATACAGCCAGTGCTATAGGTGACATGTGTAAGTTTCAAAATATGTATTTAATATAAAATAGAGAGAATTTTATAATTTTTCGATAAATAAAAATATTCAAAAATTTTTTAATTTATTGTACATTTAAGTAAATGAATATTAAATCATTGTGTTTTTTATTTGAGCATCACTGTCTATAAATTTAGAGTTTTTTTTTTTTTTTTAACTTATAATGTGCATACTACAATATTACACTTGTCTATGTATTCTTGTAAGAATCAATGTTTACTATTTCCTCATTAGATTTTCATCTTATAGTCAGTATATATTTTTGATTTTTAAAATTGAGTGGTGTATGTATTTTACTATAGAGTAGTAATATTTTTTTAAATGTCACAGAAAACAGATTTGTTTTGTGCAACTTAACATTTGCATTATTTGACATATCCCATACTTGAAACTATGCATTTTATCAATTTGTTAGTAATTAATTTTTTTATGTGCAGGATAAAATAGAAAAGTTAGAATGTGAAATCAAGAACATAAGAAATGAACATATCGCCGAAAAAGAAAAAAATAAAAACTTAACCAATTCGTTGATATCAGTCACTAAAAGCAAAGATCAACTAAGGTACACATCATCATTTTTATAATACATTTTTTTTTTTTTTGATAATAATTGTTTTCATTGTGTAGAAAAATTGAATAAATTTTTTTTTTTTAACAGTACTGTCATTGGTGAGTATGAAAAAACCATTTCTGATATGGTTTCTAAAAAAGGAGACGTACACAATAAGTATGAAGCACAAATCGCATACATTGAAGAAGAAAGAGCAAAAATGGAACGTCACCTGCAAAATTCAGAAATGGCATTCAATGATGTTCACGAGTAAGATATTTGCATTCTAATCAATACCAATTTTTATAAAAGTTCATGCATATATGTAATAATTATTAAATGAGTTTATTTAAACGAAACAAAAACGAGTAATTGTTAACAATGTTATGAGAGCTTTAACGCGCATTTTCATTTAATACATATGATACTAAGATATTATCGAATGCATTATATAAATGATTTTAGCTAACCCTTAAAGTTTTCTCTGAAAAAGTTTAAATCTACAATGAGAGACGATACATTTTTCAACAAGTTTTGTATTTAATTATTTAACTTTGTACTAATGATATAGATATTAAAATAAATAAAACGTGTTGATGTTGAATTTAAAAACTCTTAAAACAAAAAATAAAAGAAAAGAATCAGATAATGCTGTTGTTTTATTATTACTAATATTATTTAAACAATATAATCTTTTTAATAATTTTAACAAAAGAATTTTATTCATATTATAGTTGAGATTTGTGTAGATATTTAAATAATTAATTAAATATTAAAAAAAAATAATTGTTTATTACTTACTTTTACAAAATAAATTATAATATGGCATGACAATATTCAAGGATTTTGAAAATAGACCTAGTTGTATTCAAATCGAATTTACCCATTTTTTAATTATTTTTTTAGAAAATACAATTCATCGAAACAAGTGATAGAAGCAATGAAAGAAAATGAAATCAAGTATAAAAATTGTATTAAGGAATTTGAAGAATCTCTGAAAAAGTATGAAGACAAATACATGAGATTGAAAATGCACGCCACCGAACAAATGAACAAGTAATAATAATTTATTTTCGAGCTGCTGAAATAGCTGTTGATTTTTATTAATTAATTAATAACATGTGCTTTTAGAGCTACCGAAGAAATAAACGAAAAAGAAAAAGTGTTTGAGGCAGAGACTTCAAAAATGAGGATAATGAACAAGCGGCTGGAGGTTAAAGTCAGATCGTTACAGGAATCGTTGGATAGGAAAGACGTTGAGAACGCAGAGTTGACCAGCCTTTGTGATGAGCTCATAGGGAAAATAGATAGAACTTGAAACATAAACTAGCATATTTTTATTAATTTTTAGATCTATGAGTCTTACGATATGTACAATATTATTATTTCAATTGAATTATTATTTATCTGTTATAATTTGCCGATAAAAGTAAATATATTTATACTAAAATGAAAAAAAAAAAAATAAATATGTATAAATATATATACAAAAAAAAAATGTAAATCACATGTTAAAATATTATGATTTTACATGTTACGTACCTGTTTAATGTAATTTTCAGATTTATTATTTTGTCTATTAGTTTTACGTTCATGTTTATTAACATGGTGGGAGGATTTTCAATTTCGTTAAATAATCAGACAAATATTTTTTATTTTATTTCTTTTTCGAAAATGTATACAGAATTATTCAGTTTGTAGATATTTAAGTTTTGATATGGTTTTAATTAATGCTATGCGTTTTTTATTACTTAATTGCGAATCCTCTTTCTATACTTAAAACGATTTATTTTAATATCTATACTTATCATTTGTACTTTAGTTATTAAATAAGTATTAAATTAAAATAAAACAGGAATAATCTTAATATGTCGTAATCCCAAAATGTTTGTAAATGTGTGTACAAAATAATCGGTATGCTAAAGTATTTTGAAAACGAGCTATTTTTAAAGACGTCAATGAATTTTTTTTAAAAATTACTTAAATTGTTTACTTACTTTGTCATTTTTTTTTATGAAAACTCCAGAGTATTTGTTATATCCCCGTGTACTTTAATTTATTTTAAACATCAATAATTAGTGTATGCTTACTAACATAATCATTAATTTAATTTGTATAATAACATTGCATAAAGCCGCCTTGCTCTATTATCATTTTTTTATTTTCCGGTTTTATAATTAGGAAATTATTTTTACCCTTTGTTGTAAGATTATACATGTTTTTTAACCCTCATGTTATTCCATCCCATTACATATGTAATATTATTAATTTTTAATATCTAATTTCTTGTGATGAATTAAAAAAGAAAAAAAAAATTAACACGATATCGACGCACATCAATGTTATTGTTTTATTTTTATAACATAGTAATATGTGTTGACAGTTAAAATAAATTTAAAAAATAATATTGTAATTTAAGTCGAAATTCTATCAATTATTAAATATTTATTGAAATTTCAAATCTCACACTATGATGTCAAGTAAAACGAATGCTATGTGAATTCTAATCACCACGATTGTTTTTTGTTTTTCCGTTATATGTTTGACTGCTTAGTTTTAAACGCGCTCTTTGAGCGAAAACGTCGATTGAAATGTATTTTTTTCTCAAACGGGTTATAATTTTAAAACGACTGCTGCTAAAATTTGATATCGTATATATATATATTGTTTCCAACTAACCGTCGTCGTTTGTTAACAAAATGGTTTCCCATACTTTTGATATTTATGTTGTGATAATTTTGTGATTGAAACCACACTGTAATAAATTCTACACTAAAGAACTACCCGAGTGAACTCGATTAAATACGTAATGCGCTGCGCTTGTATTGGAATTCAGTAGACAACCTAAATACCTACCTAATAATAATAATATTGTAATATCTGTTGTTTTGAAATATTTCCCTTCCGATAGAATCAATTACGTTGAATTGAAATATTCTCTCGAGGTCTCGCCGAAAATCGATCTCAAGAAAACGTACGGTTTTCGCGAAAACAATACCGGCTTCGAGACCTACAGAATGGAGACTTTGGAAATCGGTCTGAAGAAGAACGAGAAGAAACTATAATGACAGACGTGTAATCCATTGCAAAACCCGTTATGGAGGTAAATCGAAGTGTCGAATTTTTTTTTTTTGTGGTCACGAGACGGTAAGTTTGTTCTATACCGCGGTCACGGTCCAAGATTTGTAAAATATAACGATTTTAACTATAATATCGTAATGTTTCATTTTTCGGATTTTATTTGATTTAATTTATTTTGTTTTAATTAAATTGTTTGTAAATAATTGCATTTAATTTCTCAATTAGATCTGTTCACGGTGTGTTGTCTATCGTGACCAACCGCGAAAACAACAAGTCTGGTGTAAATATATTATTTTTATTCGACGAAATTAACGGCGGCGGAACCGATCGACGGGTAAAGCGATCAGTACGATCTCGACTGCGAGACGGTGAACGTGCATTCCAAGAACGTATTACACAAACCCGAAAATGAAGAAATATTTTGAAATCCATTCATGAAAAAGTCGCCGAGTATTATATTCATCAGGTAAAATCATGTTAATAATACTGTTTGATACGATCGGAAATCGTACAGATGAAATTAATTCGAGTTTATTTTTTTTTTGTACGCGGTATTGCGATTATTTTGTATAAAATTAATGATTACACATACATACAAAATTATCCGGACACATAAATTACAACTATAAAAATCGAGTAGGGAAGTGGATTTAAATGCTATAGTTGAATTTTTCTGTAGAAGTTTTTAAAACAATGCTTTTCAAGCAAAAAATTCGTTTCGTATCACGAAATTATAAGTATAAAACGAATGTATTTTCCTTTTTTTTAACATTTTTTCTGGGTTTTATGGTTATAATATATTCTTTTTTTGGATCAATTGAGTCATTTTCAATTGTTTCATAATTTACAAAAAAATCTAGGGGCTCTGAAAAGGGGCGTAGTCGCCCTCCCCTCAGATTATGATGTCCCTTACACTAATGTGGTCTTATTTATAGGTACGCGCGTTATTTATTTGTCGTTAATTATTACAAATACTACATACCTTGCGTAATACTGTATATTTTGATAATAACGTTATCAAATCAGTTATAAATGCGCGTACAAAAAAATATAGTAATTAACAAATAATAATAATTGCAGCGAAAATTAACCATGTACTCGAGAATTAGTTTTACTTTAGTCGCACGTAATATCCGATGACAACGTCCTCGCGAACGATGTAAGTTATTAAAGAAATTAATTTGATTGAAAATAATAACGATATTATGAGTACTTTTAATATTATATAGTAATATAGTTTTTATATTTATAGCTATTGCAGGCGAAATGTTTTCGTCGACCGAACGTTCAACAGAAGGATTTATAGAAATGAAGAAGTACATCATCAATATTTTCAAAGAGTGCATAAAATCAGTATTGCCTAGAAATATCATTAAAAATACAGTGACGTTTGATTCGAAATCGTTGCAGATCAGAGACGACAGGTTTTTCATACCCAAGAATGTTTACGTTGTCGGTTTTGGAAAAGCTGTTTCGGAAATGGCATTAGAAATCGAGAAAATATTGAACGGCTCTTTGAAGAAAGCTGTTGTTAGTGTTCCGATTGGTTCCGCCCGACATGACTTGAACAATTCCAAGGTCTGTGTTATGGAAGCAGCTAAAAATAATATACCCGATCAGTGTGCTGTGGAAAACACCAATCGTATCAAAAACACAATTGCAAGTTTGGAGGATGGCGACGTGTTGATTGTACTTATATCTGGCGGAGGTTCGGCTCTGTTGTGTTCACCGACTGTACCTCTTTCTGATAAAATTTTCACAACTAATTTGTTGTCATCGCATGGTGCATCGATTGAACAATTGAACTCTGTGCGGAAAGCACTATCTGATGTCAAGGGGGGAAAATTAATTGATTTCGTTAAAAAATCTACTGTAATTTCTTTGATTCTATCTGATATTGTTGGAGATCCATTGAGTGCAATCGCCAGTGGACCTACTGTGCCAAATAAGGATTCTAATGATCTGCCTATGGAGATTATTAAACACTTCAATTTATTAAATAAAATACCACCAACTGTTTTAAATGCTCTCGAACAAAATAAATCTTTTAACCGTACAACTGATGTAGATAGAGTGCACAACTATGTGATCGGTAACAATTCAATTGCCTTACAGACAGGTATAGAACGTACAAAAAATGATTACACTTCTCTATTGTTGACTAAATCTCTTCAGGGAAACTTGACAGTGGTTTCTAAGTTTTATTCCAATCTCATAATGTTTGTCTGTAATGTGTACATCAATAACACAAATATTGATGAAACATTAAAAACCAATTTGATATCCAACATCAGTGAAATCGACAAAGGAATAGATATTGATTTATTGACAAGTAAAGTTATAGAAGCTTCGTCAAAGAAACGTGGACTGTGCATACTAAGTGGAGGTGAGCCTACGGTCAAGGTCCAAGGTAACGGTTTGGGAGGAAGAAACCAAGAATTGTCATTAAGAATATCTGTAGAATTAGATAGAGATTGTGACCTTTTGAGACTATTTGATGTAATTTTCTTCAGTGGAGGTACAGATGGCATCGACGGTCCAACTGACGCTTGTGGTGCGTTCGGTTATCCGGGACTTGTCGATGATGCTCGGTCTCAAGACATGAATGTCTCTCAGTTTATCGTGAACAATGACAGTTATAGTTTTTATTCATCATTCAATCGGGGCGAAGATATATTAAAAATTGGACACACAGGTACAAACGTTATGGATATACACGTTTTAATAATTAAACCGAAATAAAAACTACACTCAATTAAATATGAACGTCAAGTACATTTTATTTTTATTTATTATTGTATTTAAACTAAAACTCGGAACTCCCATACGTTCTGTTTATTACTTTAATCAACCGGTAAAATAACTATAAAAAAATAATGTAATAATTGATAAAAAGAAGAGTATAATAACACAGAATAAATGAAATAATAATTTCATTTATTCTGTGATAATAACTCCTCTTTAGTTCTTATCAGATAATATATTATTTGTTCAACGATAAGAAAATTATCAACTCCCATGTGTTTAGTATAGTAAAAATTGAAATTGAAATCATTATATTTTTTAATTCTCATAATTATTTAGAATCGATTTATTTATCTTATTCTTATCGTAAGTAAGCTTGCTGTAATTATAGGAATAATATAAGATCTTGTAATTTGTTTTCAATGTGTTCTTATTTTTCTCTATAAAGCGAATATTTTGTATTAGGTAATTGTACCCGATGGCCGACGAACTTAAAGAAAATCAAAACCCAAACGAAAAACCAAAGTCTGAAAACTATGATGGATGGGGTTTTGATTTATTTCCCGAAAGAAGAGGTACATTCAAACCATCTTTAAAAAATATTCTTTTTCAAGGACGCGGAAACGAAAACCTGGAAAGAATTAAATGTGAAAAAAAAGTGGCTTACTGTATAAATAAAAGTAAAGTATGATTGAATAATTACTTGATTGCATTAATCATCTTATTGTCTTCTACAAACATAAATGTATATTTAACAGGTCCTCTTGTTAAAATCATGCTGGGTGCTTTGAAAAGAAACGGTTGGTAAGTTCTATGTACTTAATAAAGGGTAGATATTTTACTTAAGTTATTGGACTAAACTGGAAACTAATTTCATATAATTACAAAAAAAATTATCTACCAATCGATATTTTTATTTAAATATTATAAATAGTTTATATTGTAATTAAATTACGAATATGAAAAGTACAATTTTTGGCGATACATTATTGTCGCAAAACTTAAAACAATATTATTGATTATAGGTAGATATTTTCTTTTCTTTTTTTTATATAAAACCTATATTATGTTATTAATATGTATTTGGAAAATTAAAATTTTTTTCTTTTTTAGCAATGTCAATCCATCCCGTCATATTGCATGTGAACTTTGTGATACAAGTGTTCATGGTGGTTATGATCCAATCATGAATCAAGTATATAATTTTTAGTTTTTGCATTTCATTGGGATTTTGTGTTTTTTATATATTACGTTTTAACTAGGTTATCGTTTGTCAAAACACTGCAACAGGAACTGGAACTATTCAGGGAGTGCTTACGCACGAACTCATTCACATGTTTGATAATTGTACTCGTAAATTAGACTTCCGGAATATCGATCATTTAGCTTGTACCGAAATCCGAGCAGCAAATTTAACTCATTGCGGAATGGTTTCTTCTATTCTCGAAGGGCACACGTCGATATTTAATTTTAGAAACAGACATCAAGTGAGGATTTTTAATCGGCATAAAATAATAATAAATTTAAATATTACCATGTTGATAATTTAAACAAATTGTCATTCCTGTGTTTCACTATTTGCTATAAAATTGTTGTTATTTATTATGCTGTATATGTTGCTAAAAAGTCATGAACTTGTATTGTCTAAAAAAAGTGTATGACTTATGTAGCATATCGAGCCCCAATAGGTAATAGGGCATAAGCGACATTTGAACAACTTTTCAGGAACACAAAAAAATGTATTAAAAATTTAATATTTGATGAAATTTAATGAAAATACTTGTAAAACTTATACATTTTGATCTGAAATAAGTTCAAATTAGAAAATGTATTAAAATCATAAATTCTGAATAAGTTATGGTGCTTACAATAAAAAAAAAAAAAAAATTAATAACCAAGTAGCTGTAGCTGTCCCTTTACACCAATGTCATTTACAATCTGAAATTTTTTCAAATGTCGCTCATGCTTCTCAGCAATTTTATTAATCGTATACGTGAATATGTGATTCAACATACCTTATTTCTTTCAACAAAAATGGTTGATAATAAAATATTTACTTTGAAAACTAGATACATTACTGTTTGATACAGCGTAAATTAATTATAACTGTCACTTACAACTTTTTTTGTTCTAGACTGTCGCTTCAGCCAATTAACAATGCCGCTTACACCATTTATGCCATTAACAAATTTATCTCATATACGTTATACCTAAACTTACAAACCAAAAATTACCCATTTCGAATAAAGTAGTTGCTTACACCTTTTAAATGTTAATTCATAGTATTATGCTAGTTGAATGCTATAATAAAATTAAGTTTTCTCTGAATAAAAAAAAAAATAAATATTTTTCTCACTTTAACAGAGTTAGTTAACAATATATACAAGTAAATTAACAGTTACAGTCTCATAGATATCATTAAAAATATTTTTCTTTTAATGTTTTGCTGTGAATAACTTACATTTTCAATGTTTTATTTCATTAATAGATAAATTATGATTTGATGACAATTTTTACGTAACTCTTTGTTTATAATCAAAATAATTTAATTTTTCTTATATTTTATCAATCATTTTTTTGTTTTTTTTATAATTTTTTATTTTGTAAATTACAAAATATAATACATTAAATATTTAAAAAAGCAAGATAAATGATTAAAAACATTTTTTAAAGGATTTTCTATACTAAATTTTTTATTCATGTTTATTCAAAATGTACGAGGTAAACAATGAATTTTCATAATATGTAAAAATGTTATTGATCTAAACAAATCATTCAATTTAAAATTATAAGTCTCATTTTTAAATTAATCTTGCGTCCGGAAAGCAATGTTTTAAAGTAATCAGAAATAAAAACGCAGTTAGAAATTAAATCTACATTTACCAATTTTGAATCGCCGCATAATTGTATAATTTAATACTAATTATTAATATTTCACAACTCTTGTGCATTAATTTAATATCTATCAATTTTGTATTGTATTTTCATTAATATCAGTATAGTTTACTTATTGAATAAATTGCATATTATTGTTTTTCTTCAGGATTGTGTAAAACATAAAGCCATGGTTTCCGTATTGGCCGTAAGAGATGTTACTTTGGAGCAAGCAAAGGAAGCCGTCGATAGGGTATTTGATCGGTGTTATGCAGATTTGGAACCTATTGGAAGAAGGATCAAAGGAAAACAAATGGATTTTGATCTTGCATATGCCGAAGCCTTTTTGATGGGCTATGATTAGTTGTAATCTGTTCATTTTACCATGTAGAAAAAGAACAATTTTAGGTGTATAAAAATATATTTAAAACATTACAAATATTGTGGAAAATTGTTAATCCAAATTAACGAGAACCGTTTTTGTTGTCATATTATCTTGGATATTTTATTTACTATGATTTTAAATTATTATTAATCAATAAAATAGTGTAATGTCAAATAAGAATCGAGTGAAAAACTTTCAAAAAGACATAGAAACATATTAAGTTATTCAAAGTACATCATTACACTGGAACAATTCACAATTATCACAGGTAATAGTTATGTTTTGACAATGTATTAGATGATTTTTAAATTCAATATGAAAGTTACAATGTTGTTTATTGAGTTATTAGACATTTAAGTGAAACAATATGTGGAAATGAGAGAAACGAATAAGTGAATTGTTTTAATTTGAAAACACTCAATGTACATACATAATGACTTATAAGTATCGTAGAGTTGGTCTTAAAATAACAATATGTAATAAAAAAGGAACATGGAGCAATGTTATTCATTTTGAGTAAGTTGACAATAATAATAATAATAATAATAATAATAAAAAAATTATCAAACACTAATGCTAGAAATAAATATCTAGAAAACAAAAATGATTATTAAAAATATACAATATAATAAAATATTTATAGTTATATGGTGTGTACACATAACATAACTAGATAAGTGTTTGTATGAAAACTTGACAATAATTGAGTAATTATGTACTTGTATTGAATTGTCATTAAAATTAATTGTATTAAAATATTATTAGAAAAGTCGTCAACAACTATATTATATGTATTTAGGTACATACAATGCTATTACATGAGCAAGAATGATTAATGACTAAATAGTAATAATAATTATTGTTGAACAAACTTTACACAAAATATTGTGTATTTAGACAGTGACGTAACAGCAAGAGATCAGCGTGCGGTTTCAACCGAGCCACAACGCTTAAGACTTGGAAAAGGCATTAACCCTGTTGTCAATTGTTTGAATTTTATGAAAGTATTACCACGGAATGGATTAAATTTAATCCATTCTGTGGTGTATGATTAATATTTTTATTTCACAATTTATATTTTTTGTATAATTATTCCCCAAAGGTGATTTTTGATTATTTATTTATTTATTATTTTTTTTTTTTTTTTTTTTTAGAGACTTAACGCTAAGAAATAAGACTAATATCATTGTTTTTCCTCAATATTGAAAAAAAAGTTTCACTCACACTTGACGTTTAATTTCTTAACAACAGCGATTTCGGTCGGCTCAAACTACTTGAGGGCGGGCTCTTTGTCTGTTACCTTCAATCAACCCTTAAACATACTAACACACAAGTCCTATGAAAATTTCCTCTCGGTTATCAATATTTGAAGATGCACCACTGAATTTAGGTAAGTACATATGTACTATAAGCTAATATATTATACAATCAAACATATTATATATTCAAATATTTGAGTTCGACTACATAATATATTTGTTCTCGTGTATTCATAACGAACATAGGTACCCTTAAACCCAAACTTGGTTATGATTATCTCGGTAATTGTTGATGTCAAAATTAAATATCTATTAAGTAACATCTGTAGGATAAAATTGTTCTTTATTAGAAATAGGTAGGTACTTTGAAGAACTATTTTATTATTTATACAGAGTGGTTTTATCATAGAATAAAAATTCAACATAAAATGCTTTCTTAAAAGATTGATAAAACGAATAAATTTTTAAAATTACAGTTAATTATTTATTTGTATTTGTAAATCGTTCGTCACTCGCAGTTAATTGAATATTAGTAGTTATTCTCGTTTCAAACGTTCCAAAATTTTTAGTTCCCAAAAAAAAAACACCCGAAACGGTGCCGTTAATAATGATTTATCATTTTATCATTACGAATTTCGACTGTAAGCCTTGGCATAATCATATTCTTTATTTAAAATTAAAATAATATTTTTTCATTATCAAACATGAACAATTATTTTATAGGTAGGTATTATGTATTTATAGTTAAAATGTGTAGGTAGGTATCATTTTTGAAAATATGACCAAGTGTCGTTTCCCGAGTTTCCTCTCAAAATTTCAAAAATCAAAACTATTTCTTCTTAAACGGTTAGTCATTTTTAATTAAAACAAACAGCACAGGGCAAAGTATATTGTTTTATGAATATTAATGTGAATAAAATATAGGCTGTTAGTTCAAATGCTCCGAGTTTTGACACGTGGGGTTGATTATAAATTATTTTCATCACACTTTTCATCCCGATCTTTAAGTGATTATATTGTGTAATAGCTATAAGTCTCTGGTAAATTATTTGGCCGGAAAAAAAAGAATTACTGTCACATTTTTTTTATAAAAAATATTCTTTACAAATAATATTATTAAACACGGGTTAGGACATTTAAAAGCTGTCGTATGTAGGTATTTTAAATTATTACGAGTTGTATAACATTATATATTATGTAGGTATTTATGTATAATATAACTGCGTATAATATAACTATTTACATGCACATGGTACTTACGCGCGGACTGCGCGAAAAGAGGATAAATATTTTTAATTAAAAAATCACGTATAAAACTAGAAATAATCTAAAAATCGATATTTTGAAATAATCATAGATACGTCGATACGTGTTATAGTTAAGTACAAATAGATATTTTTTGACGACAATAATTATTATTGTTATATGCTCAGTATTTATATTTTATACATAATATATGTATGTAAATGTTCAAAAACGTAGAATTTAAAATATTCTCTGGTGTTGGACGTTTTAACGTATTTTTGAAATACACAATAGATATATTATATATATATATATTATGAATATGATATTGAATATTGATATACTTATATATATATATATATATATATATATTTATACAGATGTAGTATGTAGGTATTATGTTATATAGATACAGTTGTCTCACAATGATAACTATCTAGTGGATAGATTGTCAAGGGACATCCTTTATAATTTATATTATGTATATAGTATATAATATATATACATATAGATTTCACAAACACAATATTATCGTAATTAAAATGCGAAATGTATTATTATATTGTTTAATATCTAATTTTCACAGTTCAAAAAGACTTCTTAATACAAGCCATTATGCTTATAGGGAGTTGTAAATCTTTTATTATTTTATATTTTTATATTTGGGTTATGTTTCTTATAATAATATTTTTCTTTAATAATTTTGAATAATAAATATTATTTATATAATGTAATAGGTACCTACATATTATACCTATAGGCAGTGGCGTATCTATATTAAGGGGATGGAGCGAAGAAGGTTTTCCAGGATATAATAAAATTATTTTACATTTTTATGTATAAATATTTCCGCACAGATTTGTAGGTGTGGTATTTATTGGCATTATTGTTACATGTCATCTATTTCTATCGGTATAGTGATCTATTTTTTTTTGGGGAATTTTTTATACATCCTATCGACTTTAATTAATTTGGTTGTTATTGTAGTCGATATGCTTACTATATCTGGCCAAAACAATACGGGCTAAGGGACGTGTACAAAGTCTAAAATAAACGAACAACATTTTTATGTTCGCTCCGCCTACTACCTGAAAATACAACGATAGACCCGGACATAGAGAGGTGAAATCGAATAGGACGAAAATCGTCGACTTTCTCTATTCAATCTTTGTCGTTTCTACATTATTCGAATCGTTACCCGAATTATTCCATTAATATGTTCGTCGTTCTGTGATTTTTCTAAGCTTAACGGTCGATTTCGTCTGTTTTTAGGACGTTAAACGTTTAAATTAAAATCGTATAATGAATTTAGTTGGGATTTTAAATTAATATTTTGACGTGTGATTTTTTTTTTATTTTAAACAGTCACCCGACGCCTTGACCTAAAATATACGCAGTTTGAACTGCCACTGAACACAATATGCCATAATAGTATGATGTAATTAAATAATGTAGATTAATGCGATTAATAACCGAGATTTTATTTGTTATTTTAAAATAATCAACAAGAAACATGCAAATCACATGTAAATATTTGATTATTTCGTTAGCATAAAAGTGGCTGTTTTTATTAACTAGAGGTTTAGTGAATTTAAATGCGAATTGAATTTTTCTGTTTTCATGCGAAATTTAGAATTTCCATATAGAGGTGCACGTTTAATATTTTCACTCGGTAAATAGTTTCGCGATAAAATTTTCAAAATAATAAACGAAATAGGTATGCTCTGCCTATAGCAGTGAACATTTCTTGGTCATCACAACAACCAAAACCGTTTGGTAGATTTCACGTAACGACGGTGCCGATATTCTTTGAAAACAGGAATTCGACAGGAACTTTTT
Source organism: Drepanosiphum platanoidis (assembly GCA_948098885.1). Classification (NCBI taxonomy): domain Eukaryota; kingdom Metazoa; phylum Arthropoda; class Insecta; order Hemiptera; family Aphididae; genus Drepanosiphum; species Drepanosiphum platanoidis. Next base: position 25,506,048 of record OX402529.1, on the reverse strand, counting down.
TTTTATACACGATCGAAGGGTGCAACTCAGTACTCCTTGTATCGTCGCCACTAAATACGCCACTGCCTGTACCGGCTACAATGTATACTGCAGGGTGTCTCGCGACGATTTACTAACGATTTAACGAGGTGTTGAGCTTTAACCGCATGACCTGAGAAAGTGAGAAACAGTAAATCCTCAAGAGACGACCTGCCTGTCATGTGTGGAACACACGCTCGCCGTAGAACCAAGCCCGGATTAAGGGGGGCAAGGGGCACGGGACTTGAGATTTTTCAGGGGCTTCTAATTTCGCACCATAATACATTTATAATTTATTGTCATTGCGCTCATTAAATATAATTTATTTGTTAATAGTCTAAAGTGAAAAGTCATCAATTATTGACGTCGTGTTTCCCAACTCGCACGCCGCTGCTCTGAGATTCGTTACCCCAAATTCGAGCTGTTGTGCCGAAAGAGCGTTTTCGAAATACAAATTCCGAACGAGCGGTAACGAAAAAAAAAAAAAACCTAACCGCGGGATCGCGAAGGGGTTATTGTTTTATTGGAAAATGATATTTTCACGCGGGAAGTAATAATCTAGTCGATGCGATGCGTTAATTTTTAGTTTTCAAACATCAGACCTATCGTTTTATGAAAGTAAAAATTTTGGACATTGTTTTTTTTTTTCCAATTCGGGGCCTCTGAAAAAAATCTGGCCCCTCGAAAACCTTAATCCGGACTTGCGCGGTACCTGGCTCGCTATATAATATGTACACATCGCGATAATTAGACGTAGAATTTCGATTATGAGGTATTGTATTATAATTATATAATAATGACGTGAACATCGTTAAAAAAAAAACACGCGCGGTGGCGGCCGGGGATGGGCGGCGCGTTAGATGTTCGCCGACATGGATTTCCGCCTGGACTCACTGATGTATGATATCCAGTAGACGACGGAGAACACGACGAAGCACAGCGGGAACAGGGCCAACGACACCTGGTCCAACGTGCCCCTCTGCGAGCCGCAGTACAGTATGACGTGTTTGGTGACCATTTGGAATCGCAATTTACCCGCGCCGGTGGCCGTGATCGTCGACGGCCCGTTCGTCGAAGGCGACGAAGTGTGGGCTTTGGCCGTCTGCAACGTATCCGGAAACAGAACACGCGCGAAACGCGGGCGGTAACAATGTAATAATGTCATACTACGAGGTCAGCGGCGGATACGGGGCCCAGAAAAACGTTTAATCCGGGGGCACGCGCGTTCCCGTTGGGGGGGGGCAGGACAATTTCACTCCCTGGAAAATATACAACTCGCGGAAAATCGCTTTTCTCCACACCTCGATTTCAAGATACTGTATTTCAATCTTAAATCGTGCCGATCATACTTCCATAACATTTTTACACGGGCCTATATTTATGTCTGTCCCCCACCAGAAATTTAATTTATGGGCGTCCGTGTTCGGCGGAAACGGGAGCTTCCTCGGTTTTGTTTACGCTCTTATATTAGTTTACCGTACTCACCGAATTCGCGTTTTCCGCCACGGCGTTGTTGCCGGAAGCGTGCACTTTGTTGGATCCGAAGAGCGACGACATGTTGAACGTGCCCGGTTTCGACGGGCCGCTGTCCGCGCCCACGCTGTCCAGGTCGACTTTCTTGTGTCTCCAGTGCTTGTCGTACCGCATGCCGAACAGCACGACGAAGTATTCGACCAGAGCCAGGAACACGAACAGCGTGCACGATATCAGCCACACCTCGATGCACTTGAGTTCCAGCGCGCTCGGCGAGTTGTTCCTGCGGTGGCGGTGGAAAAAAAATAAAAATCAATTTCTTCGAACCGCCGCGCCGTCGTCGTGTGTTCGGCCGCGTCGCCAGTACCCAATCGTTAAAACGCGAAATTTCGATTTTTCGACTGGAATTACGTGAGAAAACCGCTAGACCGGATGATTGGAATCCAGCGGGATGCCTGCAGTGACGGCGATTGATACGGACGAATCGGACTTTGAAATCTCAAACCGACCGAGCCGAGGAAGTGACTTTGTCGAAAACCGGTCATTATGGATTGGATTACATTTCGCCGGGTTTTCTCAACTTTTGGAAAAACCGTCGAGAGAATTGAGAAAAAATCGGCTCCTCGTCCAAAATCCAAAGTACCTACTAGACAACATTTGCTACCAGAAACCCTCACCGAAGTTAAAAAAATAGTTCAAAAACTATTTGACTACCGAGAAGGGAAAACGAGAAATCGGCACTGAAAACTGTTCCGGACGTGTTACATGGGCGTGTTTTGATATCGTTCGTAAAGAACGTCGGCAAATCAACATTTATCGACAATACGTCTTCGAGAAATCGAAAATTCGCGTTCTAATCACGTTTAGGACGGCGGTAAACCGAACAAAACAACACATTTTTTCCGCGTAATATTATCACAATATACGGCGTTTTAACTACCAGCCGACAATCGCATGACGAGTGCCGGGGGACCGTCCTCGGGATTCGTCGTGGGGACGTAAAAACAACGTTTGCGACTGTTTTCCCGAAAAGATTTCCGTTTGCGTCGCGAAAAAACGTATAAAATATTATGTAGTGTTTATTAGTCAATAAAAAATCGGGACGTTTCCCAAAGACGGCCTTGACGGAAGCACGAGAATAATTAATACTATTTTCAAAGTACGCAAACGTTTTCCTTATCCGTTATATTATGTTAAATACAATATGTTAAAAGCATCTCTGTATATAGGCACTATGTAAATAATGTAAGCGCATCAAATAAACTATACGGTTTTCAAGTGCGAATGCGGAAATTTTTAATGTGGGGTTAACGTTTTCGTATTGAGTGTGTTATAATAATAGCGTTCGATATACCGGGTCACGTTGGTCTTATATAGTTCGCAGCAGCGCCCGTTCCTACAAAACAAATTGGGGTTTTTATTTTTTTTTTTTTTTAAAGCTGACGTTTAAACGCAAAAAAACGTCGAACGCCGCCGCGCGCGCGCGCGTTATTTTTTATTAATTTTACGTTATTTCGAAATATTATGTTTTATTAATTACAGATACGCCGCCGCACGCGAACATGACCGCACATAAATTAAACAGTTTTTTTTTCCCTTTTTTTTTTTTATTTCGGCGAACCCGTGTGTGTAAGTAATGTGGGGCGACGCGGGGTCACCATAGCCATCGGGCGCCGTCCGACGTATACGGGGCGGGGGCGGCGGCCTCCTTTTCTAATACTGTGCCTGCCGGGATTGATTTAAAATTTCGAGAAGTCAAAGAGTGTGTGCAAATCGAGTTGAAAAAAATCATTGAAAACGTTCGAAAAAGACAAACGCGTAGGACGCGTAGTATTCGATGAAATCGGCTCGCGGACGTATATTATCAGCAAAATATCGAATGACTACGACGAACGTCGCGTCGTGTCGTCGTGCTCACCAGCGCGATTACGTGGCAACACACGAGAGACAAGACCGTGTTGGGTCGATGTATTGTGCGCCTATATATCGATATACTGGCTTGTACAAGTGATGTATTGTTAACTAATTGCGTTTCGTAGCCGAGTGACTACTACCACATACCCATCACCACTCACATATACATATTATGTACTCTAGTCTCTAATGGACTGCTATCTAAAATAACACATAAAATGTATTTCGTCGTCGCGGAGAATCCTTCGGAATATAATATATATTATGTATAATACGCTTGAGCCCCCGAATACGGTATTATTATTATTATTATTATTATTTTTATTTCCATTTGGCTCGTAGACGAATGTCGTCGTTCGTACAGCGACCGTAACCGAGTGTACATAATATTATATACGTATATTATAATCAGGGGTGTTTCCATAGGGTATACTACATATACGCCGTATACTCTCAAGATATTTTGTCAGAACTATGGGTATACTCTCAAATTATTTTTTCACAATTTATTTAATTAAATTTTTTAGTATTTGTATATTTTCATATTTTATTGACTCATAAAGGTAATTTCAAGCTTTTTTTAAAAGTTTGATTTTTTTTTTTCATATTTTTAACACATCCTTTATAATTATAGACCACAGTAAAAATATTTGTATATTATTAAATATTCATGTTTATTACTTTTATTTTAAAAAGATTTATGAGTATTTTTAAATACTTAAAAAAAGGTTCTATTTTTATCATTCTACCCTCCCTTGTTTAAATCATGGATCTTCACCTTGACTAGAGTCTTAGTATACTCTCAAAAAAAATGTTGGGAACACCTCTGATTATAATGTATCGTATATTACGTTAAGCTCCGTTTCGGTTTATTTTACAGATGTGTCAAGTTTGAGGCTCTGGAAATTTTACTACTCGTGGCGGGCCGCTGAAAAAATATGCTATCGTAACAAAGAAGATTTCTTCCGTTCGCGTCGACGCGAGATGGGTTTTCAATATCGACTATCGATGGTATTGATACGGTCGCGCGTCCGAAGTTAAGTATATATTTTTATAGACTTTCAGCGACTGTATGCGTAATTAATTTTTCCTTTTACAGGCGACGAATTCGAACTCGGGTCGCTCGTAATTGGCGTTAAAAACATACCGTTTGCGCTCTCGCCTACCGGCCACTAGTCAAATGGCGCCCGCGCTAGTCTCGGGAGAGATTTTACAATATCACAAGCTTACGTGTGCAGTCACAAACAGGTCGCAAAGAGGACGGGTTCGACGCGTAAATTCATTCTATATGGCCGCAGGTAAATAATTACGAGTGCCCATAGCCGCTAATAGGTTATAATAAAATCTACCCGGGGTGGCCAGCCGACCGGAGTGTCGCGCCGAAAAACGAGAAATGCCGCGTAACGACTATATGATTTTTAAAAACACTGTTGTTATTACCATTTTCGTATGTTTATGAAAAGAATCAAAAGTCCTGTCGTGTTTTTCGGAAAACACTACGAGAGCCCCGCGCGGTTTGGCCACCCCGCGACATACGTTTTATGCGTATCACGTCGAAAAAACGTCGACGAGTCCTGGCCGACCGAGGTGAAATCGCGACGCGGGAAACGCGTTATTTTAAATTTACGACTTTGAAAACACACGGTCGTATAACGCGTTACGTTTAATAACAATATGATAACGCGGTTTTTAAAAATTTTCAAAATCGTTTTGGAAAAAAACACCGCATTTTTCACGTTCCGCGCGGATCCCACGCCGATCGGCCAGGACTTTAGCGCGCGTACAATATATTCGTTGTGGCGGATATAATTTATCGCCGCTGTATATGACGCATTGAGCACAACACATAAATATCGTTTACACACGACAATAACACACACACACACACATACACGGGCGTGCTCAGACTTTAATCGCAGGTGTTGCTGTATTGAATTTCCCGTTTCAGAGCGAACGTCCCATCGCGGGGATTTTCACAGTCCACGTCCGCGGGCGCTCCTGATTTCCTCGCCCCGACTAAAGAAGTTTCGTAAACTTTAACAGCTTGTAATAATAATATATACTACGCCCAGGGCCGTATTAGGGCATAGGCACTATAGGCACTGTGCCTAGGGCCTACAAAAATAAAATGTGAGGCTACGATTTTTTTTGTATACGGGGAAGAAATATGGAAAATTGAAAATTGTATACAAAACAGTTGCTAAAATTAAATACTTTAAACATTAATAATAATTATTAAATATAATATTTAGAGTAAAATTAAATGTTTTTAGGACGTGTTAAAATTGTTAACAAATATAAAATAAATAATAAAAGTTGTCATGTAAAAATTAAGATTTTTATGTTGTAAATATTTTTGATTTAAAGGCTCAACACTGAGGAACCTCTCCCAAACATAAGGTTTTTTTCATTATTTTAATACTGTACACCAGGACCGTAGCACAATGGGAAATAAATAGGCACTGTGCCTAGGGCCTACGATAGTGTTAATCCGGGCCTGACTACGCCTATATTATAAAATATCGTATGTTTATAACAGTAATCGCGGTCGTTTTTCTGAAATATAATTTTTAAATTCCACTGAAAATATTCTAATCGGCGCGGCGGCGAGGCAAGAGAGGCGACGTCTCGCTAGAATTTTCAGAATAAATAGTGTTCGACGTGTAACTATCAATATTTATGGCTCATTATGGCTCGCGTCCATTGACCAAATTCTTTAGTATTTTCCCCCACCTGTCCGTAAATTTCGTTTTTTTATTTTTCGATTATTAAGTGTATTTATTAAGAGCAATTAGCTCCGACCGAAAACGAACATTTTTCGTCCTTTCCGTACGATATAAATTCGTGTTTTTTTTTATTTTTGCAAAAAAATCGAGATTTTATTGCTTTGTCAAATCAAGAGAGTGGGTACGGATTGGCGTCGGGTTTGACGTGAGTCTTGATTATTCGTGTTGAATATTTGTGACGTACATTTTCCGCTGTCTTATATAATGTGTTTAAATATGTTTTATATGATTATTATAGCCCACAACACCCGCGCACTACACGCCCGTGTATTTATGTTAAATGTTTGTAATAATAAGGGTCTACGGGTAATAATGATTTACGAAAAAATAATAATAAAAATACGTTTACGCTTAACATTATAGGTATCTGTAATTTTTACTTTCTCGAGACTAACTTTTTAACGTTGCTCCACTTGTAGGCAAAAACACCGCGTACGCTAGAAATCCAGATTATATAAAAAATATCATCGTTGGTTTTCCGAAGTCACCGATATTAATGTTTTTTTTTTTTTTTTCATTTCAATTTAGCGTTTGCGATTTTTGCAAAACAAATCGCACGAATTATTTCCCACTTTATCGTGTGCACTTGATTAATCACGCGTATACATGATGTGACGTACACGCGCGCAGTTGTCTAACAGTCGATATATTATATACGTACTAATGTCATCATTTGTTTGGGTGCGCTACGACGACGGTTTTGTTGATTTTCAGTAGGACGAGAACGTACAAAAAAAAAAAAAATAAAAAAACTCGAGTTTGAATATTTCCGTCGAACCGTTTATAATAAAAAGAAAAAAAAACCGTCTCGAATCGGGCGAGAGAAAATGGCCGGCACGCTATAATTTTTACTAATAATAAAAGGTCGTATTAAAACTCGTTAATCGCAAAGAAACTGGGTCGGTTTAATAATAATTCTGAAATTCTCGACACACCCCGTTTTTCAAAGCGAAACACGACATGAGTTTTCGGAAAACGTTTTAAATTAGCATACCGTCGTGTGTGTACGTGTTTACTTTGTATGCGCGCGAATAGAGAAATTAATACTTTGTCCTCGATCGGGTGAAAAGATATCCGCGTAGATTTTTATTTTTTTATTGCGTTTCACGCGAAATCATATTATACGACCCCGGGATAAAGCACGACACGAGACGAGGCTCTCTATATTATACCGAGCAGAGAAAAAATAAAAAATAAAATACAATATTCGGGACGAATAGAACGAGTCTATTTTTTTCAATTGTTATTATGATAATTTTTCGTTTTTTTCCAGTTCACGTATAGAGATACGTGTATATAATATGTATATCACTGCGACGAAAACACGCCATCGCGAAGTTAACGTTAGAATTTTGATTAAAATTAATTCGCCAAGCGTCCGGGACGACGAGTGTGTCTTGTGGAAAACATAATAATAATACGAGTGAATTGTTACGTCACTGCAGCTGAACGAAAACGCAACAACAACGACGACGACGACTACGACGATAATAATTGGATTAATTCCGAACGAATGGAAATTTTTGCGTGAGTTTGCAAGTTTAACATAATTAATATAATTGGAAATGTAATTTTCGCGATTAACGCTGTCGCGCAGCAATGTCTCGTAGAATTACGCGTTTCTATGCGTATAATATAAATGCTACTTTATTTGTATTTTTCGGACATGTATGAGGGGGAGGGAACGGGGAGTGGCCAGAGAGTAAAAAAATACCGTCAAAACGGGGGGGGGGGGAAACAGTAGATTTCCGTTCGTTTTCAAAATCATTGAATCGTTTTGTAATTTATGACTTTTTTTTGTTTCCCCGGCGCGGCGCCTTATTTTCGTCAAACACGTGACGTATTATTAAATCAATCGTATTTTATGTTTTTCATGTCGACCCGATGATGACAATGATAATATCGCATGTCAGCGAGTCTCACGAGGAATAATTCGAAGGGTGTACATCTCTTTTACCGCGTGCACATCGTATCGGAAGAACCCGCGGGAACCGAAGACCGAAAGAGCCACCGCCCACCGCCTTTATATTTTCAAACACCTACCAGTAAGACGGTTTAATATAATTAATAAGGACGAAAACGCCATGTCCACTATTATAATTCCCCTCGCGCTCTCTTCTACGACACTCGGTGACGCCACTGATACACATTATATAACACACGTGCACAATAATAATATATACATATAATGTTTTCTAAACAAATAGCGCCGGTTTGTTGTAGTTATTTTTCTGAGAAAACATTTTTTTTTTTTTGTTTTATATCAGCGTTTGTCAGAGCAAAGGATATAAAGTATATAATTCAGTGGCGTACATCAATTTTCTTCCAGGCGGGGGGGATTTAAAATAACACACGTACGTACGTATGTTTGCGGATATCTTTTCCTCCCTCGCCAATCACAAAAACCCTATCGAAGCTAATACCTCTACACAATCCTACTAAAAGTCGAGCAAAAATGTATACGTATGTCCTTTGTACGTATATATAAAAGAACAGTGTTTTTTTATGTTCCCATTTTGTGACGACGCTATTTGACTTTTTTCCAATTTTTTTTTCACACAGTTTTTCCAAATACCTTTCGTCGTCACGTCACCCGCTTTTCAAAATTCCACCCCTAAGGGGGTTAAAAGGGGTAAAAATGAAAAAAATAAAAAGTTGCACACGGGCGAAGCCGGGTTATTAATTCAGCTATAATATATTTTGTTAATATTTTAAGGGAGATTTTTTCGCGTGCAGAATAGGTTTAGCGGGAGCAGTAGTCGAATCGGAGGGGAACGCATGGGCAATACAGGTCTCCCGACTTCTGATCAAACTTTGATGTGCAGCCTTTGACTTTTTTCCCGCGATGTGTACTAAAAAGACACGGGGGGGGCGCTTAAAATCAAACATAAACGATAGTCTCCCTTAAATCATAGGGGTAGTGACCCCACATTGCCACGAGGCAATACCTCTTTTTTTCGTTGCTATTCTATGAAAAAAATCGTGATTTTTGCACCGGAAATCGAAGAGATTAGTCATTAAATAGGTATTACGTAATTATTATATAAGGTAGTTGATTGTGACAACATGATTATGTAACAATAGTAATGACTAATGAGCAATATAAATAGGAACACGAGTGAGATACTGCGTGTCAATGAAATCTCGCCGACCGACCAATGACAGCCGTTCTGCGCACGCAACCCGCCTAATACCGATCGAGAGACGCTCGCGAGGAAGTACGTCGGCTAACCGGATGCACAGTGCTCTGACGACCGGCCTAGCGTCGACAGCGGCGGTTCGGTAAGTTCTTCGTCGCAGTTTTAATTTTTCTCCGCGACAGTGTCGATAACGTCGTCAGTTTATTATTCATCTCGTCCGACGACCGATGAAACTTTTAATCGTCACTTTTGTGAATCTGTTTTAGTGCGCTTACTTTATATTTTCACGAACCGACGCCGAAACTCAACAGCAGCCCACCGACAAGCCGTAAGTAGTACCGATTATATTTATTTACAGTCTAAAGTTAGGTCATAGGCGCGCCTCTCTTGGCGAGGTAGCAAAATCGTGATTTTTGCCATATTTTTTGCACCAGAAACGTATAAAAATCCAACAGATCGGTAACTAATCGGTACCTAATTTATTAGCATATAAATAAAATTCTCCCGTCACAGTGTTTCTTATCGAACTCCTCCGGAACGGCTCGACCGATTTTCGTGAAATTTTTTGATATACGTATATTTGGTAGCTCAGAGAATAGGACATAAACTATTGTTTAAACCCCTAGGTGTTAAGGGTGGCCCTCACCATAAATATTTTTAAAAATTTAACGTTTTTTATTTAAACCTATTCAGTAACCATAGTAACCATAATCATTGTTTATAAATTTTTTGACGATTCATTTTCAATTAAAAATATATACGTGTTCACATACTTTTCATACTCGTATACGAGTACTTACAATAAGTTAGTTATGAAGCACTCGTACTTCAATTTGTTACGTTAAAAGTGATTTAAAGTGAACAAAAATTTTTACGTTTTCAATTTTTACAAAATTCAACCCCTGAGGGGGTAAAAGAGGGTTAAAAATGAAAAAGGTTATTTCTCCCTCCTCATACCGGAAAAAAACTTTTCTCGGGCTAGATTTTGAGATGCAACGCGATCAGTGAGTGCGTGGTAATTTGGATTTCATATGATAAATAGATTATAAATTTTATATAAACGAATGGCTGGCGTTTTGTTATTTTTATAGGCCGTCATCGCTCCGTTCCTCTTTTAATTATAAACACCATCCCCAAATACTTACAATAAGTTAGTTATTTTTTACATTAAAAAATTCACTAGAAATATATGGCAAAACAACGTTTGCCGGGTCAGCTAGTTATATTATATAAAAGAACAGGCCTTTTTTATGTTCCCATTTTGTGACGACGCTTTTTTCCAATTTTTTTTCCATAGAGTTGTTCTAAATACCTTCCCGAGCGCCACCACGTCACGCGTCACCCGGTTTTCAAAATGTTGCTTTTAAAGAGTCGAAATTGGTAAAAATAATATTATATAAAAACGAATCCCTGTTTACCAGGTATCCTCATCGCGCGTGAACGGCTGGACCGATTTAGCTAATTATTTATTTTTTTCGTCGTGTTTGTTATTGTCAGGAGAAGGATCTTACGGGAAAAAAAAAATTAAGAAAATTCCACCTAAGGGGTAAAAATGGAAAAAATCCGTAGCCACTGGAGCTTTGTGGTATTAAATAGTTTCGTTTTATATAGCAGAGGCCACTTAAGAAAGGATTTTCCAAAATTCAACCCCTAAGATGCAACGATCAGCAGCGAGCGCGTGGTAATTTGCATTTTATATAAATAGATTATTGTGTCATCAGAAAACCCGACGATCTTTACCAAATGGTATTGATTTTGCAATATCATAATGTTACGTCATAACTTTTACCGAAATTGCGTGCGCGCGCGCTCCATTGCTCTTTCAAATCGTAGACGCCGTCCCCACACACTTACAATGAGTTAGTTATTTTTTATACTACAGCTAGTATATATTATAATATATCGTGATCGCGCAGTACAGTTAAAAACGAAATACGTCGATGTCGTCCGGTCCGTTTGAACTCTTATGGGAACGCGAGCGCGACAAAAACAAGGATTAAGTACGCGTTTTCGGCGAGGGGTATTTTTTGCCGGTCCTGGCTAGAGGGATGTACGCCACCGATAATATTGTTATATTTTATTTACAGGCATGCACGCGCTCAATACGTACCTTATGGTATCGAACATGGTGACCAGCGACAGCAGTGTCGTGACCAGTAGAACCATCCTGCCGGGCACGACTTCCGGCATCACCACGAAGCTGCCCCACGACATGATGACGAACAACGTGCTCGGCAAGTAGCTCTCCAGCAGGTGGCTCCTGAGTTCACGGCTCAACGTGATCACCAGCCTGGCCGTGGAATGGTTTCCTTGTGCGACACGCGAGCACGGTTAGTAATAATTAATAATTATTGCTATTTATATCGATACGGAAATAATCTAATCGGTCGGCGTTTACGCGAATCAAACGATTCTATATTATACACCCGTAGCCGCAGGTATTATCGTTTCGGTTTTTTTTCCTCCTTCGTTTTAACGAAGTTTTAACTGAGTATTTACGCGACGGCGGAGGGACGCGCGCGCGTCTTGAGGGGTTTTGGGACGACATAAAGTTTTTTCATTTTTTTATAGCGCGCTTTCGACGTGTACACTAAAAGTGCCTCTCTCTATATATATATATATATAAGCGAGAGTACATTTCGTAAGTCATTTATATTATGTATATAATGTAGATATATATATATATATATATGGTTGTTGGCGAGTTAAAAAAAAAAACTATCGAGCTTAGAAACTTTATGTGACTAAAAATACTTTTTAAAAACTTTTGACGCCGCTCCTGCCGCAGCGTGTATTATACACAACGATTTACCTATACACCCACGCGCGAGTAGGTTCGTTAACGTTGTGCAATAAGCTCTCTCTGCGTTTTCACACGACGACGGCGCGCTGCAATAACGATATCCTCGCGGCGCGGTATATGGCCGGTGCGAGGTTTTGGCGGGGCCCAGGGCTGATCTGTATGACCTCTCGTTTTATTTATTTATATTTATTTCGTACAATGAAATGCTGGGCCCCGCCGAGAAGACTCGTGTTAAGGAAAAATAAAATCGTTTGGGTAAATGTAACACGAATTTATAAATATAACAGTTAATCGTGTCGTTTGATTAAGGTATAATAACCGGGAGGAAATTTTTTATTTTTAAATAATGCTAGACGTTTATAATATCAGAAGGTATTTTATTTACTATATTTCGGTGCCCATTATTTGGAAATGTCTTTATTTCATTCGGTTGTTTTTGGGGAGAATTTTTTTCCATAAAAATATAAACACTTATTATTTAGTAATCGAAACATTCCCCCGATCCTCAATTTTTCACGACTTTGCTTTGGCCAAAATCTTCTTCCCCGGCGGGGGGGGGGTATTCGTTTCACCTCTCATTAAATTCCTCCCCCTTCTGCGCGCCTCGTCGTGACGATCTGCGCGACATCCATCACTTGCCCCCCTCGCTTTCCCATCTCCGTCCTGCCTGCCTTCGTTTCCAAACTTTCTGCGCAAGGCCACACACTATTCTCCGGATATTCTCCTACTCCCGAAGTACTCGAAACATCGCATCGGTCCGAAAGAATCGCGTAATAACGATCGTGTTCGTAATTTATCGTTCGTACGTATCATCGTCGTGACGGCGTGCGACGCGTGCGCCGCCGCCGGCCGCCGCGCTCGCATCGCTCGCCCCGTTGATCAAACTACCCATCACTCATACATTATTGTACGGAAGATTAATTTGATTTGAGCGCGTAATATGTGCCTAATTGATCCATTAATTAGCTGTAACACGCGCCGTAATCGTTTTGTTGTTGCGAGCTACCGTAAACCGCTTACGCGCGTCGCCGTAATATAATATGTTGGCGTATATTATAATAATACATACTACTACCGCGGTCGTGTTATGTTATATTATTATGTGCGCGCATCGCTTTATAAAGCGCCGCGGGATTTTGTATTTCGTTTTTTCGCGCCCTCGTTATTAATACAGACACTTTGAGGGAACAAGACGGTTTTCACTGAATCAATTGGAGGACGCCGTCGCGTCGCCGTCGTCGCACACTCATATATACACGATACTCGTGTGTATATTATACGACGTTATGTAAATAATATGACGCGTGCGCGCGCTGGAGCAAATTTTAAACTTACCGTCGCCGTAATAAATCACATTCAAACGATTGTCAGTGACAAACGATACGACGTAACGAGGCAATCGGAACCCGTCGCCAAAGTCGCTGGGAAAACTCAGCGGATCGTCTCTCCACCGGAATTTCATGTCCGTCATCGTGTATTTGTCTGACGGAAACGGCGTAAGAAATACATGGAAAAAAAGAAAAAAAAAAAAAAAGAAAAGAGAAATATTACGCACGACGTCGTTATAATATACGAGTATGATATCTTTAGAGCACAGCCGTAGTGTACAAATATTAACTATTCGTATGATGTGGGTGAAAAAAAAAAAATTATTAGATTAAACAAAAAATATGAGCCTACAGCTGCCGAAGTCTACAGCACAAGTCTGTACGTCCAACGGATACAGTACGAAGTCCATGTCACATTTGATTATTATCGTCGCTCTGTAGAATAACATACATAGAGATAGATGACTCGGGTTATACCGTTTCGTGCCCTTTGCATATTTCACATTCGTTACCCAATGCTAATCCTGAGCGTGCTGTTGTTGTACAGCCGTATCGACGCTATGTCCTGGAACAGCGTGAGCACCTTCATCTCTCTCAGCTGCCTGATGTACAGGTCGGGAATCCAGAATTTCGGATCCTTATCCCAGGTCAGCTCCACCTGGCTCGTGTTGTCTAAAATCCGGATGCGAGGGTCGTCCCAGTACACGTGCAGAAACACGTCCAACGCTATTTCCTGCGCACAAAACTTTCGCGTTATTCGTGTCACGGGACGGACGTGCCACGTACGGATAATAATAACGCGACGAGATATTATATTATTACACAAAGCGCCGAAACAGTAATGTACACGGCGTTTTTGTTTGTTTTTTGTTTTACCTCTTTGCTCTCGTCTACGCCGGATATTCGGTTTATGTGCAACGACAGGGACACGTCTACGTCTTTGCCTACAAATAACAAAGCAATAACGTAAAAAATATATAATTATATATAGATCGGAAAAAGAAGAAAAACGCGCTCTCAAATGAAGCGTATCGTTGCCGCGACATCGTACAGGGCGTTCACAAAGCGTTTGTAAAAACGTATCCGCTGCACGTGCACTTGTCTATATGTAATAACGAATTATAATATAATGTATAATCGATCATGTTTTCCGTTCGAAACGATTTAGTCGCGTTTGGTAATGATTGATCGGGTTCGATGACCGCGGTACATGGAAATTTAATTATCTCTCTCTCTCTCTCTGTGTTCTCGGCGTGACCCTTTTAATGAGACGTAGGCGTCGACGCGATCGGTCAAAGGCGAGCGGGTGCTTCAGAGGACCGATTTGGAAAGAAACAGATCCACAGATAAAATAGAAAAAAAAATCGAAAATATCGAACGTTCGTAATTAGTGTATTGTTATCGCGGCGATCTCTTCGGTTCGGACGAAACGTTACGATGCAAAAACGAATGTTTTTCAAACGCCTACGTCCGTCGCGTCGTGTGCAACCTAATCTATCGTATTGGAAAAACGATCGACACGCAGTTTGAAACGTCATTGGTTTTCAAGACTTCCACGCGCGTCGACATGACGTTAGATGACGTTATGCATTAGATGCCGCCGAGTGAAGCGAGAAATCGGTTTTATCATCACGTGTTGTTTGGTTTGGATTTAATTTTTTTATTTCTTATCCGTCGCCGCGTGTTTTCGAATAGAAGAATCGGTCCTGTTTACAACATCGCGGGCGAGATGTAAAATATCTAATTACCGTAAATGTTATCTCGTTGCTAATTGGAGGTGATTAATTTAAACGTTTTCTCTTAGCATTTTTCTAAGGCTTTTCAATACACGCGCCACCGCCGGGTTTTAAGTTAATTTCGTTATTACTGAAATAAAGAGGGAGAATTCAAATAAAACGTCACTTTTTTTTCTCATACCCCGTCGAACTTTGAAATTAGAGTCGATTGCTCTTCCGTATTATCATTTCTTTTCTAATCAAACCGATAACGAAATGTTCGACGCGTTTTTCTCAAACGAATAGAGTCGGAACTCGTCGCATATGTTTTTATTTATAATATCGGAAACGATGACTATTTAGATTAAAATATTACTTTTTAGGCGTCACAGCGAAATAATAAAATCGCGTACTCGTGTAAATCTGTTGTAGCGGGTATGCTCTCGGCTGACCGAGCCCTACACTGTAGATAAATATATTTATAATACGTTTTGATCGTGTGAAATTCTAGTTGATAATCGACAACATACGCGTTCGGCTCGTTTCCTAACATTGTAAACGTACAAAAATTCGACCCGGAAAGGGCTCTCACCCTATCACCCCCCTCCATTCTGGTTAGAGTATGCCTTCGTCTGGTTTTCTTTCCGCAAACGGACGATTAAGAGCAACGCAAAGGGTAAATGTTGTACTACAGTAATCGACTGTATCGCATTATCGCATAATATAGTCATGAAACCTATTTCGTACGCGACGCGTCCGACGCGAGAACTGACAAAGTCACGGATGAACGATAACCGCCGCCGTCGGCGATTGTTTGGAAACACGTACTGGGGTACACATCATTTATAATATACGTAAAGGAGCGGGAACAATCTCAGTTTACGCACTTTTAATGCGTCCGAGTAATATATATATAACGGAGTCGTTGTTGCGCGCGCGAGTATATTATGTAAAGTTTTCACCTGTCTCGAGGAAAAAAATTCGATTTCAAATCCCGCGACGCCGTCAAATATAATGTCTCTACAAAATGATTATAATGCGACTATTATTATATAGTTTGCGTTTTTCACTTTGCGCAGGCGACGCGAAATGTATTTCCGGCGGAAATGCCGGGGATTTGCCGCCGTCTTGTGTCAATAGCCCGCCGATAGGCGCCGTGTGAATGATAATTCGTCGGAAAAACGATTAGAATTCGTTCGGCGCCGTTCTTTACTTCGAAACGCGCCGAACTTTCGAGGGTAATATTCGACGGTGGCGGCGACGACGACGCGGGGCGGTGTGTGGTGCGCGCGGCACAGAAGCAAATATTAAATATTCACGGCTCGGCTTAAAGTGGCTTATTTTATTCATTCAATCACCCGTGACTCGAAACACCCGCGTGTTAAAAATGTATAAATTATTTATGAACACTTGAAAAAATATTCCAATCGTTTAACGTTTAACGCGCACCGCACAAACGCGAAACAAAAAATATATCACATTATTTATCTCGTTTCAATAGTGTTTTAAACGGTATTTTCACGCGCATTTGTCGTCGGATTTTTAATTCGCTTATACACACTTATGAAAATGTTTGTCTATTTGTTATTGTATATATAAAAAATAAAAAAATGTTTGTCACGTTTTTCAGTCGAACGTCGTCGTCGGTGACAAAAAGAAAAAACCCATCGAAACTTTCGTCTTCCGTAAACGCCAACAATTTTCCTTGCGGTACGAGAAATTTCCAATCGACTTCGGCAACATAGCAACACGCCGACGACGTTTGTGATTTAGTGACGCGAAACACTTGTTCCGAGAGGCGGTTGGTTTGTTCATCATCGTGTGTTGTCAGGTAAACTAACCTGACATTGATTGACTAACTTTTCCGTGCGAATTTCGGTTTTTATGTTTTTAAAGTCATTATTGTAAGCGATTCGAACGATATCTCGCGTTATAATTTTTCGAATTCTATCGCTTAGCGATATGTCTCGATTTCGGTTTGTAAACGGTGGACATTAATTACTATCGCGTGGATTGTCATCGGAACTCTCGTACGTTCTCTAACGCGGGACGTTTTGGTTCGTCTGTACCGAACGATCGCATTCGACTCCGGTCGACGAATCGCGCGGGCTCTGAAACGTCAGGCAATCTCGTTTCGATCGGCTAGATAAACCAACTATATAATATACACGTTTTCGTTAATCCCGATATACATTTAAAAAAAATAAAAATATCCGCACGCTACGAACGATTAAATAACAAACCCCTGGCCGCGTCGCGCTACGTTTCTTGACCGGAAACCTGTGTGT
This sequence comes from Drepanosiphum platanoidis, assembly GCA_948098885.1. NCBI lineage: Eukaryota > Metazoa > Arthropoda > Insecta > Hemiptera > Aphididae > Drepanosiphum > Drepanosiphum platanoidis. The sequence continues at coordinate 25,488,583 of OX402529.1, read as the reverse complement.
CGTATTTCTCTCCGTTAAATTCGGATTACGTTTTAATTCCGGGTTCGCCTCTGACGTGCGCGTCGTACAAACCACACGCGTTTAAACGATCCCGCGTCGTGTTGTTCGCATACGTATTTGTGTGAATACATTATTATTATCGCGCCCGGCGCGTCGTACCCTCTCGTACAGCTCAGAGCTGCGGGATCGTACGGTTCCAGTCGACTCCCATTCGACCGTCCCTTTTTAGAACAAACGAGGTTCGTTTTCTCGGACCCGCGACGGTTCTCTTCGCGCCCGCGAGTCAGTCCCACAGCGTCAGTAATAATTAGTGTCGCCCTTATTTTCTGGTTTTCTGATTTTCCACGTTTTCGCGACACTCGCGCGCGATCCTTAATTTTGTTAATTACATAATGCGGTTTATGAATACGCGCCGCCGCCGCCGGTGTATTCGCGCAGTATTGTGCTCGCAGCAGCCGCGAGCGTATTACGGGGGGGGGGGGGGTTAATAATTATTTCGAATAATTTCCGACGTTCGTCGCGCGATAAAAAAATAATAGAATTTAAAAAAAATCATACTTTGTTTGAAACGCACTCGACGCGGCCGCATATACGTTACGTAAAGTCGTTTCCAATGTAAAAAACAACAGTCGCGCGCAAGATTCTTTTCTTTTTTTTCAATGAAATCCGTTTTGTTTTCAATAATAATTCACGTACCGTCTAAATGGTATCGTCATTTCGAGTCATACCGCACTTACTACCTCCGTTTGTAAACGTACCTCGTACAATATTTTCAAAAGTATTGACTATCTACAATAACGGTCGCATTTAATCCAAAGTGTGCAGCACGTTTACTGCACCGACGACGTAAAATAACCAAATTAACACACCCGGCCGGTGTATGTTAACCGGCGGGGCGGCTAGTTCGGGACTTTTGAACGCGAGTCGATTTAAACGGGAGGTTTCCGCCCGGATAGTAGGTACGTTTTAACGTGTAAATCGTGAACAAGTGTCGAACTAAGCCGGTTGGAAATCCCGTCGAAATTTAAGGCCCCGCGCGCAAAATGATTAAAAAACAACCGATTCTCTCGTACGATATTATAGTATACCCACCCCGGCGACACTTTTCAACCGAACGCGTCACTGCTGCAGTGTCGAGATACGATTATGTTCGTTGTTTCAAACGAACCCGACGTCTACAAAACGTAATGTAATATCGTATTATACAATATCCTCGTTGCTACTACATTGCTCGCAGTTTAATTACAATATCGCGTGTGCGCCGATAACATTGCGCGGAGATAAACGCGCTAAACACACTATACGAGATACTATACTACGCGTCATATTATCGTAATCGAACGAGAGACGAAACGTTTCGTTATGAAATTTACGTATTACGATGCGAACCGTCTTGTTGGCGAGAACGCGTGCATATACGCGTATTATTATTATAGTACGTGTACCTGTTGTACGCGGACGAACGGGTCGTGTCGGGAGGACGGAGAGGACGAACGAGCAGGATCCGTCATCAGGATGACTGCGTGTGCGAAGGACGACGATGGCGCGGGACGCGGCTGCGGAGAAAATTGATCGTAACGTATTTTTGGAAACAACGGGCCGGCATACGTATTATTATTATTATTGTTGGCGTCGCAGCACCGACGCTAACGCGTAAATTAGATTTGGAAGATCGCAGGAAGCGGACCGATTCGGAAGAAGACTTTTAGCGTAGGAGGCGCGCTTGTAATCGAATCGTCTTAACGAATCGTCGTGTACCGCGGTTGAAATCGATTTCGACCGTTTTATCTTTTATAATATAATCGAGAGCGCGCACGCGATAAACCCAATAACGCCGCGGAATCAATCATACTGTAGACGACTGACTAAAAATAAAAGCCAACACATATTATGTGTTTTTTTAAAGCTCTTCTTTTTGCGTAAACGGTTTACAGCTTATTCAATAGGCCGTGTAAACGCGCGCGATATTGTTCGTTATCGGGTAATTATTTTGATATTGACTTTACACGCGTCTCGCGAGAAAATAATCGAAAAATAAAAAAATTAATTATAATAATAAAATCAAATCGATCGAGTAATAACCAAACACTGTTTGGTTAGGAGTGGGCGAACGACGCGGATTCATATCGAACGAAATTGATATTTTATTTCTCGTTAGTTTTGGAAAATTGCTCGATAAAATATAAACTAATAAATGTATTTATACGACTGAAAAATCGCGTTGAAAAACTATAGTTTTTTCTAAGAATTCGTTCCGGGCGATTGAAAAATACTCATTTGCATTTCGGGCGCGTAACGATAAAACTCGCGCGCGAGTTTCGATCGATTTTTTGCGTGTCCGAGTCTCGAATTAAATATTTTATCGACAGAAAACATCGTAATAATAACTATTTATCGCCGCGAGAGTCGCGGAAAAACAATATAGACTGCGAAAAAATGATGTCGATCATCGCTACGATTCGAATTACATACGTACATTTCTTCGACGCGTTTGAAAACATCTTCGTTTTCAAAAGGATTTCCCCCCCCCCCCCTCGCGCGATAAATAAATCAAAACGCTGATGCAGTGCGTATTCGATTCGCACCGAAGCCCGCGGGTTCGAATATTGTCGTGGATACACCCATAGAATATGGTTTTTTTTTTTTTTTTTATCGCGCGTCGACGGAGACGATTAAAAACGGAAGGAAGAGAAAATCGCTGAGCGTCGAGTTTTTCGCCCCCCTCCCCCTCCTCCCCCCATCAAGCTTAGGTACATGTTTTTAAAGGTCTCGTTAAAATGATAAACTGCTAACAACCCGCAATGTCAATACTATCGATAGTGTCGAAACACAGAAACGATTTGGCGGAAATCTTTTGGAGTTTTTTCTATTTTTTTACTCTCGATAATAATAATTATCGATTTATTAAAATCGACAGCGTTTACGGTCTACGCGCGATGTGGTGCGCCCCGATCAATGTTTTAAAATAACCGACCACAGTTGTTTATTCCGCGTGCGTAAAAATATAAATTTTTTAAAGTTTTATTATTATTGTTATTATTGTTTCAATGCGGTCGGATGTATGATAAACGCGTATATAAATAATTGCCTGCAGTCAGTCGGTCTTTAAAATAACCGTTCATTTTTTTTTTTTTAAATTAAAAACTTTAAAAATCTTTGCGTCCCGAGAATCAACTCCGTATTCCACGTTTGTGTGCAATATCGGCCGATAAGCTCTTATGCTAATTTTACGCGATAAATTATTAAACAACGAATTTCTCAAAAACCAACAACGGATAGAAGAAGAACAATAGCTCTGGAACACGCGTGTTATTACGACCAGCTAACCGGTGTAGTGTATAATAACGAACGCAATATTATTCAGATTTCGGCTATGAAAACGCACGGTTAATGGGCGATTTTAATTAATATTTTTCGCGCACGTCCGGACCTTTTTACGTGGCAGTCATTGAAACGGACGAGAACCGACCGAAACGCGATCGTCGTTATTCGTGAAACGTAAAACACACGTTTGTATAAATAATATAATATGTTAGGCGAGTGCGTAACACAATATTACCGCAGCAATAATATAATTATTAAAATAATTCCGAAGAAAAGACGATATGTGAATTTCATTTTGGAATCATAACGAACAATAATTATAATTTAATCGCCGTATATGTGTGCCACAGCGGTTTGTATTACTGCATTCGACGCGTTGTAATTAATATTCATGAAACCTCTGCGCGCGATAAAAAAAAAAAAAAAAGCGCAAAAAGTTCTTGTGTACACACCTACTCCATACGCGGACTTTCGAACGTAAGAAATTTTCGTTAAATTTACTGCGAAATGTTCGTATACATAATATGGTTATTTGTTTATCGAATAGTCGATTGCTCGTGACATACTCGTATTTTGAATCGAACGAAATTTAACGTTTTTCCGCGCGGCGTTTATAGGTCGTATTATTTACTCTATTTATTATTATTATTTTTTTTTTTTCATAACGACACAACCCCACAAATAGTTTTATACGAGTATTCCGGAGCGAAATATTTTTCCGGAAGTTTTAGTACGTAAATATTTAACCAATAGTATAGTTTATTATTTATACGAGTATTTACGGTTTAGATAGAAGCGTTGAAACGGAGAAATAATTTCATACTTTGCGGATTTCACTGCACTATACCTTCTACGTTCGGTCTTCGTTTAGACTTTAGAAGTAAAAGCGCCTTGTTAAAAATAAAACCAGCACGAAAACGAGCGAACATCACGCTGAAAAAAAAAAAACCCGCCGTATTATTACGTAAATGTTTTATTTTTTCAAATTCCGGCAGAATGTAAAATAATATACTTTGTATCGTAGGATGGCACGTAAATTGCAGCGGTAAACCCCAAACGTTTCGATTATTTTCGACGAATTGTTCGTGCGGCGGAACACTAAAATCACTCGCTATATACGTACCTCGGCAGATTGAAAACGGCTCGCTTAGACGTAACGACGTTATAGAGAGTATCGTCAGGAATCGCGGAGGTCGGGTGGCGGTCGCCGCTCGGGAAACGACGTTTTCACGACCGCGTCCTCGAGTGCGGTTAACCACCGGAAAAATAAACCACCGCGAGCCAAACGCCTCCCCCCCCCCCCCCCCCCGGTAGGTCATCCTGGTTTATGGATTTACATTATAATGATTCGAAATCGCGTGGAATTTTATCGGTCGAGATTTTTTTCGTACGCGAAATTCTGATGTAATCGCGCCTGTCGACGCGCGAAATTCAACAGAGGAATTTCTATAGTGTCCAGTGTTATACTATCCGAGAGTCAGTGTCGTGGTAATCGCGGTTTTTAGGGGCGGTTGCCTCGATTTTCATACGACAAAAGAATATAAAAAATATAAAATAAATAAACAAAGTGATTATATATTAATATTTTTAATGGTCAAAATACTCATAAATAATAACAAAATATTATGAAATATAGTAAATTATTTTAATGCAAACTATTTAATATACGATTTAAAGAATAATAAAATTAAAATAAAGGACTTGCCTTGATTGTATTTATAATAAGTGTGCAAAAAAGTCACGACCGGTTTCGATTAAAAATCATCGTCGGGTGTAATAAAGAGCGCACATTTTTGCACAATAATTATTATAATACTTGTCCTTTATTTTTATTTTATTTTCGTAGAAATATATTTAATAGTTTGTATTAAAATAATTTAATTTTTTTAATAATATTTTGACAAAAGAATATTTAGTTATATAATCGAGTGATTTATTTTGTACAAACGTTTTTCTCGAGCGCCTTTGGGCAGCTGATATACATTATAAATCGCTTTGTTAATATTTCCAGAAACTAACCTTTGTTATAATTACTCGTTTAAATAAAATATCCACGTCAACTGTTTAGTATATTAGATAAACGATGTATTATATACATTTTTAAATTATCGGAGGCGGATGGATGTATTTCTTGAAATGTATTATTACTACCCGACGTATTTAAACACTTAATCACGCCACAGCCGCGAGGATACGCGGTCCTGAGCCCGAAAACGAGTACCCGCCTCTGAATTTAGTATCATTATTAATTACATAATATTATTAGTTATAAATTATTGTCTCGGGGCTTCCGTTGACCAAAACGGGTACTCGCGTCTATCAAAGACTGATGTGCGCGGAGTACACGCTTTGTCTGTCGATTAATTGAAACTGATGGCATTATAATTTGATTTATTTATCGTCGATAATCACCGTAGTCGAGTATTTAAAAATTGTCTCCGAAGTGTTGTCGTCTCGGTATCAATATATTATACTTATTTATAAGCATGTTTTTTTTTTTATCCGAATACACTCACTTTTTCCAACTTTAACGCGATAAAATAAAACGAAAACCTAACACATTGCATTGGTATTCGTATGTTATGACGTGTGATATGACTATGCGCGTAGGTGCGTTGAAAATCAATAATTTTTTTAAAATTTTGTTTTTCCGTAGGTATCGTACGACGCGGCCGCCGAAGTTACACCGCAGGTAGCAATTGTTATACGAGACAAGTACGGGGAAACGGTTGCGAGTGAAGAAATGAACCGAAATTTATGCACAAAACAAAAAAATGAATTAAAATACGACTTACGTGTTGTTTGGGGCGAAAAAAAAATAATGAAGAAACTACTGAACCGTAAGTATAATATCTATCAGGACTAATTTCTTTTTCAAACCGCACGCGCACATACACTATAATTTGTGTGTGTAAAATATACATATTATATGATAAACTTAGTGCGTACGAAACGGTAAATGTAAATACCTGCTAAAACCCTCAGGACCAAAAACTAAAACACTATTTAGTGATAACAATAAAAAAATGAAACTTTAATTAAATGAGATGTTAGATTCCATGTAATATTATATGATATACGTACGTATGTTAACCGAAATTAATTTCGATTCGGTGTTTCAGTGATTTCGCAAAGTAAGATTTCTCGCGAAACAGAAAAACCAGAAAAGAATTACTGTCGGGCGTTCGTTGCAGAGACGCGCCGAGAAGAAATCACGGTAATTTGAATTTTATTTAATAGATAATTATTATATAAACTCAATAATGCATAAAGAGTTTGTACATAAAACGGTCTGTTTTCTCGGCGTGGCTCACGCGGTATCGTATTTTACCGCGTTTTTCCGGTCCGGCGTATGCTTTTAGTTCGACTTGTACGCGTATAATTTGTGATCGGTCGGGAACTCGCGGACGAACGGTCCGATTCGCGCGCGTTAACAATAATAGTGACGCCTCCGCGTACGCGTCGCAAAGGCTAATGATATTCGAAGTGTCGAGACAGGGGGACGGGGGTAGAGGAGCAAATAAATCTCATTTCGAAAGGCAAAAGTGTCATTTCCTCGTAACGTACCTGCCGTTAAAAAGAAAAAATCTTAATCAAAAAGTTGAACGCATTTTATGCGTGGGCGTGAAATATATCTATATACTTGGAATTTCATCACGAGTATATACACTCGTGTATATATATACGTACATATATAAATACGCTATCAGTTTAAAGACGACGACGAAACGGAAAGAAAAAAAACACGTATAGTTTGAAAAAGTTATATTAAAATAAAACACGGGGACAACGAACAAGACGTGCGCGTACGTCGTTATTTCTACTGTCGTTTCACAGTTTGTTTTTTTTTTTTTTCGGTACTATTATTTTTTACTAATAATTAAATCCCTCCCCTCCTCCCCGAGATTATTCGATGATATTATTTTATATTATATATACCCGCTTGATGTTATAATTTACGTAAAACGGTTTGTTTCGACCCGTACGGATGAGTTAATTTCCGGGGTTTGAATTCATTTGCGAATTCGCCGCGGCGACGACGACGACGACGACGACGTTGGACGAACGGCGGAATTCGTTAAATTCGCTCTCCCTTAATATCGCGGCGTAAACGCGTATAGGTATATAATATCGCCGTCTATGTTTGTGCGATGACGACGACGGCGATGATGATGATGTACGTGCATCAAAAATAACGACGAGACCAGGAAATTCAACAGAAAGACTTACGATTACTGTACTATAATGCGCATATATAATATATATATATAAATATTTATGTGTGTGTGTGTGTGAATTATAGCGTATACAAAAGCGAGATCGAAACAATGACGTAACGAAAAATAACCTGGAGGCATGTTTTTGTTGTACTCGGTTTCCATTTCGTAAAGGTCTTTCGAACGCACCAAATGAAACATTCTGAAAAAAAAAAAGACACAAAAAAAAATCCCGTTAAAGACGTGTCTCTTCGTCGTCGACACTATATATTGTCATCGACTATATACCGCAGTGAGTACACTTTTGTATATATATTGTGTGTGTGGCAGCTAAAATCTGATAATGTGCATTCTATCCGATTTCGGACTTTGGCTGACAGAGGTGCACGTTAATCGCGGCTAAAGTCACTTCTGTACGGCGCGGATATTGTAAAGATTCGATTACGCGACAAATGACTGTTGTTTTTACGCGATTTATATTTCGTTTAGGGTATTTAGCGACTAAAAAGTGTCTTTCCGGCCTTCCCGCGGACGCTTATCTTTTCATTTCGTTCGATTTTGCGATACGATTCGGCCGCCGCGCAACAGATTCTCCGGAGACGGAACAGAGAGCGCGGAAGCGGAGGAGGAGAAAAAGAGAAAAAAAGTCGTCTATAAAATCGAAAATTCTACTCGAGCGCGAAATACTTATCGATTCCAATCGCCAATAACCCGATCCGCGCGACTACAGCCCGTACTTGTGTGATTCCTATATATGGCACGTCGGCCAATTATTTCGGACTTTAGCCGCGACATAAATACGTCGTGTTTTATCATCACACGACGCGTGACATTATGCGCGAACCGCGTTTCACTCGTCGTGCCCACGTGAAGAGTTTTCTGTCGTTCCGAGCAGCAAAGTCTCTCGTTTCAGTGTGCGCTGTGCATATTATTATACGTGTGTGTGTGTGTGTGTGTAGAAATAAAATCGGCTTACGCGACTAATGACAACGAAGCACTCGGTCCCATCTTGTGCGGCGCGAAACGGAACGTGCGTTATACGGTTTTCATGAAGAAAAAAAATTCAAAAAAAAAAAAAAAACACGCCACTCGGTCGGTCGGTCCGTCCGCGGTCGGTTTTCTCTCTCGCGCACGGTCCGTATGACGATTGTTTTACTGCATACATGTATGGATTTAATGAAATATTCTCGCGTACAAACACCACACGTTTATGCGCAAGCGTTTCGTCGCGAATCAAACGTTACGTTGGCCGCGGCCGTCTACTGTGACGACGGCGAATCGAGAACGGAGCACATGATAATAATAATATTTTACAATATTATGATATACCGCGTCGTCGTCGTCGTCGTCGTCGTCCGACTTGCGTTCGCGAGGCCAGTGCACACGAACAGCCAGCTAGTGCACCGCCGCCTTGAAAGGTTTCCTAAGTCTCTCGTGCAAAAGCCGTTTGCGAATCGCGTGACTCCGAACGGGCGCGCAAACTTTTCGCCCGGCTCGCCGAAAACAACTAGCGCCACCGCCGCGTGCCCGCACATTATATAATAATAATCATTATACCTTCCCTCCGGTTGTAATAATAATATAAAACCTAGGTGCTGTGTGTACGTATCCGCGCGCGCGTGACCTTTATCTGCGTGTAAAACCGTACGCGCGACTTTGTATACCGGTGTACGCACGAATGCGTCGCGCACACACTTGTGTTTGTACAATATTTGGTGCTCGAAAGGCGGCCGTTGTCCGAGACAATGGTTCCCAAAATATATCGCCAACAAGAGTTCGGGAGGGCGGCAGGATGTCTATATAATATAATATATTAGAGGCGGATCCTTTATCGAAACGAAAAAGAAAAAAAAACTATCGACAAGCCCCCGACTTTTTGACGACGCGATCACTTCAGGAGTTCTCCGAGCCGTTTACGGGAAAAATTCGACCACTCGCGATGACCTAGATTTTTTCCACGCGACGTGTGGGCAGGTATTATGGGGCGGCGGACATCGATCTCGGTGACTCCGAGAGGACGGACGAGCTAAAGGGTCGGAAAACAGCGATCTGCTGCTGCGGATTCCGGAGGATTACGATTAATCACGCGCCCCAAACGTTTCGGTGCCGAATTGAAAAAAAAAAAAAAAAACAACAACACACTGCAGCACACGTTTCGTCGCGCGCAGGCGACATTTAACATTAAACGACGTGTACCAGAGCGATATGATTTCCAATACCAGTCGGGTGTGTCCGTCCTTTTAGTCCGACCCGGGTCGAGTCGAGCCGATAGGAGATGTCGTCGCGGATGTCTGTGTGCGAAAAACCAGAGATAGTCTAAACTAGTTATTCATTTTTTTGATTGCATAAATATTTTTTTTACAAACGGATTTTTAAAAGCACTGCAGGAAGACATGTGCAAGAGTCAAACGCAGGGAAGTGTACAAAAATCGTTTGCTCCGACTCGACTTTGCCACACTTATTTTAAATTTAATTTCAGTATAGATTTTTTTTTTTTTCATAATTCTTACAATTATTATGATCTATTATTGATGAGAAAACCGATTCGACGATGTACGTATTATAGTAATCTCTTTTGATTTCGCGAATGGTGCTTGCAGCGAAACGCGGTCCCAACTCGACAGATGATAATCGTACGCGTTTCTGTTTTTCGGCGTTTCATCAAACCCCGCCGGAATCGAACGTTCACCGAGCACGCGACAACAAAACAAACGACGGCGGCGGGCGTACGAAAACACTATTATTCCGCGGTCATATGCCTAGGAAACCTACCGCGCCGAAATGCGATTGTTGTGGCGGCGGAGCCGTCGTCGTCGGGCCGAAAAAATAAAAATAAAAACAACAGATATTATAGCCGCGCGGTACCGACTTCGGCGCTCGCGGACGGACGGAAACGTGATGAATGGTCTCGGAAAGTCACGACCATACTCGTATATTACGTCATGATATACGTATACGGTTTGTTATATTGGTATATATAAATATATAATTTGTGCGCGCTCGTATCTGATAACGAGAACTATAAAATCTCGCGGGCGCGTGGCGTCGACCTATAAAACCTATTGTTGCTTATCAAAACGTCGTGTGCGGAATATTAAGAAATGATTAATGGATCGGCCGTACGATATTATATTGTTTTGGTCGTCGTCGTGTGCGCGCGCACAGCGGTAAATATGCGATCCCGCGTGCCCCAGAAGACGACGACCGGATCTGAGGGCGAGTCCCCGCGGGGCCCATCCGAATCGTCTTCGATGTTTTACACTGTGGTTTTTTATCAATCAACTAAAAGAGAGATTTTCCAAACGTAATGATATCAATTTTGTATAAAATCTCCCATATTATAGGACCAGAATTTAGTTCGTATTCGAATTTCGATTCATTTACCTTCCGAATTGAAAATATGTGTGGAGCCCTTATAAAATCATCAATGGCAACACACCGCCGATTTCCACAGCGATCTTGTTTCCGTTATGTTTTTCAATTTTACCAAACATATTTTTAGACCGTCCGCGAGAAAAACATCTCGGCCGACGACGGTTATGCCCCAATACGTTTCCGTCTTTCCGAAGACAAAAAGTTTGCGCAGTCGTTTTCGACGGTTTATTATGACGTGTTTGCCTGCCGCGAAGAGTTTTTTTCCACTCCTGCGGTGCACGGCATATATGTGTATATTTATCCTGCTTGAAGGCCTCTCCTCGTCCGCCGCGCCGTCACGTCGTCAGAAAATATCTTTGCTAGCGCGTTTCCTTCCGGCGTCAGTCTCGACACCTGCGCGTCTCGTCGACGCCGAAACTCGGCGCCGGACTTTTCGGGTCCAACGAGGCCGGCACGCGTAGTCGGACAAACGTTTTCGCCACAGCTCCGGCGAATCGTTTTAGATTCGAACAGACATTTGGAAATAACTTCGGACGTAATAAACAATAGTGTGAAAACCCCATTTCCATTTCACGAAACGATAAACTTTTCACGAAAAGGACAATTTCAAAAAAAAAAAATCATTATCAAATATATTACATATATACATAGTGTACTTAAAATAAATTAGCCAATATGAACAAAGAGTGAAATAACTGGGTAATAGATTCATCGTATGTTTGCAATCGCGTACTATTAAATATAATCATGTGGATCGAATTTGGATCCTCTACTAAATACGCCATCGACTCGGGTAGACTTCTAAATTGAATTTATCTCCACTTGTTCTCGGTATAGTGACTATAGGTTATCGTCTGTTCGTAATAGAATGAATTTTAAGAATACGGCTCTCGAAAGTCGTGACTTCAAAGAGAAAAATATAAATACAATTTTTCACGATTTTCAGATAGCGCACAAAATGTTACACTACTCATGTGATTTCTAGGTAAATACGTTTACGTTCGTTAGATTATTACGTAATTATTACTCTATTGTTATTACGGTTTTTTATCAAAGTACACGGCGCGAGTGATTGTTATTTAGAATGTAACGCTCAACGGTGGAATCGGTCGATAGGCGCGTACAAACACTAACACATTATACGCGATATTATAATATACGTAAATACGGCTATATAATATTATCGTGAAAACGTCATGTAGTCCGCACATTGTATTATATAAATCGTTCGCCCCATCGATCGGATTTCACTCGGCCAAATCGTTTCGTCCGTTTCCGCGTACTACTCGTACAACACGTGTTTTTTTTTTTCGGAATAATCGCCAGCGATAGAAATACGGCCGGCGAGGCCGCGCCGTATAGTTTTACAAGGCCGTCCGAATTTCACGCGACTAGTAATATTACACCTCTGTTTGATGTGCGACGAAATCGGCAAAAACGAGCGAAAAACGTTGTCAAACCGCCCGGCGCGTACGGTCGAGTTTTATTATTTTCCGAACCCATAATTCGCGCGTCCGTCCCCCGAAAGTCGTACGAAAACGCACGCCCGCGCGCACCCGTGATGCCGAGCACCTTTCCCGGGGCGGTTTTCGCGTAAAATTCGAAAGACTCGCGTGCCGGCTGTTGTTGGCGCGCGCGCGCGCCATCGATCGCGTCGTTTTTTTTTTTTTCTTTTTTTCGGGCGCCCGTTTGTAGTGCTCGACGTCACTATTCGACGTGTGACGACACGAGTAAAATACGTTTCCTCCGCGGCGGCGGCGCGGCGTATATAGTGAGTTTTTAATAAAACTCGTAAATACCTCTTCGTGTTTTTAGACACGTCTTTTATATAATATCTCGTATGCTGAACATTTTCTTGACCCCAGGCAAACTATTTAATTTGATCATCTGCCCTCAGTTTTCAGCTATTATCCTGTGTTTTTTTTTTCACTTTGAACAGTCTAAAAATATGATTATCCTACAAATATATAGTGTCCATATCTACACGCACCTATACATCTACCCAACCGTCCAAATTTTCCCCGGGGCAATCGTTTCAGAAAAAAAAAAAATCGCTCTTCGACACGCCGCGCCGTTGTTAAATACGCCACGGTGTACGTAACACCCGAATAGAGTCGCTCGCGTTGCTCGCGTGCAGCTAATTAATTCATATCGTTCGCGGTACAGGCGGTAGAGGACATTTAAAAAATTCGTTTTCCGAAATCGCACAACTTTGTTTTGATTTTATTACCTTTATTTTCGTTTAGGTTTTTAATGTCGACGCCGCTATTAAAATAGAAACAACGGTTTAAGCTTTTAAAACGTTTTTACGATACTTTCTCCGCCAAACATGACGTCTCTACCCTCATTCCCGTCGAGAATACGACGTTTGAAAAACGAGTTCGTTTCACACGTCACATCGTCTACATCCGAATATACGTATCTTATATCATATAAATTGTCATTATGGTTTGTAAAATCGGCCGCGGAAAATGTTTATAAATAATAAACGTATTTATATTTCGTTGCAGATGAGACTATACTGAACATAAAATATATAATATTATTGTCGACATCAGTTCGTATAGGATCGCCGCGTATTGATCGTTACCCACTACAGTCAGATTCTCTCGGCGGTCTAACAGCACGCTCTCTCGTCGGAACCGCAATATTGCTGTTTTCATTGCGATCGCCGTCAACAACGACGCCCACGTACTGTGCCATTCTGTACGCTACGTCGCCACACACACCGAGGCGTAGAAAAACTACCGGTGAGATTATTTTGTCCGCGAAAAATGTGATTTTTCAGACTTTTTCATTTGATTGGAAAAAAATCGTTTTTCACCTCGAACGTGCGTATAATTTTCAGTCGACGAAAATAGATTCGATGCGGCCCCCCATAGCTGCAGTTCCCTTCTCCCCGATTGTCTGTACATAATATTATGTTATACTCGGCACATTTCGGTGCGTTCCGGAACTCCGTTGAGTGGGAGGGTAGGGGGGGATATTGACTGTCAAACAAAGTATCGTTTGTTTGAATGAATATACACACGCGCGGCCGTTAAAAACAAATGTTTTCCGAGAACGCGGTCTCGGTATTATATCCTGCCGAGCGTCCTTCCCGATCGAGGTATATAATATATTTTATGATTAGTTGTGATGATTTTAGCGATAATCTGTCGCGGGTGATAACGATTGAATTATTTAGCGATTTCGAAACTATACACGTATTGTGCCGGCGACCTTTTTTTCGGAATCGCGCGATGAGAAATTCCGTCCGCGGACGTGTGATATATTACGTCGACGACTACGGCTGTATATGTACATTTCGGCAGACGTATACGATTTTTCACGTCTCATTATATATCTCTGTAGGGTTTACAGTTTATCAGCCCGATCGGGTACCTCTATAGTATCTCGCCGAATCTGCGGAATAAATTTAACGTATCAAATCTATTCTGTGCTCCTTGCCGCGTCTGCATGGCGATTCAAGGCGAAACGGCTCTTTATTGTTTTATATAATATATTTATTTATTGTTTAGGTTTTTCGATCGAAAAACGTTTGAAACGATTTCGTTTTTAGTCTTTTGCGAGGGACAGAGTGCTCTCCTTGTAATCGATTTCAAAGGAAATTTATATAATATGTATTATATTATCACGCGTGTCACCCGAGTCGAATTTCCGTCGTCGTCCATTAAAGATTTACAATAATATGTTTATTCCAAAATAGGTTTTATGTTTGTAACGTTACGTGTGAACTGATTAAAAAATTATGGCGCATTCGTTATGAAAGCGCGGTACTCGAATGACGTTTTTAATCACACGCTTCGTGGTTTCTTTCGAGTTAAATATTTATATTCTCCATTCGTCTGATATGTACCCGCCGCGACGACGTGGTCACATTTCGAGAACTATTGTTGAATAATACAAGGAAATATCGTGACCTTCGGATCGTATTATATAAATATTAGGCTCCTAAAGTAATTACGGATATTGGATTTAGTGAACAAGTGCAAGGGTACACTGTTGCAGTCCAAGTTCTAAGCTCCAATTATATGTTAACGGGTAGGCCAACAATTCATAGAACAGTTTAAACGATCGTTTGTAAACGTGAAATCCATTTCGATATCGGAAAAATTCGTCTACTTCATAATATTTGCACAGAAAAACGTGAATGAATTGTGCGGCGTAAACAATATCTGTGTTTGGTGTGTTGCTATATGAGAAACGGAAAACGGAAAAACACTTTATGGCCTATCCTGTACACACACACACACACACACACACACACACACACACACACAAACACACACACACACGTGTACTCGGGAAAACTTTGCACGCCAACGTGCTGTTTGAGTGACGTTATTTTGTTGATAGGAAAATAAAAAATACTACTTAAAACTGAAAAAAAATCTCCGGAAAGTGAAAACGAAAATTTATATTAATGACGTAATTTATGACCGTGCGTGTTACGCACGAAGAAAATTCGAATTAATGCGATACGTTCACCCCCGCGACATTTATGTTAAAAAATACAAACGCGCACACACACACACACACACATTTTTTATACTCGACGAAAAATTGTTCAATATACATAAATAAATATCGCGTTGCATATTGAAAAACACAATACGTACGTCGGTCGGGTGGAATTTAAGGGAAGAGGGGATGCCGGAATCGAACTACCCCCCCCCCCTTCGGGCTCCGAGCGTCGGTGTTATAACATTGCAAATTTGTCTTACATAAACGCGCGTGCTGTATATTATTATTATTCCGTAGAGGCAAAATCGTATATTTATCCATCTCTAATGGGTAAATAGTAATTTCTTTTTTAAAAAATAGTCCGACGACGGTGCACGCTGCTGCACCACACGGTATATGTACTATATAATATGTTATTGTGTAATGAAAAAAATCCGTCGGGTTTTATTGTTACTCGCGATCGTTTTGCCCGGCGCGCGAGGATGTATAAACAGGTCACGTTTATGGCAGACGTATTTGAAACACAGTAATGTTTTCTTGGGTTATTGTTTTTATTCAAAAACAATCGCGAGACTCGTTTTTTACGCGATTTTGAAATTATCGTACTTTCATCACAAAGGGCGGCGGCGTGCTCGCGCAGCCATCCGAGTAATGCCATATTATTATTGTCGTTATTTAAATATCAATTTTTTTTTCAGGACTTTCGATAGAAGTCTCCGGCCGCTCAAAAGGATACGATGTCGTCGTTCCACCGCTGTTATGATAAGCAATATTATACGTTGATAATATAAAAATATAGTAATACATCACCTACCCGTATATATCTATTTATGACCACTCACAGACATATATAAACTGTTAAAGAGCAGTTTCGCGTTTTCATAAAAAAAAAAAAAAATCCCAACAGGTGGCACGATAATATTGAAATTCTATCCGCGCGAGAACGCGGCTTTTTTTCCCGTCTACGACGGCATTGTTCTACGGGCAGGCACGTGACCAATGACAATGCTCGGACTTTTGTACGCTGCAATTGTCTACCTACGCGCGCTATACCTGTAATTCAATATGATAATATTGCGCGCGAAATAATTCAA
Organism: Drepanosiphum platanoidis; assembly: GCA_948098885.1. NCBI lineage: Eukaryota > Metazoa > Arthropoda > Insecta > Hemiptera > Aphididae > Drepanosiphum > Drepanosiphum platanoidis. The sequence goes on along the minus strand of OX402529.1, from coordinate 25,472,106 downwards.
CGGCCTGAAAATGCGCGCAAAAGAGCACCGGCGGCGCGCTGTTATGAAACATGCCGTTCGCCGCCTCGGACCCGAAAACTTATACAGTCATCAGGTGTCCGGTATAAAACGGCGTCGCGGAAGAGGAACGCGGGAGAAGCAGTAAAAAGTCGAGTGAAAAGTGTGTCCGCAATTAGGGCGCGTAGGTAAAATACGTATATACCTTATGTATGTTGTTGTTGTGTATACATAGACGTGCGCTCGAGAACGGCAGATGGTGCGCTCGCGTTACACCTGAACTTTACCCGCGGCCCACGACGAATTCACTTAATATTCAACTGAATTCTTTCTTTTTTTTTTATTCCACCAAAATACCTGGCTTATGCGCGAGCATTAATGTCACGAATTAGTGAAAATAAAATATAATTTATGTGAAAAACCGTTCTACTACCAGTTTTCATAATCTTATAATATATTATTATTATCGTTAATATTCTGCAGCATTTGATTATACCGCAATATATTGTGTATACGCAAAATGGTGTGCGGCGTATCGAAAAATTATTATACGTCGACGTTGTCGACCGTCTGTTGTTCTAATAACGATATTATTTTTATTATAGCATTACGTTTAGTGCATCAAAACGAATTGTGCTTAAATAAAACCTAGTTATAACTTTTTATAGCAATAAGCGAATCCAAACAATTGTATTCGACCTATGATGAATTTAATCACGCCAATTCCTTTCATGTCCAGAAATTAATCCTCGACGTCCACGTGGCACAAGACAACAACATGTGAAGTGCAACTACTTCAAGATCCAACGGAAGTACCCAAAACACGTGATATAATATTACAATAGCAACGACTATTTCCCACAAATTACAATACCAGAACACATGGTTATATGTTACCGATGGAGAAACAATATGTATAACATGCGACAGTAGTCACAAACTAGTAGTGGGTTTACTCCGACTTAACGAAACCTATATAAAGGATACGCCACTCGCGATGCGCTCATAATACCGGCAAGAATTAACTCAGAAATCTACCAAGATTTTATACCAAACTCGAAAATAACTACTATTCAGTTTACAAATGAAAGTGGGCGCCTAACTCTATGCGATTTGTATAGGCCCAATAGATCGGCGACATGATAATAATATTATACTAATAATTATGGTACTTAAATATGTAATTAAGAAAGAAAAAAAAAACAACTTTTAAACAAACAATTGAAAACAACGAATGCGTGGAAAATAATAATGATTGTTTTCTAGGTGAAAATATGTGTTTGAACAAATTCCGTCATCGGGTCAAGGTCTATAAATAATAGTGTCGGGTACTACATTCATTAGATTACGCGAGGCCGATTTACTATACTTATACGTCGTAACCGCCGCCGCCGGTCGGGTCGGACTGCGTTCACGACGTACGTGAAATAAAGGCCCGTGTCGGCGGCCAGTTAAAAATTTTTCTCTTAAAAAGGCGCCAGAAATTCCAGTACATACTGCAGAAATTAAAACGCGATCGATTTTTTTTATTCTCGGTTAAAAAAAGTGGCCAGAACGGAAAAAAAAACAAACACTCCGTGACCTATTTTCTTTCTTTCTTTCTTTGTTTTTTTTTTTTTTTTTTTTGTTAATATTATTACGTCGTGCATTTTAAAAAGCTGAAGAATTATTTTATACATGCAAAGAGATACGCGCGCTTATGTACACTGCTAGGCTAAGGGTTGCTCGGGTTACCGGATTATTATTATTATTATTATTAATAATAATAATTCATGCAGTCCACACGACCCCCCCGTGGCCGTCCGCCCCTCGCGCGCGGTATAATCCGCAACCGGTGGGAATCTTCGGCTCGCGATGAGTTTGCATATTTATGGCCTAATAGCTGAAAGGTTAACGAAACAACCCCGCGGACCTGTGCGCGTATATTATTATAACGATAACAATAGGCGCCGTAAAATATATAATAAATACAGTGTGAACGATGCGCGTTTGATTTTCGCGCGTATAAAAACACACACACATAAAAATAAATTATACTTTTATAAGAACAAAATAATATTATTAAATATATCAAATTATTTTAATACAAACTATTAAATGTGTATATTTAAAGAATAATAAAATAATTAAGGTCTCGCCTTGAGTATATAATTAAAAGTTAGAGAGTGCAAAAAAAGACCGGTTTCGATCTAAAATCATCATCGGGTGTAAAGAGCGCACTTTTACGAGCATTGTATGGGGCAGCGGTTCCCAATTTTTTACAACCACGGAGCCCTTGAGAAATATTTTGTGTTTCGCGGAACCCCGATGTCTTTAATTCCAACTCAACCCCGATTTTTCTAAAAAACAAAAAGGGAAAAACCAATAAAACGTTTTAACGATATCGATAATATCGATTATTATTTACTAAAATTAGTTCGTTTTTACGTCATTAACGCAATGACAACGTCTATAGGTACTATAATAATATGAATGTTATGATTTTTTATTTTGTTCAGTTTCAAGTACAACAAATACATTATAACGATATATTGTACTATAGTGATCGACTATTATTTAGGTGAACTTTTTTAAATAATATAAATAATCCAACTAAAATATAAAAAAATTTTTCCAAATTATCACATACAGTTGGTGGAACCCTTGAGATTGCCCCGCGGAACCCTAAGGTTCCACACTTTGGGAAACGCTGGTATAGGGTGTAAAAAAACAAACGGCCGGAATAACGTTTAACTTTTTTCACGTGGTAGACTATTAGTCGCGTTGGTAGTCGAATAATTATCACGGGAAAGAAAGTCCCGTTCATATCGCGTCTTCGACCGCTAAAACCCGCATGAAAAATTATTATTATCATTTTTTTTTTTTTACGCGACGAAAGGTCCTTCTGACACGAGGTATTATGTAGGATTTTTTCCCCCCTTTTTTTTAGACCCACCCCGAAATTAAATCTCTGCCACGTGCCGGTCACACGCGACTCGCTCTACAGGGACGATTCCTTTTTTTCGGCTCGCAGGGAGAAAATCATAATTTCGCTCGCCGTTTTCGTTTCGCGCCGCGAAAGAAAGTTTACGTAACGCAAAGGTTATTAAATTTTGCGAGCGCGCAAAGGTCAAATGGTTGTGCGCGTTGTATCGACGCCGCGCTAAATGTAATATGACGTTCTACTCTATAAAATATATACAAGCAATTCGATTTCCCAGCGCGCGACAAATGAATACAATAAAATTAGTATGTTACGTAATACACTAACGTTATTGTGTTTCTTTCGATCCGTCGTTTTATTCGTTCCGTTTCGTCGTACTATATCGAAACAAAACCAGTAGCTGTTTCGTTCCGTCGACTCCGGCGTTTCCATTCGCGTTTTTCTGACGATTTTTCTACACCGTTTTTACCAAGTAGCTCGTTTGAATTGAAAAAAAACCCGACTATTTCGACCGATAGAAGCGTTAATTTATAACTGAAATTCGGCCAGACAGCTGGCCACCGTCGTCGCCCACATGCGCACCATTGTGCTTCGCGAAATCGCGGGGACCTTAGGCGGACAACTTCTGGTCCGCAGTCATTAATTAATCACAACGCGTTTGTTACTGCAGATGACGACATTACGAGCAAGTCGCTATCCTAATATATATCCTAATTGCTTTGTGCAAATTAAAAGCGATATTTTTAGTCAGATGAATAATCCAAAATCGCTAATTGAAAGTGTGTGGGCCGCACATATTATCAAGTATATACATTCGTATAGATTTTTTCGATTCCGGTCAAGTGTGTTTCGATCGGTGTGCCGAAGCACAACTAACATTATATTATAACTAATAACAGAAGCGAGCGAACGATCGAAGTTCACGGAGTATACCGAGTTTGAATAATTGATAAATACTTTTCGGAAGGTAATAAGAATTTAAATTATCAACTCTGAGTGTACGTATTACATTAAGATTTTTACTTTTAGGTTTGCAAGAAGAAGAGACAAGGCGTTGTATGCTTACGGTTTGACTGAAAGTGATGACGACGACGAGCAACTTTATCGACGAACATTTGCCAGGTTGGATTTATTTATTTCGAATTGTTGCCTTACAATACGATAAAATATAATGTATTTTTCTACACCTCTTTTAATACGCCAAATCAAGTCGTGTTTTTATTTCGTTTTTTTTTACACCGTATTGTAATTTTGTTGTTGTTAAATAATGCATTTTTTCGTTATGCATATCACTTGTGCTCTATGTGTGTGCACGAACGCACGTAGATTTTTCAATTGCATTTTCGTTGGCTTTTCGGAGCGCACAAAGCCACTGTTTAAATTTGAATAATTGATTTAGGTACGAAATAATTATAATACGCACGTCGATTAATCCGTTCTGCAGACAATGTGTACCGATTTAAAAAAATATCAATAAAAATTACACGGACATAATATTATAAAAGCTTTATCGGGTCGACGAAATCATTTGCATCAGTTGGTAAACTAATGACGACGCTTCGGTCTGATTTTAATGAATAATAATAAAAAAAAAAAATAACACACGTAAAAATGCGGTAATCGTGACATTGCATGGACAAGTGTATATATTATTAAAAAAAAAAAAAGAAAGAATAAAAAAAAATCTATAATAATAACTGTGGCCCCTGGTGCGCGCAGGTCTCGGCGGTGTTGGTTTCGTGTTGTGTAAAAATAATAATATGACCACTAACCACTTCATTAATTCGTCCTGCTCGCCAACAGCCACCGTCCTGTTTTGTTAAGACTTTTCATTGTGCCCGTCGTTATCATTGTTGCGCGTATAGGTAAATAGAGAGAAGAACGAATTCGAACCAATGTTTTGAAATATTTAACATCCCGCGCGTCCTAGGTGTAAATTTTTTCATATGTAAATTAAGACACTATCATCTCATAAGTTTCTGTTGAATTTCCCCGCTAAAATAACTTGCTTTTAAGTTAGGTTTATTCTCTATTACTCACTTTATTCTAGACTAACATTTAATGATTCGTCATTTATTTTCAAAATGTTAAATGGTTACATCGACGGTCGTGATTTACCCGAATTGAACGGTTGGTTCTTACATTTTACACTAGGTCCAGGTTTAATTTTAAAGAGTCAATCCACACTCAGTCGTATACAGCTTTAATGAACTCGAAAATCGCATGTTTCGGGTTCGCAATAGCCTGAAAGATTTCGACTTTAATTTTGACTGTGAGTCTAAATTTCGGCATTTCGCTTTAAATTTTTTACAAGGGAGTCGCATCGTATACCTACGTGTTTTCCCTCTCTCTGTATAAATTATATTATTTAAAACTCACCGTTACATTTATAATATTAATTAAGAACTGTTATATCTATTTAAGCTAATCTATATCACGATTTCGTCTCTATATAATCTGCGTTATAAGAATTTACGTACACTAGTTTGCCCTCGGACGTCATTCAATAAATAAATAAATATTATTATGTCGCGTATTGGCGTATTTTTGGGGACAGATTAAAGTGATCCCCTTGACCTTTTTTTCTCCCGTATATATATATATTATACATAGATATATTCTTATTGTTCGGATTTATTTACTTTTCAGCGAGAGAAATGAAAAATAATAAAATCTAAATGTCCGAAAGAAAATATATATTGAAATCGAAACAGGATTTGTGAAGCATTACGAGGGCACGTAATAAAGAACAGCATATACCACCCTAACAAACATCACATTCTACTTCAACACGCGAACGCGCATTTTCTAGTTGAAAACGTGTCGGGATTTATCTCGGGACCATCGCGAAGGATATTAGACGAGTAGGTAACTGAAAAGCTTAAAACACTACTATAAGTACTTAAATGGTTAATGGATTTCAATTTTGATTTTAATTTCCAAGCAGTTGATCCGTCCGCAGAACGTCGACACTACGGAATCAAGGCGGACGATCATACCGAATTTTCGTAGGTACTTGATAAATTATACGAAAATATATAAACTAAAAATCGATCGGTCATTCGATTTTCAAATTCGCCTTCCGAACACGCCGCCGTCGCCGCCGCCGCCGCAGCGTAGCGTCATCGCTAGTAAATTATTCGTTCGCATAAAACGCGTGTAAATAAAAACATCACGTCATCATCACGTGCATATTATCTATTTCACGCACGCGTAATAAAAACGAGACTCCGGTATATTAGTTTTTACATTTTTTTTTTCTTTTCTTTTATTTTTTCTTTTTATTCTTCGGCTCGTGGCGAAAGCATTATTAGACAGCCGTAGTCGAAATAAACAAAAAAAAAAAAAAAACCAACGCGCACGGGTAGAAAATACGCCACGAAGTCAACGAAATATTACTTTTCCGCGAACGCATTTAACCCTCCGCAGTTGATCTCATAAACTGCGCACACACGCACACAGTGTATCACTTACACGAGGCGGATTTATATAATAATCATACGCGAACTCTGGGCGAATCGCAAAAATCGGAACGGCGAACGCGTGGTTTTTTTTTTTAAATTTAATTTTTCCAGTTTTCTATATTATAGTTTTTTAACGCGGCGCAAAACCGCCGCCGTCGTCGTCGGCACGACACAAAACGTGCGAACACGACGTATTATATTTTATTATGTATCACTGCAGCAGCAGCAGCAGCAGCAGACGTTCACAAACATAATATAATGCTCCATTACCGCTTCTTATTTATTTGGGGTCGACCTTGTTCGTATTTTTTTCTAAATCTAAACTCCGCGTTATAAACTATCCGTCTTGTCACACATCGCGCACACCCTTTTGTATCTCATATTATTTCGTCCGTCTATTTTTCTCTGTTGGATTCGTATCTGTTCGTTTTTCACATCCATTCACTTAAGCATCGTCGCCGTTTTCCCGAGACGCGTCGGCATTGTCTATCAGAGAGTGAGAGAGAGAGAGAGAGAGAGAGAGAGAGAGAGAGCGGAATAATAGCGGGGGCGGTGAGATAGAGAAAAAAACACTCTAATTTCTTTAATTCGCCGTCGCGACGGTCGGTCTGACGTGAACTTTTTACCGCCCGCGAATATCACGCGAAACGGCAATTCGATTCGATTTATAGCGATGCGTTTACTCGCGCGAATATATATCACGTTTAGACGTCGTATATCGACAACAAACCACGATAATTCCCAAAACATAATTTATTTCAATACGCGTTTTGGCTTCAAACGTTTGTACGATTTTGGCACGTCCGGTGTTTCCAAATTAGATTCTTTAAATTATGGTTTTTTTTTTTGCCGAAAATTACATAACAAATGTTCGATACTTAATAACGTGTCAATGACGTATCATTATTATTATTACGTTTCGCTCGAATTTACCCGTCGTTTTTACGCTCGCAGACCGTTGTTGGCGTAGGCGTGTCCACGGTGGCAGCCTAGGGTGTCTGGGCTGCCCATGCAATTTTCCAAAGGCGCCGGTCAACCAAGTTTTAAGGCAAATGGGTTACACATTTATATTACCTAATTCACTATAATATATTATATACCGTAAAAAATTAATAAAATAAATATATTCATAGTTTTTGTTCATTGTAAAATGTTTAATCATTGGGAAGCTAAACCCCCTCCCCACTGTGTAGAGTGCCTTTTTTGGTTCATCAAGTCTAGTCACGCCTATGGTTGTGTTAGTATGCCTTTTTCGTATTTTAATAACGCGCCTATTTTATCGATCGGTTGATGTAATTTTTCGGGTTACGTTTGGTTTAAATAACGCGTTTAAAAATGTCAACCGATACCTACAAAACGTATAGGAGAGTAGGTATATACCTGTCGCGAACGTCAGGAGAGCAGTTATTCATATCCAGTCGTCGAGTAGTAAGCGATTAAACGAAATAAGAATGTTTTTACTGCACGTTTCAATAATTATTATCTACAATCGTTTTGTTCACAGTTTCCGCTGTGTAACGGCGGCGGCGCGGTGAAAATATTACTGTTAATGTATTTATCGAAATCGGTGTTATTTTTTACACGAGCACAACAAACATATTAGAGGCGCCTAAATAAAATGCAACGGCGTGGTTTATTTTAAGAAGATTATAGTACCTACCCGGGCGTAGAGAAAAACTGTTTGAAAATGAAAATCGGTCAGTACCATTTTTTTTTTTTTGTTTATGATTTTCATTAGAGTTGTACTACTATTGTTCCACTCGTCAACCCCGTCGGATCGCGGCGCACACGATTCACACTATTCGTTATCGTTACATAATATTTTCACACCGACACGGTATATTATATAGTAACCATAGTAACTTCTCTCTCTCTCTCTCGAGTTAATTAAAACGTGTATATTATATTTTTCGACTTCTAACAGTCGGTAGAAATATCATTTCGTGTGAGCCTAAAAAATCGATGCGAAATCAACTACGTTTTTCAAATTTAAATCGCCGCCGCCGCGCCGCGCCGCGCCGTAGGAAACGCGTCTCGGGTTTGTAAATAATATGATTTTGAAATCTCGTCGAATCAACGGTAAACCTCGTTCTCGAAGGCAATTTCGTTTTATAAATTTGGTATTCATCCGCGGCGCGACGGTGTTCGGTTACTCCGGATAAACGTCATAAATTTATTAGCGCGTTTAAATCGTAACGGCATTAGAGACACGGATTCCTCCGAACGCGTAGTTTTTAATCGAGTTGGCGAAATTATTAGACGTTTGAAATTCGGTCGCGACGTTTTTGTTTTGCGCGCACATATTATTACATAACACGCGTTGATATTTTTAAATTAATTTTAAAACATTAATTAAAAGTCGAAATGATTTCGTACGACGAAGATTTAATTAAAATATATCGAAATGACGCGGCGAAAAATATACGTATTATTTCGGCCTTAATATGAATATTATTCGTCGTGAGTGCTATAAATTATTAGTTTTTTAATTTTAATTTTTTATTTACTCGCGTACGGCGCGGATATGCGCGAGCGTGCGCATTTGTTTCGCCATGATAAAGCGTTGTCTTTGTTTTTTCGGTTCGAAATGAAAACGGACGGCGCGACGTTCATTTTTCAAGATATTCGATAGTTATTATTGCGATCGGCCTAATGCCGGCGCGTATAAAATAATGTATTGTTCGGTCGTCGCGTAATCCGCGAGTAAACGTCATATAATATTTATTTGATTTCGGCCGGCTCGCAATAAAATATTCGTCGACCGAATTATTATTGTCGGGGTGGGGGGGGGGGGATCTCGAGGCATTGTAATTTATCAAGATAATATTATATAAAATGTTTGTTTTCGCGTCGCACATTTATGAAAACGCGAATACCTACTACCGAGGCACCATTAGTAATAATAATTGCAGTTTTTCGGTACGAGGCGGTTTTTTTTTTATCTGTCCGTTAGAGAGTTTAAAAGGGTACGTTAATTCCTATCTCAAAACAGCTTAAAAAAAAAAAAAAAAACCGTAGATACGTCATGATTAATGTGAAACGTCAGCTCGATTCTTTTCTTATACAAACGATCGTTTTATCGGAAACTATTCAAAAAACGTTGCCGCGTATAGTAGGTCTGCTCTTCCACACTGCGACCGCGGCGGCTGTGGTGTGCGCGTCGAAGATTTCTTTGAAAATATCCTACTGTTGCGATATTATTACCGTCGTCGTCGTCGTGACAATCGACTCGACCGAAATTCTAAGTATTTATTGATCTGCCCAGACCTTGAATGTCGAAAAACGAAAATCTAATTCAGATAGTTGTTTAACAAGTAGATATTTATATATCTAGCTCTAACCTACCTTCGGAAAAAAAGAAACTTAAATAGAATCCTTTTTTTTTTTTTTTTTTAACGATCTCTACTCGGATTTCGCCCAGGCATTTGATATACCGTATATATCTACGTTAAGAATTTCAAAACACGATTGTTCATTCCGCGTGCGAACATCGTGTCGTTTTTCTAGTTGAATTCAATTAATAATATTTTTCTTCGCTATCGTATAAATTCTTACGGCGGCGGCGCGATGTGTATTAAAACAATATACGCCGGCGTTCCCGCCGTTGAATTCAATTACGTTCGCGTTCATATTCACTTTATACGGCGGCACATCGGGTCATTAAAAACGGCGAACCGTATGATATTCGTTTGAGATTTTATGCTTTCGCGTTACGCGCGGTAAACAGCGGTTTAATAATAATATCACTTTAATCATTTTTAACGCGCTCGTCCTGCCGAGCTTATAAAATGATATATATATATATACGTATGTATGTATATTAATATTTACCGACCCCGGCCGAGTACCGTTGAAATACAATACCTGTACTCGTTTATATTATAATATACCTGTGGGAATATTCGAGTTTAAACGCTTCGAGTGAGGTTAATGGAATAACGGGAAAAAATGATGAACGAGATAGAGAGAGGCGTTGTTATTACGACGAATTACGCCGTAAAACGCGGTGAAAATAGATCGCGCGGACTTTTATAAATCTCGACGATCAATTCTGAATTCAACATCTGCAGGACGCCCAGCAACCGATATTGGTAAAGGAGCCGGCAGAAAATATAATCGAGTATCACGTCAAAAAACACATTTCAAATCGGTATTATTTTGTTTCAAGTACAAACGCATCTGCAGTTTGGTAAAAAGATCATGTTTGATAAACAAAAAAAACAAACGAATTCCAGTGGCGTATTAACGGGATAGATCCCACCTTTGGCCTTTTTTTTTCACCGATAGGTATAATAATGTTATATATTACAGAAATTCAGAACGAAATTATACGTTTGCCAACGTCCTCCCTTGACAAAATCCTAAATACGCCACTGGCGAATTCGTATTATTAACTTCCGACGAATTCGAAACGCACTATCTTAATATATATAAATCTCGTGTCACAATGTTTGTCCTCAATGGACTCCTAAACCACTTAACCGATTTTGATGAAATTTTTTACACCGCGTGTAATTTGGTCCAACTTAAAAGATAGGATAGTTTTTTTTTTAATATTTATATGTGGCGAGCGCCGAGAATATTCTGGAACGGTTATCTATATATATAAAAATGGAGACAAAAAATTGTAAATTGAATCAGTTGAGAACGGCTGGGCCGATTTGGCTCAAATTTTTTTTAAATGATAGAGAATGTCGGGGAGCGGGTTTATAGCATAAATTATGGTAAAAATGGAAAAAATCCTGAGTCAATGGAGCTTTGTGGTATTAAATTTTGTCAATAGTTTCATTTAATATAGCAGAGGCCCCATGGGAAAGGATTTTTCGAAATTCGACCCCTAAGGGGGTTAAAAGGGGTAAAAAGGGTGAAACTAGAAAAATTCGCCTGGCTGGAACTGCTGGAGCTTTGAGTATGAAATTTGGGCAGCAGTTTCGTTTTATATAGTGGAGACCCCATTGGAAAGGATTTTTCGAAATTCGACACCTACCGGAGTTAAAAGGGGTAAAAGGGGTAAAAATGAAAAAAAAACTGATAAAATAAAAAGTTATACTGCACACGGGCGAAGCCGGGTTATTCAGCTAGTAATATAATATGTATTTCATTATTGTATTATATTATACGCGATTATTTTTTGTTGACCTGCAAACCGGAGCAAGTACAATATTATAATATATCGTTCAAGTGCACGACCTTATCTTTTTAACTCTCACGATCCGTTATCGTCTTAATAATATCTCGATCGAAAGGATTATTATGACAACGGTCGACACACAATTATTAATTATTACTGAAAACGTAACAATATTTGTTATTGTGTAATAATTATGAAATAACGTCGGCGACGATATCATAACAATGGAATAATTATTATGTAATAATAGTGATAAAAACAGACGTGAAAACGGAAAAAAAAAAAAACTTGAATGTTTACGTCAGTCGAACAGCGCGCGAGCCAATGACAGTCGAGCTGCGCGCGCGACCCGACCACTGATAGCCCAGCTGTGCACGACCGAGTGACGCGCCAAAGTTCAGGTGCGGCTTGCCAAATTCGCGGGCGATCAGTCTGGTGTCGACCGCGGTCCGGAGAGCACTTCTCGGTCTTGTAATTAATTCAGTTTTAATTTTTTCTCCGTAATCAGTCGATCGTCGTGTTATTACCTTATTTCGTCGTCGCGAGTTTTTTTTCCTAGATTTTAACCGTTTTTTTCCGAGTGACGTGTTTTTATCGTATCCGTTAGTTTATTTCACAATAGAAAATGCATGTCGATCGTCGTGTTATTACTTATTTCGTCGTCGCGAGTTTTTTTCCTAGATTTTAACCGTTTTTTTTCCGAGTGACGTGTTTTTATCGTATCCGTTAGTTTATTTCACAATGGAAAATGCACCGGACCACTCAGCACCAACCAGCCGTAAGTAGTACCGTTTATATTTAGCTATTTAGTTCTCGTTTAATAATAATTAGTAAAATTATTACCGTCCGGATCGATTTCATCTCGTCATTTGATATATACGTATATCATCGATATATTATTACATTTATTATAACATTTTAAATATCAAAGAGAAACGCGTTTCAGACGGTAAATTATATATTTTTTACGCGTGCGCGGGGGCGGATCCGAGTATCGGTAATAAATCCGGTCGTTATTTATCACACCCCCCTACTATACTTGGCAGGATAACGGGGTAGGCGCCTGGAAGAGATAATATAGATTCGAATCTACGGATTTCTCTCGTCGGTTTTTATCATTTCAGTCTCGTTAGAGAATCGTCGTCGAATACACGGTCGTTTGTTCGACCGCTGTATGGCGTGCGCGTTAATATTTTTGTTTTTTCCAACGATCGATTTCGTTCGTTTTAAGAACGTCTAAATTAAATCGTCGCCGTTATAATCCGGTTGTTGACGGACGCCACGATATTTTGTATCGCTCCTCACTGGGTACAGATTTTATTCGTATAGAAAATAATTTGTTTTAAACTCGCATTATTTTCACGTATAATTTTCTTTTATTACAAAATAGTTTTCATGAAATATCCACGTATTTAATTTTTTCGTATAATTTTGTACTATTTTGACACGCAAGTTACTGTATAATATCATACAATGAGCTTAAACGCAAATGGAATTATTCTTTGTGGTAGCTTTAGAATTACGCTTTTCGAACTCAACATTCGTTTTGTGTAACATACAATTTTAAATTTTATTTTCACGTCTTGGATTAATTTTTTCAAGTCATTTTTCAAATTCATTTTATTCTGAATTTTAGCTATTACATTATTATGTTTTTCTAAATCCAAGTCATTTTACCCTCACAAAATACGAACAATTATTATTGCTTTTTCGTTCTTTCGATCGTATGAATTTGTCTCTTAATTATCAAAAAAAAAATCAAAGGGGCGTTGCTTTCTTAAATGTTCATAGGGAGGGGGTAGTAGCTTTCTCTTATCACTCCCTCTCTCCCGTCTCAGTTATACAGTAGAGCGTCGATTGTCCGCACTAATCGGCACCGACGGGGGTGCGGATAATCAAAAATGATGATTAAAAATAAAATTTAAAAACTAATGTACCATATAACGTCGTATAATATGATATTGAATTTCGTAGTGTGCGCATAATTGACGAGCGGATAATCGACGCTCTACAGTAGTAGATATATTTATTATTATTCATCAGTTGTAAAAAATCGATATGGTTTTTTTTTGTAGTCGTCGAATAAGATGTTTATAGTATTTTACTCGCCCACCCAGCCACCCACCCAGCCACCATCTTAAAAGGCTCGTACCTAAAATAATCACAACTTCGCGCGCGGGTCTCGGAAGACTTAAATCTTCTGTAAATTACATCGTGCTGGCGTGCGGAAACGTCTGGACACGAAACACACATTCGTCGTCCCGCATTATATAATATTATTATGACGTGTAAAAACGAAATCGTATGAAACGTTGCCAAGAAAAGATTGTCGAACACGAGACGTGTTTTCGCAAAATGTGCGTAAAAAAAAATAAAATACGTACGTCCCTTTAAAAAAAATACCGACCCTTTCTCCTCTTTTGAGAGAGCGTAAAAGTATCGATCAACTCGCGACGAAAACCTCCTCTAGACATCGATGCAATTATTATATTATTATTATTAAAATATTTTCCTCGTCCCTGTCGTCTCGCCGAGTTTGTACGCGGGGCGCGCGGATAGCTCCGAAACCTAGGAATGCAGGACGCGCGCGCGGCGTATACCTATATAATCAATAACGAAACGCACACGAGATGTCGGAGGTAATATTATAATATAATGTGTAGGTCGTACGTATAATTTATAGAGGTTATATTTTACATAATATTAAACGTTGAATTCTTTCGTCGAATACCTGGGACCGTATATAGTTTGTCATCGAGGTTCGGGCTCGGGCGGATATTCGCCCCGTCGCCGTCGTTTATCCGGCCCGCGGGGTCGATTTCACGTCGCTCGACGAACGTCTCGATACGCGATTGAATGCGATTCGAAATCGATAGTAAATAATTACGAGAGTTAAAGTTTCCGACCGTGTACGGCGGCGTCTGATCTGTCGACCGATTCTGTGCGCGCGTACGCCTTAATCTATTTCCAAACAATGCGCGCCGCGATGATATTCACTGTGATTAATTTTATTACAATAACACCGCGATAATGTTGTGTGTTCCGTTCGATTTGTCGTCATAACGTTGTAATAAACGTGCGCGCGTGGCGAACGGCGAAATCCCGCGCGAAACACAATATTATTATAGGGTTTCGTTTGGGAAATCGCGCCAAGCGCGCGCGGACGTGCCGCGAGTTATTCCAACTATCCCCGTCGTGTGTTGTCGTACCTGTAGGGTTTGATTTTCCCTGGGTTTAATAGTAATCTCGATTTTTTTCGCGCGGGCGGGAGAAAAAACGCACGCGATATAAGTGCGAGTGTCAAAATAAAAAAAAGAGTCGTATACTCCGACACACAGACGTCGCGTCGTATGTCGTACGATTAGGAAATAAAACTCTCGGTTTGTTTTACGAGTGTATAATATGCGTATGCGAAATTTCGTTTGGCGATAAAAGTGCATTCGTATCGCGAGACCGCTCGCGTGCCATATACGCGCGGCGGTTTATTGTTTTGTTTGCGAATTGACGCTGCGATGTGTGATGTACGTACTACGCCGATGACGTGCGAAACGGTCGATAAAAGGAAAAAAAGGACGAGAGATACGAGGGGGGATTCGGACGAGAGAGATATCGGTGACGGGCGATTGGGTGTTGTGTCGGATTGTTGTTTTGATAAATTTAAAACAGCGCGTTGATTTTGATAAATGATTCGGCGGGGCCAGTATTTTTATTTTCAGTCGATATTATATTTTATAAGTGATTTGTTTTCGAGAATAACAACAACAACAACAAAACCTAACCCACATTATCGTTTTATCAAAAGCCGTCGGAATACCGCCCGCGTTTAGTCGCGAAATTTAATTCTCCAACGCTTTTACAAAGTGCTTACGACATTCCGGTAATTATTTTTTCATACACTCGAGTAAAGAGCATCTCGCCAAGAATCTTGTATTACATTTTCAAGTCTCGGGAGCGTAGCGAGAACGAAAGTCTTCCGAATTTTTAATTACGAAAAGTTAAAAAAAAAATGTTTGCGATTTTATAGAAAATTTTAATTCCAAACGCGTTCGAACAAATAAAAATCGCGACTACGGATATTTTATATTTTCCCATGTGCTAGTTAAAAACACTCCGCGAAAATTATATTTTATCTCTTTATTACGAAGATTACTTACATAATATTTAAAATATCTTTTTATGGGTAGCGCAAAAAAAAATCAAAATCTTTTGAAAATTATTTCGTCTTTAGATAACGAGATTATTAGGCGGTAAAAACGTCAAACCTCTACGATTATCTATTTTCGAGCTATATAAATTTATAGCCTTTCGAATGAACCGATTGAACTCCTCGGAGTTAGTGTCTTTGGACCAAGTGTTTTTTTTATTCGTGATGGCGGACAAAAAGTATTTAATCGTGGTAAAATCAAAAGCTTCCTCGTATCACTCTGAATTAAAAAAAAAAAAATTGTAAAACATAAATGCTTTTGTACTCTTTTTCTTCCTCGACTCGCTCTCATTCATCTCTTTCACACACATACACGTATTATCGCGCGCGTTTCTATACCGGCCGGTAACGGACAGATGGCATATTTCTGCACATATTGAATATATTTACGATGACGATTGGTATTTATATAATATATATATATATATATATATATAAAGTAAAAATATATCGGCGACGACGAGCAACGGAAACTCTTTCGAGTGAGTACAAGGTATAAGAGGAGAGATAGAAAGAAAGGAAGGAAGGAAGGAAGGAAGGACGAAGGAGAATGAGAGAGAGTGTGTGCTCGCGAGCGCGCGCGCGCGCGCTGTCGGACGAGTGAGTGAGAGAGATGGAAAGACGGGAAAAGAGAGACTGCGAAACGGGCGGCGAGCGAGGGTGGATGCCGAGATGGAAGGAGAGAGGACGAGGAGAAACAGAGAGGCGCAGGACGAGAGCGTCACGACCGGCATGCGCGCCGACCGTTCGGGGGTGGGATAAAACACTTTTCCTGCAGATTTTCCCCAGTCGCCCCGTGCAAACCCTTCTGCTAATATCATACTCTGGTCCGCGCGATATACATATAATAGTAGTCGTACGCCGTACTCGTGTGCTGCAACAGCAAAGGGGGACGGCGACGCGACGAGAAGTTTGACCTCGTTAAGTTCGTTTTTGCGCGTTTCACACCTGTTGAGTCCGTGTGCTATACTGCTTCATGAGCGATCGCGGCGACGACCACGACGACGGCGTGCACTTGGTAATTCTTTTTTTCCATTTATATATTATTTTAATATATTACAATACAATGTCTGACGTTGTTGTTGCGTATTTACGTCTTCGCGTTATTGTTATTATTATTAGTAGCCGGACAATAATTAGTGGCTCCCGGCGATGTGGTACGACCGAAATCGCGCGCGCTCCGAGTCGTTTCACGCCACCCGATCCTACCGAATCGGTAAAAATCTGAACATTGTTTTTTCGTTTAAAACGAACCTTAAACGAAAAATATACATCGTTTCGCTCAACTTTTTTCGATCGACGTGGTAACGAAAATTATACCGACGGATTTTCGCGTCTTAAATCCTAGTCCTCAATTTTCCCGAAACGTAAAATAATAGTCCCTCTTGTCGACCTGGTGCGCGCGTACGCCGGTAATATTTTTTTTTTAGTAATAATCGTAACATCGCGCGTACGACGTGACGTTTTTTTTTTATCAACTCGACCGCGGCTTACTTGTTGTTTACAATTTTCGCTTCTCTCGAACCACCTGTGCGCGGCGCACCGAAGACTACATGACACATAGTATAGCGTCCCCTCCGCGAACAAACACGATATTTTCGAATTATAAAAAGTACACTGCGAAATTCGTGCGATAGATTGTATCGGTTTGTATTTTATCGTCTTTTGCCGCGATAATAATATTTCGATCTGTGAGAGGCGACGCTTCTAGAACAGACGTATACTTTTTTTTATTTCGTTTCCCATACGCGTGCAGGATGTCGTCGTGCACGCGCGTTTCCTTTTCCGCAGACGCGTTCGCATTGAATCGCGTTTTTTTTTTTTTTTTTCGACAACCGCCGCCGGCTTGAAAAAGCTTTTTGCTCTTTGCCGTTCGTTAGTATTTGTAATTCGCGGTGGGCCCCCTCACGGATTGAAAACTGTCCGATTGGTAATCGAATAAAAAAAAAATCCTGCGCGCGATCTATATACGCTCGGAATATCATAACGAGGGCCAGGATAGTAGTATAGGATTTTGCCTTTTTTCCCCCCCGTGATTTACGAGAAATAGCTTTTCGAGCACAACGTGTGTGATTTGGTCATCAACGAGTTCAAATATGTGGGTTTTTTTTGCACTTTTCCAACTCTTTTGGTTTTTAGTTCGTTTTTTAGCATTTTAAGGTCGTTTTTTTTTTTTAAATTTTAACTGCGTTTTTTACACTTCTGAGTAATATTTTTGGTATTTTAATTATTTCATTGGCATTTCGATGTTTTTGATGATGGCTAAACATTTGTAACAAAAATAAATTATCTAAATTAATTTGATAAATATAGTTTTCTCTATCATTAGTCTATTGATCGATAATAAAACCCACTTATATACAAAATTAATCTTCGATACCATCATCAATACCGCGAGTTATTTTTATTCGTTAAATTTAACATATTGTATTAGCGCCTATATTCTATATTTTAGTAAGTGTTTTGACTTTTTTTATTCTAGCCCTTTTTTTGCGGTCATTTTTTTTTTATATTTATGGCCTTTTTGTTAGGGTTTTACGTCATTAAAATCCTAGCCTTAATCATAACATATTACGTATAACAATAGAAATAATTTAATCTAAATTGCAATATTCATACGCTATTAAACTCTCAGTGAAGCGAGATTGGTTTTATTATGATGACGTGAGTGTGTTTTTTGTGTCTGCCGGCACACTACTTCCGACTAGAAAAAAAATGGTCCTATTTTCAATCTCGGGGTAGAGTTGTTGTGGCAGACAATGTCGTTTGTAATAATATGTCGATTTTCGACAAATTCTAATTTCTTTTTTCAACGCGACTCGCAAATAATCGACCGATCCTTTCAGAGTGTAAATAAACTCTTTAATCTCTAAAAACAGTGTATAATTATAATGTTCGAGGAATTTTTTCGAGCTATTTATTGACTTTTGAAACGTGTTCGTAAAATGTCGATAAATTAATATTTTGGTCGAACAAAACGTCTCGAAAATGTTGTAAACAGTTTTTCATAATATATTTTGTTGTTTTTACTCGCGTAGAAGAATTTAGAAAATCCGTGGTCGCGATTTTTTAAATTTTTTTCATAAGCGAAATTTCACCAACGAAATCGGGTGTATTTCGACGAATCAGAAATATAGGTCGCGATCCCCTCCTACGCTCGGAATCGTTTTTCTTTAGCAGCGGTACTGAAATATTTAAGACCGTAATAATTCATCGATCACTCGTCGCCTACTCGTATCATCCGACTCGAATCTATTCAGCCTCGTGTTTCATCAACAATGTTGGACACGTGAAAACGACGAGACGCTTCGTCGTTTTCGATGTGTATCGCACACCGAATTTGTGTATCGTTTTAAATTCGATCGATTCGTATTTTTTTACCGTTAATAATTTTTTGCGCACAAACCAGCGTAGTCATTAATATTATTATAACGTAATATTTACACAAAATATTCGTATATTATCAGTTTAAATTTAAAAATGAACAATTTCAAATAGAATAAACTGCTCTGGAGCTTATTTTCTACTATCGAAATCGTGTGACGTCAATATACGTATAATATATTATATTCCGACGCGATATCGACATGAAAAAAAAAGAAAAAAAGGCGTCGCGTATAATTAATAACAATTACTGTTATGTGCTCGTTGTTTTTCGCACGTTTTCAATTGCGAATTTCTCGAGACGAACGCTGCTGTTGCTGCGGTGTGTGATACACACGGCGGGGATAAATCAATTTCCTTCACGCAGCGCACGCGAATTCGGGTATTTTCGTCTGTCGTATTATATACATACGTGTCTATTATCGAGTAAAGACGGATCTAAGTTTATTGTCGTCGTATATGTATAAACGCCGATGTGTGTGCGCGACGTAACAGCGTGAACTTCTTTAATTGTACGTCTCGAGTGCCTAAAAAGTAACCGCTGGCCGAGCGCCCCATCGCGCGTTTTAATAGGATTTATCCGGACCACCCACAGCAACCCTCTCGGGGCCTTATAGTGCGCGCGGATTCCGAATCCGCCGGGGTCGGAATAAATTAACGTTAATTTTCGTATTAATTGTTTTTTTTTTATTTCTCCCCCCCACCCCACACCGCTCTCCTCGTAAGAAATACCGACGACGGTGACGAAATGTAGTATATTATGACGTATATAAGATATATTATGCGCGCGGTAGGTATACGATAAAACGATATCTCCTCGCACGGTTATCGATTCGACGCGGCTCGCTAGAAAAAAAAAAACCGAAATTTATAACTGGGCGAAAAGCATTTTTGGCCCCGTAGATATCCCCGCGGGATGATTTTCCGCCGTCGCGCCATAAGTTTTTATTCGCTTTTCATCGATAAAAGAGTTAGTCGACGACGATCGGTCGTGTTGGACGAGATGAAAATAACTGGGCGAAGAAAGTCGTCGTCGTCGTCGCGCGTAAGACGATAATATTACGCGTGCGTTTTCAGTTTTCGTACCGATTCGGTAGACCACTACTTTTTAGCCGAGTGCGAAAATCGCTCGGTTTAACGACGGCCGGGCGCGTGTTTGCAGTGCCGTACGGTCCATCTTTGTCGAAAAAAACGACGCTCGTTTCTAATCAAAACAGTTCTTGTCGTTTTTTTACCATTTGAAATCGCGTTGTTTCCTCTTTTCACCGGTCGTGTGAATGGTTTATACGGGTGGTTATGTCTACGCGAGTTCCTGAGCGAATAAAATTTCCTTCCCGCTTTTCAGATTCAGACTATCGGGACTGACGACTCGGTCGACGAGATGTTTGTTTTTCGTAGAAAAAGAAGAAAAATCCAATCCGATTTTCAATCGGGTCTGTTCGTCTACAACTATAATATATTTTTATCGTATCGCCAGTCGGCCAGTGGTCGGAATGGGGAGGACGGTATCCTTCCGCTTATTTTGTCCGAAACAACATACCATGCCCCCATCATAATAATCGTCTACCAAATACATTGGTGTTTTTCATAAAAGTCGAACTTTTTAAATCCTTTTCATTCTATTTCATAATTGGTTTTACAAAAAATATTGTTAATTGTTTCGATATGAAACAAATATTCTTAGTACATTGCCTAAGAACGTAGACGTTTTCCCACTTATTTTGAGCCATTTTGACCGCCGATGTCGGTGCTAGAGTTAAGTCTAATTTGGTAGATTGCATTTTATCGCCAGGATATTGCATTTTGGTGTATTATTTTACGCGCGTAAACGCTTACCTGCCGTGCTTCGCGTTGGAACTCGCCAAACTCTGCTGGTTTATCCGTTCGCGTGCGGCGGAACGATCGCGACGACGACGACGACGATACAACGATAATAATAGCGAACTGTAATGGCTTTGATGACTTTCGAGGAATTTTATTTTTTCCTCGTCTCAGACGATTGATTTCCCAGTGAAAAAACTGTTTGTTTTTATTTTTTTTTACGACGACGGTATCGATGTAGTAATAACGACCGCGGCTTAAGGGCCCCCGGATTTCCTAGCGAAAAACGCGTGGGATCTAAATAGCTTCTTTTTTTTTATTTTTCGTTTTTTCATTTTCAACATTACAAGGTCGTTTGGATCTTTTTATTTTTCTAACCGAATTCCCTATATATATATATATATAGTATATTTATTTTTATTTGCAATCTTTATGTCGACTGATTTGACTTTCGATTTACATTATATTACAATAATCGCGGGAAATTTTTGTTTTTCGTTTATAAATTGATTTTCTCAAAACATTTTCGTAGATTTTTATAGAGCATCATAGTGCTAATGTAATATCGATTCGAAAGAATACAAACATAATCGTAGCGGCTACTTTTTTCCCCCCCTCTCTTTTCCTGCTTTTCGCGGACGATTTCGAATGCGACGATGCGTAATAATAAATCACGCGCGTGCGGTTTTTTTTTCTTTTTCAGTAACGGGCGATGCCTCGAGACGGAGCCAAAGGCAAACATCAATTCAAACGACGGTTCAGCCTACAGCCGTCGTCTTTCTTCCGCGATGAAACGCTGTCGAACCATTCGATCGCCAGGTAAGCACGACAAGTCTCGCTCG
Organism: Drepanosiphum platanoidis; assembly: GCA_948098885.1. NCBI lineage: Eukaryota > Metazoa > Arthropoda > Insecta > Hemiptera > Aphididae > Drepanosiphum > Drepanosiphum platanoidis. The sequence goes on along the minus strand of OX402529.1, from coordinate 25,450,340 downwards.
TCGACGACGACGACGACTTGCCCCTTATTAGTTATAATACCACGCGATATCATAAAGTCCCGACGAATCGATGGCTAATGAAATCGATGGGTTTTTTTTATTTTTTTACGGTACATCGGTGGCGTATTAAAGGCTAAGTCGCGATTTTTCACCAAGGCCTCGATATTTTTTCTTTTTCATATCGTTTGACCTTTGTATCACATAAGACATGCTCGAGAGAAACGAGTTTTTTCATCTCTCCTTTGCGCGTTTATAAAATCATACTATTTCATGTCACTATCTGGTGCATCTGGCGTCTGCGTGTATCCGATTATTTGATCGTTTTCATTTATACAAGGTGCATTTCGTGCATAATAATTGTTACGAAAACGGAACGATAGTCGATCGGAGCAAACGTTTTGTTGTTTTTCTTTTTAAAGAATATCTATTTTTTCCCCATAAATATATGTGTTATATAAAACGGTCGGGGCCTCGGCGCTCTCGTATATACTTGAACTATCTCGTGTCCTTGGCCTCTACTTTGGACTCCTACTATTTGGACCACTTGCGCAAGTGCGTCGAAATTTCAAATTTGGTTTTTTGTTGTAACCGATCTCGTAAATCCAAGGGGAAGGGGGATTCGACGTCAAACCACCCGCTGTTTCGTTGTAACGTCATTTTCTACGATTTTCCGGAGCCCTTTTGACGGACGCTTGTTCGTTATACGTATATTTCAAGTCGACCCGCTCTTTTTTTTTTTTCATATTTCGAGCGCTGTTGCTCGGAGAACGTCGACGTCGTCGCTCGCGGCCGCGCTCGGCTAAAACTCCGCGGCGCGCACATAATAAATTACAATAATAAAATAAAAATAAAAAACAACGATCGATTTATATGCTCTGTGCAGTATATTTATTTCGTGTGTGTACGGCGAAAATGGTTTACAAAATAAAAAAAAACAGACGTTTAGCAAAAAAGAATATCGCCGGTTACATAATTGGTAATAACGGTAGAGGACCAAAGGATTATTATTATATCGTAACACGTATTGTGCGCGTCGATCGATCGGTCGACGGAGCGCAGGATCAGGATCAGGAGCCGCCTAATAGACGTACGGGTACGCCGCCGGCGGCAGCGGCTGATAGTGGTTGTAGTGCTTGCGGTTGTAGTCGTGCGGGTAATGCGCGTACGACGACGGGTTGTAATGCCCGTTGTAGTAGTCGTGGTGCCCGTAGTAGTAGTACGGCTTGTCGCGCGTCAACGCGGCGGCCACGGTCGCCTTGTCGTACTTGCCCGCGTAGTACTTGCCGTCGTCGTACTTGCCCGCGTGATACTTGCCCGCGTGGTACTTGCCGTCGTCGTACTTGCCCGCGTGGTACTTGCCCGCGTGATACTTGCCGTCGTCGTGCGCCCCGTAGTAGTACTGGTGCGCCGCGTACGGGTTGTAACCGTACGCCGCGCCGTAATAGCTGCCGTACGCGCCGTCGTGATAGCCTGAAAACCAAAACGCAACCGTACAGTGACGAATCCGATTCGATGGGCGGCGGGGTAGTGATCTATCCACAATAGCGAATTCGATCTTATATTCTACCGTGTCGTCGAATCGATAAACCAACGACTTAAATTAATTAATGACTCCGAAAAGTGTTAGTATAGTTCAGCGGTGTTCTCAAACTTTTTTGTTCGCGGAGCCCCCCCCCTCGTGTTCCTAAAAAAAAAATTACAGAGCCCCGAAAATCACAAATGTCTATTTGATACAACAATAATTCATAAAAAATAATTTCAATTGTAAACGATTATTGCTTTTTATTTAAAAAATTAACTAAATATTATCGTACAATAAGTGAAATGAACGAAAAACCCGACTTTTATCTAATCTCATTTTGACACAAAATAATATAACATGTGGATTTATAAATAGTTTAAACGTTTAAAATAATACATATTGGTACGGTCCAAATATAATGTTGAATATAAATATAAAAATTAAAAAAGGCAACTAAGAAATATAATAATAATTTAATAATTTGAATTTAATTAATACAAATATGCCCAGGGAGCCACGGAGCCCCTAGACTAGAGCACAGTTTGAGAACCGCTGGTATAGTTGATACTATAACACTTTTTGGCGTCGAATTTAAAAAAGCCATTTGTATATATTCACTCGATAACGTTTATGGAGGCCGGGCAAGTCGATGACTTTTTTTTGGTTCGTTGCGTTAATAACGAGAAGAATTTATAAGTCGATTTTACTTTTGGTCAACTCGGTTGAAATATGAAATGTAATTATACCTATATATACGTATTGAAATAAAAAAGTAATTTTTTTGAAACTTTTCATCGAGTTGGAAAATAGTTGGTTTTTTTTACACATAACAAGCCTACTTGATTTTTTTACCGTACTTTATACTCGTATAATATCAATCTATAATATTAACTGCGTATTTTCTGTTTCAACTCCACTCGTTGTAAACGGGCTGCGAATTCATGTTTGAAAATAGAAAGGGAAGAAAAAAGGCGATTCTCTTGAATTCATCATCACCGCGTATTCTCTACCGCCCCCCGCGCGCAGTACCGAAATTCGTCCCCGGGGAAGAATTCGCCCCCCCTCTCCTCGGTTATAGGTATTATACCGCGGCGGCGGCGCGAGGTCGGATAAAATCTCTCGCGGCGAAAAAAATAAATAAAAAAACGTAAAAAGAATTCCCGCGGACGCGCGACGCCTCGTCGTCGTCGTCGTCGTAACAATATCGCCGGCCGTCGGCGCAGTAGTTCAAACTTGGACCCTAAATTTCCCCGCGAACACGTGCCCCGACGTATTAACGTCGCCGGCCACCATTGTTGACGCTCAAAACACACACACACACACGCTCGCGTGTATAATATCGTACACGTAACGTGTAATAGTATGAATAATAATTATTACGTATTATTAAAATGTAACGCGCGCCGTCGTCGTGTACGAAAACGATGTTATTTATTATGTCGACGTACAATATAATGCGACACATTGTCCCGCGCGGTGTATGATGACGTGTATGCGTTATACGCGAGGCACTTGTACTCGTCTCTCCTCGCGGAAATATAAAAACCTCCCCCTCCCCGCGAAACTCGACCGGATTTCGGTGCCTTTCGGAAGACGAACGGCGACGCCGAAAAAGAGATAATATACAGAAGACGGGCACGTTTAATCATATTCACGGCATGCTTATACTCTGCTGCCCCCCGCATATTAATTTGGCTTTATTGAATTGTTTCGGTTCGATTTGTTTGAGTACGAAATGTTTATAGGGATTCTAATAGTCGGTATCGAAATAATCTAAATCATTTGTCTAATCGAGCAAATTCCCAATAAAGTCGGACGGCCAAAGAATTAGCCCCGCAAAAGTAAGGCTCTGCCCTTTACGTACGGTTTTGAAAATCAAAAATAAATTGTATGCGCCCAAGTTCGCGCGCCCCGACGATGGGCCCGTGTTCGAGAGAGACTCTCCGTCTCGCGTTTGAATTACGAAACCTACGAATAGTATATAATAATATGTTGTGAATCGCAAACACACACTATAATATAATAGTTCACGTACTACGATGATAGTAATCGATATCGAAGTTATTGTCGTCGTCGCAAACACAGCTCTCGGGGAGAAACACCCCGCGGTCGCCGCGGCCATTAAAACGTACCGTCGGTTTCGGGTCCCGGCCACCACACCTCTGTGTGATGTATAGCGTTTAATAATAATACATCGGGCCCGTAGTCGCTGGGCAGATGGATACACGATGTTCTGTCGGAAAATCACTATACTCGATACGCGACCTCGGCCGGCTCCGGGTAATTTGACGCATGAAAATAATATCGACGGATAAATTCCTAGATGGCCGCGAAACGGGGCCACCGCCGCGCCGGCCGCCCCGTTGTAGAAAAAAATTAATATGTTACGCTAAATGTTTTCACAATAGAATATTATTCGAACGATGAATGGCCGGTCACGAATTAGTAGTTATAATACGTCAAACGAATCACACGATCGTGTTATAACGTCCCCTTTGTTTTTATTCGCTTTTAAGTCGCGCGAATTTAATTGTAAGTAAAATAAAATGTCAGGTACACCGAGTGTGTTGTACGCGCGGGCGTCCGGCCAGGTAAATTCGAGGACTTTGTCCTTGAAATCCTCGTCGATAAAATAATATTTTAGCGAAATCACCTCGCGACGGCGTCGTTTGTATGAGATATAGTCGAGACTATAATATAGTTTAATATAATTTAATCGTTCCGAATAAATAGTGATCGTCGAATGAGATATCTACGAGAAAAACTACGCGGCGATTATACGTAAAAATAATGGAAAATCTGTTCTGTTTTCGCATTTTTTTTCGTTCGAACGATACGAAATTAATATGCGCGACGAACGACGACGCCGAAAAAACTACTCGAAACGGAGATCGCTCCGCGTCGCGGCCTAAACGTCGGTTTAGAATTTTTAATTGTTCCCGACGGAATTTAACGATTGGCTCTCGGGAAAAGTCTGTTAAAATTAAATAAATCTAGACCGCCGTTTCGTGATTTTCTAGTAACGCCGCCACCGCGTGATAATGAGTACACGGCGGAGAACAGAGAGAGATTTCGCGACGTTTATACGATACGAAACGCTAAAGCGTCGCCGAAAAAATGATCAGAACGCTTTTTCGCCGTCGCCGCGCGCAAATCGAATTTTTCCACTCCCCGCGCGATCGAGTTTCGCCGCGGAAAAATTGCGAAAACGTCAAAACTTACGGGATTTCGAACAATACGTGTTGTATATTGAACGAGAGGAAATGTTTTCGACTTCAATATATTTATAAGCGTTAATTAGTTTCTATTGTGCGCTTCCCCTTACCCGTCTTTTCCGACGACAAAAGAACTATTATGGCTCGAGTGCAATTCATTTCCTTAAAATCGTCGCCGTCGCGGCGGGAGACGCCTCGCGACAGCCTCCCCGAGCTGGATTTAAATTCTTATTTTCGTTTTCCCGACGATATCGCCGCGGACGACGACGACGACGCAGGACGCAGGACGAGGAGGGAATACATAACACTTGACATAACACGTCACGAGCGATCGTTATAATATTTTCGTCCGTCGATACGTTTCTTTTCAAAAGGGGTGGTCGAAAGAGAACGTCCGAAAACCGACGACGTCGCAATAATAGAAATAATGTGATCACAAAGTTTTTTCTCGAAACAATCGTCGTTTTTCGTTAAACCCCGTTGTGTTCGCGTTTTATATCCGATTATTACAGAAGAGATCGATATGATATTATAATAATAATAATATGTCCTTTGCGCGCGTTTTTTTTTTCCTTCTGTTTTTCATCTTGCAGTCGTTTTTGTTCTCTCTCTTTTCGCTCTCTACGCTAATGTTGTTATTTTCTTTTTGTAAAACTGCCGTTTCCCGCTCACGGAGACGAGTCGAAACGAATTTATACGCTTTAAACGTTCATCGATTCTCCCGTCTGTTCGTTAAACAGCGCGCGCGCGCTCAACAGTCAAAGTCGCAGTCGCTACGGGCACTTTAAAGCGATTTACGAGGATTATCGTACTTTTAATCCATTAAAAATAAGTCGTTTGATTCAAAACTCATTTCGGTCTGCACGATATACGTACAATACCTACGATGGGGTGGGGGAATCGAGTCGAGACGGTATTACGTTTACGAAATCGCGGGTCAAACTTTTCGCGCGCTCCGTGTGTATTAAATCGTCGAGATATCGGTGTAGTTTTCAAAACATAATAAACACGTGTGGATGCAGTCGGATATTTAATTGACGGTTGTTTTGTTTTCTCATCAAGACAAATCGTCTTGACGAAATTTGATAAAAAAACACGCCCGATTCGCCGCGTGGGCGTGTTAATTGAACGTGTTTTTTTTTCTTCTCATTTTTTTTATCGAGGAGAGGGGAGTGTGGACAAAAGAGGGGCAGCGCCGTGCATTTTCCGAGTGAATAACGATCGAAGAGTGTTCTTTTATTATTCGGCTCGTCGATAAATTTTCGAATAGGTTTTTTTTGTCTATTCGATAAAATGTTCCGTAAACCGACGCGCGTATCGTCGGTCGAACGCGGCGAAATGGAATTTCGGAAACGGGTAATCGTCGCGAAAATTTAATCACGTCGCCTATTATCTGGAAAGACAATGGGGGTCGCGTTCAAAGCTCTAATAAACAAACAAAACGAATCCGGTTGTTGTTATTCACGCCCCGTCTACCTAACTTCTCGCGCGGCAGACAATATATCGTAACTGGGTAATATAGAGGTGCCGATAAATAAACAAAACGAAACCTTTTGCACACTACCTATAGCAATACAACGGGCAGACCGGGAAACAGGCACAACGAGGTGCAATCGATTCGGACGAAAATCGTCGTCGGCTCTGGTGTCTGGTCTGATCGTTGTTTGAGACACGTGTTCGAATAGTTGGCTCGTCCGAAACGTTTGGTCGATTTATAAAAATCCCCTCGTCTCAAAAAGTACAGCCAAAAAACCACCTGCTTATCGTTGTGCGTTATAGTCTGATAAAACGGAATTCTAGATTTGAAAAATCGAGTTTTATTTATTTTTTAATACAACGCGAACGTATTATTTTTCATTTTTCTATAATAATTGAAACGTAATAAAAATAACTTGGAAAATGGATTAAAAGAGAGAATCGTTTTTTTTTTTTTTAGATTTCTGACACTTTCGTTTTAGTGTAAATATTATTTATAACGGGGTTCAAAATCCGCGAAACACTCATCGTAGAATTTTAATTCAAAATTTTCCGAACAAAGTCCAGCTAATTCCAATAAATCATATAATATAAATCTATATAAAAATTATGGAAATGTAAAATCGAAAACTCAATCGATTGTTACAAATAAACATTTGATTTCGGCAATACTATTCACACACTATAGGCGCTTTGTTATTATTGTTTGTTTACGCGAACCGTTGTCGAGAGTAGAAGTAGAGAACCGCGTAAGACCGAGACCGAACGCATATGCTAATTTCGTCGGCGATAGATCCGATGAATAACCCCTTATACGCGTATAATTATTCATTATTACGATAGTAATTATCATCGCGCGCGCGTTCGCGTCACACGGTCGACCGAATCGCACTAAACTGCTGCAGCCGTTATTTGACTTTCGGACGAATTATACAGTCGAGTTATGTATTTAATTGCGCAAAGTTTAAGATTTTAATCTGATTTAAAAGGGGGCACAGTGTGATGGGCTGCCGCGGTCGTCCGTCGCGATTTACTTTCCGAAAACGACCAGTTTCCAACTCGGACGAACGTGAAACAACATTATTATCAAGTGCCGCGCGAATAATGACGTCATATTTAAATATGATATATTATAATAACGTGCGCGCGACGTACCCGGAGGCGGTATGACCACGGCTTTCTTCACCCTCTCGTTGCTGGCGGCGGCGGCGGCGGCTTCGGTCGCGTCCTTTTTGGCGTACACCGTCGTGGCGGCGAGGAAAAGCGCAAAGCACAACTTGAAAAAATAAAACAAAATACCGCCAGATTAGTCGCGCCCGCGCGTCAATGCGTCGTCTGATTTCGACCGAGGGTGGAGAGAAATACAGAGAGGCGGCGAAAAATAAGCGATGTTCATTTGAGTACACATTGTTGCGGGAGGAAACTTTTATTTTACTTATACGTCGTCGGCGTCTCGTCGTTCGCGACAAAAGGACGACAACGCGAACGGCGTTTATATTTTCATAATGTTTACTTACCGTCAACTTTGAAGCCATCGCGTCGTTTTCGTGCGGTTTACTCTATCGAACGATATCAAACGAACTCGAAAACGAAAACACGCGAATTACTGACACTGTGATTTCGCGAAAACGAAAAAAAAACAACAACAACAAACAAACAAATACAGCAGCTGAAATCCGCGCGGTTCCTTGCGAGGGCGGTGTAAAACGAATGATTTGACACCGGCAGGTACTCGCGCTATTTATATATCATTCGGTCGCCGCATTAACGTCGTGCCACCGGTGATTATTAGTCGTCTCTCCCTAATGGCGTTCATTAATTTTTTTTTTTTTCCACCGTCTGTTATGAAAACCCTTGGGCTATACGTAATATTATTATTATAAATGGTTTTAATCGTTATCGTCGATTTCGCTTATCACGGCGGCGGCGGCGGCGGCGGCGGCGGCGACGCCGGAGATTCGGCCGGAACGCTTAGAGTAGGTACGTAATAACAACGCGCGCGTATCCTTGACGACGACAATAATTATTATTATAATTGCCTTTTTTTTCTCCATCTTTCGTTAACTCCTCCCGACCGCGGTCGAGGACTTGAGGTCGGCCGCCGACTGATTATCGCCACTATTTGTCATAAAAAAAAAAAAAAAAACCGTTCGGATACTACTAAACTATAGTTATAGTAGGTATATATTATTATCTATTTATAAAACCTATTATATAAACTGTCGAAAATCAAATGATCTCGCGCGTCCTATTTCGCTCGCTTAGACGCGCGGCGTGAACACGATATTATTTTTCCTTCGGACGTGTGTGTGTGTGTGTGTGTGTGTAATATATTTACCCGCTTGTGCAGGACGAGGCGTACAACACATCGATGTGGAACCGCGAGAGCAGTTTACGCGCGCCCTCTTACGTTTTCCGATTAACTGCGCGACTCAAAAGCCGAAATCGTTATTTCGGGTACTTTCGGTTTACTCTTGCGTACTCACACATAATATTATACGATAATATATTATGATTTGTTTCCGAATGGTTTTTTTTAGTGAGATGAAGTGAAACTCGCATCCAAACGGTATTTCCTCGGTCCCGAAATCGTTTTACCGACCGATCGGATCGTGTGATTTCTTTACGAACCGTTTTAAAATTAAATCAAAAAAACCAATAGGCTTTGGGTATTTTCAGATTTCGTCGCGAGAGCTTTTAATTTGTCCGCGTCTAGAAAACTTGTATATATTTTTCATTAATTACTATGTAGTTTGGTACTTTCGATACACGTTTTTAAACGCGAATACGTCAATATCTTTTTCATACGCGTTTCTCCGCGAATCGCACGCACTTTGGCGCCGCGGAGTAGAATTAAAAACACCACTCGGCGCGCGCGTACGGTATACACCGGTCTCCGGGTACGACGTGACATTTCGAACTCGGTCGTCGTATGAAAAAAAAATAACGCGACGAGAACGCCGCGCGAACATATTGTGTGAACTAGCTGTCACAACACGCGAAACGTCGTGTATTTTATAAAAAGCAAACGAATCCGAAAGTCTCATAGAAACAATAAGAAAAAAATAATAAGGGGGCGCGCGCGAATCGATACTAAATAAAAACGACGCGGTCTCCTCCTCGTCCGTACGATAAACCGATACCGAACTACTATCTCCGTCTGGATATCGAAAAAAAAGGAAAAAAATGTCCTGGCGGGCGTGTGTATTTACCGCGGCTCTCGTCTCGTGTTACGTTACCTATACGTGTGTGTGTGTGTGCTCGAGCTCAACAGATTGTATTTTGATTGTTTTCAAAACCGCCGTTATTATTTCGGCGGGGTTTTTTCATACGCCGGGCGATTTTAATTCGTTCGACGCGCCGCGCACACGCACGATCGAGGCGGCAAAACGACATTTTACCAAACAATCGTGTATCGATCGGCACTGAGACACTTGGCGCTCTTCTACCGCGGGCACTTAATTAATACAATTTTATCCTTTGAGAGCGTAAATCTCGTAAATAAATAAACACCATGGAGGTCGGCGCCGGCTAGCGCGCGCGAAAACCGCGAGCAAAGAACCCCACGCGAACGGCGCGGCGTATGGCGTGCAAAGTGAATATTGAACCGTTTTCTTCTTCGACAAAATCCTTTTCACCCGTATCTTATCGACTCTGAACGAAAACGAGTGGCGGCTTTGGCGTAATAATAGACAGACCGCCTATTGTTTCTCGGAGTAACGCTATCGACGACGGGCCAAATCGTTGCATATGGTTTTCTTTTCTCCAACTCGCTAGAAATTTGTTTTATCGAAGCGATACGAGAGGGTTAGGGAGAAATAATCGCCGAAAATCAGTCCGTCGTGTGGACGATCGTGTTCAAAGTTTAAAAAAAAAAACCCTTTTTTTACTATTATTTTTCCAATTACGTTTGACTTACATAATATAACATATTTTTTTTGCAAAAAAAAGTTCATGAATCCACGTCTTAGTTGTGTTAACCACGTGATATTTTCCCGAATAAATTGTTTGAACCATATTGTTCTAATAAAACACAAATAATATACTGTCTTTTCGTCGACATTAATTGGTTTTTTTTTCCTATTTACGAAACAATTTGAGAGGCGTCGCGTTTTTAAATTTTCACAGAGTGGCTGCAGTCGTCACCCTTTTTCGTTCCAACCGGTTTGCGACTAAACGATTTCCGCGTCGCGCGAATTCGAATTTTTCCCACTAGAAACGCGTGCGTTTGATCTGCGAACGATCAACGACGTAATAATATTATTATCGACTGCGATTCGACGGCATATTTTTTCTTATCCTTGAAGGCGAAGGTCCGGGGGAACAGCGTTCACCTCGAACGAAGTTTTGTCAAACCAAAAAGTTTCACAAATCTCTACCGATCGTCTCATGAACACGATGTCGTCGGTTACTTATTATTAGGGCAGAGGACTTGTAGCATTTGCATATTTATTTTGCACAGTCACAAAAATAGCAGAGTGCGAAACAAATGCGTTTCATGCTTCCACAAAGCTAGTTTTGAAATTTTATTGTGCATATAAATGCGTATTTTGCGTTTTTTCGGTTCTTAGGGCAAATTTCTTCCATTTTATACTTTTAGATGCATATTTTAAATAATTTATAGTTTTACCAATATTTTTTCGTCGACGTTTTTATTTATTTATTCACACAACCAAAATAACGTTATCAAAATAATGAGTACCAACAGAAAAATTCTTATTTTTTGTTCAAAAATATTCACTTTAAAATGCATATTTGGTGACTTTTTAGAGCTACAAGTCCTCTGCCCTACTTATTATCATTACGAGTGCTGGCATTCATACCAGGACCAACCACCTGACACCACACGCGCGCGTTATAATAATTTCTTCGCGATCGATTTTCGTCGTTGTTTTTTTTCTAATAAAAACATAAATAATTTCCTTCGTACGCGAGTTCTAGTCGAAAACAAAATATACCAATGACGGTTGCGGGACGACGACGCGCGCGCTGTAAATCATGCGACCGGTCGATGCGACGCCTATGTAATCCGTCCGCGATAAACATGCGAAATTTATTGGCCACAATGTATTACTACCGCGCCGAAACAACGCGTAAATAAAGGACGATTTGACGATATTCCAACACCGCGCGACGGATTGCGCGCGTATCTGCCGCGGTATCGATTATTGATGTACGAACATCAATCTCTCCTCCGGGACACCGCCGCCACGGTAATAATATTATTGTACGCGCGCGCGCGCTGTGATTAACGCGACGCGTCTTACCACGCAGGACACCCGCTCGAACGTAGTGTGCATTTACGCGCGTAAGACTGCAATTAAATTAACGTAACACACGGTCGATATTGTTACGTATTGTGACGGATTTGTAGCATATCGAAATATTTTTTTTTTGTATTGAAACTAAATTCGACGTTAGAAATAATAAACCAGTAAATAATAATAAATCAAACACAAACGATATTACACATTTTACCGAGTGTGTACGCGTTTTAAGGATCGTAATTGACCGTGGGCCACGAAATCTGTATTTGGACGATATTGTTTTGTCGGGATTTCTATCGCATGTTTTTTTTCCCTCTTCAGCACAAATCGATCGGTTGTGTCCACGATTTGGCTTATTCTCGATTTGAACCGTTTTTATTTCCACGCATATTTCGAACATAATGCATACGATTCCGCGTACTTGAAGATTTTTGAGAACGCGATGAATTTTAAACGGTATATTTATTTAAACCAACGTCTATAAGACTATTGGATTATTTGTCGAATTCTCGCAAACATACTGTTCACTTTTATCTTGGTCGGGGATCGTACCTAAATATTAGTTTCGTTTTTCATTAGTACGGCGTGCGACCGCACTTAAATTTCGCGATCGATAACGATAATTAAAATAAATAATAATTCTATATAAATAATTACCAATTACGAGTTTATGATTTTCGTGTGAAAAAATACATAATGTCGAGCGGGAAAAAAAAGTGAATTGTGTTTTTGCATAATTTTGCATAATATTTTGGTAAATAAAAAAAAAAATAATGCATATTTTACGATTTTTTATTGCACACAAATCCTGGCCCCCCCGAGTAATAATAACATTTAAACTGCTCAAATGTTTCGTAATGCGATTTGTGTATGAAACGTAATTATTCAGAGACATCGGAGAGCTGTACGACGACGGTAAAGTAATTATTATTGTATCACGGTCTTACGGCTCGATTGGATTCGCGTTGCGATCTTATTATTACGACGACGCGTAACGACGATTACTTTTCCTTTTTTTTTTTCTAATTAAAATATTATAAGCGAATAAAGTATACAATAACAATTATTGCTGCTCGAAACGAGAACGTTTAAAACTCCGGCGTATTATTTCGGCGAAACTCTGTTTGCGCACGATTGTACTAAAAAAAAAAAAAACAAGCGATACGTTCGTGTGAATCTATATAACCGACAGGTACCGATCGCATCGGTAATAATAATATCGCGTAATAACGCGTTAAAAATTAACTTTTTGAAATAATTACCAAAGTAATTTTCGCCAGCCGTACCCGAAAAGTATTGGTCGACATTGAGTATTCGACGTCGTCGAGTCGTATTTTAAAACCAATAATGGACTCGTATTATTCAACGTAATAACAATATTATACGTTTTGCGTACGACCGTCCGAAGTCGGTTAACGACGGTCGGCCGCCCGGGCGTTTTGTCGAAAACATATATTTTTACGGTCGTTTCGAACACATTCGTTACTATATAGACGTATTGGATAATGATCGGACATTGCGCGCGAGAGAGTACGCGCAGCACATCGGTCTCGAGCAAAGATTAATATTTGCAGAGACGAGTATACCCGCACGCGGATATTTATGACTTGTTATTTATCTCGTAATCAATTCGTATCGTTTGCAGAGCTTATTAGTTATATAAGCAACGACTGTAATTAATAATTGGCGATAAACTTTATAATATGAAATATCCATAGAGACCGTTTCGAGAAGTCCTAACGCCGGACGCGGCGCGACTGACGATGACGTTCGGTTAAAGACCGTTAAAATTTCATTTCCAAATATCGAGACGTACGGCGCGGCGGCGTTAGTAAATGCGACGAAAAAAAAATGTGCGTATTCGATAATAAACAAATAATAATTTGGATTCGAAGTCTGAAACGTATTTCACTTAAAAAAACGTTCGTTTTTTCTTTTCTTCTACGGTTTACGAACAGTTATCGCCAGTTGTGCCGAAATGACAATAACTTTTTTCTCAATCAATTAACTGCGCGTGATTTCGTCGGATTTCACAGAATTATGTAAAGTATGTGTTTTTTCTTTCTAATCGAAAAGCCACGTAGTAGCGTTTACAATTATTTTCGAATTCTCTTTTACTCGGCCCGGAACCGAATACGTACCCGAATCGAAACGGTTTAGAGTGTTTAGACGATGCAAATTAGAAACAAAACGTAATATTATATATTCACACGCGTCGTATATTGTATTCTTGTCGTACGACGACGTGGGAACGCGCTCCGGTTTTTTCCCCGTTCTTTCGGCTCGAAACGGTGAAAAAGTTTTCTCGAAACATATCGCTCCGGCCGCAGCTCGGGCGTCACCGCGTCGTCTACGTCAGTGCTCCTCAACCTTTTTTGTCATAGGCCTCCCTTAATTTAATGTAAAACCGTCAAGCGCCCCCCCCCCCCTTAATCAAAATAAATTAATTTTTTTTAAAATTATATTCTAAAATTACATGCACTATTTCACACAAATAAATTATTAAAATGTATAGTGAATAAATGTTTTTTAATATATTTTTGAAACGATTTTATAATATTATTAAACTTTAAACATATATAAACAAAAAAAAAAAAAATGGTAATAACTATAAAACAAAACAAAAATATCGTAGTATTAGTAATAAGTCTTTACCGACAATGATTAATCATAAAGTCGGTTATATAATAACTAAATAACCAAAAATATTTTAAATAAAATACATTTTTCACGGCCCCGCAGTCATAAAGACACGGCCCCCAGGTATTGAGAAGCACCGGTCTACGTTATCAACTCGTTAAAAGCGTTAAATAATAATAATAACATCGGATTATCGCGATTATCGTTCGTATTCGTCGGCACTCGACACGTTTTTCACTCCTCCTCGCACTTTGGCAAACTATTACACAAAGCGTATAATAATACAGTTCGACGTATATTATAATATAAAACCCCGCGCTCGGCTATATTATAGTCTAATGATTAAAAGTTTTTTTTTTTTTTTTATTAATCTCCCGCGTATATAATATATATTATATAATAATGATAATAACAACGATATTGCGTATATATACACCGCATGTATATACGCGAGACGAAAGTTTTAGTTGAAAATCCGAAACATTTTACAATACGCGTGTTACTCGGCTCCGCGAGCGGGTTAAGACGTCATTTATGTTTCAACTTCAGACGACTTTCTGGGCATACCTCGAAAGTTTATTGGGCAAACTTAATTTGACACTCTACACGAGGATGGCACGTCATTAACAATACGGTTCACCTCGGGTGTTGGTATGCGTATAACGTCGCGCGCAGCACTCGAGTGTCTACGGATCTCGCCGGCCGAGGACTATAAATCACGGATTTCGTAGACGAAGACGTCCGAGTTAGTAATAACAACGATCGGAGAAGACCGTCGCGGACTCGTTACGACCTCGCGCACAATACGTACTGTATATAATATATAATATAATAATATCGTATTATTATATTTACGACGCGAGCGGGGGGCCGCGTTGGCTAATCGTTTTAAATCGACGAAAACGTCGTTTTTCTTTTGACGATATTATTTCAAAACGCGCCTTTTTCAACGACGTCATCGTGTACGTCACCCGCACGGGTCTCATTCATAATATGAAAATTATATTTTATATTTATTTCGACTCACAATGCGTTTTTATATTCATAACAGTTTCTTTTTTTTCTTCTTTTTCTGACCGTGTTCGCGGCAAATCATTTACCACCGATTTGTTCGTAAAAACAAACGAAAACAAACCTCTAGCCGCTAATTCGACATAATACATTATTTATAGATCCTTAAATCGAGGGGGTCACTAATTGTTGCTATATTATGTCGTGTTGCGCATTTCGTTACAATAGGAATAACAAATATCGTATGAAAAATTCGACGTAAAAGAGTGTCGGTTTTACGCTCGTAGAGTTGCTTGTACCTTACACGGATTCATTCGCACGGCTAACGCCAAACGTATTACGTTTGACGAGACGACGTAGGGTACGACGATATCGGCCAATAGACTGTCGATAAATCAAACCGAACCGCTTCATCGTAAAATCCTCAATAGTCCGTAGAAAACTGAGACGTGTTTCGATAAGTCCTGCGCGCGGAAACTTTGCGATTCGAATTTTTCCGGTCAAAGGGCCTCGAACAATTATTCTAATTCTATCTAATGATTACATTTTCAAGGCCACCTGCACTCGGGTTTTTGTTCAATAACGTTTTTCGCCAGATTATCGCCGACGATTTATCTCAAATAACGTATAATGTCGTAGCAGGTAATACGGTTGTTATTTTTTTTCCTACAAACTTTTCGACGAAACTATTTGACCGTTCACTTTGATTCGACAAATTGACGCGGAGAAGTATTTTTTTCCAAAGAAAAAGACACCGTAAAATCGTGAAGTTTTGAAACGTTTTTTTTTTTTGTTTTTAAACGACCAACTTTTCTCCGTTTTCTTTAACGTGCGGTCGGCTCCGTTAACGCACGGTGTCCGTCAGGAGCGGACAAACGACTTTGCCCGGGACGCGATCAACGGCTCGTTCGTACTCTTATTTTTTATACGCGTTTTATTAACGTATTATTATTGAGTATATTGTGAAAATGAAAAATCTTTTCCGGCAAACGTTCGAAGAATCCGTGAAATTTGTTTTTATTTTAAAATCGCACATGGTGTTTTGATTTCCACGGTTCACTGTTGTCTGTCGATATGTACCAACGCGTCGTATTCGAAGTAATCATCTCCCGACAATCGTTCGGCCACGACCCGTGTTCCAGACGCAGAGCTCTAGATTTTCGAACTTTTCGATCGAGACTATATACTTGAATAAAATACAATGTCGGAATCGTCACGGCCAATCGACACCTGTGAAATCGATAGGGATGAAAAAGCGAACGAAAAAATTTGAAAAAAAAATCACATTTTTATTTGTTGAAAAAGTCGTATAAAAAAAAAAAAGTAGCTTAAAAAAACACTAAGTATTATTTCATATTGCCGGAAGATTATCGACAGCTGACGTTGTCATCGATGACGGGCGGCGGGCAAAGACAGACCGAGAGACAGTGTGTGAGAGTAGAGAGACGGTGAGACGGTGTCGGATCGATTGTTCAATAGTGGTAGGCGTACGGGTAGGCGGTCTTGTAGGACGGGTAGTAGGTCTTTTCGTATTTGCCCGGGTAGTATTTGCCGTCGTCGTAGGCGGCGTACGGGTAAGCGGCGTACGGGTATGCGGCCGGGTAGCTGTACGGATACGCGGAGTACGGGTACGCGGAGTACGCGTACGGGTAGGCGGCCGGCACTGCGGCGGAGTAGGCGACGACGGCTGTGAACAGAAACGAGACGAGACGACGAGGATTAGACGACGGGACGACGACATCGACAATCACGACGGAAATCGTGGCGCGTCGACGGATCCTGGGATCCTGTGACGAGACGAATACTTACGGGCGGCCGGGGCGATGTAAGCGTGTTTCTTCACTCTGGCGGACTCTTCGGCGGCGGCCTTTGGTGCTTCTTCGGCGGCGGCGGAGTACACGCTGAGGACGGCCAAGGAGATGAATATCTGCCGGAGAAAAACGAAAAACCAATCGTTACAGCGTTATCGTTTTACGTCACGTATCGCAGAGAGGCTTTTTTTTTTTCAGATTTACTTTTTCGTCGGTAAACAAATTTCGAACGTGAAAATTATACGATATACAAAAGCGGGCACTGTTGCAGTCGTATTTTTGTTTCTACAAAAGCTGCTCTCGATAATCCGATAGAATCGCGTGGACGAGCGAAACGTTTGCTCGTCGGAAACCCTTAAAACGTTATCGTTCGAAGCGCGAGGATTTAAAACAAAACTCCTGTACGCGAGTAGCTCTTTTTAGGCGAAATGAAAAAAAAAAAAGTCTGTACTGTATTTTTAGAGATCGACGGGGGGGCAAAGTTTTTTTCGAGTCTGGGATAATCATCCGAACGCGTCGTCTGTTATATTTTACCGCGCGGAGCAAAAGCGATATTTCACTTTTCGGATACATAAATAATAAACATTATACTGTAATAATAACGATTTAAACCTGCGCGGCGGCGGCGGCTACATTGTAATACATATTATTGAATATACATCGGCGGCGGCGTATACAATTATTATTATGCGACTGTTGCAGCTGTTGTATTGTCGGCCCCGTCCCGACCGTATGCCGACGGAGTATACCCTCCCCCCCGGAACGAAAAATAATAAATTCGGGCAATTAATTCCCAGAGTTTTCCGCTCGTATAGATTTTGCGAAAACTTTCCGAGCGTCGTATCTCGTATATTTTAATAATACGTCCGTTTAAATATACGTCGAGTTACTTTCTGTTAAATATAGCGCGGCGAGTGTTTTGTTCTACGTATAATGTACGGTGTACTGTCGGGGGAGAAAGAAACGCGGGCGTCTGCGCGTTCGAATCTTTATCGAAACCGTTTGAAATCTGGCCAACCGGCGGCGGCGGCCGGTCTTGGAAATCGAGACGTTTTTTTTTGTAAATGTCCGATAAATAGTCCGGAAAAATGCGGATTCAAAAGGCGATCGCGACGGTTAATACTACAATAGTAGTGAGATGACGACAGTAAAATAAAAAAAACACTCACCAGATACTTGAAAGAAGCCATTTCGATTTTGTTTTTCGTTTGTTTGGGGCTCGATTTGGATCTGCAAACTTCAACCTGGTCGGTGATGTGCTCGGGATGTCTGAGGACGAGATGTGATGCCGATGTCGGGCACCGCGATCCTTAAATACGCGGTCCCGACGTCGTCGTCCGTATCCCCTACCACGGCGGCCAAGGGCGTTGCCTGTCCAAAAGGCCAAGATCCGGATCAACGCCTCGTGAACTTGAAGAGTGCAACGATTTGCGCGTCGCGGTGGCGGCTGCGGCGGCGGCCGACCTTGATCGGAGCCTCGCGGGAGGGGTACCGCCGCTCGCGGACGACGACGACGACAACAACAATAATAATAATAATATCAACGCGATAATAACAGAAAAGGACACGGCGGAGAGAGGAAAAAAAACATTATGTTTACGCGTCTGCGGCGGTACGGATAGTCCGTTAGGCGTTGCCGGACGTGGGCCATTGTGTGCTGCGGGACCATTACACGCAGAATCCGACCGCGGCAAAGTCGTAGATCACGACGGCCGGCGCGCGACGATCACTGCCATATCGCCGTCGTCTTTCGAGACGGTAAACGCGCCGCCGTCGACGACTTTTGCACCGGAGACTCGCTCGCGGTGCGAAAATCAACAACTGCGGCGCAATAACGATCGCAGTTTTCGTTGGGTATTTTTTTTTTCTCCACGTCCTCTTACGCGTCTTTTTATTCGTTTACTATATGAATCGTCGTCGTCGAGTTTGTGCGATATTCACTCTGTTTTCGTCGTGTTTCACTCTTCGCGATTCGTTCGTTTCACCGTGGTTTACTCGCGGTCAATTATTTGCCGCATAATAATACGTATATTTTCTCGTCGTCGCGGTCGCGCCAGACTGCAGGTACTTTTTCGATTCCTTTTTTACCGCTTTCACGCGGTAAAAGGGTCGACTTTTTTTTCCCCCGAACGTTTTCCATCTCACTCGTATACGTGCGCACGGGGGGGTGTGCCCCCGGGAACCCCTTGAATTTTGCAATCGGGGCCCTGTAATGTTTAAGTCCCAGGACCCCGTATTTTAACAGACGTAACAAAATGTAACTTTTTCCAAAATACGATGCGATAGAATCATGTCTCGCGATAATCAAAAAATAAAAACGTAATGTATAAAAATAGAAACTACTAATGGATCTGTGACCGGATCGGTTAAAAGACTGCAGTACCACCTGTAGGTATAATATTTTCAATCGCTAATTCAAAAAACACTACAGAAACTTGGCGTTCTGCTCGTTACTATTATTATTCGCGCGAACGGGTATTTAATGCTATGAAAAATAAATGAAAAAGCACCACGGCTCAATATACCGTTTGGAATCGTTCATTTTACTTCTCGCGTTTACAAACGTCGATATACGATAAATTAACGAGTTTAGTAATTTAAACAAGAAGTGTGTGATTTTATAAATTTGCCGGTTTCGTATTTAAATATTAAATAAAAGTTACGTATATTATAATTATTTATCGAACGTCTGACCGTACGAGAACGTATGCACACGGTCGTGTTTACCGAACGATTATTATTCTTTAGAGCCGTTTCCCCGAACGCGTTTGCAGTTCGAGTTTTATGCTCGTCGAAAACTTTGGACGAAATATCCATATTCCGCGAATTTTTCAACGTCGTCGTCGGAGCAAATATTTTCCAGTCACTCGTCGTCGTCGGAGCAAATATTTTCCAGTCACTCGTCGTCGTCATCGTCGGTGCGGTAAAAAAAAAGAAAAGAAGCGCCTATCGATTTTAGATTTCCGTCGTCGCGGTTTACGCGAAGAGATAATAATAATTCCGATGACGCCGGTCGACGTGGTCGTCGTTTTATCGTTTTCGGTTTAAATCGGCGAAACGAGACTGTCTCGTGTTTTTTCGATAACGTCTGATTTTTCGTTTTTCGCGTGTATAAAATAAATCTATTTAAAACCGAAAACGCGTAAGACACAAACTGATACTCGGACGAGATAAAGGTGACGGGCGATTGACATTGTTGAATTGTTCCTATAAATCCGAGACCGATGGTTGATGGGTAGTTAGTTGATAGCAACGTTAGTTGCTTCGGAAAAACGATTCTGGGGCGCAGGAGGGCCACTCGCTCTCAGATCCACTCGATCAGCTTATATTTCGCAGAAACGGGCACCCGATTTCATCATTGACGTTTAACTTTCCAACGCGGTTTTTCATGTGACTTTCTGGTAATTTTATTAGATTCTAAACGAAACAAGAATTATATATTTTTTTACCACGACGAGTGTGTTTTTTTTTCTTCATATCACGACTTTGACTAAAAAAAAAATGGTCTGATTTTCGACTTCAAGGTGAGTGCCTGGTAGAAAATGTTTGTCTTGTTAGTGTTTGTCGGCACATTAAAAATATCGTTTTTAAAATGTCCTCTACATTTTTAAAGATGATAAAAGCTAACAAAAACGACATAAAAATAACATAAAATTTACGGTCTTAACGAAATCGAATTAACGTAACACCTGTACAAGTTTAAATTTTCATTAAATATTTATATTTATATATATGAACATTGTTTAGATATGATACGGTCTTCAAAAGATTTCGACTTTTTTGTGCTCTATTTTACCTATTTTAAATGTTTAAGTTTTTATAGTTTTTTTTTTTTTTTTTCGTAAAATGCCGATGAAATAATTTCGGCCCGTCAAAATAAGACCTTGAAAATTTGATATAAAGTCTCTTTCAAGTCGATATTAACGTATACATTTTGAAAATACACAATCGGCGCAACTTTTTATAAGCGTTTTGAATGATAACATTTCTATGAAGTTCGATAAAAACGCGAACATTTGCAAATCGTTTGTAATTGAAAATTCATAAATACTACATAATTATTAATAATTAAGATTTGAATACGGTATGAAAATATCGTCTGGAAATGGAGAATTATCTCAAATCTCAAGAAGAGAATAATACGGTAGAATTTCAAGTTTTTCGAATATTTCCATCGAGTTAGATAATGGAAAAGAAAAATTCGTCGAAATTCTATATCCCTTATATAAATATTGCCATTTTTTTCCGCGAGTTTTTCATAATATTATTAGAAAAACTGTTTGGAGATTCCGAAGAACGGCGATTCCGCTAAAGAACGAGATCGACAAAATCCGCTATCCGCCGAAACAATCCCCGAAGTCAATGATTGGACCGAGTGTTCCTATATGTAGTTTCAAGTGAAAACGGTAATGAAATAAAAAAAAAAAACCACACGGTAAAATAAAATATAAATTCCACTCTTTTTCGCTCGGCGTCTGTTGTGACGCTGAACCGTTTCGTTATTTTTTCATGCGGTCCAAAGGAAACGAGGATAAACGACAGGACGATAGATGAGAAAATCGATCAAACAGTTTTTTTTTTTTTTTTTTAAAAAAATCACATTTTTATTATGAAAATTTTTATCAAAACGTTTCTTAAAAACTAAGTATTAATTTTTTTTTCTTGCCGAAATATATTATTGTCAGTGAACGTCGTCATCGACGGGCGGGGTGGTGAGATTGAGCGGTGTCGGGAGTTCAGTAATGGTATCCGTACGGGTAGGCGGTCTTGTAGGCCGTCGGGTAGTAAGCCTTGTCGTAAGCGGCGTACGGGTACGCGGAGTACGGGTATGCTGCGGCCGGGTAAGAGTTGTACGAGTTGTACGAGTACGAAGAGTACGGGTACGCGGAGTAAGCGTACGGGTAGGCGGCGGCGGGGTAGGCGGCGGCGGAGTAAGCGGCCGGGACTGCGGCGGGGTAGGCGGCCGGAACTGCGGCGGAGTAGGCGACGACCGCTGAAAACAGAAACGAGGCGAAAATCAGACACGGACTCGGAGACGTGCGACAGGATCCTAGATCCTGTGATCCGGCGACGAATACTTACGGGCGATGTAAGCGCTCTTCTTCACTCTGGCGGATTCATCGGCGGCCTTCGGTGCTTCTTCGGCGGCGACGGAGTACACGCTGAGGACGGCCAAGGAGATGAATAACTGTGGGAGAAAGAAAAAAAAAACGATAAGATATTAGTATTTAGTACGAAGTAAAATCGACGAAAAACAATCGAAGTCGGTTTTGAAATTCAGTCTGACGACTTGGTAAAACGATCGGCCGTAACGGCAAAGGATCAAAATTTCGAAGAAAAATAAAACTAATATGAAAAGTAATCTGTTTCGGGACGTTAAATGCCGACCGGTCGATGAGTATACTATATGCTCGCAACCGCAATAATAATACTAGTAAATAATATTATAAGTGTAATAAACCGAACGCTTGCACTCACCAGGTATCTGAAAGAAGCCATTTCGGTTGGTTTTTTGTTTGTTTGGGTTTCGAACGGATTTGCAAACTTCAACCTGTGTGGTCGTCGGTGATGTGCTCGGGATGTCTGAGGACGAGATGTGATGCCGGTGTCGGACGCCGCGATCCTTAAATACGCGATCGCCACGTCGTCGTCCGTATCCCCTACCACGGCGGCCAAGGGCGTTGCCCGTCCAAAAGGCCAAGATCGTCCGGATCGCGGCACGCGGGGCCGTCTCGCGAACTCGAAGATTCCCGTCCGTGACGTCACGGCATAACTATACCAACTGTAATAATACGTAATATTATAAACGAGGCGAAAAAAAAAACGGACCGAGAGAAGAAATGGACCGGCGGCGGCGGCGCGGCGGGGGGAAATTACAATATCGCGTTTGCGACGATACCGGGTCCGCTATAGGCGTTGCCGGACGCGGCGGGCACCCGTGTTGTGCGTGCAACGAATCGCATTCGTCGATTTTCGGACACGAGCCGTCGAGGATTTCGACTCGTGTGGTCTTTCTCTCGGACCCCGTTTCATTTCGTGCGCGGCGGCGGTCGCGTACGTCGCGTCTCGCTCGAACGAAAACACTCGAAAACGACCACTGTCTCGCCGTCGTCGTCGTCGTGTGTTCGCAGCTTTCGTGTGCTTTCGAATACGGCGACCACGTCGTAGATTTTCTACTGTTTAGCCGCTCGGAATTCGCGTCGGAAAACAATATTTTTTCCATAATAATCAGATGTTCTCTCGTCGCCCGCCTCCGTACACACGACGGCCGTGTCGGGATTTTCAGATCACGCGATTATTAGATTTTAAGACGTTTTTTCACCGTTTCGTATGCGGTAATAGAGCGATTTTTTATCGTCCTATCGCCCACCGATACATTTTTTAAAACGTGGCTCCGCGCCACGTCTTTGTCCGATCGTCGTCGAGCCGCGCGGAACTGTTATTCTTCTCCGGAAACGTTTGTCGTCCCGAGCTTCTTGAACGTCGCACTCAATATCCATACTCCGCGTACTTTTCACCGTCCCAAAGAAATATAATATATAGTATTAGACGCCTGTCGATTTAAGAATTTCTCTCCGCGAAGAGATTATATTTTCTCCGACGATTTTGACACTCGCGCCAGTCTAGCGCGACAATTCGTCGTCGACGTCATTTTATAATTGTCGTTCAAACCGGAGAAACGTAATAACGTCTCGTTTTCGATAACATCGTTGTTTCTTTTACTGTTTTTCGCTTCACGCACTATATACGTACGTATATATAAATATATATTATTTGAAACGACGAAAATCCAACGCCTGGCCGTTTCGTTATTTTTCCACCGTATCGCTTCGTCCCCTTTGTAATCGCATTATTTTACTATTCCGCGTTTTATAGTGTTATTATTGTTATTATTATTCGTTCGTTCGTCGAATCGTAAACATATTACGCCGTAAAGCAATTTATTGTTTCGATATTATTTATTATTATTACTATCGTCATACCTCTAAAGTATATACTCGTATATATATATGTATACACAGGACATAACAATATAAGTCAGATCAATACCGCTAATGAAAACTTTTGATTTACAATAATTTCGAAACGGGTTTTCGTTCGCAACGTAAAAGCAACGGACATCATCATCGTATACGATTGCGTTTATGTGCGAACGCGCGTATACTTTTATGGGTTCGGCGCAAATTATAGCTCACATTTTATACGTATCCGAGTGCGACTCGTTCGTTTGATAAAACCAGAACACGGTGCGCGTCCGTTTCGTTTGCTAGCGTTTTTTGTTTCTTCTTCTTCTTTTTTTTTCGGACGAAAAAAATATATTTCAAAAGTTTCCTTCCGAACAGTCTATAAACATTTATATATATATATATATATACAAAGGTCTGCGGGTTATATTGAAAATCGGACGCAAGAGGTACTCTGAAGAGGTCACTTTTAAAAGTTCGTAGTTTTTTTCGAAGCCAATGAGAGAAACTCTAGCGGCGAAGAAGCGAGGTTTCGTGACACACAATACCTCGGTCGTTAGCCAAATCGATTTGGATTATTTCGCCATTGTGATTCGGGAAATAATAGATAATCCTGGTGCAGTTTATAAAGAGGCTGTTGCGCAATGTCAATGTACGGTTTATTTTAGCATTTAGTATTTCACAAACACAATACGACTTGTGTATACTGATTTGTAAATTAACAACAACGCAACGTTATTATTATTTCGGTCGGTACCTATTATATTTCCAATCGTTTCGTCGTTTCGACGACGACGTACAGATTATAATAAAACACATTTTTATTTCGTCAGTTCTCATCTAACATTTTTGACGAATTTATCGTTTTCATAATAATGTCGCATAATGATGTGTACGGTTTTACACGTATTTATGGCGTATGCAAATACGCAAATAAAGACCTTGAAGTTAAAATTATGAAACGTCCAAAGTGGAAACCGATCCATACGTCTGTGTTATATATAAAACACCGAGAATCCGTCGAGAAAGGAGTGCATTTATATAGAGCTGAAAACAAGACAACTATGTATACTCGAGCGTGGTCTTAAAAAATTAGCAATTTTAATTTCACGAATTTAGAATGTAGTACGAATTTAATCCATATTTGGCGACAACTCGTCCGACCGTACACGCGTATATGTAACATCGTAGGTACCTGCTCGAAAAGTCGGACGATATTCCCGTTTTATGAGCGTTTTAATTATAGCGAAACGTATTAATTCACGATATTGTAAAAACGAGAAAAAAAGCAAAGCGTTTTTCATTTTTTCCCCCTTTATTTCTCTTGTTAAAACGTGTAATTTCGGCCTTTAATAAGAACGTTCATATTTTAATGCGGAATAACTTAAAACGTCTTTTAAAAGTCTTTATTCCTTCTCCTTTTTTTTTTTATTATTTTTCTCTACATAATATAATCACTTAAAATTGAAAAAAACTTCCATTAAAAACGTCCATTTAAAAGCGAACCGACGACGACGCCGCTCGGAATTACTTTCTGAACGCAATGACTATTATTGCAGTCATTGTTTTCAAATTAAAAACAATAATACAATAACACTGCAGTCCCGGGGCCCCGAGGTAGCGACAGAAGTCTCGGCCGTGTATAGAGTCCGTACGTGTTTGGCCATTGTTAGGATTATTTTTTTCCGTACACGTTTTTATTAATTTAAATTCTTCCAGTTTATATGTAAAAAGAACAAAAAAAAAAATCTAAATTAAGTGAAATCAAAACGTGCGCAATATCGCCGTGAAAAAATGTTAATTAAACACGCTTACTCGACGCGATTACGAGACGTTATACGAACGATATTAATATACAAATAAAATATATTATAATATATATTAATATTAATCTTAAGCATTTTTTTATTTTCAACGATTTTTTGTTAAATCGTTTTTGTAAACTTCTAAACTAAATAAAAAAAAAGGAATAACGACTTCTAATTTTTAGTTTCTCATTACCTATTTATTATTCACTAAAGTTATTTTCAAAACGAGCAATATCTATCCTATTGTTAGTTTCATACTGTTTCATATCTCCAAACAAAACGTTGTCAAAACGAAGACAAAATCTTGTGTTTTTAAGCAAAAGAACTGGTAAATCATCTCTGCATATTATGAAAAGGTTAAAAAAAAATCCGAATGGAGAAAAAACATTTTTTTCATTAAGTTGTCGGTTTTTTCGGTTTTCTGAAAATTTAATGAACACGGAGAGCCCCCTCACATGCTAGTACGTATTTCGGCTGTTGCGACGAAATGTTTTTTGAATATTTTTCTTCGTCGTTTTTTTATTATTCGCCCACGCCCGCGCGTTGTTTCTTCTGCGTCCGTTATTGCAATAGTCTCGGAACAAACACGCGTGATCGAAAAACGAGAAAGGTAAAAAATAAATACATCCCCCGCGTCGTCGATGTGAAAACGGGTGTTTTTTTTAACGAAAATAAAAAACAATAAAAACCGTGGGTTTTTTCATTTTTTCGCCGTCCCTTTTATCCATGCGCGCTTGCTGCTGGCCGATATGTCCGAACTGCAATCGAACACAGTTCCGGTCGCGCGGTCGAGGCCGAATGCAAATGGGCGAATCGCCGAGGTGACTCCTCGGGTAGGTACACGTCGTCGGTCGGTGTAAATTCATATTATATTCATCGTATTATCGCGAGTGTCGTTTTTATTATTCTAAACTGCCGGCGAACACGCGCTTTCGTAATATCCACGGCGATCTGTCGTCGTCGCGAAGCCGCGATTTCAATAAACGACGCGCGCGCGCGCGCTTGCGACATTCGATCGTTTCGTCGAAACCCGACGGCGGCGCGGGTAAATCGGTGTGCGCACGTTATTCATATTTATAGGACCCGCAAGTCCTCACGCGTTTGCACGTTTTTATCGCCGAAAAGTCGCTAGATAAGCACATTATAGATCTAGCACATGGATAACGAGTTCGAAAATGGAATTTCACTTTGCATATTTTCACACATCTTGAGGTTCTATACATAATATATATATTATGTGCATAACGAAATCGTATTTTACTATTCGAGTTTTTTTTTCTCCAAACGGCCCAGTAATAAAATATAAAGCACTAAAAATAATGTACTCGCTAAGTAGGTGTATGTTATAAACGTGATTTGTTGAAATATAATATGTCTGCACGAAAATAAATTGAATACAATATATTAATCGAACGTACACGCTCTGATTCCACGAATGGACGAAGCTTTTTTCGTTTAAAAAGTATATTGCCCGAGATAAATGTCGTTTCTTTTTACTAGGAAACTTAAACAAATCGCTAAAAAAGCCGTGATAGTTCTCAAGATAAATAAAACGCAAATGTATTTAATCAAATCGTATATGTCTATTTTTCTCCCGTTGTTTTAATATTGTTATCAAAATTGTATACAGAACATTTTTTTTTGAAATTATTATTTCAGAAAAAAAAAAATGAAACGCATACTTAGCGCGCGCGCGCGCTAGTGATTTCAAACGCATGCTCGCATACCGGTTTTTTTTTTTATAGTTTTCAGTGCACGGACTTTCGGGCCGTCTCGCAAACGCATGCGATACGCGTGTACAACGGATATACGACTTTATATTATAATAGACCAAACGTCGAGTTTTCGTGTCCCGTAATCTTTGTACGCGTGAAAAAACACGTTCTTCGCCGTCTCGCTGCACCATATATCGCGACACGCGTGTGGTAATAGAACACGCTAATACACTATAGCGTCGTGTAAATATCGTATGCAGGCGTCGTTGTTGCAGTCGAACGGTTTTTTTTTTTTTTTTTCGGAGACAAACTCTCCACTGTTCTTACATATTATTTATAGTATAGTGTCGTTTGACATTTTGTCGAATGAAAACGATATAATCGGGGCGAGGCGAGAGAGCAGCGATATCTCACCCGACGCATGGTTCCCGATTCGTTTCGTACGTCGTCGTCGTAGAATATTGAAAAAAACTATAAAATTCTATTTCGCCGCAATTGTCTATTTCGTTTTTAACGATTCGTATTGGTTTTTTGAACAAAGTGTCGTTCCTTTAACGCTCCGTAAGCTAATGAAGTTATACTTGATATTATTTTTCCGCAGAACGAACACTATTGCTCTCGCGACATTTTTATTTCCGTCGACTCTCTCGATCGGAAATCCAGTTCGGATAATCGTCAACGTTCTAGACGTTCGACTCGAGGTAATCATTTATTTACCCGTTGTCAATGAAATTCAGTAATCCGCGCGCGCGAGAGAGTGTATAATAAGTATGTTGACGGAGAGATATACGCGTATAATATTGGTCGGTTATCGTCTCCCGCAACGGAAAATCACTGCGCCCCAAGAAGAGCTGTCAGGAAGTATTAAAAGCTCGTAGAACGTTAAGTACACGAGTATACGTATATACACCGGCGCATAACTCTCGGTTATAGAGTCGCAACGAGACGGCGATAATAATTATTGCAATTATCGTTCGTTCCAGTCGTCGGCGTGTACGACGAAAGAACATATTATTATTATGCCGATACTATTATAAATAATCTACTATTATGTGCTGCACACGTATAGGTATTCGTTGCATTTGTACGTTTTCGCTACATTTGCATTACATTATAATATCGTTATAAGGTGCAAGTTCAGTCCAAATCAATCGTAACAGGTTTATATTTTCCCCGCGGAACGGCTATTTATTTTTCGCGTCGGTATAACAATAATATAATAATATACATACACTACTATATTATGACGTCTGAGTATCGAACGTGATCGTCGGCACGCGCGCGCAGTATTTTGACGACGCCCTGTCCGGCGGCGGCGCGGACGTTATCGCTCGTCACACTCAAAGTCGAGTGTCAAATAAATTTGAAAATCCAAACCAACAACCGTGTTCGTGTCGTCGTCGTCGTCGCCCGTCCGGGAAAAGTACCGAATTCCGTTCCAGCGTGTGCGATATTATCTCTCTCTCTCTCTACATAACGTTATAGTTTCGGCCTCGAGCCACAGCCATCGCAGACGATCGATAAATCGCGGATGACGAGTCGGAACACGAGAGAACAGACGTTCGAAACGTTCGAAAATCCGCGGCGGGCACCTGCAGCGGTTTGTAGATGACGCGCGACCGTCGTCGTCGCGCAGTGAAATCGAAAACTTTGCGACGGTGAACGCGGGCGGATAGACACACGGTAGACTGCAGGCGACGTTTCCGAAGTGCTGCGGGATAGAGATGGCCAGAACGCGCGGGATTCTTCAAAATGAGTTTTCAAAAGTTTCTCGAATCGTCCATCCATCACTGGAACACCAAAGGGTAAGAATGTCGAGGCGCCGCCGTACAACAATACGAAACGGAGGCCTGGACTTTGACGGAAGCCGACACGAAGCGTTCGAGATGTGGTCGAAAACATCGTGACGGATAGATCGAGTTGCGAATCTGGAAATACCTGGGGGAAACGGGAAGTAATAAGAACGATCGAAACGAAATATCGGGAGAAATATATAAAATTCCGCGGTTAGAGGCCGAGAACAAATTGGTTACGAAAATCGGCAACACCGATTTATATGCCGGCCCTAGATGAAATCCATACGGCCGAGAAGAACGTCAGAAGATTCGATTTTACGCAGGGAAATAAATATCAAAAACAATCGCGGCAATAATACATAATCGTACGTCGGATACTTGGGTTGTTTTTCATGGCGTACGGCAGTCCGGTCGGTTTACCGTTTCGTATCGGAAAATCGATCGGCGGCGGACCCCTCGACGATACGATAAAATAAAAAAAAATCGAGCGATCGCCAGAGGCCGCGGCCGTTGGCGAGCGGGCGGGCGGACGGCATGCGAAAAGACCCGAAATCGTATTTCCCGCGAACGGTCGCGGGTCATAATAAAAACGGAACCGTATTAATGGGCCAGCCGTCGCTCGCGCGCACGTTTATTATAATAATATATACGCGACGCAACAAACACCTGATCCCCACGCGATCGGTACCGCAATACATATTTTTATATCGCGTTGCGCCCCACTTGTAGCGCGCGAAATATATACATTTATCGGACCGTTCGCAAAAATGCGTATTGCATACTATACGTATATTATATACCTACGCGGCATTGTGTGCGATAATAATATATGGGGGCGTCCCGAACGCGTTTCGGGCGAACGATTCGTTTTTCGATAACTGCGCAGTTCGTGTTTAACGTGGAGGATCGACGAGCTATTTCGCCGGACGACACGATCGCGAGCACATTATCATAATAACGAGCCCGCCAAATGTACGAAGACGCGCGTTTTCCCGCGTGCTCACATTCCGCGAAAACCGTCGAATAAGACGACAGTCGTCGCGCGATTTCGAAAATAACATTCGACGGTGTAGGTATAGGTTACTCGCGGACGCCCGTAGAACATCGTCCCGGCAGTTAATTAGTGTAAAATGTAAACCGCGGGGGCTCCGAGCCACACCCACACAAGCTCGTGCAAACATTCCTAAATGTCTTTGAATAAGATAAATAATTAAAGGTTGTATATATAAAATAACAGGCCTTTCTTATGTTCCCGTTTTGTGACGACGCTATTTAACTTTTTTCCAATTTTTTTTCACAGAGTTGTTCCGAATACCTTTCTGAGTGTCGTCACGTCGCTCGATTTTCCGAAATTCGACCCCTAATGGGGTTTGAAGGGGTAAAAGTGGTGAAACTAGAAAAATTCGACTGGCCGGAACCGCTGGAGCTTTGAGTATGAAATTTGGTCAGCAGTTTCGTTTTATTTAGTTGGGAAAGGATTTTCCGAAATTCGACCCCTATCGGAGTTAAAAGGGGTAAAAATGAAAGAAAATAAAAAGTTATACTGCACACGGGCGAAGCCGGGTTATTCAGCTATGGTTTAATAAGCAACTGGTGATGGTAATAGCAACTATTACGGGAACATTACGTATCGAATTTTTTTTTTTTTCAAGACTGGTATAATGCTGCTCCTCATTTTTCACACTGCACACATGTCTCGAGTCGACCCTGTCATAGCGCGTTCGAGTACAGAAAAAACTGAACTCATTTACGTTCATATTCGTAGTTTTTTTTTTTTTTTTTTTTACAAACACGTTCGTTAAAAGAAACGAATGAACTCGTCCATCATTTTAATTATTTATTAAAAAATGAATCACCATCAGCGTAATTGGGACGAATAGTTTTTGTCTTTTGACAACTCGCGGGAATAGAAATCAGACGCGCGCGCGCGCGCGCGCGCGAACACCGAGTACGACTTAAAGTTTCATATTATATAAAATACACAATGTGGAAAATTCTAAAAACGAATTTAATTTCAACGGCTCGCGTATAAGTTCACAAGTCGGAGAAGGATTTAGTAATTCGACGTCTACGAGTGAGAAGAAATCCAGAATTTACAGCCCCGTCGTAGTTTATCCACGGGATAAAAGCGCGCAATCACACGTAGGACTTGGCGATTTATTCTAAAATGAAAAAAAAAAAAAAACCAACCCCTAAATGTGAGTAGGCGTTTTCGAGCAGTGCTCGGGGGCGGGCGCCTAAATTCTTATTTTACCGAACACGGAAATTCTTTGATTAAAAAATCATATACTCGTATATTATAATTTATAACAGTGTGTGATAAATATAGAATACGCGAAACAAACACCTGATCCCACGCCATCGGTATTATAATATTATATACAATATATTTCTTTTATCGCGCATTGTACGCCACGTTTGGCGCACGCATAATATATAATATTATTTATACTCGTGCGAGTGGCCCCCACAAAACATGTATTTCACACACTTTATAATGACGTGTATACCCACATTTTTGTTTTCGAAAACGTCGTTGTCTTCGTCCTCCCCTCGTCGCTCAGTCGACGAGATATTTTTTTCGAAAACACACGATTCGTCGAGTGCCGTTAGTACGCTGGGTGTTATTATTATCATTCGGTTTTTCGATTTTTTTTTTTTTTTTCCTATCGTAAGAATACATAATTAGATAAATAAATACAACTAATACGTAATCTTATAAATAATAATACATAA
Organism: Drepanosiphum platanoidis; assembly: GCA_948098885.1. Classification (NCBI taxonomy): domain Eukaryota; kingdom Metazoa; phylum Arthropoda; class Insecta; order Hemiptera; family Aphididae; genus Drepanosiphum; species Drepanosiphum platanoidis. The sequence goes on along the minus strand of OX402529.1, from coordinate 25,418,378 downwards.
TTACACAATCTTGTACAATAAATATCTACCTCCTGTAAGCACGGCTTGTTATGGAGGTAGAGAGTTAAATATTTGTTGAATTTTATGTTAAAATTATGATAACAAAATAATAATTTATTAGATTAATCGACCGATTTAAATAATATATGCAAACAATAATAAAATAAAAATAAAGGACTCGCCTTGAGTATTATATAATTAAGTGTGCAAAAAAGTCGGGTGTAAAGTTGCAAGAAATTAAATATAATTCCAAATTACATTAAAGTCTAGATCAAAATATGTTCTTCTGTGGCTGCGACGAAAGCCAAAAGAGGAGCGGAAAATTGTTACGAGTATTAACCATTAAATACTAATATAAAAAATTACTTTGTTTATTTTCTATTTTCTATGATTTAAATAAGCACCAAACGACAGTTATTTTTTTTATACTCGCATACTCGTGATTCTAAGATCATTATTATTATTATTAACATTATTATTATTATTATTACACGACCTATAAGAAGTATACGCGCGTGGGAACTCGACGTAACCGAACGAAAAGTTCAAAACATTAACACGCGAACGCGTACGTTATTTTATTTGTATTATTATTTAATCCGACAGACGTGGTGCGTTCGTTCGCGAAAGGCGATTTAAATCGTTTCGCGCGCCCGTCCACCTGTGTGTTATAATAATATAATATAATATATGTTGCCCTGTTACAGATTGTAAATCGTTTCCAGTTTTTATAATATACCTGCCGTGCCTACATGCGCGCGCGCGCCTGTACGAAACGACTACTCCGCAGCACTTTCGGGCGTATTGCGTTAGGAATAATGTATTTACAATGTCGAGCTATTATTATTACTTTTTTTTTTTTTTGTCGATTAAAAAAACAAAACCGGTATTGTGAAAAACAAAAAAAAACAAAAAAACCTCACGAAATATTTCTATAGAATTATAACTGCGTTTCGATTTACGAGTATATATATTCGAAATAAAAAAAGGAAAAAAAAATTTTTGAATAATTACTCGGATCGTTTTAACGACTACGACGCAAAAAAAAAAAAAAACCAACAAAATTTAAGAACAACAACGAGGCGAATGTGTGTGTGTGTGTGTGTGTGTGTGTGTGTGTGTGTGTGTGTGTGTGTGTGTGTGTGTGTGTGTGTGTGTGTGTGTGTGTGTGTGTGTGTGTGTGTGTGTGTGTGTGTGTGTGTGTGTGTGTGTGTGTGTGTGTGTGTTGCTCCACGGTGGTTGATGTGAAATGAAATTTATCAACTATTGTCGTTGTTGTTGTTATTATTATTTAGTTTTACCGTAACACGTTGGCGCAATAAAGAGAACAACCGTTGGGAATAAAATATAACGCTTTCCGAAGAACCGACGAGTGAGCAGTATTGCTGCGTTCTCTCGTCCGTTCGTATTACGTATATTTTTTATGTATAATTTGCTATTTCGCAATAAAAGAAACTCTAAAGTCCGTGTCAAAACCTACACGAGCCGTAACTTTATTACAAACGCGGCGTTGTAAAGTTCCTAACAAGGGACACTTAGGAATACAAATGTACATAGAAATATGTTATATACGATGTATAATATTATATGCGAGTGTTTTTCAGTTTGAAATCGGACAGACGTAATTTGATTTGTTATAATTATTTTGCGTTTGCCTGGTTTTGATGAGAGGGAAAAAAATAAATACACGTCCACGCCACCCTAAACTGCGAGAAACCACCGCCGCCGCCGCCGCCGCCGGTGTACGAGCCTTATACCTCGAGTAAAACCGTCGATATTTCGAATAAAACCGACGGTGACGATGACGATTTCAACGACGACGACGTACGCACGTGTACGCGTCACGTAATTTGTGCTCGGATCTTGAAGCCCATAAAAAACACGTAAAAATTGCATTTATGACAAACGAAAAAAAATACCCTAAAACCCTACGGTCTTTAAACGTTAATTTATAGCTCGAGAACATATTATGAAAAATAAAAAATCCCTTAAAATTATTGTTGTTTTTTTATTTAGTTTTAAATTGATAATTAATCGTCGACGATTATTGATTTGGTATTAAAAATAATTCGAAATGTAACTATGAAATATTATAACAAATCGTTTATAACAATAAACAATAGAATCGTGGAAAATTATTTCGAATTAAATACGGTTTTACCTTTAAATGGAAAAATGTGCCAAAAAAGAAAAACGTCACCAAAATTCATACTCTATTTCAATATCAGATTATTAACCTGACCTAGGGCCGTAAAACACATTGACATACTTAAACGACCTTCGAGTGATTTGTAATATATGCTGTTCGACTATTCGTATCTAAAAACGTTACGTTTTATACGAAAAATATAACTTACAAATATATATACGATTTTATACGTTTTATTTGAAAATGTTCTTTTTTCAAAATCTCATTTTCCCTACTACAGTATGGCTCGTCGATCCGGGGGCTCCGCGGACGCCGCGTGTCTTGTTGTATAGTACTCGAGTAAAAGCTTTTAAGTAAATGTATTCAAATACTTTTTTAGTGCTCAAGTACGTATTTTAAATATTTTCGAAAAAAGTACTTAAAACCGAAAGATATTAAATACTTTCCCCTCAAAGTATCTATATTTGAAATCAAATACAGATTTCCAAATACTTTTCCTTATTATTTTATACATTTATTACAATCGATTCCGTTACGTTAAGAAAAAAAAAATCAAATCATAAAATATGATTTACTTAAAATAACACAGCCGTACACATTTCTTTATACGTCTTATATTCAATTCGTAAACTAATGGTAATTTATAAATTATAATTTTCGAGATGATGTGAGAACGACTCGACCGATTTTAATTTTTTGTGTTTGTTGTCAAAGAAAATGGGTTGTCGTACGATAATTCAAAAACTCAGAATTTGACAGTATTTTTTCGACGAAGAAAATATATACATATATACAGAAAAAAATTATCAAGTAACTCGGGTGAAGTTAGCTTTTGAAATTTCTAAATTATAATTTTCGAGATGATTTGAGAATGACTAGATCGATTTGGCTATATATATTTTTGTGTTTGTTGTCAAAGAAAATAGGGTGTTGTACGATAATTCAAAATTTGAAATCTCAGTCGTCGAATTTGACAGTATTTTTTCGACGAAGAAATTATACATAAAAAAATGATTAGGTAACTCGGGCAAAGTTAGCTTTTTAAATTTCTAAATTAAAAATTTTCCAGATGATTTGAGAACGACTCGACCGATTTATTTTTTTCGTGTCTGTTTTCAAAGAAAATGGGTCGTACAATAATTCAAAAACTCAGTCGTCGAATTTGACAGTATTTTTTCGACGAAGAAAATATATACATAAAAAAATTATCAGGTAACTCGGGTGAAGTTAGCTTTTGAAATTTCTAAATTATAATTTTCGAGATGATTTGAGAATGACTAGATCGATTTGGCTATATATTTTTTTGTGTTTGTTTTCAAAGAAAATAGGTTGTTGTACGATAATTCAAAATTTGAAATCTCAGTCGTCGAATTTGACAGTATTTTTTCGACGAAGAAATTATACATCAAAAAATGATCAGGTAACTCGGGCAAAGTTAGCTTTTTAAATTTCTAAATTAAAAATTTTCCAGATGATTTGAGAACGACTCGACCGATTTATTTTTTTCGTGTCTGTTTTCAAAGAAAATGGGTCGTACAATAATTCAAAAACTCAGTCGTCGAATTTGACAGTATTTTTTCGACGAAGAAAATATATACATAAAAAAATTATCAGGTAACTCGGGTGAAGTTAGCTTTTGAAATTTCTAAATTATAATTTTCGAGATGATTTGAGAATGACTAGATCGATTTGGCTATATATTTTTTTGTGTTTGTTTTCAAAGAAAATAGGTTGTTGTACGATAATTCAAAATTTGAAATCTCAGTCGTCGAATTTGACAGTATTTTTTCGACAAAGAAATTATACATCAAAAAATGATTATAGGTAACTCGGGCAAAGTTAGTTTTTTTATTCGGCTAGCGTTCGCATAAAGTAACTACACACGTTCGCGTACTGCACACTGCACTTTCGCACAAAGTACAGGGTGCTACAAGACACACGGTTTCATCGCGCGCGTGTTTTCCGCAGCGGCAGCGTCGAGGGCGGCCAGCTGCACCACGACCAGCTGCAGACGTCGTCGGAGACGTCGGACGTGACGCGGCACAAGATCGTGGTGATGGGCGCGGCGCGCGTGGGCAAATCGTCGCTGATCACGCAGTTCCTGTACCGGAAGTTCTCGTCCAAGTACAAGCGGACCGTGGAGGAAATGCACCACGGCCAGTTCTCGGTGGAGGGCGTGAAAATCGACCTGGACATACTGGACACGTCCGGCGCGTACGAGTTTCCGGCCATGCGCGCGCTGTCCATATCGTCCGCGGACGCGTTCGTGCTCGTCTACTCCGTCACCGACCCGGACTCGTTCCAGCAGGCGGCCGCCATCAGGGACCAGATCCTCGAGACCAAGCACACGTCCGACGTGCCGATCGTCGTGGTCGGCAACAAGCTCGACCTGGCCAACGCCGACCGGAAGGTGAGTGGTTATGTTTTCGTAATAATACGAACGTTTTATAAAATTATATAATCGTAAGCGACGTGACGCGTTCGTAACGGTGCCCGCGAGACGTTCGATCGACTTTCTGGCGATCTCGGGAAGTTCAGCAAGAATCGCCCCGAATGCCTTCCCGGATGGTGAGATTTTCGAATCGGGGGGTTTTTTTCTTCTAAATAAGGCCTTTTTTTTCAAGTCGGTATTGAATTAACACACCACAATCACACTCCGGATGCTTTTCCGGATCGCTTTTTCTTTATGAATAACGATAATAATTGTTGTGTTTGCGTAATCGACATCAAACCCGTGGGTAACGCCCGCCAGCGATAAACAAAAACTCCATTAGACACCGCAGAAGGACCAAAAAGGACACTAGGGCGAAATTTCATTTCACTTTTACGGCGCACTTTCAAACAAATGTAATTTCCTGTTCAAAAAAAAGAAACAAAAAATATTGCCACGTCGTCGTCGTTTCATCAAACATTCCGTGCTCTCTCCGACAACGATATTCTATCTATTATTGTTACCCAAATTTTGTTCAATCGGAAAATGAAAACGTGTCGAGACGTAACGGACGGACTGTAACGATATTATTCGAATGAGAGCCTTGTGCAATTTTATCATGTGATCATAATAAATTATCGCAGATTAAACGAAACCGTCGCGTTGGACGACGCCTGCCAAGCGAACGTTCCTCCCAGAAGAACGTGACCGTTCTGTTTGTGAGAAAGTGTTATCTCAGAGACGAGCGTCGTCGTTGAACTCTGTCGATATGACACCTCGTTATCGCGCGGACCCGCGATTGTGGAAAAATAAACGCGGCGCGATACATTTATTTCTGTAGAAAACGGTCACGCTCCGCCTGGGAAAGCGTCGAATCGCGTATACGTATTTTCAGAAAGCGCACCCCGTCTGGTCTCGTCTGATCTGTGTGATATTACGGATCGCTCGCGTCGTTCGCGCCAGCTCGGATTTAGTTTAGACTCGAACGACGTTTTACGGGGCTGTTATAAAAAATATTCTCACAGTATATTATACTCGTATAAACGCGAACACTCCTTTCTTTCCTTTTTATAATCCGGATTACTGTATTACTCGTGTCGGTTAATGGACCTCTTGGAAAAAAAAAAGAAAAAAGAAAAAATCTTGGAAAAAAAAAAGAAAAAAGAAAAAATAACGTATTTGACGTTTTATAACTCTGTATATTTACGATACGTGAATATATTTTATAATATACTCGTAAAAGTCGTAAAGTTAATTACGACGAAGCGTAGGAGCTTAATTGAAGGCCAATTATTAACGTTTTTGAAGTAAGCGGCGCTGTTGCACACGGCGCGCCGCCGCGCCGTCCCGAATGACGCTCGCCCGAACACGTCGTCGTCGTCGACGTCGCTCTTTTTCATGAAAATTAAAATAAATTCCAGATTTTTTTTTCAAAAAAAAAGGTCGTTTTTACACCTATGTGATTTTAATAATATTATAATGAAAAAAAAAAAGCCGGAGAACACGTGTTAAAATAGGAGAATTTAATAATCAATGTGCAAATACTGCAACGCGTTTACAGGAAACTACAAGAGACACGCGGCGACCCGATAATTATTATTGACAAGTGATGACCGACAGAGTGACTCGAACTATTTCAGCCGGACGACGACGACGACGTCCAATTGAAATGAACTTTTACGGAGAACTAAACGCCGCATTTCGTTAAAGTTTCGAATTATTAATTCTTTTGGCGAGCGCGCAATACGAGTTGTATTTTCACAAACAGTCTCACGCGTCTTATTGTTGGCACAGCGGTTAGATTGGCCGATTTTTCTTAATCGATCTTAAACACGAAACCGATCTAGTAATATAGCTAATAAAAATGTAAAAAAAAACCATTCGATTTGTCTGAAAACTCAACTGAGTTAGGAGTTCAATAATAGTTATTGCTCTCGTATTTTTTCATAAGAAAATACATCCGAATTCGTACGAAAAAATCATTTGATAAAAATTCGAGGCGTATGCGACACGAGCGGTCGAAAAACTCGACGTTTCCGTTGTTCTCGAGCGAAACACGCAGTAAAAATCAAAGTGACTAGGTCAATCACTGCGCACAAAATGTTTTGGCGTCGATAATACCAACAAAAAAATAACCATATTGCACTACTCATCAAATATATATATTACTCGTCTTAGAGTGTACACTATTTAAGTAAATATACTGTAGTAATTTAGTGTCACTCGCGCACGCAAAAGGCGATGATTTTTTAGTGACGGCTCTAAGAGGGGCATAGTGAGCTATTACCCGAGACGGCCGGGCCCAAGCGCGGCTGCGACACTTTAAGAACTTCAAAGGACTCTTTGCAAACCGATTTTTCCACCAAAGAACGTCGTAACAAGAAGCGTCGATAGAAAATAATAACAAGTCCCAACGCTGAAATATTAATTCGTAATAATTTCTTATCCGATCGTTTATTGCAAATTAAATTTCTTAGAAGCCCCGTGTTGAAGCGAAATTCGTAAATAACTATCGTATGATATTATTTTAGTATGGTAATTAGTGCCTCGAAATATAATTATTAGCGACCTTTATTAAAACGTATACGACAACTATTCTGGTCTACGGCGAACGTACGTATGTCCAATACGTATCGTTTGTCAACTACTATTAAAAAGAGATCAACGATTAGGTCCGAAAAAAATTGTCCAGGACGTGATGTGTAGAGTCGCCGGGGGTGCACTATACTCATAGGGGAAGGGGGATTCTGGGGGAGGGTGCTCGTCTAAGCCGCAAAAAAAAAAAAACAAAAATTCGCTTCTCAATCTATTGTTAATCGTCAACGCCGTGTTACCGTCGAAAACTTCGTCGTTTGATTGAAATCGAAATTTCAATCGTAACAACGAGTAGTTGCGTGGGGAATCTGATTTCATAACGTTTTTAGCTATTTCGACGTCTATAAAATAGACATTATAATATTATAATATTCAATCAACTGACAGAATTAGGAAAGTCAGTTAGGTCGTCGGGAAACTACGAGTATTTCTTCTTTTTTTTTTTATAAAATATTTAACGCTCCTATTTGCCTTTTTCTCAAATCTCAAGCGCTCGTCTTGTATTGCCTTCGAATCCAAACCCTGTTTCACGCGATCCATACGGATTTTTAACGAGAACGCAACGCGTTCTGATACACAATCGTAGGCCTGTTATTATCGGGCACGGAAATGTAACGACTGAAAACTTGTGAAATACCCATTATAATAATATAAAACGCCGCGCGCACGTTTGTCAATTCATCATAGTCGTATAAACTATGTTATTATAATACGAACAGCGAATAATATATAATTTTAGAGCGCGCATTGGGTGCATACTACAGCACATATTACGATGAAGTAATAACGTATCGCTCGATTGCCGTCTATTAAGCGTCGGAATTTTTTTTTTTTTTTTTTTCGCTCATTTTAAGCGTGCGTATTATATTTTATTTAGTAATATTTTTCCTATCGGTTCGTAACGTTTTCCTATAACGTAGATTTATTATCCGCGTATTACAATAATACGCGAGTAGGTATTAACACATTTTTTTTTTTTGTTTTCATTTGCATCACTCTACATAATATAAAAATCGTTGTAAAACGCGCGGCCGCTCGTACGTTTACAAATCCACGCGACGACGACGCCGATCTCCAACTCTCGACGTATTATTTTATACGAGTATTATACTCGTATATTGTAATAATACGTTATTTGCGCAGTCGAGTTTTTTTTTAAAATTCGCCCAAAACATCGTTATTGTTATCGTCGCCCCGAGATTTAAATATCATAATATAACCTTCGGCGTCCTTTTTTACCGTACCGGTTCGCGTCTGAATGTGTTACGACTTGTATTACGCTACATACAGTAACGAATATTTTATTTCATCTTTCGACCGTGTCGGAAACGTAAAATAATCGTGTAATTTTTTTTCACGAGAATCCGTTTCAGAATCGGCTTCGACGATAATAAATAATAATTGGGCAAATTAATTCGTTGTTTTTCGGCTTTTTTTTTATTGCCTCGGACCCCGTTCATTGAGCAATAGCAGTGTCGAGAAACTCCGCTCCGGTTTTATTGAAATAATTAAAAAAGAAAAAAGTTACGAAAGCAGTATGCAAACGTGCACCTCGCAAACGACGCGCGACGCCTACGCGCGTCGACCGATAAGCGAAAAACCGCGGCGATTCGACCGAGTTCTGAATTACGTATTATTATTATCATTCCTCGTCGGTTTTAAAATTCGATCCGTCGTTTTTCTCCGTTTTTCTCGTGTACAAAAATATATATTGAATGAATTGCTCCGTCGCACAGACGCGATGCATCATTCCCGTCCAATCCGTCTCGCGCGCAAACACGACTCGAATCGATAAGTCATTTTTTCTTTCACCCCTTCTTTCGGCGGCCCGCGCGTTTATTTCGTAAGATTTATTTGACGTTTTATTTTTCTATCTCTCTCTCTCTTTTCGATTCGCGCGCGATATTATTTCCTCGCAGCAATGATTATTACTCGAAACATAGTGTAGACGCGTAGTGTTGTCATTTTGTCCTCGCGGGTTTTCCATTGGAAAAAAAAAAACATTTCAATATTTTAACGGAAACGCCGGAAATGTCTTCTTCTAACCTGCGCTCGCTTCGTGTCGGCTATAATAATACGACGTCGGCCGAGCGATATGTTCTGCGAATATAACGGCGTCGTCGTTTAACGAGATTTGATGATCGCGGCGCGTAACCGTTTTATCGATACGCCCCCGCGTCGAAAATCAGATTCCGCCGTTTCCCTAGGTTCGATAGGTGTCGCATCGCGGCGTCGCGTCGTCGTCGGTCGGCGGACGGAATTGAATAGATAAATTTTCATCCGACGTTTGCGAATTGTTAACTGCGAAATCAATACATCCGGAAACGCGCCATCAATCAGCATCAGGTGTCTGAGCCTCTTGATCTCTCTCGACAGCCGAAACGACCGCTATCCGTCGCGGAGACGACGCCGACGACACGCGCGCGCGCCCGGCAATCTTCGGGCGATCCGTCGTCGCCGTCGCGATGCGTGCAAAGCGCGTCGTGTACGCGTCACAATAAACGTCCATTAGCGCGAGAGATTTAAACGAAAAAAAAAAAAAAACCACGTAAAAAAAACGGTTTCACGAAAAACACACCGAGCGTTTGTGCTCCGCATATCGATTTGATATTTTAATAATGCGGTCGCGATAATAATGATAGAGAAAAAAAAAATGTCCCACAGTCGTGAAAACCCGTTTTTGGAACGTTAATGTTTGTTTGTTTTTTTCGACTATGATTTCGCGTCATCGACGGTATTATAATAATGTATTCCGAAAGAAAAAAATAAATAAATAAATATAAAGACAAAAAAAAAAACAAAACAACAACACACCCGAAAGATCACGATTTCAATAATAATGACCGAACCAGAGACGTTTATGCGTTTCTTTATTTTTCTTCCGAAATCCTCAAGGTCCGCGATTATTATAATATACTATATCGTCGCGGCGTTGACAATATTTATTATGCAAAACGAACGTTGTAAATAGGCACAGTGTACACAACACACCGTATATTATAATATGGACGCTATTAAAGTAGCGATGATACGTATAATAGGTATTCGGTGTAAATCGATAAAAGGCTTTTTATTTTATTATTATTTTTTTTTTTTTTAATTTTACACCGTACGTGTGTTACGCAAAACGCGCGTATATATTCGGTTTATTAATTATGCGTTAATTTACATTTTTCGTTTACATTGCTATATGGTCGAACGGCGGCGCGGCGCATAATTTATACGCAGATGATTTTCAACCGAATAACGCGCGCCGGGCGTCGCGATAAATAACTCTGCTAATTAACGAAAAACCTAATGACGAACGTTGGATTCGGAACGGCCTTCGTTAATTTATCGAGGAAGAAGCCCGACGACGACGACGAGAATGAACAAAAAAATACACGCCATTACGATTAAACAGCCCGAGTCCGAGAAGGTTGTAGGCGCCGCCGTAGTACACCTGTAGTAATAACGTGTACACGATACGCGTAGGCACGCGAAACATCACTCGGTCGAGTATTATTTCGAAAAAACGATCGCGCGGTATGTTTTTAACGACCTTCCCAAACGTATTTGTGCGAGATCGGGAAAAAAAGCGTTACATAATATTTTTAATTAACGATTTACCGCAAAACCTGCAGCGAAAACACAACGCGCGGCGATAATGATTGTCAGTGGCGCAGGCGTGGAAAACGTTCACGGACAACGATCGAAATCAAACAAATCAAATTGTGAGAACAAAAAAAAAAACAATATTATGTAAAAATAATAATTAACGTCTGGGTAACAATATCTGTCGAGGCGCTACGGCGGCGGCGTTATTATCGTAATAATCAGAACGATTGTTGTGCGCGCGCTAACCGTGCCGCGAGAGTCGATCATCCCCGCGCAATAACTATACCGGAATTCCACAAAACAACACGTCGTCGTACGCGCACGGTCGTTATTAAAATTTTTATCTCGAATAAAAAAAAAACAACGTCAATCCGAGCGAGTAATTCCCCCGACGACGAATAGTTGTTATAATTATTTTTATTATTCGATAAACGCGACGACGAAAATCTTCCTCCCCCGGCGTACTTGACGTTTTAAAAAAAAAAAAAAAAAAACAATAACGTTTTGCAAAGGTGTAAAGCGTGCACGTTTCGGCATCAAAATTCCAAACGCGATACCTGCAAAGAAGAAACAATTTTTTTTTTTATTTCGTAATACATATATTATATACGTTTATTTCTTCACTTTATAAAACCATAAAAATAATAATACTCGGTCGAGAAGGGGGGCGAATAAATCGCCACCGTCTTCTATCGATTCAAAATCGAACGCGAACGGCACTTAATCGAATCGAAAAATTTCGTTTCTACGCGATTTCAATACCCATGTCGAAAAAAACAAATTACGTTATTATAGTCGTACGAACGGTCGATGATAGTTTGAACCGTTTTGCAAACTGCACGTTATTACGGCCGTAACGGAGACGAAATTCCGAATATATTATTGACGGACAAAAAAATATATATAAATTTCTCGTCATTTATTTTAGGGGGTGTTTGCGCGGAGACCAAGCGCACGGCGCGTTCCGATCGTGCGGAATAATTCACGAAAATAAACTCGAGAGGAGCTTTAAAGCGGACAGAATAAGATATGTATATACGCGATTGACGAATGAACAGTCTCGTAATTGGTGTATTCGTGCGGCTTTAGAGCCATTAGAGATGGCGATAACGTAAAGAATTTAGCCTAGAAGATTTATGATCTCGCGGCCTCTCTCATTTTTAAACTATCTACAGATAAACTAATCGAGCTAATCCGTCTTGTTGCGGCCCGGACCGCTCTGAGACGATCGTGTGCTTTCGTTTACGAGCGCGCGCGTCGGCCGAAAATCGCGACACTACGACGCGTATATAAATTGATTTAATATTTTACTAAGATATTATTGTATACATAATACCTCCGGGTAATGAGTCCGTTTTTTTATTAAAAAAAAAAAAAACCATACAACACAAAATATCAGCTAAATACTAGACAAACTTCTTGTACACAGTAATTCCGACGATGTATCAATAATGCATTATTGCAACAAAATCAATGCCATTATACTGCTCTGATAAGCAAAAGAGCCGTAAAAACCAAATTATTGGTTTTGAGTTGCAAATGCAGTTTCGTATTTTTCATTTTATTATACCTTTATTATTTGTTAGTCTATTTGATTTAGTATAAAACACATCCACCTTTATAGTTTTTTTGACGAGGAATGCAATGAAATAATAATTTAAAAGTTTTATTCGCTTATTATACAAATAAAAGTTACTTTTACGTATTAAGGATAAACACCGTAAGTAAATTTTACGGCATTATTGCTTAGTAATAATAAATCGTCTAAAATGTATTTATTAGAGTAAAATGCCGTGTATAAATTTATATAAATAAATCAAGTATTATAATAATAATTATAAACATGAGTTGTATTACAAATTAATCAATTTGATCGTAAAATTGAAAAAAAAAATAATACGTAGTTTAATAATTATGAATTGGAATATTTTCCCAAAACGTTTTCCTATTTTGTGGAATAACTTGTGTCAAGTTGTTGAGAATGTCGTTTCTTTTCTCAACAGGAATGCCACAAAGTCCTTTCAATGGTTGAGGTTTAGCCATTCCGGATACTTTCATAACACTTTTCTTTAAAAAATCAAACTCTGCATCTAGAATAGACGTTAGACATAAAGGAATATTGCTTTAGTGTTATCTCTATTGGATAAACTATCAACAGTTATCGTTCTAAATGCATTTTGAAGTTTCTAATTTTGACCAGGTTTTTATGAAAATGTCCCACTGTGCGACGGCGGTTGCCAACCTTTTGGACCTCGTGGACCACTAAATCCATTCTCTAAACTAAATAATAACTCCACGGTAACAAAATAGAAAATACTTTGTCACGTAGTGATTACACGACGCGGGCTCGCCGCGTTGATAAAGTAAAAAAAAATCAATAAACAATACTGCGAATAACGTTCGAATTTTTCTCGCGGACCGCCTGAATTTTCTCGCGGACGAGAGAAGAAAACAATACGCTCCCGTCAACAAACCGCGCAATAACAACAATAATTCTCGTCCGCGTCGGTAAATACTGCGAAACACATTTCGAATCGTCTCGATACAACCGCCGGGGTTTATTCCGCGTAAATAGCTGCGAACGATGACACCGACGCGATAACGTTGCGTTTTTTTTTGTTTTTTTTACTCTTTTTTACACGCCGATAATAAAATTTATGGTATACGCGACGACGACGTGGCGCTATAAACATTTTATTAGGTTCTGCGGCACCTCGTCACGTCGTCATCGTAACGAACCGTGTCCGTCTGCTGCGGCGGCATAATTTTATCATCATTATTCGTTTGGACAGTAGTCGTTACGTAATGTTTAAAATATTCTTTTTTTTTACGCGTAAAATTCAACGATAACTAAAAATCAAAACTACGATTTTGGTTTTGTCATAATATCTATACCTACCAAATCGACTTTGTTTATTTTTTGTTTTGTTTTAAAACGCCCTAGAGCAGCGGTTCTCGACCTTTTTATATCCGCGTACCACTTACACCAGGCACGTCAAACTCAAAGTATCAGGTGGGCCAAATATATTAAAAAGTTTACTATTTGGGCCGCACATAAAAATTTAGCGAAAAAATAAATATTTTGTATACATTTTTCAATTTTATTCTTTATGTTTACGAATACAGCAATTACAACTAAATTAAAAAATTAATAAACAAATGAACATTAACATTTAAATAAAATATAAATCATACTAATTATTTATCAAAATATATATAGGTGTCTGGTGTTGTATAAATTACAAAAAAAACATAATATTAATAATTCTTTTTGACATCTCTTTTCTCCCACCAACTTTTCAATTTCGGGAGAAATATTATTTGACGAAGCCACTTTTAATACTGCATTTAGATGTGTGTCGGTTCATCAGAAGATAAGACAGTATACCAAATGTATACCAAATAAACCATTCTCTAAGAATCTAAAATAGTCATTACGCGACATTAATATTTTCTTTTTTGCACATTAATATTGATAGCCGCGGGCCACAAAAAAATGAGCCGCGTGTTTGACATGTCTGACTTACACAGTTAAAAAAATTTCACGTTATTTTACACGAATTTGGAATTTAAATTTTATTAGGAACTATAAATTTTTTCTCGGAGATTTTCTTCGCGTACCGTCTAAAAGCTTCCCCCTCGTGCCACAGGTCGAAAAGTGCTGCCCTAGAGCGTTTATGCGCATGGGGAACGGCCCGCGTACGGCCGGGGGGGGGGGAGCTGTGGGGCTAAATCCCAAACTTTTTTCCCTACCTCGTTGTAAAAATACTGGTTCATCACAAACATATTATTATTTTACGACGATGGTGTTTTACATTTTCGAATTTGATTATTATGATTTCTGTTGTAGATTTACAACAGATTGTTGCAATCGCCGATCGATTATTTCGTTGAAAATGTATTTTAAACGCGGGCGCGTTGGGTTGGGGATCACACGGCCGGCCTTCGCGTTTAGTCGACATCGTGAAAATTTCGTTTGGACGATTTAGTTTGTGTTGGGGAAAGTAGAAAAATGTCGCGCTCGCGCACGACAGACGACGACGTAAGGACACGAATCTTAAAAATCTACGGGCACGCAAAAGAATAAGTTCATAGTAATAATCGACCATTTTCTTTTTTCGTTTTTTTTTTTCTATAAGCCTCGTGTTCGCACGTGTGAATACATTTGAAAAAAAAAAAAACGCGCACATTATATAGAACACCACACACGCGTAGAGCAAGAGTTTTCCATTGTTTGCGCAGAGTTACGACGACCGACGCCTAATCCCAGATAATCCACAATGGCACGTGTTACGTACGAAATCATACGTTGTTTATACCTATACCGTGTTCGGGCCCGTGTCCGATAATATGAGCTGTAAATACATAAACGACACCGCGGAACGTATTTATTTATATTATCGCAGTGCTCGGAAAACAAACGAGGGACGCGAACTCCTCGACGACGACGTGTGCCGGACACCGCGAAGTGTCATAAAATCGTGATGCGTTCGACGACGGGACAGTAAAATAAACGTTGTTTTTTTTTTCGTATCAAACGAGAACGGTTTCGATTGCGATTCATACGAGTCACGCGGTGTGTTGTTTTCGTTCAAATGAATCCATAAACGTTTCTGTTATAACGATCGAATAGTTATACAGCATCACGTTTCCAACTTCTTCCGCGTATACGGATTTATTGCCTATTGTCACCTATTATTATCTATTATTATTTTATCTCGACGATGATTTATTATTGTTTTCGTTCTGATAAAACGATTTTCAATGCTGTTTTCAAGTAACGTAATGTATTTACGTCTTGCGAGTGGATAGGCACGAGGGCATATGCAATGAAATACGAAAATAACATGAGATGAAAACGAATTTAAGATGCGGGACGATGAAGGGAATGATGAGGGAATGGAAAATGTTTTTAATGGCTCCAGGAAAAACCGAATTTTTCGAATTTTCGAGTGTTTTCTATGGCTTCATTAAAAATCAAATTTTTCTAATTTTCGAAAATGTTTTTATGGCTACAGAAATAACAGAATTTTTCGAATTTTCGAGTGTTTTCTATGGCTTCATTAAAATCGAATTTTTCGATTTTTTGAGAGTGTTTTCTATGGATTCATTAAAAATCAAATTTTTTTTTATTTTCGAGAATGTTTTTATGGCTTCATAAAAATCGAATTTTTTGAATTTTCGAGAATGTTTTCTATGGGTTCATTAAAAACAGAATTTTTCGAATTTTCGAGTTTTTTCTATGGCTTCTAAACCGAATTTTCAAACATTAAAAACGTTGCAGGTTTAGACCTAACCGTCCTATGTTTCCCGTGGTCGATTGTACGTGGCTCCGTCACGTGTCACGTGCAAACGAAATCTATTTGTTCCGGCTCTAGAAGGTGAGACACTAAACGCGCGGTGTATGCGTGTTCAATCCAGAAATATTGAATGCGAATTGAAATTATAAATTTAAAACACTCAGTTTAAAATCGAGCAAAATTTAAGAGAAAATTTAAATTAGATTAACAAAGAGAGAGCAAAAAAAAAAAAAAAAAAAATGAAAAAGCATAGATCGTAATAAAACCAATAGATTGCACATCTCGCTGTAAATCTGAAAAATATTTCCGTTTAATACCGTGTGGGGATAACAACTAGTTAATAATATAACGCGTGTGGATATTACGCTCGGAATGTCGGCATTTAAATACTCGACAAATTTAATACGAGTAGAATCGATGAATATTCAACATCAGTATCGCATGTTCTACGAGACAAATTGTTTATACCTTGTAAGATTAGAAAGGAGCTGCGTTTGTGTGAATAATATTACTTTTTTCGAAACGCTTTCGAAAACAAAATAAACAAAATGTCGACGATTATCGCAAAAAAAATAAAAAACTATATTATACTCGTTGGTTTATTCATTTTTATCTTGGATTTCGACGAGCGCAAACTCCGAGATGAAAATAAAAAAAAATCAAAACCGATCTCAAACCGCCGCCGCACCGCCGCGCCGTGATATTTTAACAGAAGCGCGTTACGTCAACGACAACAGTAAACATATACCTATAACGGTCGTCGCGATAATGATGTCGTCAAACAAATGTCGCAAATTTACGATATTTATTTAAATTTATTTTGAAACGTGAAGAGAGAAAAAAACCGTCGCGTACTCTACAACTATGTCAAGTTTACTCGACGGTCGTATAAATATTAATTCGTGACCAGAGATCGTTTTTCCGCGTTCGTCGTCGCGGCTACCGAAAACGTCCGGACCTACACGCGGACCTACCTCGCGTGTATACCGGTATAGCGACATAAAACGTGAAATCAAATCGTTACCTTTATTTCAAATCGGTCAGGAATCGTTCGAAACAAAATGCTACGCTAATAAATGCGCCCGACACGAGGCGAGAGAAAAAAAACCATAAATTATGGTTATTATAGGTCATTATAGGTAGGACATTATAGATAGGTGTACATGTCGGTACGACGTACGTTTATAATAACAATAATTATTGTCATTATAATATAAAAACAATGCGGATCAAACGTAAAGCAACGCGCGTATCGTTCGGTTACATATCGTGTTACCGTTTTCAGAATACATAATATATACTCGTATATTATGTATTATTCTTGGAAAATGGATCCGTACATAAAAGAGTCCTTGGTAAATTAAACAAGTTATGCTAATGGCGGGGAAAGAACGTTTTGACATTGGAAGGAAAACGTGCGCGCTGTCAATCATACAGGGGTCGGGGTTACAATCATACTTAAGGGAAGACAATAAAGCATTAAAAACATCCACTCGGGCGGCGGCGGCGCGGCGTGACAGCATGATATATTTGAAAGTTATTCACGAGAAGTTTTGCGGGCATCGGCGGTATAATACATCGGAATTAGGGGATGAACGCGAAACAGCGGGCGGGCTGAGGAATTCCGCGAACAACGTTACGGACGGACGACGACGACGCGATCGATTTTCCATTGGCCTCGTCGAGCCGATTTCACGTAGATCTAAGCGTATTAAAGATTGAACAGTTTTAAATAAAGAGTTTGAGATGAAAACTATATAGCAGATCGCGCGGTGCTCCGATGTAACGAACCTATTTCGCTATGAAAACTTTCAAATTCGAATAATAATTGTAGAGCGCGATTAACATAATAACTAGAATAATAATAATAACGTTTGTCTTTATTATTATTGTAATTTTTTTTTTTTCGCTACCCCCGAGGTGAACTAGTATTAGAGTTTTTTGTCGTCTCGAACAAATCGACGACGTTGGACTACAAAATCGAATGAAAAACGCAAATGAAAATCACACGGTCGATTTCAAAGTGCCTATATTTGTGAAGACAAATCGCGTACGACAAACGTACAGTTTTTTCTTTATTTAATGAGCTAAGAAAAAACGATGCTTTAACGATTACTTTGAATACTTTGATAAACATGATCGTGAGGACAAGGTCAAAAAACTATCGGAGGAAGACGAGCTCGACCGACAGGTGAAATCAAAAAGTGGAAGCGATGTTACAAAAATCGAACATTTCAATCCAGTGTTTGACCGACGTGATTCGGGGTAGATGAGAATTTTTAGTTTACAAGCTTTTTTTTCCGTTCGGCTTCATAATAATACGCACGTGCACGTCGCGCGGAAAATATACAAAAATTATTGAACAGAGAGTGCCGGGGACGCGCTTGGTCGGCGAACAGGTGTGGCGAACGGGTCGCTGCTCGTATTTGGGGTCTCGCGCGGTGATTATCAAAACAATTGTTTTCAACGGCGTTCGTCGTCGACTCGAAACGATCGAATTATTCGTAGATTTTCAAAACCATTGTTTCGCGAGCCGCGTCCTAGTGCGATTTAACCCTTTGAGTTCCGCCGGGACATACGCGCGTCCCAACAAGTGGTTACTATCAATAAACAATCAGGCGTATGTTTATTTCCGCGTGCGACAACGGCGGCGATTCGAGATTACAATAATAACGCTGTAGGCGACATCAATAGTGTTGGCGATATCTCGCAATGATCTCGTCAATCGGTATATCGCGAACGACTGCGACGATTCGATTGCGATAGCGCTCGAGGATTTTAAAATGGAAACGTTGCAGTCGGGACGATTTACCCGATTTTCCCGTTTTTCGCGCCTCCTCCAAGTCTGTGACGTAAACGTTTCGAGTGACATAAATATGACAATTTACGACGAGATAAATATCGCGAACCGAAACAAGTGAGAATTCGAACGCACAACGAACTCGCCGCGCCGCCGGATCGCCGTTCAAAACTAATTTGAAAAACGACGACGAACCAACGCGAGAAAACACGTCGTACATTATTACGTTGTGGCGGGTAAAATAAAACTTTAACTCGCGACAGATATATTTTTATTATGAAAAATATTCGTATATTATAATGTTATAAACACACACACACACAGGCAGCCGTAACGCGAGAAAAAGAAAACGCGAAAACTAAGAGAGAAGAAAAAAACTCTCCGTCGTCGTCGTCGGTGATATTAAAGTTACAAGAATGTAATAACATCGCGTGTATTGTTGTATATATTTGTATTATACTATTATTATTGTAATATATGATGGTTTATTGCGCGTTGTTCCGATGATCCGAGTCCGGAATAATAACAATAGTTTAACGAACAAAACGCAATAAATTGTGATTCCGTGTTTACCGCGATTCCGCAGAGACGAAAACATAATATTATAACAGCGCGTTTGGACGTTTCGAAAACGATCGCGCGCGGGAACTCAATTAATACTATCCGCGGGTACTCGCGCGCGCGGTGTCGTCCAGGGCCGTATCGTCGCCGTATTATTGAGTTCGGTCGGATTGCGTAAAAGAAAATATGAACCACAGACGTGTGGCTATGCGTCGTCGTCGAGGAGGACTCGTCTCGTTTCGCTCGCAGTACAGTTGTTTTGTTTCGACGCGAAAAACGTGGTTTTTTTCTTTTCAACTCGCTCGTGGATCGTCCGTCGGCCCGCCCGCCGTGTGTCCGGCGTCTGCTGTCGTTCTGTAGATTTCGTGGTCGCGATTTCACTACCTACTTCACGATAGAGTCGGCGTGTTCGAATTCCCAAAAATCGATGGTTTCGTCGAAATCGAAATTATTTCTACTCTTCGGCCAAACGCGAGCTGAAATCGTCGCGCCACACACGTTCGTGTCTGTTTTTCTACTGCGCGGTTGCGGTTACAATTATACGAGATTACCGCGCGGGCGCACCGTGAACGCCAGAACGAGTACTCGCGCAATCGAATTACAAAAAAAAATCGAATTTCCGCACGACGACGACGTCGCGTCACGCGGCTTATACCGTGTATATACGGTTCGAAAAAATTCTAATCACACAAAACCGTCGGAGGATCGTCGGCCGCTCGCGATACACCGCGGATATTGTTCGCCTAAAACAGGGGTCGGGAACCTTTTCGTAGGAAAGAGCCAATTTTTCCAAAAAATTACAAAACTATGATATCCAGGGAGGCCGCACAGGTTTGAACAACCTTTTTTTGGTAGGCAATAAAAACATAATACGTCTTAAATTTAGAAAATATAGAAAAACTTTATTTCATTAATTCATTATGATTATTATTATTGTTTATACAAATATAATATTATTCAATTAAGCACATTAACACACAGAAGTATCTACTTAATATTATTGGGATTTTTGATACTGAATTTCTCCATGTTAAAGATAAAATATTGATTTATTTTTACCTGAAAATCGTTATTGAGAAATTCAGAATTATTATCACTATATAATAACGCAGGTATAATATGATTTATATTTTACGGATCTTACGGATATATTGATAATTTTATCCAAAGAGCCGCAGGTTCCCGACCCCTGGCCTAAAACCGACTCGCAACTTCGTACGGAAAAAAAGAGGTTCTCGTGCGTACGGCGCAGTCGCCGCAGGACATTGTCCGGGAAATTATCGGATAATTCGAATCCTTGTACTCGTCGCGAAAACGCTTCGACAGCGGTAATAATGAAATGATTATGTATATTATGCAGACGTCATCGATGCGACTTGTTTTTATCGCGGCGTAAATCGCACGACGTTTATGTGTGAAATAACAACGAAAAACGATTGTACGCAAGTTATACACGTTCGTATATTATATCGCGCGCGCGGCGGTACAAGTCTACGTAATAAAAGTCCGCCGTTAAAGCCGTCCCCGGGGGACGATAAAACTAACAGTTAGAAGTGTAAAACAAACGCGGAGGCGTTAACGTCTAATAAATCAGAGGAGGTGAAATTTTCGGCGGCGGACGGATTCCGAGCAGATAAATATTCATTTTTTTCTTCTTTTTTTTTTTTTTACATCCCTTTTCCCGCGGGTCCCGTCTACCGCGCCATTATCGTCGTGGTTTATGTTTTCGCGTCACAAATACAACGCACGTGAAATTAAATTATTATATTATAATACGAGTATGCTCGCCGCACATCGTGTAAAAACCACGTCATAGTTATCGCGCAGCACTTTACGAGTTTTCCGTTTGCCGCAATCGTCGTCGTCCTCGCGAAGCGTGTACACACACACACACACACACACACACGACTCGTTTGACCTTTTTATGCACGTTTTTGTTGTTGTCTTTCTTCTAATTATTGTGAATTTTCGCGCTGCGGTTTCGAGAAAGATTTTTATTTTTTTATCGTTAAATTTAACGCGAAAACTATAAAGTCGTGAAACGCGGCGCGACAGGACACTTTTAGTAGTATACTCGTATATTAACGATAATTATTTCATAGACGATCGCGATTAATATTTTACCAAAGACGGTTTCTATTATGAATATTAATTATCGTTTGATAATTAATATTTTATCGGGCGAATTGCCAGAGATCGAAAACCGTCGCTTTCGGCGTGTACTATCGAAAATCGTACTTAGAAAAATACAAAAAAAAAAAAAAAAAGGGGAAAATACTAATTATTACACATCGAGGCTTACAAATTTTCATTTTCTCTAATAAAAAAGTTTTTTTTTTTCTCAATCCGGGGGGATTGCGAGTTAGGTCGCTGGGGTTGCATCCCCCTTACGGCGACCATACTCGTACGTATATTATGGTCAGAGGTGGTTTTCCAAATTTATTTTTTTAATCACGATTTAGAACGAAAATACAAGACGACGACGTATTGCCGAAAATTCCGGTGCGGCCGCCGTTATTATACGAGATAAACCGCGTCGTCGTCGGCACTACGCTATTATACGCGTTTTACGTAGTAGGTATACGGCGATAATACCCGCGGAGCGCGTAGTGTGGTCGACCGCGTAATTGCGCCTACCCGGGTCTACGTTATTATTATTATTATTGTTTGTTATTAAACGTTTGAAATTCGCTCGCATAGCAATAACGACGACGACACGGTCATTATACACATACGTATACACCGGCCCGGACCGCTACCGGAGCCCGCGGGGGGTAATTCGGTGCGTTAATAAAACGATTACTGTGTGCGTCCGACTATAGTTGTTGCGCGAACACACACACACACACGCGCGCGAGTACCTACCCGTTCCCTCGCGTGTACACCTCATAATAATAATAATACTCTCGCGTATGACCCGCGCGCGATGGACTGGATTTTCAAACGGATTTTTTTTTCTTTTCATTTATTTACTTTTCTTTTCTTTTTCTTTTTTTTCCCGTACTTTTTTAACAAGGTAAGAGGAGAAAACGCAAAGCAAACGAGAATCTATATGCGCGCGTCGAGTCGCGCGGCGCGCCAAAGAAAATCTCGGAACTCCCCCGTCAGCGTCTGGCTTTTGTGCGGGTCCCGTCAAAGGCGGAATAATGATTATACCTATATAATAATAATAATAATTTTTTTTTCTTTTTTTTTAATATAATATATAGTACGAGGCGAATCCCGACAGAAATTGACAATCCGTTTCGAGTAATTATTTTCGCCGGTATGTACCGACGACGACGACGACGACGTCAGCGACAGCTATATAATATAATACGAGTATAATATAGCGCCGGTGGTAGTCAATAATAATATTATAAATAAAAAAACCGCGTACTGGTTTTCTCTCTCTCTCTCTCTCTTTTGTAAATAGTATGGAATATTTAAAGCGCCACGACAGCTCGAGAATAATCTCAACTCGAGAGTTATCTCGAGAGTTATCTCGAGTAGGTAAATACTATAATATTTTATATAATATATATATTATAGGTATATCGTCGTCATTTATCTTTACAGTTATTTCAACCGGTACGCGGCGGCGTGAGTGTTTAACCTCCCTCCTCGCCGCCCCCCTCTTGGTTTTTGTAATGTTAGATGAGAAAATTTACAAGTTTAACGGCGGCGGCGTATTTTATCAGAACGACGACGGCGGTCTTAAAAATAAACTTAAATAAAAGACGGACGTATCACGTGTACGCTGTATATTATACATATAGACTAAACGCCGCCGCCGAGTTCATTAGTTAAAGCCGAGTTGAAAAGTCGAGTTGGTTTTAACTCGTTGTTAACTTAACGCACTATTTTCGAGTGTTTCGCGCGGGTGGGTACTTTATTCTAACTTTATTACTCGTTCGCCTCCGCCCCGATTTGAATAATAATATTATGACGTTTTCGATTTTCCCAATCGCTCCGATTTTTTTTCCCAATTAAATTATGTATTCATTTTGAATGTTCGCCAAAATGTCGTGTACTTTCCTCGTCCTTTCTTTCTTCGTCGTAATTATCGTAAGATCATGACAGACGTTATTGTATCTATGATATAAACGTATTCGACGGAGCATATCAAAACGGAGAAATCAACTAAAGTCGAGTCGATATTTTTTTAATTGTCAACGTTATTTTAAACTCAATCGTTGCCTGGAAGGTTTCAATTGACTTGAACGTAATTAAATTTAAAAAAATACAACAAACTGGATTAGAAAATATCATTAACAACTCGCCCAGCCAGTGATGCTAATCCACCAATTCCAACGAAAGAACCCGAAAGATTATTTTAGAATGACCGTTCGCGTTGCCCTTTTATTCTCGGCTATATCGCTCGATTCAGATTCTCATAACTAGCCGACGCGCGACGCGACGGTTGTAAGTTTTGAACGAAACGATTTGGAACGCGTATCGATTTCACTACGGTGTGTTTTCTTCCTTTGATCGAACTCTCGAATGCGCAGAACAAACGTCTCCGAATACACCGTATAAATAACGCGTATTTCGTTTTATCGGAAACCAAAAAAAAAGGCACTTTGAATTATCGAGAGATTTTCCCAATAGCCGTTATTTCGACGCGAAGGAAGAACAAAAACGTTGAAATAATAATATTGAAAACGTTAAATTCCGTCCGACACGTATTTCTTTGGACACGAAACCGTTTCGTATAATCAAATGGAAAATTAATATTTTCAATGCGATTCGTTTCGATAACGCCGCCGCGCGCCGTCGAAAGAATCCGTCGGTCCGTCGTGCGGATTCGCGGATGATTTTACACCGTGTTTTTTCGATAATAATACGAGAGGTAGAAACGGTAAAAGCTGGTAAATCGTCAACGAAACGCTAACGATCGTCTTCGCGACGTGCGCGAGCTACACGCGCGGGCGATACACACCCGTACATCAACACTATAAAGCCAAACAATAACGTCCGTTATACTTTTTCTTTGTTCGCGGACGCTTTTTAGAGCCATCATCGTCGGTTTGAAATAATGACCACCGCGTTAGTCTTTTCCCCGAAAACTATTAACTTTTCTAAGTTTTGAGCGCGCGATATTATGTTTTTCCGATCCGCACGACACGCAGGTCGTAAATCGAAGCTCGGCGGAGAACAGTTGTATCGGTTTTTATTTTTATCAAACAATACGAGCGCTTCGGACCGTCCAAGTATTGTATTCCGACAATCGGTTTCTTTCTTTTTTTTCTCTCTCTATCGTTTCGTGACATGACGTCGGCGGCCGTGTATCCTGCAGCCCATAAACGTATAACCTATACGTATGTCTCCCGTTTTATTTATTTTGCGAATTCGATCGGACCGCCGCCGCCGGTTTCCACTCACGTCGTCGGCTCGTTTAGGATTAGGCCTATCCGCGAAATGGACGTGGAGAAAACAAATCTGTACGATATTGTATTCGATTGTCAACGGAAATGCTAGCCCGAAAGACGATCGATATGAAACGTCGATCGTCGGGCGTGACCCCGACGAGGAAGCTTTTCCGTCGAACGACGCGGAACGGATTCTCGTCGCGGCACGAACGCGCGATACCTCGACTTCATCCTCGTCATCACGAGCAGTTCGGTCACGATCCCGCGGCGGCACGACCAGACGAGCTTATGAATCTCAGGGGCACCACGAATATATTTTTTATCCAGCTGAAATGAAATAAACGCTTTCCCCGTAATTACGAGAGCTTTTTTGACGTGCGTTTACATACGTTTTATCGCGGCAATATCGCGAGAGAAAAAATATAAAAATACATTTACAACGGATATAAATTAAACGCGGTCGCTGCGTCGTTCGTCGACGGATTGACGACGGTATATTTTATAAAAACAAACCCGTCGAGTGTGAAACACATTCGAGGTCATAATAATATTCCGCGACCCGTCGACTGACAACGGTTGTAACGAAAAGAAATGTTAGAAACACACGCGCATTGATATTGTGCAACAGTAAGTAACGACTTTAACTCATGAACACGCCGCAAGTCTCGCGCGCGGAGGTCCTGAAGCTACCCCCCCCCCCCCACCGGTATCGGCGAGTGGTACGTATAATAATTATTTTGCATTCGACAAAACTCAAAGTCTCGAGAACAATTTACCGTTTACATCTCCCCGAGGTTCGGCACGACGACGACGAATCGACTTTATAAAAACTACATTATCCTGCCGGCGCTCGAAAAGGAGTCGGGTATTATGAGGCGCTCGTTGCTTTTGTCGTCAGAACTGCGCGCGGAAACGATCGCACGGTTCGTCGGACCTTTACACGACTGTCGCGTTCGTTTTTTTCTCTTCTTCTTCTCGAAAAGACACGCGTGCACATTACTCGGCGTTTCGCTCCGTTTCGCTGCAAATTATACGTCTCGCACAATACCTAATAATAATAATAATAATATGTATATCATTACGCGCGCGCGTCGTCGTTCGTCATCTATCCGGCGATCTACTTTTGACGCGGCCTTTCGTCTACTCAAAAATCTCCCCCGACGACGGAGGACCTCTTTCGCGCGCTACGTTATTACATAACGTATATAATATTATATGTCGTAATATGATATTATAACGATTTCCGTTCGACCGAACAATAAAGGTAGACATTATCGTCTACCGAGAGTCTCCCCCTCCGCGCCTCCCCTCTGTGTCGACGAATTCGCGAATTAGACGGTCCCGAGACGTATTGAATATTACGTAATAATATGCGGCATACTCGTATAATATAATATATAGAACGGAATAAAATATTGCGTTCGGTATTCGAGTTCACGGTCGCGTAGGCCGCTATCGACACCCACGATCGGATTTATAAAAGTACCGAGAAATCGGTTTACGCGATGGCAATAATATAATCGAGAACTGAATTTTCAAAGTCGCGATGATAATAATAATATTATGATAATGCGCGGTGGTCGTGCGACATGATAATACTACGGCACTTATTAAACGATACGATACGTATTTAGTCGGCATAATTCATAACGTTTCGAGTAAAAATTTAAATCATCAGAGGTAGTATACGTAGTGGTACACGGAGGTTGCCGATTTAAAACTCAATTCACCGATATTGTACACGCGTTTATGATTAGTCAATCGCGACCATTATCAAAAGTAACACTTGAATAATAGAGTTTACACGATACTGACTTTTTATCGTTTGATTGACACGCGCGTTCTCGTCGAGGTTATTTCAGTAGTTATTCTATCGGTTGGTTTTTTTTTTCTGCGTGTCATATCGATGGAAAATAAACCGCGATGGCTCGATTTTCGCATGCGGTTTTTTTCACAACACTCTCCGAATCGTTTCCTCAAATCATTGAATATCGTTTTGCCCGCGGGGGGCGGAGGGAGCCGACCAGACACACACACGACGTATGGCGTGTTATAACAGACGTACGCCGTTCATATTTTGTCAAAACAAAGGTCGCACAGTCACGTGACGATGGTAATATTATGCCGCAGTCGTAACGGATTATACCGTATTACAAGGCCCTCCGCCCCCCACCTCTCGTCCGGACATCGTGTGAAATAATGCGCTCGCGTTGTACGGCTGCCGCGGCCGCGTGTGCCGGTCATTGGAAATCTATAAACTCGTGGAAAATATTCGTTATTTCTGCAACGATTATATATTATTATTATTATTATTATTATTATTATTATACCTACGTCGCCGCCGCGTACCACGCATCACGTTTTTCTTTGTCGCGGCGGAGGTTTTGTTTTTTTCGCTTCAACGTTTGCCCTTGAACAGTCGGAGTCACTCGTTTCAAATTGAAGGGTGCGGTCGTCGTCGTCGTCGTCGTCGTCGTCAGCAGCAACTGTCTTCGGCGGCGGTAACGTAGAGAAAAAAAAAAAGAAGCGGAATTATTATAGCGTTTTTTTTATTATTTTTTTTTTCATACGCAGATTGATCCAAATAAGCGAAAAAAAAAAATAATATAATAAATAACAAGGTTGTTATAAATGTAGTTTTGTTTTTTTTCCCCCTTCGTTTTCGCCGTACACTCGTCGTTAATTATAGATAGAATATACGAAAAAAAAAGAAGAAATATCTATATATATAGCCGTATTGCGAAGGACTGGTCGCCGGTACGAGCGCTCGAGGCTGAACTGGTTCTGGCCGGTCTGCGCGGCCAAACTTCTATTGGCCGAGCGTATTATTTTCAAGTTGTTGAACTTGCGAAAAGGCAGGAGGAATGTTATACGTGCCGCCGCCGGTAGGTACGTAGATTGGGTTCGGTTATTTTTAGCGATATTACGCACATTTTTTTCCTTCTTCGTTCTTTTATTATTATTATTTTTATTTTTTTTTCTCAAACATCGTCTTCGCCGCGCTCGATCCGACCGTTTCGCAGACGATTTTACCGTCGCGCTATTAATATATTACGTACAATATTCTCTCACAGATATCGCGAGCGCCGTATATCCTTTTTAGATTCCGAGCGAGACGACCCGTCGTCGTCGTCGTCGGTTTTATAGCCGCGTGTATTTTTTCATTCTCGTGCGTCCGTGTGTAAGTACGCCGCCGCGGTTTCTACCGGAACGCTCGGCCAATAGTTATCGTCGTCGCGGCTGGTTTCGCGTAGAAAATTCGATGTTTTTAGGCGTTCTCGTGGGGGGGGAGGGGGCGGTTTTTTTGTGTTTCCCAAATAATCGCGAAAAAACCCGATAACATTTACGCGGAGTACGAGTGTCAGTTTTTTTCCTACTATTTTTCTTTTACGCCCCGAGCGGGTAAAGATATCTCGCGAACAATATCGACGCCGTCGGAGGAATACAATAATTGCAATCGACGACGCCGCCGCACTCTCCGACTCGATGTAAATTAATCAATTTCAACTGAAAATCAATTAGACGACAGACCACTATCAGATTAATATAGGATATAACGTTTGACCGGAAACGCGCGCGCGTATAATAACATTATAATTAACACGACTGCACGCTGCGTATTTTGCGGGGTGTCTTACTACTAGGTACATACCGTGTTCGTCCTCGTCTACAAGTATTCGAGCGTAGAGCCCCGCGCGTTTCCAACTCACTTTTCTTCCAAGTTCCATATCGAGCGTAAAGCCAACGGTTTGACGACATTTCATTGCGTTGTCATAACTAGTGCTCGGATTTAAATGCCCTTTCGACAAATGCGTTTGCGACCTAAAAGCACAGTTTTCACAAAGTGATTTTATGACCTGAAAACTCTAAAAGTGAATTGAAAATTTTCTCTCGCGACACATTATAAATTACGATAACATTTTTTTTATTTTTTTTTAAAAACACGCGATATTTAGATATAATATAGACCGTATAGTATTTACTATTTACCGTATAAATAAATTAATGATTATTTCATTTACTTAGTTCTTATTACAGCAATATGAGTATTTAATTCGATTTGGAAAAAAACGAATTCGACCCGTGCGAAATGCGATTCAATCTTTTTGCGTGATATTACTAGAAATCGGTGGAAAAAATGTCCGTCATGAACCTCGAAAAATATAAAAAATTCCCACGTTCCCAAGTTTTTCAAATCGTTTTAAAATTATTATAAAATATGATTACAACGATGATTAATAAATTACTATGCCACGGCGAGGAAGGAAACGCGCGCGCGTGTGTTTAGTTTATCGGGCGGAAAAATTAACTTATGAGACTTCTGTCAATAAAACGAAGGGTAAACGATTTTTTTTTTTTATTATTTTTGTTTTTTTTTTTTTTTGATAAATGGTCCTTTTTTTATTATCGTTTCTCGATTTCGTGGCCAATATCGTATATGCGCTGTCATAAATATACTGGCCAACACACATGTCTATTATTTTTTGTTTTATGTTTCGAAACTCTGAAAAGGCAGTATTTTTTTCCCCCGTTCTTTATTTGGGTTTCGGCTCTATGGCTATTATTTTCGATAAAAGAGCATACGTACGTACGTATATATTATATTATACTCGTACATAATTCAATCTCGTCGAGAGCGCCGCCGTCGTCGCGTTCTTTATATTATTACACACCGCGCGCACGTCCCTCTCGACGGAGCACACGCGACACTGACCTGAAACGCTCAAAGTGGAAATCCTTTGAATCAAAATACCGTGCGCAGTTTATTTTACGGTGCCATAATGCACCGCGGCGTGGTCAAGTTATCGAAACGTTTTCGAACAACGGCGAATAGGGAAAAAAAGGTCAACGGACTTTCGGTTTACGATTTTTTCATTCGGCAGTTCGAAGAGAAGATAATAATTCACAAGTCCTTCGTGTCCGCATGACATGTCGGAACTTCGAGGAATCGTTAACGTATGGGATTAAAAATAGCTGTTTGGACTGCAGGGGCGTAGCCAGTAGGTAGGCCTGGTAGGCCCGGGTCTACCCAGATTTTCTCATTTAAAAAAATACCAATAATATTAAAAATAATATATCAGACACTTATACACGTTTTTACAACAGTAAAAAAGTAATTGAACTTATTGTTGTAATTCCTGTATCTAGTGCTTCAGCTGAAAGAAGCTTTTCAACAATGAGAAGAGTGAAAACATACCTCAGATCAACTATGAAAAATTCTAGACTAAATGATTTGACATTACTTTCCATAGAAAGAGAAATAAGTGGACAATTTATGGATAATCCATCACATGTTATTGACGAGTTTGCTGTTATGAAGAAAAGAAGATTAGAATTTTTACTTTGAAAATATATTATAAATTAACAATAAGTATATTATTAGTCACAACTTTACGAGTACATAAATTAATATTTATAGTTGTATTTTGTAAAAATATCAGTATTTAGGTACTTAAATAAAAATTGCATCTTTTGAAACTATATGTGCCTATGCTTCTTTTTTGGTTCAATTTGTTTTAATTTTTAAGTAATTAATTATTCATTTATTGATAAGAATAATCATTGAAAACTTTGAAATTACGGTAGGCTAATAAAAAAAATCAGAAAAAGTCCCAATTACCGTCGGTGAGTAAAAGTTTTATAGTGGGCCTACCCAAAAAAAAAATCCTAGCTACGCCCCTGGTTTGGAGATTGTACGGATCTCCATCGGCCCTCGACGATAAGTATGGATTTCTCTCGTTCGACTGCAGTTTAAAAACGATTCGTACGTAAAAGGCCGCGCAAACTAATATAGAATGTTAGCGCTCGAACGCGAGAGGTACTATATTTGTACGACACATGACGATAATTCGCCCAC
The DNA here is from genome assembly GCA_948098885.1 of Drepanosiphum platanoidis. Lineage (NCBI taxonomy): Eukaryota > Metazoa > Arthropoda > Insecta > Hemiptera > Aphididae > Drepanosiphum > Drepanosiphum platanoidis. The sequence goes on along the minus strand of OX402529.1, from coordinate 25,387,737 downwards.
GCCGTGATGCACCGTCGCGCGTCGTCGGAGTAGATTCGACGCGTTTTTCGCGGTCGCCGCACGTGGAAATGCAAACGTCGACCTTTGCCGTAAAAGCGCATTTCTCAACGTCCGGAACCGTCGTCGGCGGCGGCGGCGGTATTCGCTCGACACGCCCGTTATGTTACGAATATTATTTACATTTACTCGAAAGTTTAGCCACCTTTACCGCACACGCCTTCCCCCGAAACCTACGCGATCGTCTTGGTCGCGGTGTGTTGTTGTATAGTCGATCGTCGTCGTGGGCGTGTCAGCAATTGTAACGAATAACGCTCCCGGTCTGCGCAGACACAACAAACGCACGAATAATAATAATACCAACGAACCGGTTTCGCGATACCCAATTGTAATTATTATTAAACCGTCTTCTTCTTTTTTTTTTCTTCTCGATATTAAAATATTAATTGACGGCGTGTTTGGTCGAGATAATAAGTACCTGCTTCCAGTTTGGCGATTTTAAAACCGCGTTGTTTATTATTCGCACGCCGCCGCGCCGTGTGAAAAAAACACAAACCGCGAACGCGCCGCCGTCGGAACAATAATTTACGAGACTGCGAAAATTACAACGCTCTAAAGCGTAATTTTTCGTCAACAATATAATTAACGCGAAAATCGAATTCCGTCCGTACTCGCGTGAACGCGAGAAATATATTCCGCCCCGGAACGCGAAAATTAAAATAAACCGACCATTATACATATTATTATGTAATGCGCGCGTCGCCATTAAAAGGTTTCGAAAACAATAACGCGATGAAAAAATCGACGATGGAGATTGAAAATAACCGTAAAAACATCACATAAACTATCAGAGAAGAAATGTGATCGTTCCACGTTCTGCGACCGTTTTCGTCCGTGTATGTCTAATAACGCATGTATATTACGTTAAAAGTCACCCGTTTTTATTTTTTTTTTTAACAAAACCTATTAGTCGACGCTTGGAACGGACACGTCCTGCGCGCGAATGATAAAGAGTTTACAGCGAGTGTTTCGTCTTTATTTTTCGTCCGCCTAAAATATATTCGTATTGTTTTCATTTCCGAAAAGTATTGGCGAAAATACCCGCTCGGTCTTGCGCCGCTCGTGTCGTAATACGCGCGATGACGCGGAAACGTTGTTTTGCGAGGTGCGGTGTAAAAAGAAAACGAATCCGATCGCACAAAAGGCGATGGTAAAATGTAAACATCGACGAAACCCGCAGCCGCGCCGCCGCGACGATCGCGACGAAAGCTCGACGGAAATCGACGGGAAAACGCATTTATATCAGGGATGGGCAACTCGATGGTTACTAGAGGGCCAATTTTTTGAAAGTGAAAATCTAGCGGGCCAGAGAACTTGGAAAGCAAAAGAGAAAAAGGTCAATAAAGTAGAAAGGGTTGTTTTTTTTTTTTTAATAAATAAATACTGATTCTCCCATAAGCTGTTAAAACTTCTATTTTCGTCGTCGATTTTACGCTTTTTAGCGGACGATTTTGAAACACTCTACTGAACGCGAAAATAACAAAAACCAAAGCCAATCGACCAGCGCGACACGACGCACACGACTAGACCGATAATCTATTAGCCATGTCAACTACGCCCCTGTAAATAAATACAATATTATGACATTTTCAATATAAGAATTCATATCTACGTTTTACTATAAACACTATCGATTTTATAAACGAATCGCTTATTGCAGAAACCCCATTAGTGACAGATAAAAAAACTTTCGAAAAAATTAATGAAAACTTCTAATTTTTCCAAAAGCTTTCTTTTTTTTTATTCCTGGAAGTTTAAGAAGAATATTCTACGCATAACACCGAATATACTCATAAACTCACCAAGGTCGAAGGGAAGGGGTATAGAATTTAAGAAAATAAAAAAAAAAAGTTGTTCTACAATTTCTGTCACTTAAGGGGTTTCTGCAATAAGCGATTCAAACTTAAAATGAAATAAAATACGGAAAAATCTTAACGTTTTATATTTTTAAATAGTTATTTGAAAACGTAGCACGGGCCAGATAAAAAAAAGGCACGAGGGCCGCAAGTTGCCCGTCCCTGATATACATATACGAACGTCCGCGAAAAATATCAAAGGATACTTGTTGTGATATCATAACTGTGTCCTACGTAAACGCGACGAACGCGAAATTCGCGTCGCGGCGCGATCATTGCGGTTCGCGTTGTCGTCCGTCAATGCGATGGTCGCGGGGTAGTGTCCAATGTAAACGCGATGAACGCGAATTTACGGGAACATATAATATGTTATGTTTATTCCAATACACTCCTACTTTGTATTCGTCCTCAATCGCAAATAAAAAAACTATAGAAAAAAATGACCAACTTGGTATTATAATAATATTATCATTATCGCAATATCGCGCGCGATTAAAAACAAACCAAATTTGATTATTAAACGCGGCGACCGACGCGAATGAATTCGTTCAGTCGCGCGATCTGTATTTTCGCTGTACGACGGACATTTCCATCTATTTTTATAGATTTGATTATTTCAGTCGCGCGCGACGCGAATTTCGCGTTCGTCGCGTTTACGTAGGACACAGCGTACGCTGTAGACACGCCGCCGCGTTTTCCGTCGTCGTCGTCGGAACTAAACAAAAAATATAAATACCTATCGGCTACGTCGTCGTCGTCGCGATTATTACGCGAAACAAAATATTATAATATATTATATTTTTCGCTCGGCGAAAATGAAAATCGCGCGCGTGACGCGGCGAAGGCTTGACGTTTTCGCGCGCGGTTGTCAGACGAACGTAATCGCGCGATATTAAAATATCATAATATTATAATAACGCTCGCGTCAATAATAACAAATAAACGCGAGTAAATCCTCTCGCGGCGGCCGTCGACGACGATCGGACGATAACGACGTTGTGTACGTTACGCATTATATATTACACATCATATTGTATAATATGAAACCACTCGAAAATAACCGACGAGTGAAACTACGAAATATCGCGCTACCGAGACTATACTTTTACGCTCAATATATTATCACACGGCCTAAAATACCAGTTTTACAACGTATTTTTAGTTTTGATTGTAGAAATAACATACATTTTGGAATTTCGACAGTGTTTTTCATTTCAATTTGTTTCAGATTACTTTGGGTAAAATATTTTTAACTTTTACTCGTATTTATTTCGTGTATTTTTTAGTCCAAACGCCATGCAAGTAATATAAATGTGTAAGATAAGTGGTTATCCAATCCACAGGTGTATTTTTCTATGAATTTTGTCAATGGTAACAATTAAATTAACAGTGTGCCCCGTGAAATCAGATGTATTTTAGGCCCTGCGATATCGTCGAGATAAATCATTTTCAACTTCCGCACGGTATCCCCGCGTCGTATCACTACTTGACGGGAGTCTCGAGACGAAAATATTCCCCGGAAACGAAACGAGAAGAGTATATTTTAATATGGAACGCGTATTTGAACCGTAGATTTAGTATTTCCGCTTATTATCGTTTTTTTTTTTTTATTAACGAACGATATTTCGTATTTAATTTCAATCGCGTTTTATTTAAAGTTTTTTTTTTTCGAAATTTTAAACAATAATACTTATGGAAAAAAGAGCTAAAATTATTGAATTTTAATATTATAAACACGTGCGAAGGGGGGTTTTTTTTTTTAAATCTCGATAATTTAATTTATATGTGATTTCGTATCGTGCGACGGTCGAAACGACGAAGTTTTGTGTAATTTCAGCGTCGGATTGTCGTCGTATCGACAGAAAATAGTTGCGCTACAACTCGGAGACTGCCGGAGAAATGTCGTCGTACACGCGCGCGCGCGCGCGGGGGCCCCGGCGAGGCGCAACGTCCGCGACTAAAACTGGCCTCTCTCTGTCGCCGCGGCCGTACAACTTTTATTCGCCCGGTCGCTTGTTAAATAAGTTCTCGAAACTTTCGGGTACAAACTGTACACTCCGACCACGCGTGCGTTTCGAATGGAAATTCCTACACAGCCGTTTTCGGAACGTTTGAACTGTTTTGGAAAACTCCAAGAGCCGTTTCCGTCGCGCTGACCAGCTATATAAATTATACGTATATACGTACGTCGTAATCGGCACTTGGTCTTTACTCGCCTCGCATATACGAGACGTTTCGTCCGTTTGAATTTCACCGACGACGCGACGAGCTTCGGATACCGGTAGAATAAGATGCGCGCGTCTGCTACGAATTCGAATCTAATAGATTTCTATGCTTTTGAATCACCGTCGAAAGCGAGTGAAAATCGAGGCGGCGAAAAAAGTCTCTCTTATTATATATGGCAGTGGTCTCAAACACACGGCCCGCAATATAAATACATTTTGAACGAAAATATACGAAAAAATTGTAAAAATGTTAATTCTTTTTTACGCATCATAAAGACAGTTTTTAGTGAATAAGTAAAAAAGAGGACACTTAAAATTTGGCCGGAAAACTTTTTTAAAAAATATACGGCCCGTAGATAATTTTAAGTTTGAGATCACTGATAATATATGGACACGAGATCGCAGAATTTTCCGAGGAAATCGTTTTGTTTACGAGAAAAAACCCCGAGAAACGAGAGTTGACATCATCGTTTTGAAGGAAATCTCACTGTTTTTCCAAACAAACCGCGTAAAAGTAATTTTCGATAACGTTATCGTCGGTGCGGGTAAATGTGGAAAAAATTCATCAAAGCGCACGTAGAAGAAACTCACGAAAGGGAACGATATCCCGATGACGAATCTCAAACATTCGTATTGTTTCCAGACGGGCGATACTCATCGTAGGTAGGTACATATTGGATAAAAACGTTTTCATTATTGTCGAGAGAAATTTGAACGGTATAGAATCAAATGGAATATTTTCCATCGTACAGCATAGTATTCAAGTAAAAAAATATTCGTTTTTCGCGGAAATACACGAGTCCGCGGTGCGTATAATTATCGCGCTTATAATACAAACGAATATTATTTATTACTATATTAATACAAAAACAATGATCGGCTAAGAGTGTGACGTCAACGCGTCACAATAAGTCGTCGTTAAGATTTTATTCCGATAAGTATTGAATTAAAAACCTGACACAAACACGCGCGCGCGCGATGCTCTGAAATATGCGGCGGCGCTGCCTCCGCCGGACGAGAACCGCGCCCGTGACGATCGCCGCCGATAGTCGGAATCGATAATGAAAAATTAAACGTGTCATATTATACGCTTATCCGCCCAATGTCTATTATTATTATACCGCCGTAGATTGCGCCGGGCCACGCGTTTAACAGTTATTCCGTCATTAGTGCCATCATTGTTGTATCGGCGGAAAACATCAGACGCGTTCGCAGCACATGACGGTGCCGGCACCCTGTCGCGAGTTGTTCTGCATCTCGATTCGACTCTGGCGGGCCCTAATGCCCCGGGAAACGAAGAGTCTCCCGTTCGCAGAGTCGACGTTTACGAGTATATAATATAATAGCAGCCGACCGACGACGCCGGAGCGAGCGGGTTAAAGACCCGAGAGTGTGAAATAAACATTTGCATTCTGCCCGTTTTCGCGTGTTTCTCGGTATTCTTCTCGCGGATCGGATAAAAAAAACTAAAAACAATGAGTATATCGAACGCGTCGATTTTATTTCACGCCGAAACAATAACCAATTTTTTTTCAACAACTATATTGTTGTATATTATGAACGATTTCTGATTTTACCACAATATACTCGTATTATACTCGTTTTCCGAGTCGTGTGCGGATTGGACGAGTTGGTCGACAAAAAAACTATACAATTCTATAAATAATAATTACGTCGGGTGTGTAATATTTTCGTGTTGATGTATATAACGTGACTTTAGATCAGAATCCCAGACATTTTTGGTTTTAGTTTCTTTGCTATATAGATAGTGGTTGGTTTTTTTTTGTTCGATTAAACAAGTTAGATATATTCGCGACTCGAAGAGCTTTTTACTTTTTTCATTAATAATTCAACAACGCGGGTTTTTACCAAAGTAGGGCACGTGATACTCGATTTGAATAAAACGAGTTAATTAATTAATTTATTGTTATTTTGATGAAGCGGAACTTGGAAAAGTTTCAAATTACAGCGAGAAAAAAGCGACTCGTCGAGTCATACTGTATATTGTTACTTGTAACAAAAAAGGAAACCGACGCGCGACGGTTAAGTTACTTTTTAAAGTCACCGAATTGAATCGTTAAAGTACTTGTTAAATTTTAACGATAGTGTAATTCCGAAACGGTTGTATAGGATCTTATTGGAAAAGTCGGCCATTCAAACAACACTGCACCTTTCGCGACACATTAAAAATAATATCGTACTGACATTGTAATGTTTAGCAAAAAACAAAGTATCTTTTAAAACGACTGCATTAACGAGTCACGTTACCGATTGGTATTTATCTGCTGCTTCCCAGCTTCGATTGCTTTGGCGCCGGCCAAACCGCGGTAATAAGTCGGTTTTGGCTTGCACGTAAATGCGCAGACACAATTTCCTACGACACGATATCATTACTGGTATTGATTTATAATAATCGTGGGTAACGTTTACTGTATCGGCAGCGAAATCGCCCACAGCTGTACGCCAGTACGAGTCGACGATTTGATTTCGTCCCGAAGCTTCCAGTCGCCGCGCGTTTAATAATACTAGCTCACAACGTTGCCCGTTATTAGTTTCTTTTTCGTATAGGTCGTGTGTTAGTGTTTAATTTAATTGTATTGATAGTGCTAATATTACGTGGAATTCACAATTTAACTGTTTGTCACACACAATTGTTATAGCATTATATTATAGGCTGTTTTTTTTTTTTTTTGTAAGATACAATTCTAATTGAAGAAATGTTGGAATAAAATATGCTAGCTGAATTACCCGTCTTTGGTTCAAGTATAAAAAATGTGTATGGTCCAAATAATAATAATGATTGACATATCCCCGTTATCAGCCGACTGCTATTAAGATATACAATTTATATTGTATTAATGTTTCCATGACAATATGGTTATTGGTCAAATACTTGTATATTATCGTTTTTGTATTAAGATGTTCGCCGACCACGCTCGGAAATTTTTCTCTCCGTAAGAACCATCCTCGGGGTACTTCGAGGAATATTATGAAAAAAGAATTAGCGAAATCGGTTCGGCTGCTCTCGAGATTTGCGATTAGCAACACATTCGGCGATTCATTTTTATATTATAGATAATACGGCGGCGCCTCGGGAATCCTCGCGCGGACGACATACGCGGGCGCGCGCGCGCGCGTCCTTTTCTTTATTCGGAAAATTCGTGAAACCGTTTTTAAACGCTTTCCCGTCAAAACCGCGCCGCGCCGTGTTTCTTCGTTCGCGTCACACATGTGATCTCCATTAGCTCGGAACCGACGACGACGGACGAAACGAAAACAAATCCGAGGCGAAGAAACTTTTCACTTCGAGCGCACACACGCGTACGTATATACGTATATGTATATAAACACAGAGTCGGTAAATCAATTTTTCCATCGCGGTTTTGTTGTGTTTTCTTTTTCGCCGAAAAGTAATCCTAAACGAACCGGAAATAAACTCGACGCGCCAGCGGTTCGCGTACAAACAAAACGAATACTCCGACGCGGCGCGTTTCGCTGTTTAAATATTATACGCGAAAAAAGGTACACACAGGAGGCGCCCACTTGCCGCGCGTCGAACTTTTTTTCTTTTTCGATACGCACGTTTTAATTAAAATCGAATTTATTTACACCCGTGTTTTGTATTCCGCGAGAAATAATATACCTATCCGAAACACGTTTTGACTGCGCGCGAAATATTAATTGATGTCATGCGTTTCAAGGGTTGACCCAAAACGTAAGTGATAGCACTGTAAGTTTAGTATCGAATCGCGTCGCGTCCGTACGGGGTTTGATTTGAATTTTATAACGGGCCAAATATGATCACAAACAAGTGACGAAAGAAGTCTTGGTTAACAAACAGTCCGTCGGGAAGACCGCGGACGGGAGTTTCCCGAGTGCGTCCCGAAATGACCCTTTTTTTAATGTTTCTAGTGCGCCCACAATAAGGTATCATCCGAGTGCGTCCCAAGAAAAAAAGGTCATATTTTTTACATAGCCCGAATGCGTCCAGTTCATTTAGAATTACCCAGGGTGCACCACGAGGAGGTGAACTGGCTTACACCCCAAAAATATTATTTTTATTATTAATATTATTATTTATATTATTATTATTATTAGAACTAGCTTACACCGTTAAGTTTAGGTGAGCGTACAATATTTATTAAAACGTTTTTTGTTATTATTAAATATTTACATAGGCTGGTGTTTAAATGCCATTCTTTTGACAAAATCGAATCTTGATATATTTTCATTATTATTAAATTGTTTTATTTATTGTCTTCGATGTATAATATTTTCTTGCACGTACTTTGTTTTGGTTTTTTTGTTGTTTGTGTGGCCGATCGGATTGCTATTTTAGTATCGATTTGAATTTTTTTTTAATATTTCCAAAAATGTGTATATGTCTGTCTGGGTGATGGGTATAAAATAACGAGTTGTACTTGGAATGAAAGCTTTCACAAGCATTTGTTGTCCTTTCAGTACTACTATTCATTTCGGCCCACATGGAAATAGGAAATTTTGCTCCAGAATCTATATAATTTTCTATAATATAATTAAATAGATGCCTATAGCAGCTGTGGACCGATAAGACTCGATAAGACGGCGGACGCACTCGGGATATCCCCCCGCGGACTCGACGGACGGACGTTATAGCCCAAGACATGAGAGAAGACTCGACTTTCGACGGCGCGGAGAGGTTTTGTGATGGCGGTGTGATGGATCTCGACGGGGGGGGGGGGCCGACGATAAGCCGTGGAAGAAAATCTATAATAAAGATCGGCCACGTCGCGCGTTGATTTTCGTGCGGAATCGCGTTACTTTATGGGCATAAAAATTAAATTTCTATTGTTTTCAAAACTCGCGTGGGATGAAAAAAACCGGTCATCTTGCGAAATCCGGCGCCGCGCCGTGACGTATTTTCCGACCTCGCTGCTCGATACGATGTTACCACGTCGACCGCATCGGGGGTACGTACACCGCGGGTCGAAGTATAAGTACGAGTACGAGTATAGCGGGTAACATGCATTAAAACGCGGAGCGAAATTTAACTCGATTATATTTTAAAACGCAAACCTAAACTCCGCGGCGAGTCGTTTGTTTGTCGAAACAACAAACACGTTTGTTTGTAAGTTGTTAAAGTCGGAAATAACGTTTTTGTTTTTCTAAACAACCACTATGTATGTTAATTCAATCTTTTCGTCAAAGTTTAATATTACTTAGCAAAATATTGTATTACTGAACCTACCCGCCCGCAACGTATAGGTATATATAAACGGCGGCGTAATTTAATATCGCGCAATAACGCGCGCGTAGGTACGTGAAATTTCGGAAAATTAATTAAACCTTCGACGATACCGTAAAAATACATTCGCGACGGCCAACGTTTCATTTCTATAATATCACATATACATAATAATATATTGCATCGTGTTAACGTAGTTTTGAAGGCGTCAAATGTAAAATCGTGATTTGTTTATTAACAGACAAATATTATTATAATAATTATAATAAAAGTCATGGTAAACTCGTGTTCGTCCGACACGTGGCGAGAGGTTTAATTGAAACTTAATTATATATATTTAGTCAATCGGTTTCCAGTCGTTTCGCGTTCAAATCTCTCGACGGCACGGAATATACGTACATAGTTACATACTATACACACAGACGGACGTTTAAAACGCGGTTTTTGATTTTTTTTTTTTTTTTTCACACAGTTTTTTCGCTTGCATTCTGTACGTCAAAAACGTTTTTCGCGTCTCTCACGACCGCTCGGCCGTGTACACGACAAGGCCGTGTTTCCGGTGGGGGTTTGAACCCCCGAAACTCATTTCATTGTTCGCCCGACATGATAATAATAATTATAATACGCGCGTTGCATACTGAAACCCGATTAATTATGATAATCTTGAAAAATATGATTACCGTCCTATAAATAAATCGTCGCGCGGGTATACGCGCGTTAATAATAATTACGTCCGAGGTAGTTTTTAATTGTTTTCGATCTCTGGCCACGGATATTCGCGCGAGCCGAGGCCGTGGTATTCACAGTCCACTAAACAAGGTGTCATTGTCACCCCGCCGCCGGGAAAAATACCGCGTTTCTAGAATTTAACATTTTTCATATCGTTCTGGTAAGACTCGCTCGTATTTCACACTCCGGTAGAAAAAGTACTCCGATGCGAAATATACGACCGTGTTTTCACGTTGTTTAAAAACATGAAACTGCCACGCGTTAATAAGGTACGCGCATTCAAATACGATTATTTGTGATCTTCGTATGGGCGTGCGCGTTTTGATCGTCTTTGCCGGAAAACTTTTGAATTTTTCGATGAAACTCGAGCCGACGGGTACGAAATAACGTTTTCCGACCACTGTCGGCACGCGTTTCGAGTAAAACTAATAAAACGTAACGCATCGTATTGAGCGAATTGTATAGTTTATCGCGATTGCTATTATGTATACCTATACTGAATACGAATTGTTTTCGCGTCTGATTTTTTATTTTTACGAAAATAACCGATGAAAAACGCGACCGTAACCTTTTTAGGCCGGATTATCAGAAGAACAAAATAAAAGAACAAATTAAAATTCATATCGTTCTGGGGGACGCGCGGACGATCGTTTAGGAGATCGTTTTATTTCTTCTCGATTATGTAAATGCGCCTCGCAGTTGGAAACCGCCTTATTAGATATTCGCACGAGTTATTTTCGCCAAACGAGTGCATAAAATAACGTCGAAAACACACCGATTACAACATATTATATTAATATTTATATACGCGCGCGCGCGTGTACGACGATGTATATCGTTATAATAAATCGTTTCTACGCGCACAACATACCGAAATAATAACAACGACGCGAGGTGCGACGATCGTAATTTAATTTATCGAGCGCAACGCGTTCGCGGGCGGCGAATCGCCTTTTTATCCGCACGATAAAAGCGACGACGCGTGTTTGAGAGCGAAGAAATTATTCTACCCTAGATTTGTCATGGTTTTACAATATTTACGCGTTTGACGCGAACTCGCTCTATTGGCGTTTATAATACAGTTATTGCGCGTAGTATTATATAATATATTATCAAAAATTGAAATCGTTTGGTCGCTGCTAAATTAAGCGTCGCGTCGACGCGTTTCGATTGCGTGATCGTGTTTTTGGCGAACTCGGCTCAAACGACGCGCCGCAGAAAAATACGTGCCGCGGTTGTTCCACGGGGGGGGGGGTGTAGTGAGGAGGGCGAGAAAGAAAAAAAATAACTACTTTTTTTCCACCCCTAACTTTGGATTCGCAGTCGATTGCGCTTCATTTCCACGACTAACATCGAGCGGTTTCTTCTTATTCGACGGTGGATTCGTCGCCGTTCGAGCCATAAGCTAAATCCGGAAACGGTGAAATAAAAAATCGCACGATATTTTTCGATCGCGTCTTCCCCTCCCGCTGCTCTTTCCGCCGCCGCGGCGTTCCTGGAACGGAAAACGAAAAAAAAGTTTCTTCTTGCGGTCGCACGCAAACGATATACTCGGGTACGTATATAATATTATACGTGCGTGTGCAGTGCAGATAATGTCGTTGTTTGGCGGCGCAAAAATACGTTTTGCATTCGTTCGACCTCGAAAGACGAGACAATAAAATCGTCGTCGGTGTATAATTTTACACACGCGGTGGTTTATAATAATATCATATTTTGATTGCGCGCTCGTCGCGGTTCCCCGCTAAACGTATATCGTGTTTTGTAAAATATACATTTACACATATAAAGTCATAAAAATAGCGTAACGCGAAATACGTTTTGGCCTCAGACGAGACCCTGCGCGATATTTTGCGGGACCGCGCACGCACTTGCGGTCGCGAGAACATCGAAATGATTACGGAAATAATATTAAGGACGAAAATCGAACGTCCGTACGCGGGATTCGATTGCGAGAAAGGCGCGTGACCTTTTATAGCTTTTATAATTTTCAACGCGATTTTCACGAGTCAAAGAAACACAAAACCCCTTTCGTTTTCAATCGCGCCGTTTCCCCGCAATATTAATATTGAATTAAAATCGTTTTTCACGTTTTAAACTCGATTATTGCAATACGTCGAAAGACATTCCGACCGACCGACCCCGTTCGATGCTGTGTTTTCAACGTAATAATATTACATATTATTATCATACATTCGATTATAATATTGTTTTCCCATTCGACGATCGCGGTTTCACTTCTATGACGTGCACTTGAAAATTTACGCGCCCGATCGCGTACGTTTTTCAAAATATCGCGTCGGAACTATAGCAGGTAATATTAAAATTTGTGATGGAAAATTTCAAAAAATATATATAAACGAGTATTCGTTTTCTGATTTCGCGCGCATTATATTTTGTAAACTAAAATAAATCACGTAATCGATTATTATTCGTTATCGTCGTACGGTATAAAATGATCCAACGAGTTAGGAAAAACGTTGTAAAATGATGACAACACGAGGGGCCCGGTCCGGGTTGCCCACGCGGTACGGGGACCACACGGAAAGCCCCTCTTCGTGTGCACGCTTACAAAATCCAATCGTCGTCGTTGCGCAGTACTGCGGTTTGGACGAAAAGTATAGCGTAACACGACGATAAATCGAGCCAAATCGTCGTTTCTGAATTACGTATTGCGACGTGTGCGACCAAGAGCAGACGACTGTCGCGAGAGTGCAAGGCGGATGATGATGCAAGACGATGCAACATGCACACGAGAGCGTCGGGCTCTAATTCGTCAGTTTTAAATCAGAACTTATTGTTTTCGAGCATTTTTTTTTTACGCAGTCGCTTTTGAATTGAATATTATTATCGAGAAACGATAATAAAGTATCGACGATGGCTTTTTTTTATCTTCTAAACCTGCAGCGCGTTCCAATCGGAAAAATTGTTTTCGCCGCGAATATTTTTTAATTTATTTTATTTATCAAGAGTGGGTACCGGAAATAACGATAATAATAATATCGATGGGGTTTTTTTTTTTTTTTTATTAATTTTCAATGCCGGCTTTCAAAAGTCGAGTTTTTTTCCATTCCTACTTTCATCGATCGAAAACACAACGTACTCTCCAATTGAAATCCGACGCCTCGAAATAAAAATTCTCGCGCGCGAGCTTTAGAATTTTCAATCGAGGCACTGACTATAAGTCTCCGCCGCCGCCGTGTAAATAATAAAACCTATCGTTCGCAATCGCCGCTGTCGCGCGAGTTTTGCGGACGAGATGTCGAAAAAGTTTTACGAGAACAAGCCGTCGCGCGGTCGGAAACTATCGTTTTCGATACATTTTCATCCAGTTTGATTACACCGAATTATTCGGTCGGTGTGAAAACGATAATAATTTCATGTCGTCGTGTAATGTAATTATAATATTATTTATAGTCGACCGATGAAATTACCGTCGTTTTCACCGACAAATTAACACAATTATTGCGAGAAACAATTCAATCACTATTCGTCATGGTCGTAAACGGACGTTCGTAGAAAAAAAAAAAGGATCGATGAATCGGCGTTGACTAGGAGAGACTCGTCAGGTTTTGCATATGCCTACTGTGTTTTGTGCAATACCAATTTACACCGACAAACACGTTATTTACACACAACGCGTAAACATGTCAACACGCGTTGTAATTTATAATACTGTGCCTAAACTGTTATGAAATCGCGATCGTTTTTATTCGCATAATATGTTAATTAAATAAATTATCCAGCGTTAAGAGTTAGAGTTTTTTTTTTCAACTGAATATTATACGCGTGCATATCAGGGACAGATCTAGCGGGGGGGAGGAGGGGGGGATATGCAAAAACGCATTAGAGGTCGTAATGATTACAGTTGTGGACGCAGTTATTTCAAGGGTAACCGATTTGAATTGAAAATAATTGTAATTGGTAGTTTTTGGTCCGCGAACGTCCTCTCTTTCCGGTCGGAAAACTACGTCCTTTCGGCCGCGGTTCAAATGTCTGACGACACAGTACACAGATATGGTCGTGAGCAGAAAAATCACAGAGAAGAAAAAACGTGCGATACACGCGCGCGAACGACAATAGTACCTATACTAATATTGGCCAAATCTATTCTGGCTAACAGATTTTACTCTACGTCGTCGTCGATTGAAATATTTCATTTCACGATCGTTATAGAAGTTCGGTCGGAAGTAAATGTAAATTTTAAGAGAACCGTATCTCGGAATCAACGACAATATTATAGTGGATGATAATAATAGATCTACAGTCGTCGCGTATACGTTTCCGTTGTTTTTCTATACATTTCATCGTTGACATCGTAGTAACGGGTAAGCAAGGGTACTTACTATTACTTCGGAAGCGAGTTTTCGACAGAAATTGCGCGCGTCGTGTCCGATGAAATTCGAAAATCGTTATTTCGGCCCGAATCCGCCGCTTTTCACGTACGCCATTCTGTTGCTGCTAACGCGAGGTTCCGTAACTCGAAACTGAAAAGACCGAAAAAAAAAAGAAGAGAACCCTGCAGCGGCGGCGGCGGCGGCGGTCGATTTCTTTTGAACTGCACTATAGAGATAAATGTACATGCGGCAGATAGTACTAACAAGGAGCCAACACACATTTTTCGCGTAATCCTCTTACAAACTATTTTTTAGACGTGCAAATATACAACGGGCAACCCTTTTGAAATAGTTTCGTTTTACTGCAGGCTCGAGAAACGAAGCGAGGAATGTGCCGGAGATCTCACGTCGATATGCGTGTTTTGTTCTCCCTTCGGGATTAAACTTTCTCTGTTGGTTTATGCCGAATTCGCACAACAAGTCCCGTATAAATATCTCGATAGATCCCCCGAGTTTCGTGCTCGAGAAGGTGATTTCCCCGATAGTTCTTCGAATTTTAACGAAAAAAAAAAAGCTTATGAAATAATATTATATATAACACGTTTTACGGTTTTCCAAATACGACGCTCTAACCGTAATAAACCGTTTTTTTTTTTTTAGTTTCTTTTCAATTTCCTTACGTGAGATCGTAATTCATTTTCGTTTTTTTTACTTCTCCGCACGCAAATTGATAGATATATGAGCTCGAAACTGTGAAATATATTCATACCTTATAGAATCATATTTTTGTTTTAAACTCGACCAGTATATACGAGTATAATATATTCGGGGTACTCGGCTAACCCGATAAACGCGAATGCAGAGTATAAATATAACGGCCGGAGAAAAGAATAGAGCTTTTAACTGAATCTTAAAACGGGGGGAGGGCGGGGGATTTTGGTTTTTTAATTTCAAGTTTTACAATTTCGACATGATGCTGGGAGGTACCGAACTTTGAACGAAACCCGGTCGTCGTTTTGGACTCGGTCGCGGTATACGAAAAAAAAACATCCCGTTTTGACCAAATTTTTTTTGAATACGATTTGATTTTTGTCTCTATTCCTCTATTTCTAGTAAGCGCGAAAACGACGAGTTCCTGAATATTATCGTCGCGCGGTTCGCTTTTAAAAGTCAAAACACCCCGTCGTCGTGCCCGCGTAATGGTGTTTGTACACCGGTTTGTTTTCGTATTCGGAATTATAATATATTATTATTCAACGTATTTAATCGATTCCGAAAATGTTTTCGGATTTAAAAATCTCCGCGCAGCATAGACCACTCTCGACGCGTTATACGGTATTTGTGTTTGTTTTAAAAAAAAAAAAGAAAAAAAAACATTTACGCTCGCCGCCGAGGTTATATAATATGATAATAATAAAACGCGAAAGAAATGTATTTATTTATTTATTCGCGCGACGGCGACGATGGTATAATGAGCCCATCCGCGAGCTAACGCCAGAATAGAACTGTAAAAATATACACAGCACCTGCTCGATATATACGCTGTAAAAATTAATCCGTAGAAAAGTAAAAAAATGTACGCAAAACACAAACAACATCGGAGTGCGCCGCGCGTATTTTCCACGACGATAATAAATAATCGTAATAATAAAGCGTTTATATTATATATTATCCTTTTCCGATGTTTCGCTCTCCGGGCAGGACACGCTGCAGTACGAGAGGATTATTATAGCATTATAATATACGCGTATTCTCGAATCCTTTCGTCGGTCACTCGAACAAACTGTATGCTAGCAGTAATATTTTTTAAATACACAAATATTTATAATAACATACGCAACAACGAATATTCCGAGCGACTACGTTATGTAATACAGTGGCGGTTTTTACCTTTATATTATTTGCCTTTATATTATATACGTCGACCTAAAATAATATTAAAGAAGTGTTTTTTTCATTCTGTTTATCGTTCGAAACGACGGCGGCGGCGGCGGCGGCAAACAGAAATAATAAACCCGGGCGAAAAACGTATACCAGTTTAAATTTATTTGCCCTTTTGCGCGATCGATGAAAAAGTGAAACGAACTGTGCGGCGATCGTTTACCGGAACGCGCGCGCGCGGGGCGGCCCATTATTTTCGCCAAATAAAACAATAATAATTGTTACGGTCGTATGTTACGTATTATTATTATACCACGTCATTCCGATGCCAAACCGATCGGGGTAAAAATGTATTTTTATAGAGCGAGAGAAAAAAATCACGGGACCTACCGAGCAAAAGCACGTTATTACCTGTGCACGACGCGTCGTCGTCTAGTATTGACGATCCGGCTCTTTTTTTTTTTCGTATGTCGTCTTGAAAATGTTGCAAATAAAAACGACTCGTTTGGATTTACAGTGCTCTCTCTCCGCGTCCGCGTTTGCCGACACGACGCGATGTTCCATGAGAATATTGCTTCAACGCAATCTCATATTATAGACTGACCGCAAAAGTGATAAATATAAATAAAACATTATACGTATTATACTCTTCGCACGAAAAACAAATCGCTCGAAATCGACCGAATCCCGTTTGAACACGAGCCAAAAATTACGTATTTCCACTTTAGAACTTTTAATAATATAATTTGTACACCTATGTAGTTATAAATAGTTTGTAAATATATATTTTGAAATTGAACAACTGTAAAACAGGGTTGGTCCGTCTGAAATTAACTATAAGCGGTCGTTAACTATAGAATACTAAACGTAAAACACTCGCGGACAAGATCGAAACAAGTTTTTTTTTTTTTGCTTCGCATATTATTGTTATTAATAATAATTATCGTACTAATAACCGTGAAAAATCGACTGGTTTTAATCACCGTGAACGTCCGTAACACGTAATATTACATGCTCGTATATTATGATGAATATTAATATAATAATATAATAGTACACTAAAATTATGAAAAAAATTCAACTTATTACTGCAAATTTGAATATTTTTTTCTAATAACCACCCGGTTAACCTGGGAAACCAGTGTTTCCCAACCTTTTTGTGACCCGCCCGAATATACTTTAAAACCGTTTACAAAAAAATCATACGAAAGCTTATACATTTTTGTAAATACGACTATATTATACACCAGGGGTGGTGAACCTATGGCAAGCGTGCCAGAAGTGGCACGTTGACCGAATTTCAGTGGCACGCCAAATTTTAAAACTTAATAAAATATTATTTTTCTTAAAAAAAATTATATTTTAAAACTTTAATATGAGAAATTTTAAGAATCAAATTTATAAGTTTGTAATGAATAAAAACCTAATAAAATGTGTCTAATTATTGCATGCTTTTTATTTTCATCTTACCTAGTAAAATTCATTTTTTTTTTTTTTGGCACACGACCTTTTTTAAAAAAACTTGATTTTAAATGTTGACACTTGACCCAAGAAAGGTTCGCCACCCCTGTTATACACAATAGTTTATTATTATAATCCGGCAGAGATATCAAACGAAATTCTTTTGAATTTTCAATCGATTTACTCGAGAAATTATTTTTATTTTTAATAATCGAGATAATATTTTTTTTTCTATTTTTACGAACACTTTTGCGGACCCGTCGGAAATATTTTGCCGCGACATTCGCGGGTCGTGAATGGGCCGCGCGGCACATTCGACGCGGCTACACGCTGGCTGCTGGTTATTATCGGCGAACGACGACGCGACGATATTGTTTTCTTCTCGATTCGTCCGCGCAATGATTATTATTATAGAAAATACCGTTTCGTATAAAGGCTCGCTCAAACCGAAGCGGTAGCGGTGGCGGTAGCGGCAGCGAAATTTAATGTCCATACGTTTTAATACGAGTGCACTCGCCAGCGCGAAATTAATACCGCGGCGAAAATGTTACCGCAAGATTGAGCGCGATATTTTTATTTTTCGCTGCAGACCCTATATTTTTCGCTTACCGCTGCGATAATCAGTTGTAAATTCCCAACTCATATTATTAATATATTTATCAAACACATATCTATTCATCGTAATCGTACGATTACGATTGCGATTTAAAGTTTACACCTCGCAATTGAATCTAACGTCGTGGTGTTCAATGTATGAACGATTCTCTTGCTAAAAATTTATTTTTTAATAATAAAAATGACTAATAATAAAATTGAACAGTTAATTGCGATTGTTAAAGAATATCCCATCATGTATAATATGACACTTCCAGAATTCAAGGATACGAGGAAAAAAGATTATATTTGGGATCACGAAATAAGACGTGTTAAAATGAACGGTTTATTTAACGGTAAATTATAAAATTAAATTATATTTAAATAAATAATATTCGATGTACGCGCATGGGTGTCACAATGTCGACTAGTAATTTTTGCCGAAATATTTCGCTCCGGTTTGGTTAGATCAGCGCTGAAGTTACCGCTGCCGCTACCGGTTTGAACGAGCCTTAACGCGGAACGATCGTCGGTCTAATCCTTTTGTCCGGCGCCCGCGAAGAAAAATATTAGAAACCGCAGGATTATTCGTCGATTGTTATATTATTATTATCGACGGTCGCGCGACAGAGATTTCGCGGAACGTATACAATACAGTTTCAGGGGTTTCACCTCGAGCGCCGTGACACGCCATCAAAGCGCGCACATTGTCCGTGTAACATGACAATAATTATTATTATCATGTCGAAACTCCGTTAGATCACAATTCGGCCGGGCCAGCAGCGGTTTTCGACGTACGATTTCGGGGCATAAATAGCTTTGAATCTAATCGATAACTTCGCAGACATATTGTATTATCATCGACGCGGGGGCGTACTTTGAGCCGACCGTTTTCTCCTTTTTTTTTTTTCGAAACGAGATTATATTATGATTGTTGATAGTCGATCGAAATGCTTTTTCCGAGTTTAAATCGCATTTATTTTTTTCGCTTTGCTAGGAATTACATAATATATAATAATACACTCGCGTATATAAAGCTCGTTATTGCTATACGGGCATGGACTTTTCTGCGGGGCTCCTGCTGCCGGGGGTCTCTGCAAAAGTCGAACCGCGAGCAATAATTTATTTGTTTCGGGTTAGTTTACTGTATACAGAGTTCGTATACATTTAATTATTGTTTTCAGTAGATTAAGCAATACTTTCGGGAAATCGGGCGGCTGTAATTCTCGATATTCGACCGTTATCTGCGCTCCGTATACGTATAACGATACAGTTACAGTAAAGCCAATATCGTTTTTTTCCCCTTTTTTTTCTTTTTTGTTTTCCTTTATCTCTTTCGGTAAAATACTTTCGTTGAACATTATACGTAGTGGTTCTATGCACGTTGCTGTTATACAGTTGTCTGTCGTATTTCCAACGAGTATAAAAATATCATAATATGGATTTCGTGTTCAGGACGAATTTCGTAAAACGACAATATTTACCGTACAATAATAATATACTCTATAATCTATATAGAGTGTCTCACAAAGATCTGACGAACGCGCGCAATTACTCCGGAGTATTCAGTTCTGCGTTTAAAAGTTGTATTATTTTTTTTCTCAAAACATTTGTTAATCGAAATAACGAGAATTATAAATACACGACTTTTACTAAATAAATACTATTTACTTCTACTAATATTGCAGAAGTCGCACGTCAGAATTCACAAACACTTTTCCCACGCGTCTGTTATCATTTCACGAAATTAAAATAATCGTTGGCCCCCAAACACAACCGCGAACGAATAAAATGTTCGTAAACGTTTGAAAATCGAACAAAGTCGACTAAATATCCATTGTACGCGTTGCTTCAAACGCCGAAACGGTTTTCAAATTGCGCGCGTAAAACAACGACGATTTATTTCGGATTTAAAAAACTAATGTAAAATAGAATTTTAATCGTTTCGGTTCGAGTAGAACAGTGACGTCTCGATAACCGTAAAGTTCGAGCGATTATACAGACCTTAAAGGTGCGTCCACACTTAAAAACATTTGCAAAAACGTTCGTCGAACGTTTGTTTGATGTAGACGTGTTTCCAAACAAATTTGTTTGTCAATAATCCAAAGAAAAATGTACGCTCACCGAGCGAATAATACGTATCGATATGTGACAGACTATTATTTAAACAATATACTATTTTATTATTAAATTATGTGTAGTATTCCGGTTTTATACGTGACAGACTATTTAAACAATTTTTTTGTCACGGCTGTTGGCAAACATAATAATATAGCGAACAACTAAATGATGAACAAACGTTTGTTGTCATTAAGAAAATGTATGACAAACAACATTCGGCAAACGTTCGACGAACAATGTTTGCCCAAATGTTTGTCAGGTGTGTGGACGCACCTTAAGAAGAAGAAAGAGTTCAAATTAAAAACATCGAAAAGCAGAACAAAACGTATCCGTCAGTGCTCCGCGTGACATCCTCCCGTATTGTTGGTACTACGGTCGTACACAATGGGACACGCGCGGCAATGCGGATTTTTCGTTTATAATATTTTACACCTCCGAGAACGAATAATAACGGAATTCTTCGCCGTACACACGTACGTCGGCGGCGGCGGCGAAGAATCGACAGACATTTATTATTGAAACGCGATCACAGTCGTTGGCGCCGCCGGTGTAATGGGTTTAATGATGCATACGAGAACCGCGCGTAATCGAGTCGCTCGGACGGGTCTTCCTGCATAGTCGGCGGGGGCGCATCGTTAAATAAGTTTCGCGTAAACTATTGGGGCTAAAGAAGCGACGGATATTTATCAAATATTTAGATTTAATTAAAACGCGATTCGGACGCGCGAGCCGCCCCGCGTCCGCCGCCCAGGTGTTTCTTCGGCACTCGTGCGAGACGACACGTGAGCGAGGGAATGACCGTGTCCTGGAGCGGCGCGACGCGTCGCCCGACCGCAGGACCTCAATACGAGACGCTTTTTTTCGAAAACTTAGATAAAAAATTTCAAAATTGCGCGCCGACGCACTTTTCGGCGCTACAAAAATTCGGTGTCGTATAAATCCCGTGTCCGTCCATTCGATTAAAACGGTAGAATTTTTTTTTCGCTACGGTTTATATAATATATTTTTAAGTATTTAAATTAATTTATTTCGTCGGACGAATAAACGTACAACAACAATAATTGGTTTAAACTTTAAATAAAAGAAAAACATATATCTACATAGCTCCAACAATATAATTAGATCACTTTTCAAAAAGGAACATCGAGCCTTCAATCGAGTGTTAAGTCACTACTAACGACAAAAACTTTTATTTTATATATGTATAAATTATTATGGTTCGTAGTTTGAAAAATCGAAAATTTACATTAAACTGTCCGGACTTTCTGTAATTACGACGAAAAACAAAAACAAAAAACTCGAGCAACTTAAGCGTTATGTTTTTTGTAACGATATAACTCTAATCTACAGTGGCGTGCGTATTATATAATATACTATTATCCGAATCGTCGAAATAATATTGTTTTTTGTACTTGAACTTTGAACATTATATAATATATCGTCGTAATCTGTTGTACGCGTTTGGAAAATAAGGAAAATCGAACGCGCGTCACTTTGAACACGTCTTTTGAAAATATCAATAGAATTTTCTTTTCTAATATCGTCTCGACTATAGCGGGGGCGCGGCCAAACGGTCGATCGCGGACGAAAATTTATCGTAAATTAATTAAAAACCAATAGTAAAAAAAAAAACGTTTCTATGGAAGTCAAAAGTAAAGTATATTTTTAGTAGATCGCGGGCAAAAAAAAGAAGTTTGGTCGCTCCTGGACTACAGAGTGTGTAAAATATTATATTTCAAAACGGTTTTGTTTTCAGAAGCGAAAAAATCGTCGTGTCGATAAACAGTGATTATATTATGCGCGACGATCGATCTCGTCGATCGAAAACAAATCCGAGGTGAAATCAGAGTTCCCCGAAGAACCCAAAAATGCCAAGTCTCGAGGCCCTCGATACACGATGTCTTTATGCACGCCGGGTTTGTTTGCGAATCGATTTTTTCTATTCGGTAGCGGTTTTTTCTCCCGTTTCGACGGTTTTTTTTTTTTTTATATTCCCTCGCAATCCCAACAATTATAAAGTCTATACGGATCGCGCGTTTTTCGCGCGGATAATCTCGGATAGCGCGGGACGTGCCGCGCGAGCATAACGTAACAGACCCCTTTCGTACGCAGCACGCGTTCGCGACATACGCGTGCGACATAATTCTGCGGGGCCTCCGCGGCCCGACCTCGGACGAAAATAATAAGATATACATACGAGTATAATATGCGAGGACGCAGGACGAAAACACTACCGGCCCCCCAACCCGATCGGAACGAACTATTCGTTTTCGAAACCGCGAGCACGAGGCGCAGACCCCGGGGTCCAGATGTCCTTTCGGCGAGAAAATATGTCCGGAAAAAAATACTCCTGCCGACCAAGGAAGACGTCGCAGAACAGGACGGCGGCGGCCCCGACGTGAATGTGTGTTCGCGAGCCGCGTGGATAAATACAATATTATATACATTAGCCAAAACGTTTGTTGAAATGTTTTCAATAAAAGCACGCGAACAAATCTAGTTTGACGTTTATATTATAGAAATATTTATACAACGAATAATTTTTATTCTTATAAACGTGTAAAAAAAGTTCATAATAGTTACGAGTAAATTTTGATTTTTGTCAAAAGACGTGAGCCACGAGTTGGCCACACTCCCGTGTGATATAGAAATTTGACTATTTTTCGAGTTATTTTTATAGTAATATTGCTCGCGGTACGTTCTGAATCGATCGCAATGATATTGCAAACAATAATAACAAAGTATTATTTGAATGTATAAAATAATTTATTGGAAAACTATTACATACCTACGATAACGATATAAATTAAAAATTAATTCGTACATTTCATATTACGTATATCCGGCGCGTTCTTAAATACCCGACTATGAATATTCCGTTCTCGAAACCGGTCGTAATTAACGTTTGCACTTTTTTTTTATCATAACACGCTCCGGGCAAGATCTATTTATTATTATTATTAGCAGCAAACGGGCGTATTATTTAATAGTTTTTAATAAATTATCTTGTACGATATTATTTAATAACACTTTGTAATTATTATAATTTTGATCACTTTAAACGTTATTTGTTTTCATCGATTTGTTCGGTATATTTTTATAGACAATATATATATATATTATAATTTATCGTTCCACTCGTGTGGGGGACGTGAACAATACATAAATTATTGTTATTTTATCCCGAACGATGACCAAAATCGTATGGTATTAGTAGGAGGCACCTGCTGTAAATATATTTATTTATTTCAACCGTCTATATAATATTCTCTACTTCGAGAAAACAACAACGTTTGATTGAGAACCAACAATTCAGTACCTACTCGAAAATTATTTCACATAACCCATTAGACTACATAAATAATATTACGATTGAATTATTATTATTTTTCTCATCCGATTCCGTTCAATACGAAACAGAACATAATATTATAATATTCTTATACGGCAGAGTTGAATTTTGTTTTTTAAAGTGTTTTCGATAGAGAGAGAGAGAGAGAGAGAGGCAAAGTAGTTTTATCGAGAAAAACGATTGGAAAAAATTTGGACCCGTAATCCGACGACGTCACGAGAGCGTATTTGCGGAGAGAGAGAAAAAAAAACCGATTTGGATTAGTGTTCGTCGTCGTCGCGGGCAGCGAGCCGTAATAATTTATACGGATTGCTTCCGAACACCGAACGAGAATCGTTTTCTATCCGCGAAAAAAACACATCCGTCAAATCCGCGATTTCGCAACAGCGTGCACACGTCTACACTTTGATTTTATAGTGGCCCAATATCCGTCGCGCAGATGACGGGTAGACGCGTGTTGAAAAACGCGCGCGCGCATGAATTGAAATTCTGCAGTGCCGTCGTCGTTGTCGGAGGAGGAGGAACAATAACGCGGTCAAATGTCGCAAAATGTCTAAATGAAATATTATTTTACGTTGTTCTCGAGTTTTACTTTTCGATAGAGACTTGACGCCACCCCGCACTGTTATGGCGCATTCGAATACGGCGAATTCGCAAATTTCAATGTCGACAAATACGTCTTAAATAATAATATCTCTATTTGTGTATTATTATGTATCTAACGAATCGCGCGTCGAATACACTTGTGCAAACATTTGCTAAAATAAATTATGTCTAATCGATCTTATATTATATAACGGGCGTAAGTTGATATTTTGAAAATGTTTTATAACTGATAAACGTTGGATAAACGTATGATTTCAACGTCGTGACCGAGAACGATTCAATGTGTGAAAATAAATATCGTCGAAATAAATATACGAAAGCGAAAATTAAATTTAAAAAAAAATCAAACGTAATAAGATTCTAACCGTTCGCAGTCACGGACGGGGCGACGACGTGTTTGCCGTTTTAATAACATTTGCCACGTTCGAAAAAAAAAAAAAATAGAAAAACCGTTTTATTTTTTGTTTCGCATTCGAATTTTCTCGAAACCGTCGTCGCGTCGTCGTCGGTTCGAGTGTAAACAAATAATTAGGAGGCGAAAATTCGAGTCCGCAATACGATTTGATGATAAATACGCGCGCGGCAGTTCCTATTACTTCTCGTGGTAATTGTCCAAGAGAGACTATAAGACACGTTCGTCGCGATTCGAATATTTAACATTCGTTCGCGGTTATTATCCGGGAAAAGGACGACGCGATCGAAAAGACGATAATAATTCCGCCGCAGTCGAGAGAGTTTTATAGACGTGTCGCCACATCAAACACGTCCGCCGTCGAGGAGAGGCTCGGGAGGAGTCCGGGAGATTTAATTCTCGTCGAGTATTATTCGTACCAAAAGAGAACGCGCGCGGGGCTCTATTGGCGCGTTTGAACTATAAAGCAACACATAAAGCTCGCGACGAAAAACGCGTTCTCGTCGGCCGGCGAAATTATATTACGGTAAAACGAGGCGAATTATCAATAAATTCACCGCAAAACATTCCTGCAGCGGGGTTGGAGGGGGAAATCTCTCGGGGAAGGGTTATGCGCATAAAGTCGCGACGGAGAGAGATCCGATATTTCAATGTTAATTAAAAATGTAGATGAGCAATAAATAATAACGGGGGGGGAGGGGAGGGGAGGGGAAACTCTTTGGATTCGTTTCGAGGGAAGAAAAACGAAAAGTGCGCCGCACACACCACCCAAAGGCGATCCGAGGAGTGTTGAAATAATCAAACGCGGTATTATAATATGTTTATTGTCGCGTTTTTTTCCCACCACACGAATTGATATAAGCGACGACGTGACGAGTTGAAAACGAAATTGGGCGAGCGCGGTGCAGTAATAAAGTAGCGGTGAAAAATTAACAAGTTTTATAATTAGTCTTCCGGCAAAAGTGTAAATAAATAAATAATAGAATTCCGCGTGTAGAATATAAATAAGCATTAATAAGACCGAGAACAATGTTTACTTAAACTTTACTTTGAAACGCGATGAGGGGGGGGGGAAGAAACGTTAAACGACCAGCCTTAATCTACCACTACACCGAATAACTTTTAAATTAAACTAGACTCCGCACGGAATCCATCCGCCCGGGTTTTTAACGATCTTTGTTTTTTTAAAAATACGAATAAATTTACATGCTTTCGATTCGAAACTTCACACCACTCTCTTAAAATCGAAAATCACACGACAATAATTATAATAATTGAAATCGCTCTTTTTAGGCTATATAGCCATTTATGGTACTTGGAGATATTTAGATAAGACGCGATATTCGTTTTTCCGACCGACTCGAAGCTAAACCAACAACGATTGCGATGCGTACGAGTAGATTTAGCTGCATTGTTTTCTAAAACTTTGTACAAAATAAATAAATACAACTCGCGCGCGCTCAATCGCAGAAAAATCGACCAAAACACCACACACTCTAGGGTGGGCATAACTTTAAAAAATGGAAATCAATCGCCCCTCAGGCGTTTATATCGTTGCGCGGCACGCGAAATAAATAATATTTATCGTTATATTTTCTCGAGTCGCGTACACGCGAGGCGGCTCGACGCGAAATCGCGACGGACGCGGAAAACTACTGGCCACGGCAGTGGAAACGCTTGTTTATTATTTCGCAGAGTCGAACGGACGACGGACGCGGAAAACGCGGTGTTTGTTCGACCGTAGTAATAATATTACATGTACCTACGCGCAATTGCGTCGCAGCAAAGGTTATACATCAACGTGTAGCGCGCGCGGGGCAAGATCCGAACCCAAATTTTATTGTTATTAGTAAACCTCGTGTGCCCGGTAAAATACCGCGGGCAGACAATCCGACGCGATTAACTGTTTTCAGTAATATGATTTTGACGAGTATCGCGTCGTTATTGCGCTAATCGCGCGGCTCTATTGTCGTACGTTTTATCGTCGGGGCATTACACGGTTTCGGACATTCGTTATTATCATTTTTTTAATTCGAAATACGCGGAAAGGACGATGTAAACTGTGAACTCGATGTAAAAAAAAAATTACTGCACGACAAATGAGATCGTAGAAACGACAAAAACATTCTCAGTGTCCGGAGGGGGGGGGCAAGACAGGGCATTTGCCCCCCTCCCTGGAATTCAAATATAATGTTAAACATTTTAACCTTTATTTTGACGTGGGGATTGCCAAAACAAAAATGATTGCAAAAGGTGAAAAGATAAAATAAATGAATTAAACGCTCGTTCAAAGAATGCATTTTTTTAATGTACATTTTGGTGTTTGATTTCATTATGGCCCCCCCTGATAAATTTCCTGCGGGCGCCCATGCAGTGTCACTTGGCAAGAGCGCCTATAGGGATATCGCCAAAGGCGTGAGGAGTTTAGAAACATTAGACGGCGGCGGAGGAAAGTTCAAGATATAAACGATAAAAATTAATCACTTTTCTAGTCGACTTAAAATTTTAACCACCGAGTTTGGTCCACCAGCAATCGTTCGATGGTTTTGCAACTATTTATTAGTAAGTCGTTTTTTTAATCGAATAGAGATAAACACGATTAGATTTTTTTTTCGTAATAAAGTTTCAGTTTTTTTTTTTTATTTTTACCATTGTTATATACTGTATATAATCGTTCGAACGGAAGAATGTTTATTAGCGAGCGGAAACAACGACGGCTTACGTTTTAATTCTCGTTACGGAGATCTCGTTACGATCCCGCGCTTGAAACCGACCGGGACTGCGAAACTTTACACGTCCGACGGGCCCATCGTTCGAGTTAATCGGGCGCGTTTCTATATCTAATATGTACAAGAAACATATTATATCCGACATATTATAAGGCCTTGTTATATCGGGTGGTAAATTAAACGATTTAATCCGGGAGAGAGGACTCGCGTAGTAATAGAGTTCTTTCTCCGGAAGAAAAAAAAAAACGTTAGTTTTAATCACCGCAGTTGAAACTTGAAAGCTCGCACGGGTTTGTGATACCACGCGCTCCGGGCGATTTAGGCTGGGGCCGCGCGGTGGCGTTTTTTTTTTTAATACTATACAATGATTGAACATTTAACGTTATCTAATGAATACTTTGAGGGGTCGTTTTTTGAATTTCGCCCCCATTTTTTAATAAAACAATCGAGAGTAGAAAACAAAAACCGGCACTCTGGTGAGAAATCGTGATTTTTTTCTCCGCTACTCGAAAAGAAAATCTCGCGTAGACGACTCAAAGTTTTCCCCGGAATACTGTATTATTGGCGTTAAAACAATACTGCGCACGGTGACAACACCGACGCGGTTGTTAATTTTCAATATTTTATTTCGTCTTCGAAAAAGGGTAAAAAGTAGTAGTAAACGTCAGATTGAAAATAACTCTCGAAAAAAGCAAAAGAAAAGCAAAAAAGCGCAACGCGTAAAACCAGACGGCGGCGGCGTCTCTCTCGGATCGCGATTGTTCCGATCGAATATTAATATCAACGAGTACCGGAAAGAATCGATTAGACGAGTGTCGATAATAATCTATAATAATCCAATTGAAAAACACGTCGGCGAGCGTAGGAATCCCCCCCGAGAGGAGACCGTGCGAGCGAAACACGCGCATTTCAATTATAGTTTACAAATACGTCCTTTCGGCGCGGCGCGCACTTCCGGATCGGGCGTATAGACGATAATATTGTGTAATGCCGATCGATCACGATCGTTTATAGTTTCATCTCGTCCGCCACCCACGTATAGCGCAATCGAAAATAGTAACACACAATAGCTATTAGCGGCTCTCCGCCTTGTTGCGCGCGTCTTATCGGCTCGTAATAACACGACGCGAGCAGATCGTTTTTTTGTCCTTTTCGGTCCACCCTCCCCCCCCCGACATTGAAATGTTCCTACGCGTCGTAATAGTATAACGCGTTATTATCGCCGTCACAATAATATGTAGGTAGGTTATATAGGACTGCGCCGCGGCGTTCGATTAAATGTATATTTTCCCAACGGCAGCGCTTATCGTAACGAATTACCTACCCATACTCTGCGATTCCCAAAAGCCCCGTCGACGACGCTACCACGGACGACCGCGGATACCCATTGTTTCGCGGGTAGGCGTGTAACCACTTTAAGTACACGTCGTCGCCCGTATCACTTACCCGAGAGCTAAACAAATACCCGTACACGTGTACATCGCGTATTGTTCGAATGGGTGTGACTTACATCGTTTAAATAACGTGTTTCTCCTACGCGCGAACACGAGACGAAACCTATATTGTCGAGACACCGTAACGTTAAATATACGTTTCAATGTTTACGTATACTTGTACAACAATTATACTATTTAATATATATATACGTATATATACGGTAAATAATAAAATAAATAAAAAATAAACTGGCCGTTAGCCATTCTACGCGCTATAATATTATGCTAATTATGTGTAATAAATATGTGTAATTACCGCGGCACTCGCTGATCGGTTAATATGATGTTTAATCGCGGAGAAAAAATCGCGATAACGCGTTTGTACTATTTGAATACCAAACTTCAGACGGACCTCGTGTCGTCGTTCGTTTCGATTACTACGCGGTATAGGTACAATAGTTATCGCAATGCGCTCTTAGTCGATCGCAACGAGAGATCAAGAATTCAAATCCATCACACTATATCACACACCTCGACAGTTCCGACACCGATCACCCGCGCCCTCAGTCGTCTCTCCTAGAAAAACGAGCAAATCCTACAGGACGCATCGATAAGGATACACTTAAACGCCTGTCAAATAACGTACTCGGGGGTAAAGGACGTTTCGAAAACAAACCCAAACCCGGGCGTTTGGCGACAGCGGTTCATCAAACGGGTCGGTCCGATTGAAAATACGTATAATAAACACGACGTATTAAAAACAATATTATATAAGCACGATTATGCGCGGTGTGTTTGAAAATTACCGACAGATATCATAATATAAAACCGACGAGAGCGCCGCCGCGGTTTTACAAAAAGCAATTAAACGCGCGTTATAATTTATAAATTATTATAATATAATATGGTACGCTCTCTCGCTCGTTACACGACGCGCGCGCGCGCGTCTGATACGGTAAATCCGTTTCGATAATAATAATATCGCGTACACGTATTTATCGAAACGCGTCTCTCCTTCGGCCGGGCGAAACGAGCGAATTAATCGAAAAACATATTATTATTATTATTATTATCGACCGGACAGCGGGACATTGTAATACGCCGAAACGCGGCGCAATAATAAATTACATTTTGCAAAGCGTATACGTAATAATAATATAATAATATAATCCACCCAGGAGTCCGGCGGCGGCCGGCCAAACGGATATTCCGGGTTCGGCGGGGCGGGGAAAAAGTCCTCCTGTCCCGCTGCAGTAGTAGTCGTGGCGCGAGCGGCGAATTCTCAGGTTAAATACGTCCCGCGCACACATACACCGCCCCCCCCCTACCCCGTACGATATCGTTGTACGCAGTGTGGTGTATAATGCGAGTTAATAACGTTATTATTATGATATGTTTAAACACGAAATATTTATCGAGTAAGAAAAGGTTTTAGGGTGCACAAAGTTTAATAATTAGCGATTCCGTGTACGAACGAAAATAATATTTGCGATTTTTTTTTTTACCCGAATATCGTGCGGTATATTTACCGACCCGACTACCGGTACTACGCCTCGGATACGAGCTCGGAAACATTTTAATTCTCTCTCTCTCTCTCTCTCTCTCTCTCTCTCTCTCTCTCTCTCGAAACGTGGGCACGTCGATACTGCCGAAAACTACGGAAATCGTACCGAATCGTTCGCGATCGACCCGGAAATAGTATTCACGGCGGCGATTCAAACGGCACCCCGATAACGTAGTTACAACGCGTAGAGCAGCGTTTCCCAACCTGGGGGGTCGTGTAAACATTTCTGGGGAGGCGTAAGCGCAGTCATTAGAAAATACGGTTTTTATTTATTAAATTATTTTTATTTTCAAATGTAGGGAAAATATGAAAAATTATAATAATTATTATCATCAATAAAATTGAATTCATCCCGGATATTTTACAATTTCTTCGTAAAGTACACAAAAAAGTGATATATTTTTCACGTTATAGAAGGTGGGGGGGGCGCGAGAGTTTCGAAAATATACAAAGGGAGGGCGTAGAATAAAAAAGGTTGGGAACCACTGACGTAGAGAATAAAAAAACCGGTCAAAGTCGATGAGAGAACAAAACGCGCGGTTTAAGATGCGTCCACGCCAAACAAACATTTGAAAAACGTTGATGTAGACGTGTTTCCAAACGAAAATGTTCGCTCACCGAGCGAATAATACGTATCAATATGTGACAGACTATTTTAAACAATATACTATTTTATTATTAAATTATGTGTAGTATTCCGGTTTTATACGTGACAGACTCTATTTAAACAAATATACTGTTTTTTGTCACGACTGTTGGCAAGCATATAGCGAACAACTAAATGATGAACAAACGTTTGTTGTCATTAAGAAAATGTATGACAAACATTCGAAAAACGTTCGGCAAACGTTCGAAGAACAATGTTTGTTAGGTGTGGACGAACCTCAAGACGAAAAAATAAATACGACGCCGATGTATCAGAGATATTCAAACCGTGCGTCGCGGCTCCCAGTCAAGGGAGTCGGAAAATGGAGTCGCGTCAAAGAACCGGAAACTAAAATCAATACGAAATCGCTAAACGTTAATTTATTTATCTGTTAGACGTGAAATATAAATTTTTTTCTATATTAACCATTTATTTGTAAACCGTTGGTCGTGTGATAAATAAATATCTATACATTATAATAACTATATAATACAGTTGTTGTTTCTCGCATTACTAATTGTCGGGGAGAGCCGTGAAAATATTGCGAAGACGTAAAGGAGCGAAAAAGTCCTGAATACCTCTGCACCACAGTCGACGCGCGTTTACCGGAATCCGCGATAACCATTAGATAATAATATAATTTCCCACGAGTTTTAATCGTTCGCGCGATATCGCTATTCTACTGCTGCTGCTGCTGGGCGACGCGAGTCGGCAAACCACCGGCCCGAGGCGTCGTCGCACGCGATACATTATTATAATATAATATATTCCACACATACATGTAAATAGATTAGAATCTAATTAATAGTTTCGGAACCCTGGGCTTATGTCTACTTAGCCCGCCCGGTATTTACGGCGCTTCAATCATATTACACAATCCGAGTAAAATGTGTATACGGTACTGCCACGGGTAATGTGGAAAATCTGAGCGCGTAATATATTATACGTACTTGGGTGTATTACAATATACACGCGGCGGCGCGTCTTGTCGGCGCGATGACTCGGGGCCACGCGCGGCCAATCTCCGACGATACAACAAAACACGTCCGGCCGATGTAAACTGCGACGGCCAACAAACAATTTGTTGCTCAGACCGCAATATAACGTCGAACGCGAATTTCCACGTCGTCGTCCGATTGAAAAAGGGTACACTAGTGGCTACTACTACCTGAATATAACCGAAAAAAAAAAAAACGAAAACGTGATCTCGACGATTTTTGTGATCATAATATTATTGTAGCCGGGGTTTTTGTTTTTTTTTTTATTTTCTTTGACGTTCGCGATCCGCGATAATTGATTTACACAACGAGTGAAATCGAGTTAGGAACAAGACTCGAGTTAGGAAATTACACACGGCAAGTAATACCGCGTTGTGCGCAGTGTAATATATAAAGTGATAAAGTTACACGTCTACAAGGATATAATTATATACACTTTGTCGTGTAACGCATCGCTATGGCTATAGTGTGTCATGCGCGTGCGTGTTGTTTAAACTACTGTTCTTCTCGTATTCGAATAAAACGAAAATTATTTACCGTGGTCAATGTCAACCGAAGCCTGACAAATCAAAAAAATCACTACTTTTCTAAAATATATACGTCGTCAATCGTCGTATATAAAAGCAATAAAACTATTGAAAATCATACGTATTCATAATGATCTATCGATTAGATGGGAAAACGACGAAAAATTACCTTAAATTACCAAAGACAAAGTTCAAAAACGCCACCAAAAATAACACGAAAAAGCGGAAAATACGAAATGAAAATGAATTACTTTCATACGTTCGCGTGTGTTATTGGAAACATTTTCATCGACAAAGCATCGTCGCCCGAGACGTCTTGGAAAAGAAAAATCGCTCGTTGCCCCCGACTTTTTATAATCATTTCCGTTTGTCACAGAGTACATAAACAAGACAACGCGATATCGGACTTCTTAAAATAAAACATTTTTTATCGTTTCACACGTACGTACGAGAAAAAAATGTTTAATCGGCTACGACAGGCATGTCAAACTCAAAGTATCAATAAGTGGGCCAATTATATTGAATAGTTTACTGTTTGGGCCGCACATAAAAATTTAGCGAAAACAAAAATATTTTGTACAAATTTTTCAATTTTATTCTTTATGTTTACGAACACGGCAATAATTACAATAAAATTCAAATATTAAAAAAACACGAACTAAAAATATTAATATTAGTAGCCGCGGGCCACAAAGAAAAGAGCCGCGGGCCGCGTGTTTGACATGCCTGGGCTACGATAATCGTCGAGTTACGCACGACACACGATGCATTGTGTTATTAATTGTCCTTATTATTCATAGTTTATAATATTACGTTCACGTTTCTCACTGAATACTTTATCACCCCCCCGAATAAATAGCCCCGAAATCGCGATAATTTACCAATCGCATTAATACATTCATTCACCGAATATTATGATGACGCACGTCGGTCGCCGCACATACTCTTACGCTCGGTTTTTTTTAACATTTTAATCGCATTGTTTTTTTTTTTAAAAATTAGTTAACGTTTACCACGTCGCGGAAACGTTTTCTCGTTCGACTACTAAATATAATAACACGTGTGTACGTTTGTGAACATTTTCCCCGTAGAACTATACGGTCCCGCGAGGGTTATAGTCACTAATTCGGCCGCCGCCGCCGCCGCCGCCACCGATTGCATCAAAACGACTCGGCTATATTATTATACAGCTCTCTTACGCGATCGAAACCTAGTCGGCCGCGAACAAAATATCGACCGAAATAAATGGGGGAAAAAAACCCCCCGCGCTCGCGACCACTATACTGAAAGGCCCAAGGGTTACCCGGCGACCGGGCCCGAGAGCTGTGCGAACAACCCGGACCGCAGTTTTTATTTATTATACGATATTACGATATTTATTTATTCGATTATACGTCGCGTCGTCCGAGCTTTTTCGAGCTTCATACGCGCGCGCGCGCGCAGGCCGGCGTCTCGTGCGTTTCCTACGCGCGGGGAAATGTCAATTATTTGCTTAGGAAACACCTTCGTTAATAATTATTCTAAACGACATCAGCCGCACAGCCGACACCGTTTGACGCGCGGGGAAAACACTGCCGGCTGCGTCGAGCGGTTATTTGCGCGGCCGATGTGTGCGAGACGACAAAAAATAGAAAACAAAATCAAACGCGTCGTCGCCTGGAAAACCGGGAGACAGACTACGCGTAGGCGTATCGTTGGCGGATATCGGGAGGAGGAGAGCTCACAAACGACGACGATGCGTCCTTAAAACAGTTCACGAGCTCTACAAAACAATTTTACATTTACGCGATTGACTAGAATAAAAATTACTTTAAAGATCGACGAGTAATTCGATTATATAATAATTGCAACATTTATATATATCTAATGTCATGATGATATTTCGCGGCCGCGAGAAGGATTAAAACACGTGTTCAAAACCGATTCGTCTAATCGAGCAAAGATCAATCGGTCTAGAATCGTCGCGTAAAATTATAAATACGTTTTTTTTTATCTATTATAACTACGCACAAGACTTTAAAATAATTGTTATACAGAACCGTTTGAAAACGCATACTTCAAAAAGCATATTTTCAATACAAATTCAAAACCATTTTCGAGTTTTTGCTGTTCTAGCAATGATGATATTACAATATTACTGTGAACAATAGTTTTTATGTTTTTCAAAGTATTGTCTCGCAATATGGTAGTTTTTATGATGGACACGAACACGAAAACATGGAAATTATACGAAAGTATCGAATTGGCTATGCTAAATGCAAGCTTTACATTTTGACGCGATCATTTATCGCACCTACTCATATGACGGGCGTCTTTAAATACCACGGTAAAGAGATGATATTTCATCGGACATGAAAATTAATCCACGACGAAACTCGGTTTCTTATACTCGGGTGTATGTGTTGGCGTTTTTAAAAATGTAAATTGTGTGTTGAAAACAACGTTATATTTTTTTTTCATCAAGAGGGTTCGAAATAATTTCAGCGCACAAAAAATAAATAAATACTGACGTTAAAAAGCCGAGTCTTTAAACGGGAAATTATTATTATGGCTCTTTTTCCACGCGTTTCGGCCGGAAACTACCGAGGAAATCGTAAAAATAAAAAAAAAAACGTTTAAAAAATAAGTGCCCTCGTTTGAAGCACTTTCTTGTTTTAATTTTCGTTCGGGCGAAACGCCGCGCCGTCGCGACGAAACGACGGTGCATTTTTACAAGTTCGCGGGACAAACACAATCGTTCCTTTCGTGGAAAATCTCGAGACTACGGCGGCGGCGCGGCGTTTCGACGACACGGACGAGAATAAAAACTAATTACCGTCCAACGATGTGGACCGGTAGAAAAGTTGCAATCGAATCATGCGCTTGATCAGGACTAGAAAAAAGTCGCGACGACAATAAAAAAACATATACATTTGACGGATCGAAATGTCTCGGAGCGCAGGAAAAATGCATCCTGCGATCGGGATCGCGTAGATCGACACACGCGCTCTTATACGGCCTGCGCGGAATTAAACGCAATTATTTAATTAGCGGCGGTGGCGAACGGCGTATAGGTATTCGAAAAAAGGACCGCCGTCGGTCGTGTTTTAACGAGCCCGGCCGGGTTTTCCATTAACTTCGCCACCCGTCACATAATGTAATTCAGCTCATGTTAAAAGGATTTTTATGTTTTTATTTATACAATTTGTGTTTTATGATCACGTCGTGTTTGGGTTTTAAACATTTTTATATTCATAGCACGTCATAACATTGCTGATTTCGATATAGCCGATGGGGCCTAAGACGGATTAGGTTCGTCGGCGGCGGCGGCGGCGGCGGCGGCGGCCAAGGGCTAATAGAATTTAAAAATTTTATTTTTATTTTTTCCTACCCGTCGACGTGATACGCGCGCACACGTCGCGCACGACATACTAATTACGCGCACGCGCGCGCGTCTATCGCGGTGGGCACAGCGCATTTTAAATGTCGTCCATTTATACAATAATATATTATATTATGTCGAAATCGGGGCGGTGCGCGGGGATGCACCGGAAAACCGGAAAACATAAGAAATGCACTGTCCCGAAAGACGCGCAAGGAAAACAAATCAAAACTGTACTGTATAAATAATATTAGTGACTCTTCTACTCGTCCGTATCGATAACGACGCGGTTGCCAACCGCGATGGTCCGAAAAGAAAAACTTTAACGTTATTTGTAATATTATTTATTAATCTAATTATTTAAAAAAAACCTATTACCACTGGACACGAGACTTTTAATATAAATTGTAAATACTATAAAA
The DNA here is from genome assembly GCA_948098885.1 of Drepanosiphum platanoidis. NCBI lineage: Eukaryota > Metazoa > Arthropoda > Insecta > Hemiptera > Aphididae > Drepanosiphum > Drepanosiphum platanoidis. The sequence goes on along the minus strand of OX402529.1, from coordinate 25,351,199 downwards.
AATATAGGTAAGCGGTCCGTAGAATTTAGAGAATGGATTTTTAGTGGTCCGCGAGGTTGGCGACCGCTGGCCTAGAAAATCACGACTTCAATAATCCTAACGTCGGCCCTATCGCAATTCAATCGTAACGACACGTTCGCAAAGTATACTTCAGCACAAAAGTGTTTCGACTCCGAGTGAAATGTGTAATGCGAAAATTAAAATGTAATTTGAAAAAAGTGTAAGTGAAAAATGTCGATTGACGGAAAATTGTATTTTATAATATTATATACGTATATACGAGTATATGAAAACGCAATAAAATAGAAAAAAATAATTTAAAAAGGCGAAGGAAAAAAATAAAATAAAAACCACGCAATAAACGCAAAATAAAAGTCTCGAAATTAAGTTCGTCGGCGCCTAATACAGACATTGTGTTGATAAAATAAGCTTAAAAGGATTTTTCTACCAATTCGCAGCCGTAATGATTATAAAATATAAATACTACACTGTAAAATGCAAAGTATAGTCGAGCGAGACGTATTTTTTTTGTTTTCATAATAATTATCCGAACAAAACGAAATCGCGCGTTCTCGGATCGCGAGCGCGTTTAATTTTCGAAAAGTCGTTTTTTTTTTTTTTTTTTTTAAAGTAAATTATTTGAAAAAAAAAAATCGTACGAAACAAAAGATTGGCAAAAAATCAGAGAGGTCGTCTCTCTCGGCCACTTATTGCAAGGCGACTCCGGAGACAGCTCTACCTACGGCTGTCCAATTAGTCCCACCACCATTCACCCCCCGCCTCGTATAATCCGGGTGGTTTTGAAAACTACGTACATCGTCTAAATCACGCGCGCGCGCGCGCGCTCTCTCAAAATTCCTAACTACCTAACTATATCTATATAACTGTAAATAAACGTACTACTTACGGGTCACTGCTGTCGAGGTTCGGTTTGGTTTGTGAAATTGAGTATAAATTGTAACACTCTTGGCGGTGATGGTCACTCGATAAGAACACGATTAAAAGTCACTGTTAAAAGTTTGATTAAAATTTAAGTTTGACGACACTATTGCGAAGAAAAATTAAAAAAAAAACACCGATAAGAACTTTCCGGAACCGCTGTCGACACTAGACTGATGATCGTCGGCACCCGCCCTGCGTCGACGAGCTGCTACTACACTTTTGCGCCATGCGCACGCAGCCCGGCTGTCGTTGGCTGGGCGGAGCGAGCGGCTCTCGTTGGCCGTGTTTGCCCACGCGATATCGGAATGACGTAAACTTTCACTTATTCCGATTTCACGCCAGCTTATCGCTATTGTTACATAATTATGTATTCATAACAAACTATATCATATCATTATATAATATTATTGGGTACTTGTTGATAAACGGATGACTCATCGATTGTTATATTATACGTTTCCGGTGGGAAAATCACGATTTTTTTTTTACGGGATGGCGAAAATGTGATTTCGCTACCCCGTTCGCTACCTCCTACCCCTACTTCCGTTTCTCGGGGTAAAATACTTACTGTTTCGAGGTCATCGTCCTTTCGAGTCGCATACAGTCTCACAGTATTTATTAACAAATCGATTAACGTAAATACATATGCCGTTAGAGTGACCGATACGAGTCGAATTACATTCTCTCATAAGTGAAATTCTTCTCTGACCGTTCGAATTTCTTCGTATACGATCCTAGCACTCGTGATATTACCGACTCGAGCGTTTCTAAGCAAACTTAAGTCTGGCCGCCGTTCATACGTATTATGTAAATACTGTTTACGTCGTTATTTTCAACGATTTATTGATACGTAAAATCAAAGGATAGGTTTAGGTATATTAATTGTTAACGAATGTCACGCCGCTTGTCGTTGTTTTATTGATTATAAATTTAATATAAAAATAATATAAAAACAGTTTATAGATGCTTATTTTTTCACTACACACGATTCAATAAATTTATAAAAGTAGATACTGTTAGGGATGGTAATATTTTTGAAAATTACCAATAGTATGCAAATTTCAAAAACCACTCCTGAAAATTGCCGCCCCGGGCCAACCTCTCGAGCCGGGCCTGATTATCGATTCGATCGTTCGACGCCGCTGCGACTCTTTTGTAATCCTCGAGTTTTAATAAAAACATAGAAATTTGGATAAAAGGACGTTTTATGTTTGAGATGCTTTTTTTTCCCCTCGCACATTAATCCAGCTCAACGTCACAATACTATAACAATCGTGTGAGCCAAGGACGCGAAATATATATAATTCAACGATAACGACAATGACATAATATTATATTGTATAGGTGCGCGAATCGCTCTCAATAATAACAATATGTTTGGGTTTCTTTTTCTTTTTTTTTGGATTTTTGCGCGTACATTACTTTAGGACTGCGTCACTGTTAAAAAAAAGAACAACTAATACAATAATAACAGTGGTAAATCGTAGAAAAAAATAAATATTCGACCGGCTGTTAATAAATTAATGTTTTGCGTTTGAACGCGACTTCCGCGTCCATTAACAATATCATAAGTGCTGTAAAAGAAAATATCTTCCGCCAGGCTCGCGCGATTCATTCCGCAAATCGATCGTGTCCGCAGCAATACAATGACGTCGAGGAAAAACATTATTATACGTTCCAGCCGAAGACAATGACGAAGACGTGTCCGCGCACCGCACCTCGTAAAAAATGACCGCGAACAACATACGCGCCGCGCTCGAAGGATCGCCATTATATTGCGACGATTACCGGGCGTCTCGAGACGATAATCGTCCGAATATTCCCGAAACGAAGGTTTCTCGGCCGCAAGGTTAGCGCTTTTAAGAGAATAATTAATCGCGGGAGATAAAAACTAATAGGTGTGCGCGTCTTTGTTCGGCGACCGCGAGCACCGGGCGGCGGCGGTCGTAACATTACACAACAACCTATGGTCGAAGGAAAATCAACTCCGACGTTTTCCTTTTACGCCTCGACGACGACGACGACGATACGAATAATTACTATCGCAATCGCGTCGCGATATTATATATATATCAGATTATATTATTATTATACCTACGCCGTTATAGCACCTAATCGCGGGCGTGCCGAGGGGAAGGGAGTTAGGCATTGCCCCCCGAGTTTTTAATTCCATCTGCCCGAACGTTAATTAAACATTTAAAATAATATTATATTTTTATACGCTTTTTACCTGCGTGGAATATAAAAGCACATATACAAAGTCGGCGAGGAAAATTTAATAACAATAATACAATCTGCGCGCAGACTATATAGTATTGTTATTAAGACCGTACGAAATGTCGACTGCCGCGTTTTATAATAATTTATAAAATAAATAAAAAAATATTTTAGTTCCGCGAACGTTTTTCTGTCCCGCTGTTGCCGGCGATGCGGCAGGTTACGAAAAGTGCAGTGCGATGCGTTACGAGTGCACCTCGCACGTGGCCCGGCCGACTGCAGTCGTCAGACGATGACGTTGATTTCGCAGTGTCGCGATCGTATCGTTTTAACGTCGTTGAATATACGCGATTGGTATTTATCTCTAAAAATCTCGACGCGATTTCTCTGACGACGTACACCGCGCTGTAACGAAACGTTTAACAACATTATTTCGACTTGAAAACAAATATGTAAAAAAATAATTATAAACAGTCGACTGACTGTTCGAATCGCGCGTGTTGTGATTGTTGAGTAGCGGCGCGCAGACCCGCAAACGAAAATTTAGCATTTATTCGGTATTTATTTATTTTTTTTTTTTTCGCTTTGAAATCAAACCTACACGACTCGATGGTTCGAGTTCTCCCCGAGGCGCGAGAGCGTCGTGAAATCGCCGTCCGGCAAGCCGCGGTTGCCGTCGGTACGTTTATTCTGGCCAAAGTGTTCCGGCACTCTGACGAAAAAAAAAATCGATCCAAAATATATCTTATCGCGCAGGCGGTCGCGTCACGATTACCGTAATCGACGCTATTCGGGCGACGGCGGAGAACATTTTTGAAATTCGCAAAGCACCCATAATTAATCGTCAGACGTTAGTGCCACATTTTTTATAGACTAAGTGTTGAGTAGGTACGCACGCGATATTATCACCGCAAACGAGCGGGCCTAACCTTGGCGGCGCCACCGCCGGCACGATCACTTTTACCGAAACGATGGAAACTCTGACCACGCGCAAAGCAATAATAATTTTGTGCAACGATGCCCGTTCGTCGTTGCCCGCGGCCCCGCCGCCGAGACGAGCTCTAATATCGACATTTTATCGCGCGTTACGAATTTTACATTCGGCAGTTTGACGAGGATATATTTTCGGGGAGGCGTCGATGATTGTCGGCTATAAATCTATCAGGCTTAACGCGGATAACTTTTCCACGAGCGTAATTTATTCCCCCGCAAGCGTCGTTGGTTAAATATTCAATACGAAAAATACGAAAATTTCAGGCCCCTAATCGATAATAATACAATCTAGTGTAGTGCGGAAGTGTCCGCTGAAATCTCACAACGGTTTACGAATTTACGATGCGCGTTCGTCTTTTTATTTTTAATCGCGCACACTCGGTCGCATTACGTTAATCGGTAAAATAGCAATCGGTAGTGTTTATTTTTTTTTTTTTCCCCCGCGCGGTAAACCGTATACGAATTACTGGTTAAAGGACGATGATTGCGCGCGTCCCATTAATAAGTACGGTACAAAACGAGTGGCGTTCGCGCACGAAAATCGCTTACGGCTCGTAAATAATTGAGACACCGTCGTCGTCGACGTCTCCTTGGGCGTATTATTTCCGAAAAAAATTAATAACCATTAGGCGCGATGAATCGCACTTGTTGTTTTACACGCGCGTTTGACGAGACGGAGAGAAGATTCCCGGTAATGTGGGGTATACACGGCCACCCACTTAAATATTATTTTATTTTATTTTTTTAAATATTTTTTACGAATTTTCGGTTTGCCGACGACGGCCGCGATAAAAGCGTACGGAAAAAACGTTATGCCAATCACTGTGCACGGAGCAGTTCGCGCGGGTTTAAGGAGGCGATTTGTACCGCGCGGCTTCCGCGGCAGTAATATGGATTCGAGGCGTTGCAAACGAGCGCATCGGGAGCGCGAAAAAGAATATATCTCGAAAAGACGTCAGTAAAAAAAGTTCGGTCGAGAGAATCCGTTATTATACATAATGGTATAATATCAAATCGACATGTACAGTGGCGCGAGTGGGAAAAATTGTCGGAACGGATGGTCTAAGCCCTCGGACGAAAAAAAAAGATTAAAAATTAAACGTATTTCAGCAGTCCCGAGTATTGTACGCGTATGAGAAAAAAAAAATTCCGATTCGAAAACACATCCGATTACGGAGAGAGAAAATATACCCGTGGAACACAATTTTTATCGAAAACTCTTCTCGTTCTATTGTGGTTTTTGTTTTCCGGGGATTCTAGAGATTTTTCGGAGTGCCTGTCTCGCCGTTCGCGCCACCGGCTCTTATTATTATGTGAAATAATAAAAAAAAACGGAGAAACGAGCGAACGGCATGAAATCCGGCCGAAAACCAGCCGTCGCGTCGCGACGACGACGACGACGGTCGAATCGATTCGTTCTGCTTCGAGTTAACGTTATTATGGGATCCCGCGCGGCGGAGAAAAAAAAAACTTTTTACAGCGCCAAAGTACATTAATATGTTTCGGGATAATCGCATTACGAGTTTGTTAGTTGTATACATTCGAAAACCTTAGAGATCAATTTTTGCAACTCCGCGCCGACGACGTATACATTTAAAACAAACACGTCGTCTCACGTGAAAAATCGCGAGTTCGTTACGTCGCGCGTCGTATCATTCGATTTAGTTTATCTAAATCAGTGGTTCTTAACGGGGGCGGTACCGCCCCCTTGGGGGCATTTCGGTCTCTCCGGGGGGGTGATAGTTTTGAAGGGAGCGGTGAGCTTTTTCAATTTCGGAGATTAAAAATAGTACAATTTATTAATATTAAGTTATAATTTTTCATAATTAATCAAATCTTTTTGTATAGTAAAGTAAAATTGTTTTGTTAAGTGGTGTAAAATATAACCATTACTATCTAAAAATAAGAGTTTTTTACTTAAATTAATAATTTAGTATACTGATGAATAAATAAATATATATATTTATAAGAAGAAAATTTGATTTTGCATGAGGAGGGGGCGTTAGCAGTTAGTTATTACGATAAAGGGGGCGCTGAACTGAAAAAGGTTAAGAACCACTGATCTAAATAATAATCGTGTCCGAAAACTATTGTTTTGTTTTTTATTTTAAATTGAATTACGCCACGTGGGGCAAGAGTATGGTTTAAAATATAATATTGAAATGTAAATGATACGAATTGAATATAATATATGATAAAGTAGCTTACGACATAATACTAAACGATAATTAACAACAACAACAAAAATAAATTAAATATAAATTTATATAATTAATAACAAAGGACGAGAATATAAGTGTTTTTTTTAATTTGATGAAAATATTTTATTTTATTTTTTTAATGAAGTTAAATTATTGAAATTAAAATCAAAATCATGAATCGCAAGAAGATAACATTCGATTCATCGCGGGGCATTCTGACTGTAATTTTGACGGTGGTGATTATTAAAAAAAAATTGTTCGCTAATACGTGACGGGGAAAACGAACAAAAATTAAACCAATAATATATTATATTTCGTCGCCGACGAAATAAGTAACAATATCAATGACAATAATTTCAGCGACGTGTTACTTGAGCTTTTCTACGTTTCGGCGATTTCGGTGCGCTCCGACAAATAGTTTTAAAAAACCTAATGTTTTTTTTTTTTGATTTTGTTCTATCGATTAAATATTACTTTTGACGCTGCTAAAATTGTTATTCGTCATGACGCGCGCGCGCGCGCGCAAAGTATCGAATGCGATTTAAAAACCGTCGGATTATTTAATTTAATTTTTACATAAATTAATTTCATAAAAAGTCACGCGCCCAAAGTCGTTTTCCCCGGAAGAAAGGGTTTACGAAAAAAAAAAAACGAGGGCGCTTTTAAAACGGCGCATGTACACCGGCTTTCTCACTCTGGAGCTCTGGGAAATTTGAATAATTTTTGAATATAAAACCCGACGAATATATATAATACGTACACGGGAGAGACGTCGTCGTATTCTCGCCGATAATATATACCGCGACCTAATCTGACTCGCCACATTGACCCTGCCAGCCCCGAACGGCGTAATCCTCGTACAATTTTTCCCACTCCGAAACGCTTATATTATAATATATACCGTACATAAGATACTCGCCGAAAATTTTAAAACGTCGTCGTTAATATTATTTTTTCATTTTGTTTATTATTGTTTTTTTCGACAACTCGACCGTAAACGAAGAAAAAATAAATACTGTGCGGCGCGGCGGCGAGGAGGAGGAAAATACGTATTATCGTGTTCTGCGGACGAACCCGCCGAGAATTATTATTATTACTGCGGAGAGAAGGGCGCGGTTTAATTACCATTTCGAAGAAGAGAATAAAAAATAAAACGTAAAGCGCGCGTAATTTAATATTTACTCTAAACGTCATAATCGAGTTATAAAAGTCCACCGAAAACCTCGAAATTAAGAAAGTTTTACCGTCGTCGTCGTCGTCGGAAGAACTGCGATATACAATATAAATCGTTCCAAACAATACGATGCCCCTCTTGACGTTCCGAGTTTCAGTCACTTTCGACGTTTCGCTAATGATAATAATAATCACTTTGGTTTTCGTGCGTATTACTTATGTTTTTCCGGATTACTAACGTTATTCGTCGTCGTCGAGATGATTTTTTATTTCTGTAAACCGCGTGATTACATATTATGTTGTGCACGCGAACTCGTTTGATTTTCGTAACCAGTCAGGTACGACTGCTAAATGTCGAGCGATGTCAGAAATAAACACAAACACATAATATGAGATGTGCATAATCCTATATTATTAGACGCACTCGTCCGAGATATATTTTTTCCCCGACTCAAAAGTCCGAAATCTAGTTGCCGCTCGGTCGAATAATATATATTTTCGCACTCTGCGGGACGTCCACGGAAATGATTAAAACAATATCGTGATGTACGATAAAACATTTAAATATTTTTATAAACATAAAATACGATATTAATATTGTGCAACGCGATGTTTTTAATTCAAACGTCTGACACGACCGTCGCACTTGATACAGGGTGTTTTAAAATGATTCATCCGATTTTAGTAGACTATGAATATTGTTCCTGTCATTTGAGGTAAACGAAGCACCAACCATCTGAAAGGTGAGGTTATCAAGTTTTTATCGATTGCTGATAAGTCGCGACAATGTGTAGTTTAGTCATGTGGTGTAACTTAATTAGTTGTTATTGAAATGTCAACCGAGCCGACGGATCGGTCGCTGTAGTGCTAATAACGCTACATTTTGTCCATCGCCGGATCTTACAATCTGTGATTTTTTTTCTCTAGGGTTACATAAAAAAGCATTGTTTATGTACCTCCCCTTCCAAAAGATCTTGACGAATTGAAAAATCGCATTACAGACGCCATCAACTTGGTTACAGTCGACATGCTTGTCAACAGGTTTATGAGGAATTTGAATATCGCTTAACTGTGTGTCGTGCAAGTAAGGGGGGTCATATTGAACATTTATAATCATTGTACCTAAAACTTAAAATAATCTATTAAAATTGTAAAATTTATTTCAACACGATTAATCAAATTTTGCAATAAATATGATTTTTTGAAATCGGATGAATCATTTTGGAACACCCTGTATAACGAGTTTGTCGTTCTCGGCGTACTGTATAATAATACGTATTTGTTATTATTCCCATATTAAAATTATTACGATATCAGTCCGCTTCGCGACCGATTACACACCTCATCCTTAGTACGCTCGGAGTTATATATATATATATCATCCTGTCGCCGACTTTCTCTTTTTTAATGGCTCTACTGCTGACGACGCTCCTCTCCTCGATATCCTTCGGTCCGATGAGTCTCCAACTACTACTAGCCGCACGACTGCCTCGTGGTCGAAATCGTCCCGTTCGCAGGATTCACTACACGCCAAGCTTTGCGTTTCCGATGCTGTTATAGCAACGTTATCGCGGTCCTCCGGGACTCGTTCGCGCACGCCAGTAAGGTTCTGCAGAGCGAGGGAGTACGACGTAATTGCTGCGAGACAATATTATCGTTTTGCCATTTTATACACTACTGTTATCGCGACGGGTAGTTTCGTCTGAAATCGCGCGTACGAATTTTTCACGTGAAACCCCGACTTTCGGAAGAAAACTATTCGGAATCGAACGCGGCGCGATTCGGACGCTCGCGTCGTCGCGAGGTCTCCGGGGGGCATTTCCTCGGGGAACTCGTTTCGCCGCGGAACGCCTCCGCTAAGACAAAGAACGAAAACATATTTTCGGTTTACGTATTTCGACTCGCCGGATCGGTCGAAATCAATTCACGATTCCACGGTCGCGGACTGATTCGAATTTATAAAATAAAATCGCTACGCGCATATCGTTAATATATAATACTCTATCGTTGCTAGGTTATGATGACATTGTGATAACGGTCCCGCGTTCGAGCCAGCGCGATACAATTTTTTGTTATTTCGCGTCATAGCTTTGTGCACTATGAAAACGCGTTTTATCGAATGTTTTTACCGCCGCGAGAGATGTGCGCGCGGGGCGGTATTTTTCGCGCCGGCGAGTAATTATTCGACGCGCCGTTATCATCGCAATGCGGACATATATCTCTGGAATTCATAATCCACAGACAATATTATGATTATTATTTCGTGTAATATACAATATTTTATCTCGCGACTGTAATAAAACAAAGCCTCGGTGATTATAATATTGTTTCGCGTGTTTGACGTGCGAACGCAATATATGCGACCAATAAAGCGTTGTCGATTCCGCGACGGTTACAAATACGATTTCGTCGAAAGCAATAGGAAACCGCGCGAACGATATTATCCACGTCATGATGTTCTATAGCGGGGGTCACCAATTATTATTATTCTCGGAGGGCCACGTTAGAAATTTAGAACATTTTCGCGGGCCATCAAACTCACTTTTTTTTAAATAAAGATTAGGTAAACTGAAAAAAAACCTCATTTAATTAACCAAAATGAACAAAAAAAAGTATTTTATGCGTGAAACACATGGTGACTATAGTTACTAGTAAATAGATTAAATAAATTGTATTATAAATTATGAAAATATAAAATCAAACGTTTGATCATACCTCGTTGCGCAACCATAATTATCTACACAGCCGTGGTAAAATCCAAAATTGGATATAATTCGTCCGCGGGCCGCCATTTGGTGACCCCTGTTCTATAGCCAAGCCCGGATTAAAGTGGGGCATAAGGGACACGGCCCGATTCTTAGCCACGAAACATTCGCGTTTAAAAGTTGTTTGGAAAAAATTATAAACGGGTTGAGCTAATCGACCGTTTGCAATGCCCTCGAGATTCCTAATCGCGGCGCAAAGTCGATTAAACTTCGAGATCAAAATATTGATCAGAACTCAGTCTCGTCGTCGGGTCGTGTGCGACCCCGCCGCGTACACAAAAAACCTGCGGTGTTATTGTCTAAAAATTACATAAAACGAAACCGTAATGTAACGCGGCAAAACGTGACGGCGTGGGCACACGAACAAGTGCGCGCGCGCTGCAGTAATAGGCGAGTTTATTTTCGCGTCGGCCATGATCGAAAAGCCTTTGAGGTATCCGTTTTGAAATTCAAAGGTCCCGACGGCGCGGCGGCGCTACCGCTTCAAAAGACCGTCGCGTCGGCGTCGGCGTTATTTCAAAAGCGTTTCGATGGAATCGCGCGGAGCCCGACGACCGAGTGCGCGAGCTCGAAAACTTAATAGAGTTTCAAAACGAACCGTTTGGTTTTTTTTCCAGGCGTAATAGTATTAAGCGTTGTGCGCGAACAGAAGGTGGGCGGCGGCGTTTTTCAAACGTATCCGGCGATTTTCACACGCCGTATTACGTTTTCGATAATAATAATACGAGCTCGTAATAATTCGAAATCATTTGAAAAAGATAAAATAGAGAAAGAAAAACGGACCGCTAATAAATATAATGTTCTAGAATAGAATTCCCAGTCGGTCGGTAGACCGTAGTTTTCACGTAATCACCTTTTTTCAAAATCGAAAAACATTTGAAATCGAAAAAACCGCGGATCCCACGGGGTCCTCCGCGGCGGCTCGTTCAAAACGAGGTAAATAAAAATAAAAAAAACTAGAAAACTAGAAAAATCGTCCCGCGGCATCGCCGCCGCCGCCGCCGGTCCATCGACATATTTTATCGACCTGTGCCTTGCCCGTGTGGAGGAAATAGACTTATTTTCTGAAAAGGTCGTCTCGGCCCGACATTTTTCGTGTGTACTACTATAAAACACGCCGCCGCAGTGTTTCGAACAAAAGTTTGTGACCTGCAGAAACGTGCGTCGGTCGAAAATGGCCTTCTGAAAACGTGTTTAAACGCATTTTAGACAATAGCGTAACACTTTCTCCGTTCAACGCAGCGCAAAACGCAATCGTACGTAGACAAACCGATATCAACCCTATCGTTTTCTAACGCGAACACGCGACGTAACAAACGTATTCATTTATTTATTTCGGTCAAAATAGGGGCGCCTTTGCCGCGACCACCATCATTGCTCTCCGTCTTTCCGCGCGTCCGTAGCCGTCTGTTCGCCGTCAAGTATGTCCAAGTACGTCCTTTTGAACTCGGCCCGTCGCGACGTCGTCTCGAGCGGCCACCCAGAGGTCGTCTCCGGTATCCACTCGATCAATCGTCCGGTTACCTGCAGGTCCTGTCCTGCCCAACTTGTCCTTCTCGCCGCCACGTGTGAATCTTTTGATATCCTATCGGCCTTATTCGTTCGTATTCCATTCTTCTCCCGTAATCGTGACGAACAATGTTCGTTTGCGGTGTTCCTTTTTACTTTTTTCGCGTTTAACATTTTTTCGTTTTCTTTCGTCTCGCCGTTTCCGGCGAGTATATTTTAATATCTCGCGCGTAGTAGATACAGACGGGGGGGGGGGGGGGGAGGTGAGACTTAAAGACCCGACGAGCGTTTATCCCGTCCGTTGCACGCGCCCCGGCGGTCGTCTTATTCCGTCGCTCCGGGGGTTCTCAGACACTTGTTTCGTTCGAGGAGCTCTGTTTCTCGGAACGAGACGATTGAATTTTCATTTCGCCCTCCGAGACGCGGTTCGTTTTTAATTCGCGTTATCGTCGCCCCCCCCCCCCCCCGAAACCGTAGTCGCGAAGGGGAAGAAAATTAAAAAAAAAAAACACCATACGTTTTGATCTCGCTCACCGCCCGCGGGTAGTAGTAGTAGTAATAATAATAATGGCTTGTGTTGAATACGTTTCAACGCGGTTTTTATCTCAAAATCGTAATTATATATATATACAATATTATTACGGCTTTGGGTTTTGTACAGCGCCGCGGCGCTAAAGATCTCGCGCGCGCGCGCCCACGTGGCGGTTTTTTTGCGCGCGGGCACCTCGAAATACTTTTGTTTCTCGTATGTCGGCCGCGAGACCCTCGGACTTCAGCCGGCCCCGGCTGGTTTTATCCGAGCACACCGCTTTGCCTATATTTCGTCGCGGCGGCGACGACGACGATGTCAAAAAACGTCCCGTTTTCGGACACCTCGCAATAAATCACACTCCGCGCGCGAACGGTTGAAATCGCACGATTTCGACGACAATAGATCGCCCCGAGATGCGTTCAACACGTCCCCGTCGCTCTCTTGTACGGTCGCGCGCCTACACGATAATATTTTAATGTCGACTTGGAGATCGCTCTAAAATCTCGAAAAATAAAACGACATCTCGAACAAGCGTTTAGAATCAACGACATCGCACTCGTTATAATATAATATTATGTAATAACAGAGTCGGTGTAGTTTTGTTTTTCGTCGGTTTACTGCTCTGATCGTACGTTTTGACCGTAAACGCGCGGCGTTTCGAAGGACCCGGCGTAACGCGACCCGTTGCGGTTCGACCCAAAGACACGGTGAATTAAAGGGGATACAATTTATAGGCGTTTGAAAACGGAGTGGATTAAGATTTAAGACGGTACTGCCGACGACGTCAACCCGGCCACGACGGAACTGTCTCTCTCTCGCGCGCGCGCGCGCGCGCGCGATGTAATAAGGATCACCGCGTCCTGCGTTGTAAACGCGACGATCGTCTCTTACGTTGTAAAAACGACCGAATTATTAATATACAAAGAACGCCGCGTGCAAAACTCGTATATACTATTTATATAATCAGAATAAAACAAACGCGTAACGATTAATCTATTTCGATTGTATTGTTATTTTTTCCGAATATCCCGCACTCATAAAATATTACCGTTTTATTTTCATCGTCGTAACTTTTTACGATTTTTATTTAATTTTTAATAAACGAACGATTTTCAAGACGTCAAAAATCGAAACGTTTGTACAATTATTGTTATAGTCACTCGCGCTCGTAACCGACGACGAGACGCTTTTCAGGGCCCTCGTTTTCACTACACGTCGAAACGCGCTCGTTTATTGATAACCGCGGCGGACGATTTTCGGTGGCGAATTTTTCTTTCCCCGCGGTCAATAATACGTACGAGGCTCTTGAACTCGTCGGGCACCTGCGTTACGCGTTACGCCTGTCCCGGCCCGGGTGCGCTCTGTCGGGGCACGCGATTAGGGGAGGTGGAAAAAATCATCCGCGCGATTACGCGCGCGGTTCGGTCGAAACAACAACGCGCGCGCGATTGATGTTTTCCGATCGACGGCGCGCACGTATTGCATTTGACGTGTTGCGCGCGTTTCGTTTATAATTAATATATATTATACTCACTCGCAATCCGTTAAAATCAGACTCGCTCGGCTCCTTCCCCCCCGGCGTTTGATCGCGTTGCGTTTTGCCACCGCCTCACGAATTATATCCCACATCGCACGCCGCCGGGTCGGTGAAACGCGACCTGTGTTATACGAGAAAAAACAAAATATAATATATAAACGAATTTCAATAAAAATAACTAAAACGTTTAGCGGTTATATTACACCGGCGGTTCTCAAACTGTGCTCCTAGGGCTCCGCAAGAGTAGTCTAGGGCAGGGGTTCCCAACCTTTTTATCTTCGAGTACCGCCAGCCACTTTTATAATCAATACGCGTACCACCTCAATTATAAAACTAAATAAGGAGTCACATTTTTTTTAACGTATATTTATATTATTCATTCATTTTTTTACATTTTTTATTATTTGATATTTATGAAAGTTATATCAATAATATTGAATGCAAATAGTGATAAAAAAAATTCTTCGCGTACCACCTACGAGCCTTCCGCGGCTCCCCGGGCATATAATATTTGTATCGATTAAATTCAAATATTATTAAATTATTATTATACAGGGTGGGGCTAAACAGGCAGTGCAGTTTTGAAAGGGCTATTAAAAAAAAAACTACGCAACTTACAGAAATTATATTTATTTCATTTTCTTCAGTACGTCATGCCGTTTTATGTATCACGTTTTAAAAATGACATGAGAAAGATGATGGCCGCCAGCAGCGATACATTGACGAAGGCGATTTCTGAAATTTTCTGTCACATTTCGACACATTTCGACTGGCATAGCGCCAATTTCCTCCCTAATTCGGTATTTGAGTTCTTCCAAGGTGCGAGGCCGATGTTTAAAAACCTTTTCCTTCAGGTAGCCCCACGAGTAAAAATCACACAAACGCTCAAGTCCGGTGAGCGCGCGGCCCACCTCACATCACCCCTCAGAGATACGAGGTGCGTAGGAAACATCTGTCGCAGCTTAGTCATTGAAACTCGAGCAGTATGTACCGTAGCCCCGTCCTGTTGGAACCAGATGTCCCCCATATCTGTTTCTTCCATTAGCTCTTCCAATTGAGGTTCAAAAAAATTGTCCAACATGAAAACATAACGTTTAGCGTCGACAGTTTTACGGTTTGTCCGTTCTCCTCAAAAAAATAAGGCCCAATCACCCCAAATTTGGAAATCGCTCACCACAAGGTCACTTTTGGGGAGTGAAGAGGTCTCTTGTGAATTTGCCTGAGATGAAAGTGAGCCTCGTCACTAGTGAAAAATGTTGACCTCACATGGATCCGATTTCAGAAATCGCCTTCATCAATGTATCGCTGCTGACGGCCATCATCTTTCTGATGTCATTTTTAAAACGTGATACATAAAACGGCATGACGTACTGAAGAAAATTAAATGAATATAATTTCTGTAAGTTGCGTAGTTTTTTTTTTAATAGCCTTTCAAAACTGCACTGTTTGATCCGCCCCACCCTGTATTTCTTAGTTACATTTTTAATTTTTGGACAAATATGTATTATTTTAAACGTTTAAACTATTTATAAATACACAGAATATATATTATTTTGCGTCACAGTCAAAATGAGATCAGATAAAAGTCGGGTTTTTCGATCGTTTGACACGTTGCACGATAATTTAGTTAATTTTTTCAAATAAAAAGCAACATTCGTTTACAATTGACATAATTTTTTTATGAATTATCGTTGTCTCAAATAGACATTTCTGATTTTTGGGGCTCCGTAATTTTTTTTAGGAACATATTAAGGGCATCGCGAACAAAAAAGTTTGAGAACCGCTGTATTATACGTACCTATTACCGCTGCAGACTTTGTTCGGACCGATTTTCTCCTCCCACCGTCCAGATAGTATAGGCGCAGGGGTGGCCGACTTTAATAGACTCGTGATCGACCTCTGAGTTTTTCTAGGTTGTCGCGATCGACCGAAAAAAGAAAAAGGTCGTCAAAAAATATATTATAATATGTACACGCGCGTGTTACAATTCTTTTATTATACTTTTATTTAGAATATAGTATAAATGTGTATTATTAATGTTTTTCGTTATACAAATTATTATTACTTTTACCAAAAAAACAATAGAAAACAAATAAAGTAATTATTATATTAATTAAATATGAATGATCACGCGATGATGATTTTTAATCGAAACCGGTCGTCGCGACTTTTTCGCACTCTTTATTATAAAATTAATACTCAAGGCAAGACCTTTATTTTATTTTATTATCGTTTAAATATAGTTTGTATTGAAATAATTTCATATATTTTTATAATATTTTGTTATTATTACTACTAAACTATACTACTATAATATTGTTATGTTTATTTAACTAATTTAATTTTTATATTCGCGAGTTAAACAAAACGGATGTAATATGATCCGTGTCCGCTCGTGTGTGAATTAATATACTACAGATCGATACAAATATTCGCGCTGTTAACTTTTACACAAGTCGCCCCTAAACGACGTCACATAATTTAAAAAAAAAAAAATCTCCCTAGAAATAGCATCGAAAATTGTTTTGAACATCATTTTTAAATAAAATAAAAACAATTCGTATGATTTAAATAATATTGTATATAATTATGTAAATCTCGGATTTTTTTAAGTTCCGATCGTCGGACCGTCGTCGTCTGCCGCCTCCTCCGCTTTTGTCTGGTACGCGCGTATCGTACATATTATTATTATTATAAACAATATACAACGGAGCGGAACGAATAATATTTAATTTAATTTTGTGTTTTTTTTTTTTTTTTGTTTTTTTTTATCTTTCTTATTTCGGTAGAATAATTTAAGCTGAAATCGACTAAACGATAACGACGTATTAAAAACGATAACGAGTTCTCGCATAATAATAATAATATTATAAACAAGGGCTCGGGTCGTCGTAAAGTTTCGCCAAAGAAAATAAATAACACAATGACTATAGGTACCGAAACTTTATTCGACTTTAATTTTATTTACGACTAATTTCGCATCGCTAATGTCATTAACGCTATCGTTTTTACCTCCTACGATTGTTCGAATAAATATATTATTCGAAAATAGTTAGATTTTAAATAGGTTAACGTAGGTTCTTAACCGGGGGTCCACAGGGTGGCTGTGAGTTTTTTTTTTAAATAAAACGTAAAATTTGTTTGAAATTAATTCATAATAATATACGATATGTATTATCGTTAAAAAATAATTTTAAATAAAAATTTTATTTTTTTTTTTTAGAGGGAGGGGTCCGTGATTATAATTTATACTTCAAAAGGGGCCCAGAAAAGGTTAAGGACCTATTTTGCCTTAGAACAGTGGTTCTCAACCTTTTTTAGTTCACGGCACACTATTATACATCACAAGTTTTCACGGCACACTCACGCACTTGACACAACCACAACAACTTCGGCAACTTCGCCGAAGTCATTAGTTATCGCCACGCGCCTATACATGTCTGCACAATTAGCACACAATTGGTCAATTGATATTTTCAATTTATTTCCGAAAAATCGCCGTAGACGGCGTAAACGTACACGTAAATTAAAGTTTAAAAATTTTTTAAGATTTCCCGCGGCACAACCTAGACAATCTCGCGGCACACTAGTGTTGAGAACCACTGCCTTAGAACGATATCGTGAAAATAATATATGTGGAAAAAAGCCTGACAAGTCGTCCGCGATGAAAAGAGTAGAAAGTCA
Source organism: Drepanosiphum platanoidis (assembly GCA_948098885.1). Taxonomy (NCBI): domain Eukaryota; kingdom Metazoa; phylum Arthropoda; class Insecta; order Hemiptera; family Aphididae; genus Drepanosiphum; species Drepanosiphum platanoidis. The sequence continues at coordinate 25,333,646 of OX402529.1, read as the reverse complement.
TGTCGCAAAGTGTTCGAAGTTAATATATTATAAGTTAAGCATATTATTATATTATCCATTTCGAACGGTACAATAATAACCATTCGTATCGCGTAGAAAAAAGGAGGAGGGGGGTAAGTAAGTAAGTTCGCGATGCTTTTCGTGGATACGGATCGTTTCGCAAAACTTACATGCGCGACACAATATTACTTTTAACGTCGTCGGTGACATATTTTCGCGGCCGTATTATTGTAATGCAGCGCGTTAAAATGGAAAATCGGCCAAATCGTCAACGCCGACGCGCGCGTATCCATACGTTAATTAATAACCATTATTCGATACAGAAATTTTCTATTTTTGGCCAGCTAGAAATCGTATTACTCCCAGTGTGCGCCGTCGTCCTCAAAATGAAAAGGAAGCGATATATTTTTTCGCGGGCGACAGAAATCCAAAAGGCGTCGTACGGGATCTACCCGATAGATTACGGGACCGGGCGTACGTGGGATTTTACTGCGGGCGTCGTCGGGTATTCAATCTTTTTGACCCTCGCCGGGAATATTACATGGCCCCCTTCACTCCCCCTCCCCCGTCGCGGGCTACGACCGCTCGTATTTGAATATTATCGTAAAAGTATTATACAGTACTAGCTGACCCGGCGCAAACGTTGTTTTGCCATGTATTTCTAGTGAATTTTTTAGTATAAAAAATAACCAACTTATTGTAAGTATTTGGGGACGGTGTTTGTAATATTAAAAGAGCAACGGAGCGATGACGTAAAAATTATAATCTGTTTATTATTATATGAAATCCAAATTACCACGCACTCACTGATCGATCGTTGCATCTCAAAATCTAGCCCGTGAAAAGTTTTTTTCCGGTATGAGGAGGGAGAAATAACCTTTTTCATTTTTAACCCTCTTTTACCCCCTCAGGGGTTGAATTTTGTAAAAATTGAAAACGTAAAAATTTTTGTTCACTTTAAATCACTTTTAACGTAACAAATTGAAGTACGAGTAATTCATAACTAACTTATTGTAAGTACTCGTATATGAAAAGTATGTGAACCGCGTATAGATTTTTAATTGAAAATGAATCGTAAAAAAATTTACAAACAATGATTATGGTTACTATGGTTACTGAATAGGTTTAAATATAAAACGTTAAATTTTTAAAAATATTTATGGTGAGGGCCACCCTTAACACCTAGGGGTTTAAACAATAGTTTATGTCCTATTCTCTGAGCTACCAAATATACGTATATCAAAAAATTTCACGAAAATCGGTCGAGCCGTTCCGGAGGAGTTCGATAAGAAACACTGTGACGGGAGAATTTGATTTATATGCTAATAAATTAGGTACCGATTAGTTACCGATTTGTTGGATTTTTATACGTTTCTGGTGCAAAAAATATGGCAAAAATCACGATTTTGCTACCTCGCCAAGAGAGGCGCGCCTATGACCTAACTTTCTACTGTAAATAAATATAATCGGTACTACTTACGGCTTGTCGGTGGGCTGCTGTTGAGTTTCGGCGTCGGTTCGTGAAAATATAATAAAGTAAGCGCACTAAAACAGATACACAAAAGTGACGATTAAAAGTTTCATCATCGGTCGTCGGACGAGATGAATAATAAACTGACGACGTAATCGACACTGTCGCGGAGAAAAATTAAAACCGCGACGAAGAACTTACCGAACCGCTGTCGACGCTAGGCCGGTCGTCAGAGCACTGTGCATCCGGTTAGCCGACGTACTTCCTCGCGGGCGTCTCTCGATCGGTATTAGGCGGGTTGCGTGCGCAGAACGGCTGTCATTGGTCGGGCGGCGCGATTTCATTGGCACGCAGTATCTCACTCGTGTTCCTATTTATATTGCTCATTACTATTGTTACATAATCATGTTGTCACAATCAACTGTCTTATATAATAATTACGTAATACCTATTTAATGACTAATCTCTTCGATTTCCGGTGCGAAAATCACGATTTTTTTCATAGAATAGCAACAAAAAAAAGAGGTATTGCCTCGTGGCAATGTGGCGGTCACTACCCCTATGATTTAAGGGAGATTATCGTTTATGTTTGATTTTAAGCGCCCCCCCCGCGTCTTTTTAGTACACATCGCGGGAAAAAAGTCAAAGGCGGCATATAAAAGTTTGATCAGAAGTCGGGAGTCCTGTATTGCCCCTGCGTTCCCCTCCGATTCGACTACTGCTCCCGCTAAACCTATTCTGCTCGCGAAAAAATCTCCCTTAAAATATTAACAATATACGTCATATATTATAGCTGAGTAACCCGGCTTCGCCCGTGTGCAACTTTTTCATTTTTTCATTTTTACCCCCCTTAGGGGTGGAATTTTGAAAATTGGAAAAAAGTTAAATAGCGTCGTCACAAAATGGGAACATAAAAAAGGCCTGTTCTTTTATATAAACAATAGATATATACGCGTCGGGCCCGGGATTATTTTATTAAGATTATTTTTTTTTTTAGACGACGCTTTTATATAGCTAAAAATGTGTTTCGATAGCACTGTTATTCTAAAAGTCCAAAACGACTTTTGATAAAATTTACAAAATACCTTTTATTTTTTTCCATACTATTTCCCAAAGCGTTTTCCGACACACACGTTTTGGTAATTTTCTCCGTTTGTTTTTTTTTCTTTCCGTCACTCGGGGTCGTATTATTTTTGTTACTTTTTATGCGCCGTCGTCGAGTGCTGACTATTGTGTCGTTGATTTTGGTTTTCCTAAAATACGATAGACATTTCATATTAGTGTATAAATGTATAAAACACGAGTATATACAATCGTGTCGTTTGCACAAACAAAGATCTAGGAGTGAGGTCACTTCGAACTCCGTCCAATAGTTCTGAAGCACCTCACCGCTACCGAACAATTTTGAAACGACCCCGCGCGTTCGAATAACCATAAACCTCGATAAAAATCGAGCTCGAATTCGACTAAATCTCCGTCTGCGTCGAAAAAACCTAAAATATATTATATAATTTTAACTCATTGACGGACATAACTGCTATAGCAGTCGTGCACCTGACTGTAATTTCATTTTTGTAATTTTTCTAATTTATTTTTAATATAAAGGTTCACAACTAATATTTTGCCTGACCAGACTTTAAGTCGTAAATGGACATTACATCTGTCTTAATACGATAAACTCACAACGAACAACATGACTGCTATAGCGGTTATGCCATTTTACCACTTAAAACACTATATAACTGCTATAGCAGCGACTGTCCATCAACGTGTTAAACATAATATCGTCTCCTTTTTCTATGCGTAATCACACATAATATAATACGTATAGAATATATCACATAACACTCATGGTGGTCGGTTGTTTGGACAGGTGCCGTACGAGGAGACGTCGTGCCTGGTGGAAGTGGACTGGGAAAACGGGTTCGTGGAGACGTCGGCCAAGGACAACATAAACGTGGGCGAGGTGTTCAAGGAGTTGCTGAACCAGGCGAAGATCAAGTACGATCTGGGCCCGTCGTTGCGACGCAACTCGGCGCGTAGACAGTCGTTGCCGTCCGGCGGCGGTTCGAGCCAAGGGTCCATGGTGCCCACGCCCGCGCAACTCGCGCACTTGCAGAAGAAAGCGAGCGGCAAGGACGACGGCGGCAGCGGCGGCGGCGGCGGTGGCGGCGGCGGCGGCGGCGGAGGCAGATCGAAGCGCAACTCGTGTCTGATATCATAGAAACGACGACAACGAAAATGGGGGGTCCGACGAGATAATACAATTTACGAAATAATAAATATACCTACCACAGGGTGTAGGAAAATAAAACTACGAGGAGTGTACAACTATAACGCGACCGCAGGAAATATCACTCGACTAAATTACTATTGGGCGTGGCTTTTCGACGATTCCAATCTAACATAATATACACTGTCCGGTTCAAATCCTGTCCGATATATATATAAATACGTTTTGTTTTTTTTTTAGTTAATTAATTAATTAATAATAGGTACATTATAATATTATATTATACGCGTTATACGCGCACACTTACCCGCTACTAGTTACGAACAATACGGATGAAACGTCGTCCTGAAAGACTATTGTCGATGGAACCCCGCAGGGATGGCCGGCCCACGGCCCGCCTTGGAAAGTTTTGCGGCCCGCGAGATTAATCAAACATATTTTATTTAATGTATTTTCGTGCCAATCGAATATTCTGGAGTGCCTATATTCTAATAAAAAAATTAAATAAATATGTGGCCCGCGGGATCGTAATGTATTTTCAAAGTGGCCCGCAAGATCATTATTTGGGTTGGCCACCCCTGGTTTACCAGGACGACGCGCAGTTCTCAAAAAAAAAATAAATAAAATACAAGCTCCGACGACATACTATTATAGTCATCGAGTCTTTTTCATTCGTTCGTAAACGGCAAGGATAGCCGTTTGTCCCCCCCTCCCCGTTTAAACGTGAATATTATTGACGCGCGTATTATAAATGGTATATAAGTAAATAAAGAAAAAACTACCGATCCGTTTGCAGCAGTGCGTTCCGGATTTATTCTTCCTCGTTTTACAAACAGACTTTTCGAATCTAAAACAATGTGATAATATTATTTCACGACCAAAAAAATCAACAGCTCCCGACGAGGGCGCCACCACATTTTCCCGTTTACTTTCGACCCGTCGTCGCTGCTAAATCGAACACTGGCGATTGGTTTTTTTTCCCCCGTCTCCTGTTCACGATCGTTTTCGTCGTTATTACTCGTTGTCCGCAATACGGGTTTTAAATTTCAAATCGACGTCCCTAAAACCGAAATCGCCGTCGCGCGCTTACGAAACGCACGTAGTAGCAGGGCTCCTCGACGCTTCTGCGGCGATTCTCTGCCGACGACACCGCATTTCTCCGACAACCATAACAAACATATTAAAACTATATGGCAGATACGAGGAGGAGATAGGGCAAACGTGTGAATATTATTTATTCATACTTACAGATCTCGTTCTCGTATCCTCGAGCGGCACTGAACACGTTTTTTTCGTCATACAATAATTATTATTGAAATTCTGCGAGTCCGGTTTTCACAAACGCGCACCACAAATTCCACTCGCCACCACGGTTTTTCGTTTTATTTCGCGTTCAAAACATTTTCGCCTCTACGAATTTGCATTTGAACTAAATCAAACCATACACGAGTTGTCAACGTTGAGTTTACATCGTTCTTTAAATTCGAATACAATTCGTCTATCTAAAAATACCAAATGTTTTAGTCTTTTTTTTTTTTCGTTTAAAATCACCTCTTTTTCTATAAAAAAAAAAAATCTCACTGCGTTTAAGGAAATTATTGAAAGAACACGCCGCCGCAACACGCGATAAAAGTAATTTATTGTAATTGAAATCACTCGCGTTCGTATAGTATCAAAATTAAAATCTGACGGACTCGATTCGTTTTGATAAATCCAGTGGATTATTTCGACGTCGCCGACCGATAGCTAAACAAAACAAAAACAACCTCGTTACCTCGTGATACATAATATTAGTTATTGCAGACGTCGCGACATTATGGCGACTTTAGTGTGGCAAAGTCGAGATGGAAGTCCGTGTTACGACCACGCGATACGCACCCGGTTTAGGTATAGTTTTACATATAAGTTAATATTCATATTCGTCGGTCGAAGGTTGAGAGTAAAATATTTATAACAAACGAGTAAAAGTTAAAAACGTTGTAAATATATAAATATTTGTCATTACTTAATTATTAAAATATAATGAAATAACTACTTTAATAATTATTGTATTTATTATACGCGTTAGGCATTATTTTTTTTTTCTACAATAATATTGTAAAAAACGACTAAAATTCGACTATAATAATAATTATCGAACACGTGTATATCATATTATTATGATAAGCTCTTACGAATCCTTAGGACGGCTTCGATCGATTTTCATCCCGATTTCCGGTAAACGTGCGGAAGGAAATGACACTAGATAATTTGAAAAATAACGAGTTTGGTAATACGTTAATCGGAGTTTTCGGAATTATAATGTGGTGGCCACCTGAGACCTACGCCTAGTTGGTAACCAAAAACAGTTTCGTCGTTAATTGTCGCATTGAAGTTTGTAAAAGAAGGAAAACTATTGTCTTAATAATAATGTAAAAATAATGTAGTATTTGAACTTTTGACGGAATCGGTATGAAAAATGAAACTGTTTATGTGAAATATCAAAAAATATGCGAGTAAAATTGAAAACAATTTGAAAACGATTATAAATTTTAGCATATTAATTTTGTTAAAAAAAAAAATTATAAATAAAAAAATTCGTTTAATTTTAGACAATATACCTTTTACTGTTTAAAAAATGTGATTAACCAACAAATTTTAAAAAATGGCTTTTTAACCTATATGCTTAATATATTATTATTATATAAATATATTCGTTATATATATATAATATATACTCGTATACATAAAAATTTGTTTTCTAATACTTTAACCCTTTCACTACCCTTGTTCATTACAATGGACATGACTTTATAATTTTTTTCCACACTTACTGTTTACCAATTTTGGTAATGTTTAATATTGATAGCAATCTATAAGTTCTGTAAAACATTATAAAAATATTTTCATTCCGTTAACTATTATCAATTCTTGTCAATAAATAATTAAAAAAAAAAAACATCGTGTACTACAGCATGTCAAAAATATCGAAATATTTTCTCATTTTATAGCTAAATTATTAGTGTTGGCTATACTGCGTATTTTTTTCTATATCATAAATATTATCAAGAACCTTATGCCGCCAATAGAATTCACTTTTAGCAATTATTTTGTTAGTTATACGTGATAATACGTATGTCCATTGTAATGGGCACTGGTAGTTCCTGCGCTACCCAATGACCGTTTTCGACGGCACAAACATTTCTTGCCTCTTGGTATTAGAAATCAAAAACAATGATACAATAGACATATACTTATTGTTTCTTTTGTATATTAAGCGCCATTATGATAAATATATCCCTATGATTCCTATTTACAGTGGGAGGTTCAGGTACTTTTGATTGGGATTATTATTTTATTACATTATTCCGATCACAACGTATTTGTATTTTGACGATGTATGAGCGATTTTGAGCTGTTGTGTTGTGTTGTTTGTGTTTTGATTTTATTATGGCACCAAATTTTAAACCTTTTGGGAGAGGGAGATATAAGGGATTTATGTAGTTCGTCCATAACATCCGAGGATGAACTAGAGTTTCTTCTACAAGAATTTGAGAACAACGATTATTCGGGGATAGTTGAAAATGAATATTTAGTATTGGAAGATGCAGATATATACGACGAATCTGATAATCTAATCGAGCTAACCCAAGAGCCAGTGGCCGAAGTCCCTAAAAATCAAATATTAGGTCAATACAATACCATTTATTAAAAAAAAAGAAATCGAATGGATAAGAATATTTTTTCCTGAATTCCCAGTGTCCATAGTAATGGACATATGTGTAACTTTTTTAATAATGTTCCAAAAAAAAAAAAAAAAATTGGGATATTATACTGTTAGATCACTGATTACGAATATGCTTAAAAATAATTTTTTTGACCAATATTTTTAATTCGGTAGTGAAAGGGTTAAATGCGTTTTTGGTTAATTTTAATAATTATGAATCTTAAAATATTATTTGAAAAAAAAAACGTATTTCGAATAGTTTGATATTTACCTTCCAATATGTACTTATTCAAAATATAAAACCGAGCATTGTTATTACGAGTCTGAATTTAAATAGTAACAATCACATTGTTTAAAAATCACCTATAATTAACCCTATAATTATTCGAAAACAAAATGTTCATGTTCATAACGAGCATTTTTAAAACTAATAAAAGTAGTTTTTCTTTTAATAACAGTTTGATTTCTATTCCCATACTGCCTTTATGCACGAACCATGTAAATAATAATCAATTATTCAGAATATATATATTATATATTATATGAACTAGTAGCCACTCTATAGTTGGGCACTACTACTACTTGTACTTGTTAAATATTTTTAAATATAAATGTATTAGATTTAAAATACTTTCAAGAAGAAGGTAGGTATTTGAGATTTTACATTTTGAAAATACAAAATGAAGAAAAATGAAGAAAATAAAGAAAAAAATCCCAGTATACTTAATACTAAACGTTGTCGGAATTCGTTGACTTTGTCTTTACTAATTTAAAAAATATTTTATTATATATAAAAATAATTGTAAAAAAAAAATAATAATATATTGTTTACATTTTATGAAACTAACATAAGACGTTTCTAATGTGTATAATATTATACGTGCAATATAATATGTGTACTTGTATTTAAGCTTATTTAAAAAATTTTGAAATATTTGTTTAAACGTATTCCGACACTTAAATAAATGTACGAGTATTTAATTAAATACCGATTTGAAATGCATTTCAAAAGTAATTCTGACAAGCATTGCACTATAATATTACCTTTGTGTTTTGAAATTTACGTGGTAATACCTATACAATAAGTACCTATTTATGAATACTTTTTTTGTTTTTTTTTTTTTTGAATTTATATAATACTCGGGTCAGGGATGGCGAACCTGAGGGACATTTGGCAAATTTTAACGGAACGCGCAATTTTTTTTTAAATTTAAAATATCGTACGTCACTTTTGAATTTAGTGAAAATTAAAAATTCAATACGTTTAGGCAATAATATTATATTGTGATATTGAAATTATCAATCGATCAAAGCTTTTGTTGATTTACATTATAATATTAAAGAGTTTACCTTTTCGGATGTATGCTCGAGCAGCGTGCTGACGTTCAGACCCATTGCACGTGTGTTCACGTCACAGTGACGCCGCGCCGTTACAAACATTTATTCGGCTTGGAATTATTGCTCTTTACAAATTTTTTTTTTTTTCGACTTTTATTCATATGAAGCGACTCTTGTCTTTTGAACACGATAAGGGCATAACGGGGATATGTTCGAACAAAAAAAATACCTACTAAATTAATAATAATTACCGATAAGTAATAAGTTGGTCTCATTCGGTTAACTTATTATGAATATAATAAGTCTTATACTTTATCGTTCCAAGTATACCTGCTATAAACGTAGTTTTTGTGTACTTATATTTTCGAGCACGCGAAAAATTGTACTCACAATCACCGAGTTTGTGTGACCCTGTGAAAAAGGTTTGCCACCCTTGAACTCTGTAAATGTTACTGTTGTTACATTATGCTTGATCCACTTATAAGATTTAACATTAAAAATATGTGTAAATATTTTTTTTCTTCTAACCCTAAGATAACTTTTATTTATAGACTACCCAATAATAGCCATTACCTATATATTAACAAAAAACAAAAAAAAAAAAAAAACATTGTTATCGACACACATAATTACCATTATTGTTAGCTTTCATAGATTTATTTGGTTTTATTAGTCGTTCAAAAATCGTCTAAAACACTACTTACTGTTTATAAAACGTGTTTAATGTTAAGGTCAAATTAATGAAATGCTGTGAATACAAATATATAACAATCCAGTACAATTTTTGCATGATTTTCAAGAATTTATCGAACATTCGTGTTTTAACTCGATATAAGTTATATTTTGTGAAATGTTTTTCTCACAATATCCGTTTGAATATTACCTGTGTTTATAATTATTATTATTGAGTTTAAATATTTAATATTATATTGTTCGCGGGCGAATGAAATAATGGATTTCACACTCGGAGAAAAACATTTTCCAACGAAGCCACGAGAACAAACGCTTAAATACATATTATTATTATTATTATTATTATTATACTAAAATATAATTTTAAATTTGTACACGTACTTGAAATATGATGATGGACTTATTACAAATAAAACTTACTCCAATTAAGACTAATATTCTTTGTACGTTTTTACTGCGATGCGATTGCAAGCGATTTAAAATCACACTTATCTTTGACGAATAAATTTGGCTTCGACCATTCGATTGCGCTATTCAGTTTGGAATTGTAGACAAAAAACAAAAAAAAAACACTTACTTGAAACATTAAAAATAAAACATAAATGAGTGAGTAAATTATAATGACTGTGTTTTCATGGACGGAGGTAGTTGTTTTATTTTCAGACAATAATGAAGCGTCTCAGGTACATTAATTTAAGCGTTTTTCCCCATTTGTTTCAACATCAAAATATGTTACGGTCGAAAGTTAATATACGAGCACACGATTGTCCACTTTTTTATTAAACTTGAGCAATAGGAACGAACGGCAAACAAACCAACTCGTGACAAACTGTTAAATGATCATCTGCTTGGCCATTATCACTATACATATTTATAATTGACAATTAGATACATATAGGATTCAAATACATAAAATCTTTATTTAATTTTTATGAAAAAGAAAAATAATAAACCTGTACGCAACATTTTTTTTTTTTTTTTAAACCTAAACAATACCAGAGGAGTTAATTGGTTCAAAAAATATATACCACATATTTTAGCCCAAATGTTGATAGTTTTTTGTATTTTTTTTTTTTTTTTTTTTTTTGTCTGGAATGTCAATCGAGAAGCGTTTCGATTTTTAAAAATATATAATATTCAAAAAGCATACAAATATTTATATAATTAAATTGAACTTTTTATTTTTCTTTTTTCTCGACACTAGGTGGCCAATTTTGTAATTTAGTGTCGACAATAATTGTTGTTGTTTTTTTTTTTATTTTTACGATATCACAATAATTCTGATACTCTCTTAAAGTGAATACTATACAATGTATATAATTAAAAAAATACTCGTGTCAGATTATTAAAATTAATTTTGTACATTATAATGATAAAATAACTTTATATTCATATGAAATTTTAATTGTGAAAAATATAATAAACCTAAACTACTAAATTATCTTATTGCTATAAAATAAACCATAAGAAAATGCTTTTTTTTTCTTTTCTTTTTTTTAAATAAAATAAAAAAATTAAATCCATAAATCAGTCGCATGTATCTGCCAATTCCAGAAACAAATACAAACAGCTCGTAAAAATTGTTGACGTAAGAAGGAACATTTATGTACAGATTAGAGTTCAGTTGAATCCAATTTAGGTTTTTTACATTCGACCTCATCAGTAGTAAACATACCCGAAGAACCTTCTTCTTTTGGATCTTCTGAGCGCGCGCGCTTTGGAGTGGGCGTTAACTTGATAATAATACATGTCATATTGTCACAGCCAGTTCCATCGCTCATTGTATTAGGAGCCAAACAGACTCTGAATAGCTAGAAAAAAAAAAAAAAAGGAAATTCATTTGATAAATAATATTGTAGAAAATATAAACTAAATATTGTTTTCATACTTCTTCACAGATGGCTGATAATTTTACATCAGGTTTGTCGATATGGGTACCAACAAAGTCAACCACTTCCTGACTGTTCAATGAATTCCAGATGCCGTCACAAGCTAACACTATGAAATCTTCAGCACCTAAAACACTAAGATCTAATACGCTAACATCGGGTAAAGCCGTGATCATTTGTTCGGTGTTTGGTAGGCTCTCATTTTTCTTGTAATTATGATCACCTGAAAAAATTTAACATTAATAATTTAAAAAGAATATATATATATATATTGTTCTACGGTTAATAAAATAACGCTGCTTAAATATAACTGAATGCAACACTATTTATTGAACAGTAAATTATCAGTGTTATTTAATTATTTGTATAAACCAAAACAAGTCGAGAGAAAGAAAAATTCAAACGAAATTAAAATTCCGAGTAAAAACATGATAAAAAAAAGTGTTTAATTATTGTTTACTGTTTTAGAGTATTTCATTTAAAAAAATTCCTTCTAAATTCAACTTCATTCCACAATAAAAACGGAAACAATTAATGATGACAATATTTTTGATATGCGACTGTGAAAATAATTTTTTGTAATATACTTTTAATGTTTATGGTTCCAATATTTTTCACACACATTTTATACAACTATACTTCATGACAAGAGAGAATGCACATATTATCAAATTTCATCTATTTTCATATATTCTCACCAAAAACCATGGTTTTTGCTGGTTCAGTTCACTTCCTAACAAAAAACATATAGCACTTTGTTTTTCGTTTTCAGTTGTATACAGTTCCCAAACTGTGGGCCGCGATTATATTTTTAGTGAGTCGCATTACATTTAAAAATAATACATTTTCTTTAAATATGTAATTTTTTTTATTAAAATTATTTAATATTAGATTATTACTTCTTCTCAAATAACTAATAAATTGGGTTGTTTTTTTTTGTGTTTTTGTACATTTACAAATGGTTAAATAAAAAGTCAACTTCTACGGAAACCGAAGAAACGGAGAAATCAAAATTATTTGATTTGAAAAAAGATTTATTGTTCTTTAATATGTATCATCATTCTCTATATTTTTATCATTGTTTTTTCATCGTGAGCCAACTGATCAACAAGCAAAACACAAAAAAAAAGCTTATTGATTATTGTGGGTCGCCAAAATTTAAAAAATAACCATAATGGGTCGTACCATAAAAAGTTTGGGAACCTCTAGTATACAGTATTCCAACAGTAGATGATTATTGAAGGATATGTGAGAATGAGGGAAAATGTATAGTCATTTTGTATTATATGCACTCTTTCATGGTAAATAAATAATACTGACATTAAAAATATTTTAACGTCTAAAATGTTTGTCGATATTATTTTTAATTGTTACCTAAAGCTCTGGATAAATTTAAGCCTCCATTCACTCGTCCATCGGATGAAACCCTTCCACCAGCTGTAGTAATTCTTTTCAACTCTGGTTCATCTTCTGGTTTATGATCTTTGGACATATCGTGAGCTTTACCGTCAATAGAAACAACACATCTTGAGTCTCCGGCATTAGCCACATAAAGTTTACTTCCGACTATAAGGGCCAAAACTGCAGTACAACCACTGTCTCTTCCTGCCTAAAAAATAATATTGATATTTAAAATTTATGATTTACATTGTTCAGAAGCACGAGTCTTAATTTATATTTGAATTTTAATGATCATTTAACACACATTCAAAAAAATATTCACTTGAATATTATAAACATATACATATTTAATTTTATATTGAATATTATGTAATATTAAATTGATTTTTGTTTCATTTAAATTTGCAACACATTAATAGTAACTCAATTCTAAACAAATTGTTTTTATTGATGGATGTTAAAATTGTAAATCCTTAGGTATTCAACTACAACTATTTTAAATCTTTTAAGCACATACTCATTAAACATTGAATTCTTAAAATTGCTAAACATCAGAAATCAAGTTATTTTCTTAAATAGTTATCTCGAATTTCTATAAGACCAAAAGTTTACTAAAGTCTACATAAATTATCAAAATATTTTATAGATTTATTACGTTTTATCGGGTAAAAAAAAAAAAAAAAATGTTTTTATTACCGTTTCATCCTCTTCATTAACTAAAATGCTGCCATCATTATCATAGTCTTCTTCTTCTTCTTCATCATCATCATCATCATCATCATCACACTCATCATCAGATTCTGAATTTGAATCGTCACTGTAAATCAATTAAATTAAAAATTCTATTAGTTATACAATAATTCATTAAAAAATAAAGCGAATAAGAAATGAACTTTTTAGAAATATAACCTATTAATATACTGACAATAAATTAAATACATAGGATTTTACTGTACTATGAAAGTATGATAAAGTTAACTGATTTTATTATGTCGTCACTCTGCCACCTTTTGACCAAGCACATAAGATGTATGATAACTCTGAATCTATAAATGTATTCTTAGTTTCAATACATTGTTCTCAAGGCCGGTGACACACTATGCATTTTTGTTCCCGCCATTTTACATATCATGGATGCCGGCTTTATCAAGTAAAAATGTCAAAACCCCAGTCACATCTTTTTTAAAGATTGAATTTTAAATGTTAACGCTTGACAATTTAATACAAGATTCTCCATAAATTCTTCTTTCTAATACAAAAATTTACTGGAAAGTTACAAGTATTTAAAATTAAATTTGAATAAAATCAGATATATAAGGAAATTTGAAAAACCTATGGAGAATGAACATACTTTCATTCAGAACATCAAACTTTAGGTCGCCACAGCCGACGACACTACTCCATAGGTAACAGTACCTACATGACACGTCGCAAAGACCAAACCATTTCTATTTGTTTATTATTCCGTGACCATATCTACATGTCGCATTTAGTAAAACACATCACGAAAACTGTGTCAAGACGATCAGTCGCCGCGAGGTGTCACTCCTTAGAACATGTACCTTTAGTCTTTACTAACTAGTTTAGTTTCGTTCTAGTAGCTCCATGCAGAAGCCCTTAAAATGTGACATATCAAACTTTTAAGTCACATAAATAAATAATGTATTTGATTAACAATGCTTGACTTACTCATCATTTCTAAAAACTTCAAATATGTCATCATCATCATCTGAATCTGAATCTTCTGAATCTAAACCAATTATACGAGCAGTTCTCGTTCTTGTTCCACTACCATTTTGTCCATTGCTACTACCAGGACCAAATTCCGAAAAACTTTCAAGATCATTTGATGCACCATTAGCAACATCAGCACTCGATTTACTTTCATCGACTCCATTTTCAGTGTTTGTTTTAGCATCATCTTTAATATCAAAACATCAGTTAATACATTTAAAATAAAATATTTATTATAAGAAAAAAAATATTATAACATACCAGTATTAGCAGTATCTATTACATTACTACTGGAACCACTAGCATTACTCGATGGGTTTTGACCTATTTGGGATGATAACTTTGATAACAATACTAAACTACAAAAATATATTAAAGTAATTTATGGTCAAACATACTAGAAGAAGATGAACCTGAACATCTATCTTGAAGGTGAGGTGGTTTTGTACATTTACGCTCATGTTTACTCATTAAATTACTATGGTATCTCGATAAAATTTCTTCGATTGGCATCTTGGCTTCTTGATAAAGATTACTGAGTTCTTCTTTTTCTTCTTCTTTATCTTCTTCGTCTCCTTCATCTAAAGAAAACAATACAATTGAATTGTTAAATTAAATAAATGTGGATGAATAATTATTTTAAATAAGTTATCATTAAAGAGTATAAATGTTTGTGTAATAATAACACTAATATATTTTAAAAGTATACTTATAAAATAAATTGTTTTATGTTATTTACATATTATGATAACAAATATTTTCTCTTACTTAATTAAACTGCCTAATTTTTCATATTAGTAATTTTTTTAGCATATTTGTATTATGTGAACATTTCATCCGGCAATTTAATTAAATACAATATAGATACCACATAAATAATAATTATATCAAGACTCTTTTTTAAATACTTCATTATGAAAAAAAAGTAAAACATAATTTATTGATTTATTTATCTTGCTATTTTTTATAGAATACCTTACATAATATAAATGAAAATTAATTTTATATTTAAAAAATAAAAAAACACATTATTAATAAATAAAAGCATCAGATAAGATTTTTAAAATTGTATTTCTATCACGAAAATTGTTTCAACTTAAATGAACTTGTACTGGTGTTCACATTCAATTTTTTTTGAAAATTTAATATTTTTAATTTTTAATTAAGATTAAATTTAAGATAGACAGAAATATTTTTACTTCATGAGTTATCAATAGGATGGTGTTATCATTTTAAGTAGGTACTTTCATTAAAAAATGCTATGAGGTGACATTCAACAAAAATGTAGACGCTAAGTAGTAATTTTTAATTTTTAAACCATGCAGTCTTACTCTAAAATTTTTTAAATCTTTTGATTTTACGTTTTAAAATATTTCTGTTTTATTTAACTACCTAAATTATAAATAACATAAACAAGGAATTAAGGATAACTTAGTTTTTACTACTTAGATTCACCTTTTAATGAATAAATAATGAAACCAAATATAACACATAGTAATATTATAGTTGAGGATTTTTAATATAAAAATTAAACTACTTTTACATGCTATTTTATTTAATTTTTTTTAAAATTTACCACCATATTTTAATATTTATGAATACACTACGATAATAAACACAATAAACTAAATAAAAGAGGCAACTTTTACAAACGAACAACATAATAATAATAATAGGAAGATAATATTAATAAAAATAACAGAATGGCAGTGGCGAAACGTCATAGAAGACGAGATAATGTCTACCCACTTTGAATACTTATTTCATAATACACATTATATATACAATTCAATATTTGTCATCAAAATTTATAAATTACTATTAACTTGTAACTTTTAATGATATTCTTAAAATAGACTAGTTGCTGGCTGCACAGCCCGTGCGTGAGGGAAATTTAAGTAAACACGAAAATACAGGGAAAAAAATAAATATGAGATGTTAAGACATTTGTCTCATTTTTCCGAATGCTGTGTGCAGGGGAATCGAAAAGCTAGTAGAGGTTATCGCTATCGATGTCGCCTCGGGCATTTTTACATTTTACGTATTATTATATTTTATGTATTAACTAATGTTAATTTTTGTCGTTATTATAATATTATCTCAAAATTACAATTTTGTCAATGGTAATTGTGGTAGATTTTAAATAAAAGAATTGGAAACTACTCCTGCGAACAAAAATTTGAATTGAAAAAATAAAAACCCGGGGGTCCGAAGATGACATTTTTTTCAACGTCTCCCCAACCAAACGACTCACCACTGCAAAATGGTATCGTTTTTTTACAAGTAAGTAATTACTTGGTATTTATAAATAAATGTATGTGGTGTATTAGTTAATATTTACCGCCGCTGTCCGTGCCATTTTTTAGTTTCCTAATAGAAGTCAACTTTTCCACCACATCAGGATCGATCAGAGAGTCGTCGAAGCTCATGTAGGCCTTGATGAGGGCTTTTTCGTAATCGCCCGCAGTGTACAGATCGTTCTTGACCAGTGGCGGCAAATTTTCAGCCGCATATTGGGCCACCTCTGCACCGCCGTGTCCATCGTACACGGCGAACAGTGACACGTTCTTGTCGAAATCCAGTATACAGTTGTGGGCATCCTTGAAACAAGAAGAAATCGTTAACAATCGACGAGAACGGCGTGGGGGAATACAAAGTGCGCGCGGAAACGTTACCTCTTGGGATTCACGCCATCCCTGCATGGAACTGGCGCCGTACGACAGCGATTGGTTCTCCTTGTCCTCGGACACGGACTTGGTGACCGGTTTGCTCAGGTACGAGCCCATGGCGGTCGGCGGCGCGCGGTTCCTGGGGTCGGGACGTTTCGGAGAAGACGGCGGGGCGGATCGCTGGCGCACGCGTTGTTGCTGCGGTCGACGACGACGACGTCTAGGGACGGATATCGCGCTGAACCTGAGGTCGGCAGAGGCGTGATGGGCACATAAAAGCGACGACCGGCTGAAACGGTAAACAACACGACAACATATAGCGCGACGGCCGGCCGGGTAGCGCGTTTCGTCGGACGGGGAACGGGCGAGAGAGTGACCGAAACGAAAAAAAAACAGAAAGAAACGTGTGAAAAATAATTACAAACCGAACGCCGACGGATCGTTGGACATGGGACGACGCGAGCGATGGAGAAACGAAAATAAAAGACCGACGAACGCGTCGGCGGTGTGCAATTGTAATAATTGGCGGCGGCGGCGACGACGGGAAAAAAACTCTTACGATAATTCGCGACCGCGCAGTGTTGCCAACCGGCCCGCCGCCGCCGCCGCCGTCGTCGCACAAAAGATTCGCCCGCGGTCGCCGAGGACGACGCAGGACCAGGATTGGTGTGCTCGGTCGCGGCGCAGTATAATTTAAAAAAAAAAAAGAAAGAAAAACGAGATGATCACTACTATACCGTGACCGCGGTTAGGTCGGGTTAGTGTCGATCGACCGGGGAAAAGAAGAAGAACGAAAAAAAAAAAAAACGGTCGATGGCGGAAGAGAGTGTGATGAATGGCGAGAGGACGCGCGATTCGTCGAAATATTAGTGGAAAAAAAAAAAATTGAATACGTGCGGCTTTGTCGTCGCGATGACAAACGTGAAATTATAACGGACGACACACAGTGCGCGCGCGCGCGAACCTAGAATTATTACGATTTTTCTATCTATATTTTAGAAATAATCACACTCCGTGTTTAATTCAACAGATTAAAATTATATCACCTCATGAGTTCTGCATTTGAACTTTGATGTCTCTTGATAACAACCCACTAGTCAATACACAATCGTGACTATTATTTCCTTTCAATTCTTTTAAAAAAATATTGGATGTTCGTTTAAATTCTTCTTTTCTTTTTTTTTACTGGTATTTCAACTGTCTTGAGAGTTTTCACCACAAACGACGACATCTTCACTATCCGTCTGTCTGTCTCCGACCACATCTATCCTTTTTTTTTTCTTCGTCAAATCGCATTTTATAACTTTCAAAATAAGCTGTGTAAAAAGATAAATGTTCAATAGTTAAAACTATAGTAACAATTTATACGAACAATGTGAAATACAATAGCATACAGGATCTCAGTATTTTGGACAATAAATAAAACAACAAACAATTTTTTTTCATTAAAATTGTATATAATAATTAACTAGAACAAAGCTTCAGCTAAATTAATGTAATATTTATATAAATATATAATAACTAAAAATAGTGTCTTTATAGCAAGTTAGATAAATAAGATTTAACTAAAATGAAAAATAATAATGCGTGTATAATAATATTGTAAATATAAAGAGATATAAAATTAAAAAATTACCACTTCAATATCTAAATAAAATTTGGCCCGTTATTGACTTGTTATATAAGATAAATATTATTATACTTGTATATATTATGTAATGTGATAACATTAATCAAGTTTTTAATTTTTAATTTGTTTTCTTGGGCTCTTCATAATTTAACAACAACGAATAAAAAATAAAAATAGGAATAATTTAAGTCTAATGATTTAAGTAGGGATTATAATTTTCTTTTCATTTGAAGTATTGCATCTTTGCCCGTTATTGCAGTTGAAATTTTAAAATATAAATTTAATAATAAATACCTTTCAATTTTGAATTTTCTTAAGTATATAATAATTAATATATTTTAAAAATGACTGGCAACGAACGTTTACTATTCTTTTGCTGTTATTAAATTGTTGAATGGTCCATTATGTTCTTAATCAATGACGGTGCAATCCTATATCAAATAAAAAATATAATCTATTTAATTCTTTAGTCCTTAAAAAGGAAACCATACTTATAGACAGTTTATTATTTTAATAATATATCAATAGTTTTATTAAACATACTTTTTGATCATATGATTGTAAATCGATACTGGAATGATTGTAATACTAATCATATCCGGGGCTTTTGCAATAATTTCCACAATTTGTTTGTCTTTCAAGCCAACCACATTTTGTCCATTCACTTCTAACAACTGATGTTCAGTGAGTACTCCATTACGAGCAGCCGATGAGTCTTTGACGATATCGGTAATCAAACCGTTTTTGAAATGAAATCCGACACGACCAAGATTGTCTTTGAATAGATTGATCGTGCGTTCCAAAGGTCTGATTGTGTCAAATATAAATGAACATCAAATTACCAGGCGGACTCAACAAAGAAAATCATAATATACATTACCGGTCTCTGACGATAATGCTGATGTCATTTATCGAACACTTTTTAAAGATACTGTTGACATTGTCAACACTCATTCCAGCAACGAAACCATCGTTAATCTGCAGGATCTGATCACCGAATCTCAGGCCAACCTTCGCAGCAGGGCTGTCCTGCACCACGACACTTATGAATATACCAGTGTTAAACGTTGACAATTTCAATCCTATTTGACCTTTGGCATCTTTGCACAACACCACCTGTAATTTACGTACAACGTATATATATATATTCAAAAATATACCACTTCATTTTTCGTACGAGTAAAACAATATAATATTATGTAATTGAAATTACCTTACGGACACCGTTGGTCACTTGCATAGGAGGAGCGGCAACGCTCTTGGACACAGGGGCCACGTCATGGTTCTGCGCCAGAACACTGAGCTCCAAGCCCGAGTAATCGTTGAGTATTGGATACAGAGCGTTGAGGGAATCCTGATTCATGCCCGACGGATGTGGCGGACATATGGCCATGTACGGCGGCGGCAGGGCATTCCGCAGGGCGTCCTGTTCGTTGGCTGCTTGGTTTTGCATCTGAAACACAGCGGCGAATCGACGGTGAAATTGATCTCGCCCACGATGGACGACGACGAAAAACACGGTCTATACTCACCACCGCGTTGGCGAACTCGCTGAATTTCAATTCTTCCAACGACGGGTACAGATGAGACATGACGTCGGTGGGTTTCGCGGCTTGGCAATCGAACTAAAAGGCAAACCGAAACACTCGGGAAACTTCCTGACCACCAACGGGGGAAATCCTCGACGAATTCGCGACGTCGCCGGAAAATCGGAATGGACAAATAAGCAAAAAACCCTCAGAAAACAGTATAGCGAACGCGTCTCGACGGCACGGACGGATTAGAGCGACTACGTCGTCGTCGTCGTCGTGGACACCGATTGCGCGTGATCTTTGGTCTCGCTCCACGAATTATTTATTGTTCTATTGACGACGATTAATCGTTATTGACGTCAACGGCGGCGACAGATACGGCGACGACGACGGCGAAGGCAATATTGCACGTTCTGACGCGCACCACGGATATCTGTGGTCTCGTCTTATCATTCGTTTTGTTTTCCGTTCGCTTGCCCTCTGATAAGAGTCGTATCGCAGTGGTAGGGATACACAACACCGGAAACATTAATTGTCCAGCGTTTCCCAAAGTGTGTTCCTTCAGGTTCCGTAAACCCTAAGGTTCCGCGGGACAATCTCAAGTGTTCCGCCAGATGTATGTGATCAAGGGCGGATTCAGGGTCAACCCCCCGTCAATTTTCTATTGACAATTTTTTTTCATGTAACTATACGAGTGTCATATAAATGAAAAATTCAGTAAATAAGGATAATACTACCTACTATTATAATCATTATCATGCATTCAAACTGATAAAACAGCGGTTACAGGGTTAACCTGACTAGACATTTTTGCTAAAAAAACATAAACGAAAACTTCAATTCGACCTGTAAAACTGTATTAGAATCTGTAAACATTTTTTTTTTCTTTTTAATGACTGAATGTACTATCTACTATGTAAATAAACTATCAATATTGTTAAAAATGATCGTATGCATTATTAATAATTATAATTCAAATTATACAATTTATATGTATATGATGCCCTCCCCCTATCAAAATATCCAAAATCCGCCCTTGTATGTGATTATTTAGAAAATGATTTTATATTTTATTTGGATAATTTATATTATTTAAAAAAGTTCACCTAAATAATAGTCGCTTTAGTATAGTATCGTTATAATGTATTTGTTGTACTCGAAATCGAACTAAATAAAAAATTATAACACTCATATTATATAGTACCTATTGGACGTTGTCATTACGTTAATGACGTAAAAACGAACTAATTTTAATAAGCAATAATCGATATTAACAATATCGCTAAAACATTTTTCGGAGTATAGGTTTTTCCTTTTTTATGAAAAATCGTGGTTGAGTCGGAATTAAAGACACGTCGGGGTTCCGCGAAACACAAACTGTTTCTTAAGGGTTCCGCGGTTGTAAACATTTGGGAACCGCTGCAGTATAATCTACATAATATTATTTTACAGACCGAACCGGTGCGCGCGCGCGCGGCACGTATGACTCATGACCACGGACAAATTTATAAAATATACAAATACGAGTATATTCAATAAAAATCTTAATGTAAAAACTCGGCGATACACTCACAGTTTTTTCCTTTAAATCTGTCACACGTGGCCTCCCACGAGGAGGGGGGGCTGTTCGGACCCGGAGTACTGGGGCCCGTCGAAATTGATTTGTAGTTTTTGAAATTCTAATAGGATGAAAATATTTTTTATTAATTAATATTATGAAATAACATTTTATGAATCATAAACTATGACGTATATAAACATATTTAGTCGTTTTAATATTTTAAGATCGATTACCAATAGAAATGATCGTGTCTGGGTCGTCTTCCGCATCACTTGCAAATGGATTGTAACGATTTTCGATTGGAACGATTAGATTTTTATTTCTTGTAGATTGCTTGTAGATTTAATCGGTATTGTACAATACGCCGAAATCGTCAAATCCGTCGATTTTATATTAACTGTTTCATTTTATTATAATATTGAAATTATTTCGCTCTCAATAAGAAATTGCAACAGTGTTGAGTTTGACTTCAATTTTCAAAACTTCGCCGCTCATGTCTAGGTGTTTCGGATAAATAATTGCTACCTATGTACAATTTAAATTTAATATTTTTATTATTGTTCTCTAATAAGCCACGATTACTGTTCATAATCTATGTTTTATTTAGTATCGTTTATGTACACTCTTTGTCCGAATGGGCGTTAATTATATTATTATGTATTATAATTTTATTTCGTTCTCTGTACGCGTAATGATGTATAAACATAAATCAGGGGCTCTAAAACGTAGAGAAAAATATTAGAAAAAGTTGCAAAAAATATATTAATTATAAATTGAAAAATACTTGTTTTTTTTTCTTTTTTCATTTAGATAATATTGTATTAAAAATAAATAAAAAAAGACATTATTACTACCAAAATGCTTACGAGTCTTAATTTTTAATAATTTATAGTAAATTGTATTGTTGGAAGTTTTCTAAACTAACATTTAGTAAAGGGGCCCAGAATTTGATGTGGGAGCCCTGCGTGTGTATATGGTATAATGCACGCTCTGACGAGATAGATTATTCGTACAATAAAGGTTTGTGTTTAAATTCGCCGAAAAAAATATAGATGTCGTGTGATTTTTTGTTCTTTTTCACGGTTAATCCCATACTATTACCGACTACAATGTGAAATTTATCAGCAGTGTTCACTGCACAATGAACAATACGTTATTATCCATATTGCGAAAAAATGAACAAAATCATGTCGTTTTATCACGAGTACATCCCACGTTCTAATCGTTCGAATGTTCGTCGTCTCAAACGAGCGATAAAACCAATAAAAAAACTAGAGCTTCCTTGTTGTGCTCAAAATTATAATACCACAGATCTACCGCAAAGAGCAGCTTTAAGTTGATTTTGTTTTTTTTTTTATTTATACAAATTAGTATTACCCTGATTATTTTGACAAGTGAATAACATTTCGTAACGGAAATACGTCGTCACAAACGTGTTTCATACATTTGATCTGCAACGTATATTGATTGATATCAACTGTTTATTTTTCCTACGTGTTGTTTTGTCACTTTAAAAATCGAACGCTTCGGTTATTGTTATAAATATTATGCGTAAGCTGTGGATTTCGAATCAGAGAAACACTTTTCCTTTGTCACTATGTGTTCATAGTGTCTTTTTATTGTTCACGGCCTACTGTAATAAATAATAATACAACGCTATCAATATTGCAAATTATCAATTTTAAAATTAAAAGTTGTCACTCTAAACGGTAAAATCTTCGTGTTCACGACATTATCTACGATTAAAATATTGTCCACAAAGTCCCACGTCACACGTCATTCTTTATGGCTTATTGACGTCACTATAGTTATTGCTTGGATATATGGTGTCGAAATGATTAACAACACATCGATTGATAAGACAATTCAGCACATTGTGTGGACATTTTTGGTTTGTTCTTCAAATCTCGTGTGTGGGTACGCAGGAAAAAGGCAATGCCTAATGTAACAGATAAAAAAATTAAAATGGTGAGACACAACACTCGGATGTGACGGACTGACGAGCGATTAGTAATTGGCGATTTGAACTGAAACATTATTAGTCAACACTATAACGATACTAGTAATTTTTTTTTAGAATGACAACAAAATAACTATAATGCAGTTTATTCAGAATGCATTGAAATTGCAATTCTTTTAAAAATTGTATTTAAATAAAAACATGGACTAGTTTGTGTACTTACTTTTAATTTGTATGAAATAAAACTTCTTTGGGTTTTTTGAAAACAGTTTTCATATAATTACCGTGGTATATTAAATTCATATAATATCAATTTCACTTGTCGTAAAATAACACGACAAACGAGTGGTAAAATTTTTCAAACAAAAATTAAAAAAAAAAAACATAAAAATATTATACCTATACAATATACATAAAATTATTAAGTAGTATTATTATAATGCTGCACTCTAATATTACTAATAATACTAACTCGTCGAGTCGGTAGAGTTACAAATATTAAAAATGTGTAAAGTACGACGTACCTATATCTGTTGAAATCGAACGTCGGCTTACAAAAATAACAACAACACTTCTTGTGTCTATAATCCAATGGAAAGTTCGTTAAAAAAATAATAATAATAATAATAATAAAAAAAAAAAAAAACAGAACACGTACAGTGTACGCGCGATACTCTATGATTTCTAATGCGCTTGTAAAAATATATAGTCAACGGAAGTAATCGGTCGAGTTGATGTTGGGCACGTTCTTCCATATTTTACGGTCGTGGTGGATCATCGCTATGACCGGTTCCAGAGAGTCCTCGAAATGGGTCTGACCGGGTGAAAAGGAGTTGGGCTCGTCGTAGTAATTGAAACCCGAATCGTTTGACCATCTCTTGTACGTGGGAAACATCGTGGCCTGCAGTTCCAGCGAGTCGGGTGTCATGTGCAACGTTCTGATTGCGGAGAAAAAGAAGAAAAGAAAAAATCAACCACAACGCGTAAAATAACGTTACT
Source organism: Drepanosiphum platanoidis (assembly GCA_948098885.1). NCBI lineage: Eukaryota > Metazoa > Arthropoda > Insecta > Hemiptera > Aphididae > Drepanosiphum > Drepanosiphum platanoidis. The sequence continues at coordinate 25,308,830 of OX402529.1, read as the reverse complement.
ATTGAATTCGATATTATGATTTCGACGACGACGACGATTTCGCTCGGTCGTGCAAAATTCTTACTCGTAAAGCGACGGCTCCAATGAATCGTCGTAGTTCGCGCTGTCCTCGGGGCGCTTGGCCGGCGACACGTGAGCCACGGACAACCGACGGAATTGTTCGATGAGTTTTCCGTGAGGAATAGGAACGTCGTAAATCACTTCTTCGGCACCCTGCGGAACGACAGTTTTCCAAAATAATTTCAATAACAAATATACACTGGCTGTACTGGTTTTTTTTTTTTCTCAACGCTCGCAAAACACTACCGCGCGATGTACGTTTGGCATATTTATACGGAACCGAATGGGAATTTATTATCGGGGGGACGTCCGGGTTCCTAATCTAAGCAGATTTATCGTACACTAAAATAACGATTCGTAAAACGAATTCTGTGGCGTAAATCGTTCTTGTTTGAAAACCACGTCTATACGCGGTCTGTGTAGGTGTTTCAGAAACGCGCGCGCGACAATAAAAACGAGTAAAAATCAATTGAATCACTCATTGCAGAAACCCCATAAGTCACAGAAATTATTGTAAAAAAAACTTTTTTTTTATTTTCTTATATTCCATACCCTTTTCCTTCGACCTTGGTGAGTATATGAGTGTATTCGGTGTTGTGTATAGATAACCTTCCTCTACTTCCAGGAATGAAAGAAAAAAAAAGCTTTTAGGAAAATGATAAGTTTTTATTCATTAATTCTCGAAAGTCTAAACCTATGTGTCACTTATGGGGTTTCTGCAATAAGCGATTCAATTCATACTTTGTAGCGCGTTGGTTACGAACAAGAACTTTGTGAATATAATATCATGCGATATTATAAAAATAACGATTTCATTCGATTCGAAATCCTTTATTAAAAAAATGGATGAAATATCGTTTCGAATGAATAAAGGTCTCGAAATCCTTTTCGACCACGTCGTTGCTCTTTCGTTCTCCTTAGCGGACCCGTTCCTTTTTCATTTCAATCTTCGCCGGTCCATCTCTCTCTCCTTATTCAAAACTTCTCCTCTCGTTTCACTCCTGTCACTCGTTCTATTTTCAACTACATACGCTATCTCTGCCGGTTTCTCGATTTAAATATAATTTTTTAAACGTAAAACCATGTCCGCGAATAAGTAAATTAGTATTATTTTATTTGTCGTGTTTTAACCGCCTTGTTGTACCGTCGTCGCCGACAATAAGGAAAAAAAAAATTATGGAAACGTCCCGTAATGTATGATAACTAATTATTAGTCTATTGAGTGTCTATTGTATGAGAAAAATTTAATTCCACAAACCACATAGAAAAAAAAAATCTGCGGTTCATAATAATAAATTATTATAATCGTCAGAGTAAATAAACGTCGTAAATATAATCGATTTATTTAGAAAACATTTTATCCCCGTCGGTTTTACCTATTATCTGGTATTACATTATGCCTGAACTAGTTAGCATACCTATTAAACGCGCAAGGCCGGGCATCGACTATAGTCATGACGAGTTAAGTCGATTTAAACGCACTACATAAAGTTACTATTTATTTTTTTTTTATTAACTTCACGTTAACTTATAAAATTTAACTTAACATTCTTTGCGATTGTCCTAGTTATTTGATTACGAGTTTTTATTGCCATCGGAATATAGTTTTTTAACTTATAAAATTCGTTTTTAAAAAAAGTTAATGTACGAAGAAAAAAAAAAACGATCTATGGGTACCAAGAATGTTGTTGTTTTCGGATAAATTATTACGAATCATAATTCGACTGGATTATTAGTAAATATAGATTGTCGAGCTAATAACGTTTTGTTATTGACTCAATTTCAAATTAAATGGACGCTCGGAAAATGCCAACTGTCGACTTAATTGAAAAACAAATTATCGGCTTAACCTAGTCGAAAAACATCGTCGACTCGCCCAGCCTTGCGGCTCATATACGCAGCGCGCACTATATTATATTATAATATAGGTTATACAATAATAATAATTGTTTATAAACGATAAACATTACACAGTAAATGGTACAACAGGAGCGCTATACTTACATTTTGAAAAACGTAAACACCGTCCGTCACGTTATGATGAAGCCGTTTCTCTTCGGGTAGGATTTTTTCTTTGGGCCCTCTTTTTATGGGCAACGGCGGCGGCTCGTCGCCGTCCGCTTCGACCGTCCGTTCGGTGCCGTATTCGAGCACAAAGTCCGATTCGAATTCGCCCGCGAACATTTTCACCTTGCGCTCGTTGTTCACGTATATGACGTCTACGTTTGCTTCGCGGTTGAGAAATTCGCCGGACTGCGAGTCGGTCGACACGGACACGTCGACGTCTTGGTCCGTTTTTTCCACGGCGAAACGAGGCGGTAGTTCCGGATACTTTTCCGACGTCTCGGAACATGTCACCGCTTAAAACCACGACGCACAACGCATTCATAATAATTATTATGTTCGTTTTGACTTTTATTATTAGACATAATATTTAGAAAGTACGCGCGATCTGTTAACGATACTATCCGTACAAGAGTCGAGTGGACATTATACGAGAACGCATATTACGTATATAAATATTACGGGCCTGCCGAACGTAAGAAAAAAGTAAAAACGAATGAAAAAACAATGAAACTTTTTCCACGCTTACGACGGACGGCCGATTCGTATAATACTCGTATTATCGTGGCTACCGGTGGGCACTTTTAGATGCGCGTGCTCGATCACATTCTATTCGTAATAATGCGATTTCTTCGCGCGTCTCGCCGATTAGAGAAATCGCGATTCGCCTGACCATTTGGCGTGATAAACAATGCCTATATAATATAATACGTACGTATACATAAATGTACATTTATTTTTATGACGTAGCCGCCGGCATATTATATCGTTCGGCGTGGATATTTTTTCACAAAGAACTATCCAGTTTACTCGTACGTTCAGGCAATACGCGCGTCTTGTTGTATTTATTTTTTAATTTAAAACTATCGAAACCATAGTACAATTATTATTATATCGTTTGTGTTTATTCAATCTCAAAAAAAAATAAAATAAAAATGGATTTGTTTTTATTTATTGATTTTCACGCGTTGTAGAAGTTGAATATAAAACAATCAATTCTGAAAACGCGTATTATATAATATTTTATTTAGTAATAATTTTGTAGCGTTGATTAATATTATTTTTGAAATGTGTTTTGTTTAAAACGCAACGCCCATGCTTATCGAATGTACCGCGGAATCGGTCAACAGGATCGCCCAAACTCTGTATATCATAACCTTTTTTTTATTTTTATTGTTTTTTTTTTTAGCAATCGTAATAATTGTTGACGCATAACATGTAGATAAACGACAATACACGTATTCGGTTGGATAGTGAATGATTATAATAAACAATTCGATTGCCTCGAAAGTCGTCGTGTTTACAGGGGTCGAAATTATTATATTCGTCTGAAAACTATAGTCCTATCAATTCGAAACGTCAATGTCTATACTCGAGTCGAAACGATATGCAGCGTGATCGCGAAATCCCATCGGAATTACAATTTTCGGAACGATCGCGTTTATTATTTAAAAGTTTATTGTTAAAAGAGATTCGCTCTTTGGAAACGTATGGATACCACAATTCCGTATAGAGTAATCGTAGAATATATTATAATATACTCATGCCGTGTATGTTATGCATATTATACATCGGTCGGTCGACGGGTCGTATGATTTTTATCTGCTGCACGGTACAAGCGAGAAACGACGAAAAACAAGCAATATTTTCACGTCACAATCTATAAAACGTTACGAAAATAAAACACGACGTTCTGACGTGTTCATTGTGTGTTCTCGCGATTAAAAACAATGTTTCGTTTGATTGTACGCGTATACAATTACAGTCACAGACGATAACCGCCGTAATTATACGTAGGTTTTAATACTATTATTCAGTAACGTTTTTTATTTGTATATTTACGATGACGGTTAGGCGTACGTACGCGCCAGATATTTTATAACATTCTTTTTTTGGAGTTTGCCCGGTGTAAATAAATAAAGATATCGTATCCGGACGCCTCTGAAATATACGTCTGATATTGTTTATTGTATTGTTTATGTAATTCATCGTTTATCGACATTTTTAGTGTCGCGACCCCCTGTCTGTACTGGTGTACACGTTTGAACAGTGAAAATATCATATCATTAACGATTGACCAAACGAAATATATACCATTTCGAAAATAGATTTATAAATACCGCGTGTAGTAATGTCACGAGTAAACGTTATAATATGTTTCGGGTCTCTGCAGACTATTGGCTTTATTATTATTATATCAAGTATTTATTTTTTTCGTTCGATAAAAATATTTAAATAAAAAGGTTCGTTTTGTAAATCAGGGTTTTATTATTTTTGACCTACGCGACCCCTAGTCAAGGGGGTAGAGAAACACTAGTATATACACGCATTTAAGTCGGCGTACGACATTCGAATATTAATAATTGTTCTTATGCCTAAACGAAACGCGAAGTGAAATGTTTAAGACCGTCTATCGACGTTAGCACCCGCCGGATAGAAATCCCAGTCCGATCGAACTATTATCGCGATATTATCGTGTACGCAAAAACGATGAATAAACTTACGTTTGGAATACTTTTGCTTGATGCCGTCGATCTCGATGTAATCGTAGTCGTCGGAATCGGAGTCTTTACATCGCTTCTGGAAAAACGACAACGACCTGCTCATCCTTTTCGATATGCTCTTGTTCGTGCACTTCCTGGACACCCGCCTGACCACGTTGGGCACCAGTTCTCTGCAGCTCTGCGACTTGGCCGGCTCCATGGGCGCGGCCTTTTCCTGCGGTTTGAAGTAAATGCTCTCGTACGACAGACTCCTCGAGCGGCTGCACGACTCTTTCTCGCTGATCGCCGGCGACGCCGCGGCCACCGTGTTGGTCCGGACCAGGCCGTGCATTTCCCGATAAAAGCTAATGCGGTTGTCCGACTCGGACTTGCGCATGGCCGACGATCTCCTGGTCGACGTGACGCGGCGGATGCCGTCGTGTCTCTTGCCCGCCACCGCCTCGACGAACGCGTCTTCGTGGTGCGATTCTTGCTGCGAATCCCTCAGCGACCGGCCGTACCGCAAGTGATTCTCGCTGATGACGCTGCAGTTCGGATTGGACTCCACGATCACTCGGCCGGACAGCCGGCGGTGCATTTCCACGAGAGTGGATCGTCTGTCTCTGGGTTTGACACAACTCGAGTCGCAGTTTTTAGCGTCGCGCAGAGCGACGAACCATTCGTCTTGTTCGGATTTCGATTTCGTTCTCTAAAATAATAATAATAATAATGGTAATGGTAATAATGTAACAAACGAACGGTGTATGCAGATCGAAATCGTCCGACGACTGTGCAAATTTCTAGACAACGTTCACATAAACATCATCTTTCTATAATATTATTATCTACGTTATCTTTTTCTGTCTTGGTCGGAGAATTATTATTATTATGGCTATAACAAAGCCGAACGCGCTCAATTTTACGCTACGACTTCATCACGCGCTAATGTAATCTATCTCGTATTTCACTTCACTGTTATACGTCATTATACTTTATTAGTTTATGCGTATCCTTTATTACGGTCGAATGCTATCTAGTGCCGAGTAATATCTACCGAGTATGTCTAACTATACGCGTTTTATTTTTATTTTTTACAAGCTTAATGAGAACGAGTTTATTAACGTATTTTAATTTAATACCTGTCGGAGTCGCTGGTATCGGTTTGTTTTGGTAATTGCGTTTTATATAAATATATTTCGAGAGTCAATTGAAATCGAAGAAGAGAAGTCGTGAGATGAAGATTAATTAAACGCAGCTGTAGGCGGCGGCGGCGGCGGCGGACTAGACCACCGCCGAGCAGCAGGGGATATTCCCGGCGGACCGCGGCCGATTTTTTTTCTCTATTTCTCAACGATAAATTTAGTTCAAAAGTGACGTTTTTATATTTCGATTAATATTTGTTTTATTGATCTCATTTAGAAAAAAAAAAAGTCGTTGGGCCCACGTGCACGAATAACATGAAGCATTGCAATTATTAATATAACACGGAGAAAGCTGGAAAGTAGGATTTCAACTCCGAAGGAAAAACTGCTAAAATATATTTCACGTGGAGCAAATGAATTTGGGCTACAACGGTTATTCAAATGTCATGAGATTTTGTGGATATCGTTTTCCTGCTAATGATGAATATTATATTCCGAATTTTCGATTCATATCTATTAGTACTGGTTTTTGTAGCGTAATTAAATTATTATTATATTAATACGAGTATATTAAATTATGTTTATAGCGAATAAACGTGTTTTTGTAAATACTATATTATATTATATATTATATAGAGTTGAATTGAGTATAAATATAAAAATAAGACCAAATTTGAAACATTTTAAATCGATGATTGCAAATGCAATTAAGGTCCTTTAAATTGTGATTTTCTCGATCATTTATTTTATGACGACCGCCACTGATCGTAGGCACGTTAGATCCAAGTCCCGTAATTACTCGAATATTAAATTTAATAAAATGTAATTTGAACCACCGAAATACACTTTATTATCCATATACCGAAATGAAATTGAATAGATGAGTAGTAATGTGTACCTATTTTGAGATCCACACTAATGAAATTCGAAAACAATAAAACATTTAAATAATATTAACTATTAAGTGAGCTAATTATCAACGCGATAGGATTTTTATAGATTAATGGGTTAAGCAGGTGCCGTACAAAAGGCGCAAAATTTAAATAGGTAGAGCGATTTTTTTTTCAACCGTCCGAGTGGATTGAGAAAAAATGTTTTTAAAATAATATATGTTCTCTCGGAATGTTTTCAATACGAAAAACAAAGAAAAATGAATAGATCAGACCACCCCATCTACTCGAAATCCCATAGGACCTCGAATAGAAGAAACGAGTTATCCGTAAAAAATTAATTTAGAAATAAAAAGTGTAAATAAATCGAAATGCAAATAGTACGAACAGCTAATTATTATCGTCGAAGCTTTCGTAGGTCAATAAGAAGAAGAAAAAAAAACGTTCTCTTTACGTAAAAACTAAAGTCGAACCCACGGATCTCGATTGTACGTACCGGAGTTGAAATGATACCGTATAAGTTGTGATACCATAAAAGAACCTATTTTTACTGTAGTTATGAAACGGTTAAGTAAGAAATAATAATTGAAATCTGGCGTTTCAAAACCCCTCGCAAACGGACCTCGGAATTATTCCTAGTCGCGTCACTTCGTGTACACATATTATATTGTACAACAATAAAAACACGCGGTCACGTCTCTATACCGTGCCGTTTCCTTCTCCTTCGATTTAAAAAAAACGATTATTTCATTAGGTTTTTAAACTCGTTTGGTCAGCCCGCAATTATTACTATACGTAATATTGTAACTGCAGGTAATCGTGATTAATTTTATCGGGCCAACGCGTCAACAACACCGTCTATACACATATTATGAGGTAATTATATAAGAACTCACGAAGATTATGATTTGAGATCTAGTGACGATCTGCAGTTGACACGGACCCCGCGGCGTTATGGACAGCACGAGACCCATGTTGACCGAGCCTCTGCAAGGCGATAAATGATGCGAGTACTCTAATTGAGTATTGAAGTACAGCAACAGTTTTCCTTCGAGTACGCACCATCGCTTTTTCCAACGTCGCACGCCGACCACTCTCTGCAAAACCAACGCGACGCGTCATCAGCGCAAGTACGATAGATAGATCGAAAAACGACGTTTTTCTCATGGTCCGATCGACCGACACTCACCATTTTACCTTTTTTTTCCAAATAACCAGCCATTTTGACCATCAGCGGCCTTTCGACTTTTTTACTTATGTCCGGCAACATCTGTGAAACGATACAAACGATAATATTAATTTTATCGTACTCATTTCGAGAAACAACCGCGCGCACACACACACAAAACACGAATAAAGACATACAATCCTTTGTATAATAAAGGAGAGAGAGGATCTTTATCCTCAATAAAAGATACTAAGATACGTAGGACGATAATCGGACGTTTCGCGCGAAACACTGCACAACGCGAACCGATATTTTCGTTTTCCACGCACCGTTCGTTCGAGTTAAGTGTCTTCGTCGCCGTCTCGAGACATTTGACCGACCACCACTTAGCGTACGCGCGTAAAACGGAAACACAATGTGTCGGCGTCCGGCCGCGACTCTTGTGGCGCTGAAAGAGCCGAAACACAATGGAACGGGTCAAGCCCGCAGACCGAGTAAACCGAATACTGGCGTCTCTTTATATCGAAAACTACGCCCATCATGCGTCGCGCCGTCGTCGTATAAAGTGGATTATAATATTATGTTTCGTCCGCGAGCGCGCAGACAATTGGCCAGCCGAAAACCTTTATTCGACTGCGCCCCCTGCAATAATAAAACTCGGGGACGTTTCGAACGGAATTCCGCGATGATAAAATAGAACCACGCGCGACGACGACGGAATGAAAAACATAAAACGCTATAAATCGAGGCATTTACGAGCTATGACTTTTTCGGCACTCGACACGCCAATTACGGTAGTTTTTTTTTTATTTTTATATACGTATATACTATATCTCCAGCGTGTGGGAAGGAAACATTAATTGAGACGCCGCCGCCGCCGCCGCGCCATTATTTCTGCTCGCCCGTCACGAAGAACAGTGTGTATAAAAAAACAACTCTTAATCGAGTATTAATGGCCTAGACGACGAATTAAATTATTACCGAATTACACTATACGACCGATTATTTTCGTCTGATGCGATAAAATAATTATAAATATTATTATTACGATGTCATTATCATATCGTCCGCGGGAAGCGCGTCGAAAGAAACGCAATTTAAAAGTCGAAACACCGGCGAGCGCGCGGCGCGTTCGAATAAAATAATTCCACGGTTTTTACATTAGAAAAAAAAAAAAACTTTTACGAATTTGGATTGTTTTTTTTTTTATTTTCCGCGCGGAACAATTTTTTACACGTACCGTGGGCGAATAGCGTTCGCGCCCGCCCGCACCTGAGCGTTGCGCGCATTACATTATCTATTTTCTTTTTTTTTTTCTGTCTTCAATTAATTACGGTCTGTTTAGCACGCGCTTGTATAATAACGGACGTCGTCGTCGTTGGCGGCAGGCAGCGAACAACAACAACAATAATAATATAATTCCCCGCGCGCTTTCGTCGAGCTTCGCGTGGTTATTTTCGCAGTTTAGAAATACTCCGAGGAGCGGCGTTTCACTCGAGTAGGACGCGTACATACTGAACGGTAGGGTAATGTGAAAAAAAAATATCATCTAAAAATGTGAATAAAGTGTGGTGCTGGGGGGGGGGGGGGCGTTGGAAAACGACACTTTTGATTCTGATTCGAATTGGCGAAGAAAACGTCGAAATAGTAATATTATTGTGAAATCAATCGCGTGTCTGAAAAACGAAACGCTCGTCGTGTACCCGTAACGACGCGTAATGGCGATGGGGGTACAGAGAAGATTAATAATATATTCGGTCCTAATAAAAAAAAAAACACACCGCGGGGAATTAATTGAACGCGCATACGCGCCGCCGATATGTTTTTCCACTCCCGCATAATACGACGATCCGGAGTTGATAAATATATCGCCCGGCGGACCGTAATTCATATTATGCCGGCCGTAAATTGATCCTAATAAAGTGCGCGCGAATCGTTTTGTCGTGATCGTTCGCACTGTGACCGGGACGACACCGCTCTATATACCGCGCGAGACCGACGACAGCAATAATTATTATCATCTATCCGAGATACTACGTGGTTATTTTTATTTTTTTAGGTATTACGATCGATCGAATCCGACGATAACCCGATTGAAATTAAAAAGGAAACCGGCCCCGCGCGGTCGCGACTTGCAAAATGCCAAACATGTGGCTTTCTCGGTATGGGAATAAAAATCATAGTTTATAGTTTTCGTACTCGCGCGCGTCGCGCGTCGTGTAATAAAAAAAAAAAAAAAACACTTTCTAATTAAATCGACCGGTATGTGCGCGAAACGAGAGACGAAGAAATTGCTCGCAAGTCCTATTTCGTACGGTATTGGATCTTACACTCTCGAACGTGGTCAACAATTATTATTAAATGTAATGATGTAATGAAATCCAAGTGTCGACACGAGATTTAGTCCAGTTTAGACGCGAATGCCCGAGTGCGCGCGCACGCTCGTATATTGTTGAAAATATATGAAATCTATCGAACAATATCATCGCTTGTTTTTCGGACTCTTTATCGCTATACGAACCACCTGTATCGCACTAAAAACAATTATCGCAATATTATAGTATCGAAACGACTACACCTACAAAACATTGGAATATTATTATAATAATATAATCGTCATCGTGCATTCGATTTGATTGAAATCGATAATTATTGTTCGGTAATATCAACGTTTTAACCCTTTCCGAAAGCCGCCTACTATTTTCCATCGCGCGTTTATAAATTGTACTCGCGCGCGTTACATAACGACCGCGACGTCATAAAAACAGAAGAGCCCAAAATAACGATTCCGTTTCGCGCGTCTTTCAATAATAATTATTATAAAATTTTTATTTCGTTTATTTCGCCCTGTTCCAATGTTCCGCCGCGGAGTCGACATTATCGTGATCACGATTGTTCGAGGGAGAGGAATTCCTCGAGCGAAACATTTTATTTCACTCGTATATAGTTATTATTCTTAATCACTTTACAATCTGGCCGCGTCTATCGCGTGAATCATTTGTCAGCCGTTTAACGCTGTGAAAAAAAAAACAACTATATTCCGATGAATAATAAAATGATTACCAAGACCTATTGCAGAACTACGCACGATACGGGATTATAAAATAAAAAAATAAAAAAAAACAACAACAACATAGAAATCACATTAATGGCGAAAAAAACAATGAACAGGAAGAGCGCGCAAGACTATCGATTGGCTTCGGATAAGTCCGAATGACGTGATGGTATCGGTACAAAATCGTATGGGACAATGTGTATCGCCGAACAAATTCAACCAAATTTCCTGCCTATATAACGCGCGCGCGCGCAATATAATATTATGTATTCGACCAAATAGGTTATTGCTACGAAACACGGCGACGACGAGTACCGTTGGAAAATATTTGTTCGTCTCGATTTACCTATTATTGTTACTACGCGTCAGGTCGACTTGTGCGTTAAACAAAACCGTGTATTATACACGCCCATTAAAAACGGTAATTAAGTAAAACGTACGTAGTCGAGTACTTTATTTCGTTTCATATTACGGTTAAGTTATTGATTTAGAACACATTCGACTGTGTATTCCGCGAAATAAGTAGAGGAGGGGGGGGGGGGGCTCACAACAGTCGCGACCATTGAAAAGTAACTTGTTAAACGAAAACAATGAACAAACGACAACATTTCAATAATGTGTTTTCATTAATGATATATATATTGTATATTGTAGTGAATTATTTTCCCAACATAATATAACATAATATTTCCAACTAATACACACTTTTGAACTATAATCGCTGTAAGTGACGTTTCGCCATCACGGGAATCGCCAAAGTCCATAAAACTGGCGTTATTCATACCGAAAACCAAATGATAGCTCGGCGAATTACGCGCGTTATAAAAATGACTCATGTTTATCGTAAATTCGATCCCGTACACAATATGTAAAAATAATAAATGCGCGATCACTGTTTTCCGGTCGACCAAAAGTACTGGTGTATTCTGACGAGAAACTCGAGTTGAATTAATCGCTAAACACGTAAAAACCGTCGACTACGCTGTTTCGTCGATTCGCGTTCGACTGGGAAAATGTCGATTTCAAAAAATCAACGCGGTTTACTTCGAATTTCGGGTACATATATATTGACATCGCGTCGTATTGATTCGTCTAAATGGTTTGGGGAAAAGCAATACGACGCGGGGGTAAATAGTTGAAATACGATATTACCATCAACGTTACGTATTAGTATATTATACAATAGGTATTATATACGATAACGTACGAGTATGGAGAACGACTATAGTAAACGATCGAGACACGAGCATGCCAAAACCCAATATTAAACAGAAATATTGTAATATTGTTACAGTAGAACACCTCGACGGGTCGAACGAATTCAGAACAAGGGTCGTCCGGATCAACGCTTCGTCCGGATTACCAAAGGGTTGTCTATGCGTGTATTTAAAAAACAGAGATTACGCCGCCGTTTTCTCGCTTTAGAATTATAAATTATCGGTTTCGACGATGATAAATATTATAAAACGAACGAAAACGCGAAAAAAATATCCAAACACTCGCGATTAGAGAAAAAAAACGGTGATTTATTTGATTTTTTCGACTCGTTCTCTCGACGTCCATTTAAAAAGCCGATACGTACGAGTACATCAAACGATTTAATGAGCCGTCCTAGTACGCGGGATCGCCACGAGACTATCGAAATAATTCGAGTTTAGAGAAAAATATCGTCCATTTGTTGGACTAAACCAACATTGCACGCGAGCATCTTCGTGGTGAAGATTACTACGAAAATCGGGGAAGAAATCTCAAACCGAAAACCTAATTAAACGCTTTTAGGAAAACAATAAATACTCGGACTCTGCAGGCAAGTAAATAAATAATTTGAAAAACAAAAAAATATCCCGTGTGTGTTATGAAAGCCCTGTTCGTTTGACGAGGTTTCTATTGGACTGGGACGATTCGAAAATAACATTCGTACGTAATTTAATTTAGTCCGGATCACGATCCGGTAATAAAACGAATGTCGAGAACAAGTAATTTTTGGTACGTTCGTTATAAAAACCCGGCTATTGTTAAAGCCTTTAAATGCGTATTTTACAGGACGAAAACTGTCCGATGAAAACTCCGAGAAAGACTACTAAATAAAACAGAAATTAAATTACCGAACGAAAACATAATATTACGCTCGGGACAATGGGTCGGTGTGATGGTATAATTTCATAGATCTCGAGTAAAAAAAAAAAATAAATAAACGAAAAAGACGCGCGTCGCGCGCGTGTATTCAAAGAATTGTTTTAGAAACTGTCCATTGTCGTACCAGATACATCATAATTATTCGAATTACTAGTGCATCCAAACCGACGACGTCCTACAATAAAAATATACAATATACACATATATTATGTGTTTAAAACTATACTGGGATTACAATTATTTCGGTATTAGGCTCGATTTAAATATCAAATCAACTTTGTACGGGACGCGTAACGAACTGTAGCGGCGCCGCCGTGACTTTTAATATTTACGAAGTTTGTTTTTTTTTCTTTTTAAAAAATATTTTTTCACGATAAAATAACGCGAGCGTTCGCGACGGACAATTCGTTTCTCGTCGAAAACACGATCGTTAGAATCGATTGATGCACAACGACGACGCTCGCGTGTTTTCGACCCCTAGCCAAATCCGGATTAAGGATCAGAGCCGAAGTATATTCAATACTTGTTATCAAGAAGCAATTGAAAGAATATTTATTTCATGTGATATCATATGAATATTTTAAACGATTTAGTAAAAATACAATCGGTACTTAATATTATTACGCGAATAAATAATACTACATTATAACAACAATCGTAACACAGTTTTAAAAAACTCTACGTAAACCGTGATTAATATCACTTTATAATCACGGCTATGCGCCATTCCGTCCATCCTCGCAATAGTATTATAGATACGTTATTTAGTGCTGTAGCTTGTGATTTATGTGTTTTAAAAATAAATATTATTAAAACGATGTAATCGTTCAATATATAATATATCTAAAAACCAATATTACTCGATCGAGAAAAGAGCGTGTCACGAGTGATCCGCAAGCAAAAGCTCCTCTTTCGCCCACGTCAATAATCCTGCAGTACGGTTTCGTAAATTCTTCTATAGAAAAAAGAATATATTGAACGTGTCTCGCGAGAATTCCTTCGTTTCGAAGGAGGCACCGCGTTTATTCGCGCGATAACATAACACATTACGATATTAAAATATGACGACAATAATTATTACGGAATAAATTATAAGTAATTAATTAAATAAATAATTATAGGAAATAAAACAGTAGCTGTTATCGATTAATCCTCTGGATCTATCGAAACTATAGTTACTTACCTTTAGTGTTCGTAGGTAGTCGTGGATCTGCCGCAGGTCGGGAATCACTGGCGAAACGGAGAACGGCCGAGATCGACGAGACGACGGCGGCACACGTGTGGCGCGCACTCCCGCTTGGATCACTATGAACACTCGTCGGTCGTGCGGCGAAACACGCGCCCGCCGCCGATACCGCGCACTGCTGCCCGGATCCCCGCGTACGAATCTGCGCTCTACCGGGACGACGACGCACGGTTGTATCGCGCGGCACTTGTCCGCGAAAATCGACTATAGGCGGCGATGAAATTTAATTTTCGTTTTTTTTTTTTAAATAATTATTTACTCGCGACGGCGCACGCGAAACATAGTACAGGGTGGGGCACTAAAACGGCCGATTTTCAAAGATAAATTATAAAATAAAAAAACCGAATAAACATTAATTATTATTTTATTATAATGAAGTACATAACTTGCCATTTATTTTTTAAAAATTATGTCTTCGAGAAGATGAAGACAATTTTGCGTATTCACAAAACTATCAAGATGGAAATGTGCTTCATCAGGCATCCAAACATTTTGAATAAAGTTTTCGTTCTCGTCCATTCGGATTAGCATTTCTCGACAAAAAGTTATGCGGCTATAGTGCTATCTGCGGGTTTTAATTCTTGAACCACCTGAACCTTATACGGGCGAAAGTTTAGGTCGCTGTGTAAAATCCGACGTAGACTTCTACTGGATAAATTGAGCGATAACGCATGTTTTCGTGCACAACGTTTCGGACTCTTTATGAGAGCCACTCTGACAGCAGCGACGTTTTCAGGTGTGCGAATGGTTTTATCGCATAAGCACGTTGTTTACCACTCCACTGTTCCATGTTTACTAAATGGCATGTTGTCTTTGAACTAATAATATTTAGTGAGAATTCTCATCTTAATTACTACTGAAAAAATCTAGTTTTAAAATCGGCCGTTTTAGTGCCCCACCCTGTATAATGTCGTTAACACCTCGCGCACAGCCCGATAATAATAATATTATCGTGAGAAATCGTGGTTTTTTTTTTTTTTTTTTTTCATACAAGCGGAATGCGCGAATGGTTAGCTATGCACGCCGCCGCCGCCGTTTGTAAATATTTTCGATTCGAATGACTTGTGAAAATTAATTTCAAAACAACACGCACGTTTTTTGTGGTTTTATTGGCAAACGATATACATTATAATATTCGTATATTATAATATTGTATATTATTTATATATTTATATATTATATATTAGTGGGTAATACGACGCGCGTGATGTTGTATTAAACACGTAATGAAATGATTCGAATTTCAGTTTTATAATTATTATTATTCTGCCGTATCGACTTTTAAGTTTTCACGACCTATTTTAAAACCGAATTTTTTTGTTCATTTCTACGCGAAATACTATACGAGCACATACGCGTATCGTATAACACCGGAACACTCGTAGCTCTGAAAAATCCAAAATATGCAATCGAAAAATACGCGTTGAAAATATGGTTGTTTTTTTTTTTTTTATTTGACGCTGTACTTTTTTGCTTCGCGAAAAAGAACTTTTCACAACTCGTTACGGTATAATATGGAATTATCGATTGTTATTTTAACAATTCGTGTTGATTACGATAAAAAAAAAAAAAAAAAAAAAACCGCGCCGACGACGGAGAAAATATTATCACGAATTATTAATTCATTAATTATTATTAATATCTTAATGTTAGTATACATTGCAATATCGCATGTTACGCGTGTTACAAAGGTATTTCATACCCGACGAATGTCGTGCGCGCGCGCGTTGCGTTGTTTCATAAACGGAACCGAGTCAAAGAGTTTCAAAAAAGAAAGAAATACAATACTAAAAGCAACGACGAAAAAAACCACGAAATAATATGCGCGCGCGTATGCGAAATAAAATTACCCGAACAGCTTTGTCATAAAACGTATATTAATTATTGTTACTCTCGCAAATTCTTGTGAAATAATCCTGCACGGGTGTGCAGCATATTGTGCAACGAATGGCCGCGCCCGAATTTTTTCAAAGGGCCTCCTCTAATAAAACGGGTCGCAGTAGGTTTTTATTTGAATATATTGAAAAACGCAAAAACACAAATGGCAATTTTACTTTGTCGTGATAAACGGAATCTAAAAATTATTAGTCTTTTTCTCGTGGCGTCAGTAAGTTAATCGCTATAATCCGATACCGACGATCGCGCGTCGTGTTTCGATGAAATTACAATCGCGAAACGGGCAACGCACGACGGGCGCACGCACAATAAACAATCGGTATTTATTTATTTTTTCATTTTTTCCCGATTACGTCTTAATGTCGCGCTGCAAGTCATAACACGCGTTTTGACAATAGTGTTGATTTTAGTTTTTGCGCGCGGCTTATTTATTTTATTCGAGTCACACGAGAAGTAGGTATCGGCGTTCTCAACGCGTCAAAGATTTCAAATAATTAAGTACTTTGTTCTCAGTTGTGTGCCGAGAGAGAAAAATTAATAAGGCGAACGAAACGAACGGCTTTGTGCAAAAAAAAAAAAAAAAAAAACGCCCGTCCAAGATTAAGTATACGACTTACCGACCGATTAAAACGGGGTCGATTAAATCTCACGCCGTGTCTAAAGTCTGCGCGCGTCTATGTGAAATATGCATTTTGAAAGTTTCGACTTACATAAAAGACAAAAAAGAATTCGCGTTTTTTTTTCCTATCGTTTTCGGCGCCGAATAGAGATTTAGAGAAACGAGTAGGTAACGACGATCGTTGATTTTAGTTTTGCGCGCGTAGTTTATTTATTCGAATCACACGAGAGGTATCGCGTTCTCGACGTGTCAAAGATTTCAAATAATTAAATGTTTTTTTTTTTTTTTTTTGCTCTCAACGTGTACCGAGAGAGAACAATTATTAATAAGGCGAGCGAAACGAACGGCTTTGTAAAAAAAAAAAAAAAAAACGCCCGTCCAAGAGTAAGTATACGACTTACCGACCGATTAAATCTCACGCCGTGTCTTCAGCGTCTATGTGAAATATGCATTTTGAAAGTTTCGACTCACATAAAAGACAAAAAAGAATTCGCGTTTTTTTTTTTATCGTTTTCAGCGCCGAATAGAGATTTAGAGAAACGAGTGGGTAACGACCATCTCCGCCATCGTTTCGCTGGAATTTTTTATTTTTTTTATTATTATTTTTGCAGAAAATTATGTAAGAAAATAATTCTATCCGTTCTATTATTTCATAAGACTACCGGTAGGTTTATGCCGATTGTTTCGAAGTGCAAGTAAAACATTACGCGGTATTAGACGAGAGTTGAACCTCGTCGGCCACTTTAACCGTCGTCGTTTATGCCGTGTATCATTTTGCCGAGCCGCCGCGCACACATTTGGTGAAAAGTATATTTATAAAAACGCACGCCCGTTTTGGTAACGTATTTTTTATTCTCGTTTCTTTTAGCGCGCAATGTGTTATTTAAAAATACACTCGGACCTAGATATTCAAACGTACGCGCCACATGTCATTCGATCGAAATGGAGTTTTAGATAGACGCGTCAGATACAATCGCTGTGAAACGACGATGTTCACGACGAACGGAAAAAAAAAAAAATCGCGCGTTCCTCCTCGGCGACGGATTTGAAACGTCATAATAATATAATAACTAGTCGTGTAAAAGGAAACTACTTACTCGGCATATACACGTTGCACATTATTCGACCGACAAAAAAAAAAAATAGTGCTATTAGTTGTACCTTTTGTTTTTTGAGTAATTTCATACCGCTGTAACACACCACAGATGTGATTTTCATAATTTAACGTTAGCAGATGACGCAGTAGCCTGACAACGGTAGCACACCACTAATTTTATTATTATCATCATAATTATTATTTATTTTTTTTAATCCCCCTTTAATATACGTACTTCGTTGGTCGGCAGTTTTATAATATAAACCACAACAGTCTGACAAAATATTTGTAATTTTCGACTGAATTAAAATGATTTTAAATGTGTCGGTTATTTTTTCGACCGAATATTTTCTTTTCTTTTTTTTTTTGTCATAACTTATCGATCGATAAATTTGAAACTTTAAACGCACGACGACGTATACAAGTTAATAGATAGAGAATAATTTACTTTTGAAAAACATTTCGTCCGTAGATTATTTACATCAAAAAGGAAATTTGTATTATTCGTACGCATTCGTAATGATAATATAGCCGACCACATGACGTAGTCATCGTTAAACCGTCTATGCAATAGAACACGCGAATCGGAATCAAAGGATGTTTGAGCCTAATGCGTTGATAAGATTCGACGGAAAACAAAAAGTCGGTCGTTTGCGTATTTAAATAATTGAATGATTAATATGTCAATGCGCAAATGTACAATTAAAATAATAACTTATGAGATAATTTTTTGTTCATTCATTAAATATTATTAGAATTACACAATGAGAGCGATTATAAAAAAACCGTCGGAAAAAATACATTTTAAAATAGAAATAATTTAATCAATAAAAATTGTATTTCGTAATAACTGCTTGCGCCTCCCCAGCAATGTGTACACGCCCCCCAAGGGGGACGCGCCCCCCAGTTTGGGAACCAGTGTTTTAACCGATCGAAAAAAGAAAAATTTTCCTTTATGCGAGTAAAAAACTCGAGAGAAAAATTATTCAAACGCGTATTATTAAAACAACACTCGAACGAATAGGGTCAAATGTTCCGCGAGGGTTTCGCGTGGTATCGATTTAAAACCGAATAGATACGTATATTTTAGTTTTTATTTAGAAAATCAAACAATATGTGCGGTGAAGATTTTGAGCTGGCCCGTAAAGATGTGAAAAGAGAACCGTCCGGGGCGGTTGGGCGTGAGTTTGAGAAACGGGGTTTTATATATCGTGTGATCTCATATCCTATAATATATTAGTTATTTAGATAAGATCGTTGGGACATTGCCACTCGAGCCTTCTGGGAATAGACGTAGGCAATAAATTATTACTGAGAGGGTCGGTTTATGATTTCGGAGACGACGTTTTATAATTTGAAGTGGTTGTGATGAAATTTGGCTATTCTGTGTTATTACTTTAATAGTGATGTGTGAAAGAAATTATTATAATTGACTATATTATGGTCGTGCGGAGACCCTTTTTTTTACAATGTATTCTGTGAGAGTAAGGGTACGGCTCCCAGAGTGGGAGAATCCCGTTTCCTTGCCGAAATAAGTAATTTATAAATATCGTTTACAGACTATAGACTCGATTCCCTCTGGAATAGGTAATTTTGAAATAAACTATCGATTGATTTAACGTGTTAATTTTTGTTAATAGTTTTTAAACTGACGTAATACACATAATTATAATACGTATAATAATAATTACAATATTATGTATCTATTTATAGGAATTTACTTACGTCGTCGTACAAGTGTACACACTGTATGGTTGTTTTATATCTGAAACACACAGACTTTCAATATTTCTGATTTTACCATTGCCGAGGATGAAACGGTAACGCTAAACGGACTGAATAAACGATATAAATTCAAAAAAAGAACGCAGAGGCCGTCTGTAATTTTATACCCGCGTGCCGGGATTTTTATATGTTTACCTGCCCGGTACACGCTGCTCTTTTGTTGGAAAGGAATCGCCAGAGTAAATCACCTGAGAAAAAGGTGAATTTTAATATTTATTCTCTTGTAGACAGTGAATTATATAGTTTGATATTTTAAAGCGTACTTACGTATTTATCGAGAAACATAATAGGTTTTGAAAATAATTTCGGCGTGGATATTTTTGTGAAAACGAAACGCCGCCGTTCGGTATACGCACAGCTGCCGAGGTCAACCGCGTCCCTCGCCGGGCAACGATAACGATTCCTCACAATTGAGTGATCTGAAACAAAATACGTGAATACATTTTTGACACATGATACATAATCGTGGGCAAAGAGCTAGGGAAAAAAAACTGAAATAACGACCGTTTAAGGTTAAGTTCGTGGTGTTTTTTTTTTTTTTGTTTTTTGTAATTTAAACGTGACCGAAACTGCTCGTAGACAAAAGCGTAAAAATTAAACTCATCTCGAACCGCCTGATCGGAGGATATTTTCTCATCAGAAAAAAATAAAAAAAAAAAAAACCGAATTAAATCGACGGTGGTCGTTTACGAGATAATATGGTAGACTCCGAATATTTATACGAAAATATTTTGAAAATTTCAAGAAACATTCGCGCGAGAAAAATAAGTATTATTTTGAAAATATTATACATTTTCTCGTATTCCCACTAATTAGCGCGCTAATTATACGAAAACAGAATATTTAAATAATGTTTCGTTTTAAAAGATAAAACGTATTTTCACCTAATACACCCTGAAAAAGAACTGATTTTTGGTACGATTGCGTCTCTCGGATAGGATTTAAAAATAATCATTTGCATTCGCACGGGCGAATGACGACTGTCCGTGGAGTGATTTACGAGTATACCAACACGTCCGAGAGTATATTATGGACATGTATTCCCTTTCCCCCGACACAAAACACGAATATTCCGGGTGCTAGGTTTGCCTCGGCCGAAAACAAAAGAGACGAGATACTCGTATATACAGTCGGACTCGGGCGAGATACGGTCACACACAGTGGACGGTCGCGCGTGGCAGTTGGCACCGATATAGAGAGATACGCTCCTTGGCACAGGACATTGCAGGTGAATAATATTATTATTGTTCTTATAAATCTGAAAGCGACGACGTGCCGCGTCGAATCCAAACACGACTCTCGGCTAAGGAAAGCAGAATGAAATGTCTGCGTCGTATTTCAACTGAAGTTTCGGGTGTCGTATTCGAGTACCGCTAAAAGACGTTATGGTTTTTTTATTATTTTATTTATAGATTCGGGCGAAACGCGAAGGCGAATATTAAAATATCACGTCTCTATCGTTCGTCACTCGCGTGCTGCAGCGGAAAACGTTATGAAAACGATGATTCGGAAGAAATATTAATAATAATAACAATACTTGCCGAGAGAGTGGTGTTGGTGTATGAATTTTTGAATTATTTTTACTCAGACTCGAAAATAAATGTACGAAAAACTCTCAAACGGAAACGCCGCCGTCGAGAACTGTAGCAGCAGTCGAGTGTATAATAAATGCTAATGTATTCTCTGCAATAACAGAGCATGCTCTGATCGTACAAGTTTGAGTACACTTGGGCGAATCCTCGGTTCGCCTTCGGCTAATAATTCATCGTACAGTACGCGCGAGGTATTCCGGAGAAGATATAACTGTTTTAAATTCACCTCGTAACGCATCGCTATATATTATGCGCCATACACGCGGGCCAATTAACTATATAATATACGAGAACTTCATTACACCCAGTGAGTCGTCGTTTTTTCATCGAAAATCGGCGGCCAAATAACACGCGGAAAACGCGGGTCGTACCTGACTAATAATAATAAGGAAATAATATATTGAAATATTATTTACTAGCAACCGTGACGAATCGATGACGCGTGTCCGGAGACCGTCGTCGTCGGTCCGCCGTAAATACACGCGTGCTGCGGATATCACCGCGCGCGTGTACGTCTGAAAGTATAAACGAAACGCTTTGTAATTAGTTCTACTCGAGTCGCGGCCGTAAGTATAGTATAAGTACCACCTACACGTTATTTTTAAATAATTTTTTTTTTAAAAATCGCACGTTATCGCGCCACAGTCGCGATATCTGACGATATCTCAACGATAACTGTCCATTATTAATTCCATTATAATAATATTATTATTATAATACACTATTAGCGCGGCACGATGTACGGTTTGCGCGCACTGCAGTAAATTGCACAGCTCTGCGGAGTGAAAAGCGCTAAAGACCATTAATTGTTTAAATCTATTGTGTTTTTTATTAATCGTCCCGGCGAATCGCTCGAAAGTTTTTCCCGTTTATTACCGCCGACCTTCGATATAAATGAGAACGCCGCCGGTGAAAAAAACGACGACGCGACACCGACGAAGAAGACGCACTGTGAAAATCATCACGGTCGGTTTTCTCAATGCGTTCTTAGAAGAAAAAAAAAAATCTAACGCGCATCACATACAATACAACGTGATGACGGTCTTATTATACTCGGATACGAATTTCACGACCTATCCGCGCGCCGCATTATTTCCCACATCAAACGTGTTGCGATTCGCGCGTTTCAAATCGTATATCCGTGAGATGTCATCAGGAGCGAATCGTAATTCCGATTGACGGTGAAATTATTATAAAACCTATTCGATTTTTATTAAAATTCCACGCGATTAGACATTTTTAATGAAAATCGGATCTACGAACCGATCGTTTCTTCTATAATACTTGTAAGACAATGTTATAGAAAACAATTATTACTGGCGGGTGACGAACAATACGCCCAGGCGACCCGCGCAGCGTATAAATAATACACGCTGTACGGGAGGCGTTGCAGGACATCTATATAGTTATAGATTATAATATTACGCCAAAAAACTGCGGATTTTTTTTTATAAATAGACGTGCTCTGAGTTATGGCCGACCGTGGTCGAAAAGCGTAGAGAAAAAGCCGCACGCAACGCCGCCGCCGCCGCTGCAGAACGAGTATTATAAAAAAAAACAAACAGTACGATTGAAAAGTTCACGATTACGTTGAAAAATAAAACACGATGGAATGAAGGAAAAAAAAAATGTTATTCTTAGATAAAACGAATTTCCATAACATAGTGAGTCACGTGACCACTCGACCTACCGGGGGCGGTCGAGAGAGACGGCCGCCGCCGCCGGTCTTGTGAGAATTTGAGGAGGCACCACCCCTTGAATTTTTAGTAAATCAATAAACAAATTAACGTCACCGAAATTGACAAAAGTTTGAACTTTGGATACGAACCCTAAGAACCGCCGCCGTCTTGTCAGATAGATGTAGGCGGTGTGTGACGATAACGATCGGATTCAATTCATTAGTTTATTTGAACTTTGAACCCCGTTACGTCTATTCCATCATCACTGCTGTCGACGGACTAAGTTTTCGTGATCGTCATTTCTTACAATTCATTTCGCTTTATTCTGCGATGCAATTAAAAATCAAAAAAAAAAAAAAAAAACAATTATAATAATTACGAACTGGTAAAAACGATTCGAATATTCGTCGAGCGTAACTTACACTAAAAATTCTCGTGAGATATCCTCTTAATCACCGCTGTTATTTTTAATGCTTCGAGTTGACGGGATGAATATTATATTAAGTATTAGCACAGAGTTGCTCCCTCTTCTCTGAAAAAAAAAATTCAAGTTACGCCCAATGAAATGTGTTGCAATTACGTGACAATTACTGCTAGGTGTCAAAATGTTATACGGTATTCAAAACCTTCTCAATCACAGCCGACCATTGTGTGTCGCGTAACGCCGAAGAATAGTTGTTTTGCCCAAGGCAGATTTTTCCGCGAGACCCCGAAATAATATGCTAATAATTTATTATACTTAAAACCAATCAAGTATAGCTAATAATCCACAATTCGACCTGTTTTCTCCGTTGGTAGTAGTTCTCATATACGTTTTAATCCTTTTCAAATAACGAATAAGTTTTTTTCGGTTTCACGGGATGTAACAGGTACTACTACTAGAATATGTAATAATGTATGGCAGTTTTTATAAAAACCCCGTCACGTTTTAGTAATGCGTCAAAAACACTTTTGGGTTTGGTTTTTATTTTGTTTAAAAATCTGTGCCACACATTGACTTCTCTATACAGCTACTACTTTATCGTAACTTTCGGTCTGCTTGATGTTTTGGCGTTAAAATCAATAAATGAAAATCCGAAATTACCTCTTTGTGATTGCACACAAAGTCGGCAGTAAACTGTTGAATAGTTGTATCTACGTATATACTTCGTATATATTTCGATTTCTACATCCACGTCTTCGGAAGCCGTGGAAATAATTTCAAACGATACACAAACTGGGCGTGAAAACAACTTTTCGACTTAATTGTTCGGAGATCTTATCGTCCTGACCAGTCATCGTCACGAGTGTGTTATCGATACAAACCGCGCACCGTTTACATATGGATTTCTCTTTCTTCGACCGTTTGGTACGCCACGGGCTCTCCTCTCGCGGGATCGATAGTGGCGCGTATTTATCGAAGACAGTAGACGTGACGCGAAGATTTCGTTCGTTTTTCGAATCGCCCCGTACAGAACGTTGTGACGCGCGTGCGCGCGTCGTCGTCGGGCGGCGAACCGATCGTCAAAACGACGACGCAATAATAATAACGTACGCGTATTATTAAATATGGAATTTTTCGACCAGCAATGACCCCGTCGTCGAAGAGAAGAATAATAATCGAGGAAAAAAAAAACCTCCGCTTCAATACAACATACTGTTGTAATAGTAATAATAATATACGGGATAATGTATGCACCGCACGCGGGGGGACCTGCAGTGACTCGGCGGGTCCTTGCATTTGCGCGCGTCGTTTGCGAGCGCTCGTCGAGGCGGTATTGATTTTTTTCGTCCAAGCTCGGCGCAGACCTACCGACCGACCGACCGACCGGCGACGACGACGGCGGCGGCGGCGGCGGCGGCGGCGGCTGCGGCGGTGCCGGTGGCGGCGACGGCGGCGGTATAGTCCTTCTCCGGCCGCCCGTTCGTCCCCACCGACATGCGTGACGTACAATAATTGCGCGACGACAGCTGCCCGGCGGTCTACAACAACGATTCGTGTGCCATCCCGGAGCGTACAGGTCTCTCTGGTCGTCGTCGCGTAACACACGGGGAGACGTGTTGTTCGTAACGATTTTCCGCGGGAGAAAACTCGCCGCCAGACCACCGCCACCGCGCGACTATATCTCTCGGACGAGGTTTCCGGCCGAGACCGGGAGACGACTGAGCTGCGGTCCGCGTTTTCGATTTCGTCTCCGCTCTCCGTGCGCCGAGTGTCGCCGTTACGACGACGTCGTCTCGCGGCGATTTCGCGTCCGAAAACACCGAGCGAGCGAGGGGAAAAAAACCGTTCCGACGACGATAATGGAACACCGCGTCGACTACATCAACGACGGATACACGTGCTTCTATTGCCACACCTCGTACGAGAAAGGTGAGTGCTCGCGACACAGTATTTATTTCGTTTATCACTCTCGCGCGATGGAGAAACAATGATAACAATAATGTTTTCGGCGTTTCGAAAACGCGAGCTCGCGCGCGATAACAGCGGCCGAGTACGCGGTCGTCGTCGTCGTCGTCGCCGCCGCCGTGATACCGCGCGAAATAATACCAACGGGTGAAAGTACTCGCGTATTATAGCCCAGCGAGTTGGAAAAAATATTTCGGAGGGGAGAACTATATTATTCCACACGCACAGCCAAGGTACATGTGTGTAAAAACGTACGTCTACGTGGTACTATACATAGCGGTGTCTATGCCCGCGGGCACGGGCAGATATGAATGGGCAGGTGCGGCGTATACGGATCGGTGACGATAATATTGCGATTCACGACGTAAGACTTACGTTTTATACTGCTGTTACGACGTGCACCGTGCATAATATAATTACTATAGATTAATATTTTCTGCAAATGTTTCGTGCTCCTGGTCGTAATTATTATTTATCGTTATAGCCGGTATTAAAACGCTGGGCGTAGAGCATTATATTATATTACCGAGTTTCCATGACGAGAGACATTGTAAAGTCCACATCATAATATACGTACACGCGCGCCTACGCCGTCTTTTTTCCGTTTTCCTTTTTCAATTAATTGATTACCGATCATTACTTGTTTATTACTCGCGAGTGAGAAGGGCGAAAAGGGCGTAAGAACCGCGATAGAACTACTGGGACGACGGCCACACAAAAGGTTTGGGCAAAACTATAAAACGGTCGTTAAATTTAAACCGCGACGAAAAATCGGCCGGTAGGTAGATGGGCCGCGTGCGCGTATTGTGCAAACCGCGATCGTTGTTTTGTAATACGCGATGCAATATGGTACGACCAACTGCGACGTTTTTCGTCGGAGCGACGAAATTTACGCGCACGTGTAAAAAAAAAAAAATCACTCGCCCTCACAGCGCGTATCGTACAATAATATACGATAATTATTAGATCCGAGAGTAGGAATGTTCGAGGTGTAAATAATAATTGATATAATATTTTGCGGTAAAATACAGAACGGAGATAAAAACGAAACGCAATTGAATTTGAATTTTACTAAACGATTATTCTCTGTGAATTAATTTATTAAACATACGATACGTTTTTGCGGTATTGTGTATAATTGCATTGATTATCGCAATTTGCAAAACGAGTTTTATCAATTTTTATCGCAATTCGAAAAATGCACTAGTAATTTTTTTTTTTCGCACTTCGTCACGTAGACTATTTATAAAAAAAGATTCGTATAACGTCGCAATTTACTATCTCCCGGAAACGTCAAACAATAGAACACAGAGTTCGATTTCGACGCAACAATTTTTTTTCCGTCTAAATCATAGTGACCTCGATTCGGAATATTTAAATATCAATAAATTAATATTTCCACGCGAATACCTACGTATGTTTTATTTGCGATTAGTCGATACACTGTGATGGTATATTATTTTATAAAATTGTTTTGCTACTCCTCTTCGGAGAATTTTACGAAACAATAATATTTAAACGGATTGAAAATTATACAATGTATACACGTACCAAAGGTTTTTGTTTTACTAGTAAAAGTTGTGCGAAATTACTTTAAGAAATAAATAAGAAATTATTATTAAAAAAAAAAATAGAATGAATTTTATATTGTCAGTATTTATTACAAACCGTTCGCTAAATCGAAAGTAAAAATGATTATTTTTCCTACAGTTTAATGTATTCTTTTAAAACTTGGTGAAAACTTTAATAATTTATATCGCGAAAGTATGAAAAAGCGACTAAAGTAAACGCTTTATTATTTATAAAAATTGTGTGCTCGCCACCCGTTTCACGTCATAAATACAGAGTATACTGTTATTTTTTTTAAATTAAATACGATAGATGTACGAAACTGTTAAAAAATAGAACAAACGAAAATTATGTTAATGAATTTTTATTTTTCGAAACGTTTGAAAATACTAAAATACTACTTGAAAACAAAATAACGAATAAGCCTTTTGTTGGAATCACAACTGACCTTGTTACTTATTTTAAAGTCTCATCTGCTATTTAGTTTACAAATCGAGCACAATTTGTTTTAGAAGTTAAAACTATAGACCTGTTACAGCTTAGATCGTCCATAATCAATATATACTAAATAATAATAAGATTTATAGGTGTTGCCTGGCGACCTAACCTAACAGAAAGATACATTTTCACGGGTAATTCAGCTAGTTGTTCTAAAAATTAATCGATTTTATCCGTGTAAAATACGTCATACTCATAAATATGACAGTCGATAACAGAATAGTTGCGATAATATTTCGAGGACGTCAATATTATAAATTGGTGAACGCGAAACTCATTTTATTATTATAATTAAACACTAAATATATGTACGTATCTATATTTACATCATAGACCCGCGCGCGGTGTGTGCAGGATAATTAATTGGTAATTATAATAGATACCAGTTATAGATAAATAATTAATAATAATAAAACAAAATTAAAACGATTAATTGGTACGTATTTTTGATTTAATTTAATCGATTATCGGATATATTTTTGAAAATAAAAATGAGCTCGATGGATAGGTTAACGAACCATTGCGACAGCAGTAAAAAAAAATAGAGTTTATCCAAGTTATATATTATAATAATAATAAAGTAGGTACGCCTATTAATAACTGATCGGTTCGATTGTTATAAGTTTCTGGTGCAAAAATCGAGATTTTTCGTAAAACTACCCCTCGTGAAAAAAGGAGGCGGTCGTTAGAGCCTTCGCTACCCCCCGTCGGCGCCTATGACCCACTAACCCATCTATAGACTGTAAATAAATATAAACGGTACTCTACTTACGGCCTGTCGCGGTGGGTTGCTGTTGAGGTTCGGTGTTCGTATTGGCACGATTGAAAGTTTGTGATTATAGTCCGTCGACGAGAGAAATAATAACATTTTACAACACTATATCGACTGTTACGGAGAAAAATGACAAAAAAAAACTGCCACGTCAAAACCGAGAAGAACTTTCTGAACGGCCGTCGACACTAGACTGGTTCGTCTGCCCGGTGAGCTGCCGTACTTTCGCCCGTCACTCAATCGGATTGCGCGCGCTGCTCGGCCGTCATTGGTCGGGTGGCGCGAGCAGCTCGGCTTTCGTTGGCAGTGTCGGACGGACGCGAACTTTCAATATTGTTCACGCGATCAAAATAGTATTATTATTGTTACATAATTATGTAATCACGACAATAACTATATTATGTAACATTATGATTAGCTAATGTACTAATAACCGATCGATTGTTATACGTTTCTGTGGAGCGAAAATCACGATTTTGCCACCACGTGAAAACATGTGGGGTAGGCGTCGTCGCTACCCCACATCGGCGCCTATGATTTAAGGGCGACTATCGTTTATGTTCAATTTTAAGCGTCCCCGTTAGTACACGTAAGAGGGGAAACTTTAAGGACGGCTCGTTAAAGTTTGAACAGAAGTATACTAGTGTCCCCCTGCGTTCCCCTCCACTTTAACAACTGCTCCTACCAAACCTATTCCGCACACCCTGTAAAAAAAAAAAAAATCCTGTGCGCGTCTTCGACTTGCATATCATGATGATATTTCGCACGTATCCCCGACAGGTGTATTTTTTTATTCGCGAGTTTTAACGTACGCGAGTATTGAAAACGGTTGAAATTCCGAGAATTTCATAAGATCGTTAAGGAGAGAAAAAGCCTCGATCGTATCGCTCACTAAACAAAATGGCGGAAAATTACTCGATCGGACGATTCACGTCCGAGGTGTTGTTACGTACCTATATGTATATAATGTGAGGGTCGTGCGTGTGATGATTGGATTTCAGGCACTTGTTGAACGCGTATTTGCCGGCACCGTATTCGTCGATTTTAACGACAATATATTTTTTTATTATTTTTCGTTACCACGGATCGATGTGTCTGAAAAATACATTTATTTTCTCTCTCCCTTACAAGCACGTAACTACAATTATTTTGCACACCGATTGTGTTACGTGTGTCAATCTAACGAATTCTCGACGTACGTTTCTCTCTCACCCATTTCGATTTTCAACTTTTTTCAACGCTAATATTTAGCGTTCAATTTCTGCCACCACTCTTGGAATTCCTGCTCAACCCCCGCCGCGGTAAAAATGAAAAACCACGGGTGGAGAAACGTTTCTCCGGCCCCGCCCGTGCTCGGAAATTGACTTTTTCTCGTAGAAGTCGTGTGTCGTACAGTTGAATTATTATCTCACAAAAATTTTCCCCTTTACACTGTACGAACAACTCGATTTGTCGGCCGAACAGAGCTCATCAGTATTACGACGCGAGTACACGTAATTATCGCAACAAATAAACGCTGAGATATTTCGCCTTCCCAAAACGCGACGTGGACTGTTTGTACGCTTCACGTTCTGTATTAGTTTTCTCGCCCGGCACGATGTACGAGTGGTATTGAAAAACTATCGCTACTAGCTCCGACAATAGTTATCGAGTGTTTTCTTTAAAATGTTTTGGTTCGAGACTCTTATTACGGATTCTCCTGAACCGTGTTAAAAGTTTACGTTACAAGTAAATCGAACTCCTGCCACGCCGTGATAATTACATAGTAAGAGTAATGCAACAAACCACTCCATTATAGTTGTATAACAGTATAAGACTTTCGTCCGTATATTAGGTTTAAAAACTCAATAATCACTACTGCGATTGATTATGAACTACAGAACGTGTTGCATAAGTGTTACAATATAAGCCATCAATCATAATTATTATTACCATCGAAGTATATAATTTTTATACATTGTGTGCATAAAAAAACGTTTTTTTTTTTTTTATCATGTATTGTGATTTTTCGGTATGCAAATATGTAGAAAATTTTTTCCGCTCGAGTCACTTATAGAGTTACTGTAATTAAAATCAAATATAAATCATAATCATAATTCAATTTTTTTTTTTACCGTGCGGCGGAGAAAATATCTCATTATGATTTAGCGATCGAAACGAGTATTGATTTAAATTGCTTCGTGTCCGCTTTTGGTCCGACAAGTTTTTTTTTTTTTTTATGACCTACCTATGGGTATTATTGTAAATCTTATTTTATTTTTACCTTTTTAATCCTTTCCGACGACGAGGTTTGACGTTTTCATATGATTCGGTGCGCAACAAGTTGCCTACACGAACACTAGAAGGACTGCTCGTCTTAGCGTTTTATAATGTAAACCAATTTTATACGACGACGACTACGTATAGTCTCAAATGCACTTCGATTGAAATTCGATCGCGTTCAATATTTTAAGAATTAAAACGATCGTCAATATTATATTAGAAAATAAAACACAGCTGGTTCGGAAAATCATGCGAACGCACTTAAAACCGTGACCACTTTTATCACGACAATTATATATTTTTATTATTTGAATAGCAAAGCAAACACGATTTTTTCGATAATTGTATTTTATTTAAAAATCCATTAGCGTCATAATGGAGGTTCGCTTCGAG
This sequence comes from Drepanosiphum platanoidis, assembly GCA_948098885.1. NCBI lineage: Eukaryota > Metazoa > Arthropoda > Insecta > Hemiptera > Aphididae > Drepanosiphum > Drepanosiphum platanoidis. Next base: position 25,278,036 of record OX402529.1, on the reverse strand, counting down.
TGATTTCAATATTTACACGAAACAACTTCGATTATTATGCACGTCGTTCGTGAAATGAGTTTTATATTTAAGGCCGTTAATTAACGACTTATTTTATACTCTCGGTACGTCCCATCGTTATACGAGACATGACTTATCGGTTATCTTTTATAGAAACGATGTTATTATCGCACAGGTTTTCGAACGTTTTGTGCATTTATCGTTATAATGATCGGCAGAGAGTTCAAACGGCTTTCGGTAATTCTGTTCTAAATCTAAATCATTTAGAGGCAGTCGGCTCTCGTCGTTCGGGGACGTTGTTGTTTTTTTTTTCATTCCTCATAGCTCGCGCGCCGAAATGATCGTTTCCTATTGATTCGGTCGACGACGGTTTGTTCGTTTTGTTTTTCCCTTTTTTTTTCTTTTTTTTTTAACACGTCAGCTCGCGCAGCATTGCGTAGTTCAACTCGGACACGACATCAATCCACGGCCATGGCGACGTTCAAAGAACTAAAAGCGGATTGGGCGTTCGTCGACAATAGAAACTCGAGTTCGGCAGGTCAGCATGGCTTTCATTCTCAATACGTTATTGAACCGACACGAACGCTGTTATTTCGTTGTTGATTTCAATTCGATATTATGTTAATTTATGTGAGAATTGCGAATTTAAATATATTACGTTTTAATTCCATGCGCGTCACGCCGTCCGAACTTAATATTAATATCGACCGATGTTTTGCAAATCATTTCGATTCGTTATTATTCTATGCTTTTTTTTTTTCCATAACTATTGTAACACGCTTACTCTCCCCGTTCACGTCTGTTCACATTTTCGAGCTGCGAAACGTAACCAGTCCGTCCGATTTTCCATCGCCAATCTATAGCGTATATAATATGACGTATATATATTATATATATAGCTCTGATGTTTGGGCAACGATCGAAAATTCGAAACCGATCGTGTCGTTTATCGTATTATTTAGGTTTGTTGGTTCACTCTTATCTACGACGCACAATTTCAATACGAAAAACAAACACGATTCGCAAATAATTATCGGACGTCCGATACGAACGCACGCGATAAATGCGCGCGCGTCGGTCGTTCCGAAACGCCTATTTCTTTGGTGAAATTTAATCCGTAGATTTTCGTATAGATTATTTGCAAATTCGCAAGCCGGTACCATTTCGGCAAATGATTATAGGAACTATAATATTCGTTACCGGGCAAACGTTTATTTATAATCATGCCCGCGCAATCTGCAGATGGTTAAAATCGCGTTACGAAGTTGTGGTGTTAAAGTCAAAGACCCGAGTGAGTGTACTTATGAAAAAAAAAAAATTTCTGCACTCCACCTACGTTTTAGGAACGAATAGGTAGTTAAAATATCGGCGTGTGGCACGATGTTTATGGAGGGTAACTTTTTAGAGTGAAAGGAAACCGTTATCGTCTCGAAAAATCGTCTTTAAAATGTGCGTATTTCACTTTTATTTTTGGTCGAATATAATTTCGAACGTTTCGCAAAATTAACAATATTCAAGATAAGGTTTAAAGACGCCGGAGAACGTGCGCGCGGTGCCGTCGATGGCAATAAAATTGATTTTCATCAAATCTATAGTGATTTAACGAGATCCGCGAAAATGCACAAACAGTCGTTTTTATGCGGTAAATTTGCCGTTGCCTCTTATGCCACACTCGTTACCAATATGAAAATTGTCTTCTCTCTCTCTCTCTCTCTAGAAAGTATAGTAGGAAATAACGATTATTTTTAATTACACTCATCGAACTAGTTCCCATAGTAAACAACTATAACCGATTAATTAACACTTAACCAGTGTGTGTGTGTACAATAATTTTTTTTTTACAATTGTATAAACTATTATACAACTATATCTGACTTATAAGGTTTTCAAACGACATCGGTAGACGAAACGAGCGTTTTTAGTTACGTTATTCGATATTTTCATTTGCATAAATTAATATTTAAACACTATTATATACTTCGAGTAAGTATGTATATACGATTCAGTTCGCGTGTTTATCGTTCACTCGGCGCGGTCGTTACACTCTTAAAAATCGAACGTTTCCGACGGACTTCCGATACGACCCGTCAATTATATCAGAGAGAGAGAGATAGAAAACAATAATTAATTGTAAATAATATTGAAAAAGAGCAAACGATCTTTTACGAAACCGTAATTACAGGCGAAAAAACACTAATACCCACTTACCGACAATAATTGCACGGGCAACGTTAATAAAATGTGCTAATGTTTATAATTATTCTATTTAACCGTCGCGTCGCGCCCGAGATTATGTCGTGGATTGAAATAAGATTTTTTAGTAATTTTACTGGAAAATTATCGATGACGAGACTCGGATGTTCCGAGAAACTTAACGAATAGGTGTGTAAGTATAATATATAATAGTGTCTGGGCGTTTCTGCGCCATAATTTTATTTCTCGGTAAAAATTACTCGTACGAGAGCACAAAATTTAATATTCGATCGAAAATGTATTCTTTCAAAGAGTATTCTTTTTTTTCTTTTAAATAAACTTAATTGGACAGACGATCGGCGATAACTATCATATATCGATTACATTCTGTTCGTTTCTGTCGACGAAGTAATATTTTCGTCAAGTTATCGATACTTTTAATGAGATAACACTCTTCGTTAATTCAACACGTCGCGGTCGTTTAAAAGAAAACGCATTGTGTTCTCGTGTGAAATTCGTTAAACGAAAAAACTGTATTCAACACGACCAGAAGATATAAATTATTTAAAATTTATTACGTCATTATATTATAACGGCGTTGAAAATATTATTTTCAGTTTCTGCTTACGTTTTGGCGTTTAAAAACGTTTATTTATACATAGTACCTACTGAATGATTAAAATTTTATTATTAGACTACAGTATAATATTTTATTATAGTCTAATAATATTACCTTCATTTACCTTGGTTTTTTAAGTCGGCAAAAAAACTAAACCGATAATATTATTTACAGGCTGCGTTCTGCGTGATCGACGCCGTTGTTTGTTAATTTATAAACGCAATCGATTGAAAATTTGAGAAATGTTGATTTCAACGGGAAACGTGCGGATTCCTATAGTTCGTCGCGCTTATTCGTTCTATATCGGCCGTCCGTCTCGAACGATTTGAATACGCGTAACTTTGATCGGAAATGAATTTTATTGGAAAAAAAAAAAAAACAGTTTTATTCATACGGCTCGCTTAAACGCACAAACGTTATAATAAATAATATTCTTCGGATTGTGGTAGTCATACTCCAATAATCGGTCGTACGAGATTATTTTAAAATGTGATACTGCCGACCATAAATAATAATAATATAGAGCTCTTACGCTAGTATGCTAAATACTCGGGAGAATAGCTGCTACACGTTGAAAAGACAATAGGCCTGATTATACCAAGTTCATAGAAAGTATGACCCTATGTCGGAGAAAGGCATAAGTTACCGGCCGTTTGAAACTGTACTCTGATCTATATCAAATTGCTAGGTGTTTTTAATTCAAATCGCCGTGAAAGCAAAATCAAACGGAACAAACTGGACGAAATTTATCTCTAAGCGTTAGGTAATAGTCGTTCGTATACCTAGTGGCCGCCGCGCCGTCGTGAATTAAAAGGAAACACGATGTTTCTCGTGTTTCTACACCTTTAACATTGATTTGTGCGAGTCGTCGTTTGTTGGTTTTCTACAAATTATACGGTATTTTTCTTTCCTTTTCTTTTCGCGGCAGACTTGTACTTTAGTGAATCTCGACACGTAAAATATGAAAACCGCGCACAACAATACGCATGTCCGTCGCGGCGGCGCGGCGGCGTTGTTGCAGATTTTCGTGTTCCGCGAGGCACAAAATATAACGGTCCGATCCGATTAATTAAGTTTGTATTATATCGGGTATGTTTAATTATTATTAACGGGAGCAATTATCGCCCGGGGAATAGAAAATAAACAATAATATAAGAAGAAGAAACAAACTCTTCGGCCGTATATCGTCCATTGTTACGGTCACCTTCGGCAAAACGCAGGTTAGGTGCTTCTTCGAGACTCTCGATTTGCATTTTTCTTGCTCCGAGAGAAAAACGTACGCGCGTTAATATTCCGTATTTATTAATTACACGTATTATTATTATTATTAGGCAATGAGAAATTCGTTTATTATTACACCTCTTGGTGGTCGTTCATCATCGCGCGCGCCGCCGCGCCGCCGCGGACGATAAACGTTTTCGGTAGCGTGGGACACGCGCGTTTTTTTCCATCGGATTTCTCCTCGAGTAAACAAAGGGAAAATATTAATCGCGCCGTATAATACAATTGATCCCTTAAGTACACTCGCATGGGCGTCCATAAATCAGTATTTACACGGGGGATAATTAAAAGTTATCAGGCGAAATTCAAACATAATATTTGTTCTTGGCGGTTGCGCAACTCCGGAGAATAATGTAAATTTGAGTATTATCCCGTTTTCCGCGCGCGGGACTAATAATAATAAGGCCGTTTTGAACGAACGGTTTATGCAACGCGAGAATTTCATAACAAACCGTGTAAAGACCGTCTAAACGTTTTTATATTATTAATTACCTCGGTCGAAAAAGGGGGAAAAAAAAAAACGAATATTAATACTACCTACATCGCATAGTAATACGTAATACGTTTCGATAAATAATGTGCTCATCATATTGTATGTCGGGTATTATTCACACGCGGTTTGTTATTGTTGTGCTCTCAAAACGGCCATTTGTTCTGTTGATAAGACTTAACGTCACTGATAAAATACCTACGTTATGTAGGCGGTATGAAATAAATAATCGCGTTCGATATCGCGTACCTGCCGCGCGCTATATAATATAAGGTAGTAGTGCTGCGCGATCACAAACGAATGACCTACACGCCGCGGTATCGCAATGAAATACACATAATCGAATAAAAATCGATCGTTAATCACGGTTTGCTCGGACGGTTTTTTTCTTCTTCGTTCCACGTGCGCAATATAGAAGAAGAAATGATAAGCCGTGTTGGCCAGAGGAGTTTTTTTTTTTTTTTTAAACGAACGGCTGTAACGAATCGTAACGGCGGCGACGATAGCGCACAGTACGTAGGTCATCATCACATAACATACACTGTAATATTATATTATAATATTATACCATCGTTTACCGCGGCGATGATATTAAAAATCAATTGACCTTAATTTAATTTTTTCGCGAAAACATGCGTGAACGATATTTTCGCGTATTTTCGCGCGGCCCGTTGAATACATAATATACGTACGTATGTGTATATATTTTTTTTCAAAATGATTTTCTCTTCCCTTTGTCGGTACGGTTTTGCGCATTTTCCGCGTTTTCGATTTCAATGTCAGAACAACTCGGCGAAATAATAACAATATAAAACCAAACGGTCTTAAGTAATATTTAACGAGGCAATTTACGACGACCGATCGGCTCGTATTATATACGAGTGGTACGTACACGTATTGGTCGGGTGTGTGTATATAAAACGGGTTGCGCGTGTGTGCGTGTGTGTGCGTGTGTGTGCGCGCGCGCGCGTGTGTGTATACGAAATATTATACGTTTGCCTTGAACATAATCGCGTGCGTTCGGGCTCGTATGCGGCTAGGTTATCAATGCTAATAGTCGGAATTCAGTCTCGATCGCGATGCGGCGTGGCAAGGGTCGATTCAGACTTGTAGACTCGTATCGCACGCGTTTTATTTCATTATTCTTGGCCGGCGGCGTGTACTACGGCGGAGCGGAGTTTTCGTCATTGTAAAATTGCAGTGTTTTCGTAGTTTCTTCTTCTTCTTCTTCTTCTTCTTCTTATAATTATTCTTGAAATGCGGAGTTCGTCCGTGCGCGTTTGAGTACTCTGTACGGGACGATCCGTCGCGTTCCGGCCGACGACGTTTACAGTGTATTTTCGTGCCCCGTACGTCGGGGTTCCGGTCGTCGATCCGCGGAAATCATGCAACGAGTCCGAAACCGATGTCTCAGCATGGAATTGGAGGATTCGTTTTGCGTTCTAAACGGTAAGAGCGGTGGTGCCCGCGTAACCCCCCTTGGGCCGACGACGACGTCGACAAAATCGAGTCGTCGCCGGCCGGACGCGGCGTATATTATATAGTTTATACGAAAACGGTCGTGACTACTTTTACTTTCGGCGGGCCCGTACCGGCGGACACCGACGTGCCCGGTGGGTTGATAAAAAAAAATATATATAACCTAACCGCGTATGTATAATATATAAATATTGTTTGCGGCTAAACACGATTCGGCGGGAGTTTCTAACTGGTTCGTTTTGTCTTATGTCAAAGTTTTCGCGTCGTTTCCGTCGTGAACCGTTATTCGGGTATCTATCGGGTACGCGTTACAATAATAATAATAATAAGCACAGTATAAGAAATCCCATTAATATTGAAAAAAAAAAAACACCGACCGTTACAATACGTATTATTGTAATAAATATTACGACTGCACGCCCGCGTGTGTTTTACTTTACGCCGCGTATTATGTTATATCGCGGCCGGCTGCAGAAATGGAAAGCACAATATCCGATCGTTTAGAAAGAAAGAAAAAACGAGTATGTTGTAGGTGGTACCTCCGTTTAAACGGGTACATTTTGTTATGTCATAAACGGAAAACGATAATTAGATCATCGAACGCCGCCGCCGGAACAAAAACGTTTTTGGCGAATCGTTTTAACGATTACGCCGCACTGCAGTGCACACAAATCGATAAATATTATATTATTATTATTATCACGACGACGTCTCGCTGAAACGGTTTTTTTTTTTCATCTAATTATTATTATTTTTACTCTCTCGCACCGCACCGTATAAAGTCTGTACCTACGACTTTACACTTTTATTGTTACTTTATTACCGTATATTAATATGCGCGCTAGCTATTTAAATTATGTAAAATGACGTACACGCGCGTTCGAACAACAATCGCCGCGCGTTATCGAAACGCCAACGTCGAGATAAAACGGAATTTTCTCCTCCCTCTCCCGGGCGTCTTGAATTTTTCTTTTTTCACATCGTTCTTTAACAATCGATTCGTTGACTCGCGTCCTCGGACACACGGCCGATTTCCCAGAAACTTCTGAAATATTCGTGCGGGTATTTTATTTATACTCGTATTAACTCTGTAAAAAATACACTCGAAACGATAACGTTAAAAATAGTGGATATAATATTACTTCATGGGCATTCGTTCGTCTCGCTTGGCTCGCGCTCTGCGTCTTTGACTATACGAGATGTATATTATTATTATTTGACCGCAACGATTTGTAGAAGAAGAAAAAAACGAGTCCGCGCCGAGTTCGGGCCGGATTGAAAACCGATAACTTTTGGTTTTTTAACGAACGCTCTCGTTTGTACTTCTCTGCCGCCGATCTTTGTATTGCTACTCCTCCGAACGCCGCGTGTCTCGAGTGAGGATTAACGAAATAATGTTGTCGGACACGCGAGAAATAATGTCGTTTCTCGCTTCTCGGGCACGCCGTAACCAATATTATTGTTTCACGAAGTCGTCGCAATGTAATATTAATGTATCTGTTGATAATATAACGATATTGTGTTCGTGATTTACGCGCGCCGGAGTCCGTGCCGTTGCACAATTTGTTAATCTCGAACCGGGTTAATTCAAAAGTGCCGCGGCGAGGATTCTTATTAATACTGTGTACAGTTCATTGAAACGTGATTGTGCCGCGCCGGCTTAATAAAATAATTTGCCTTATTCAAAGGTGAAATATGTCGGCTTTAATAATCGGTTGTTGTGTGTCCCACTATTAATGCTGTTATTGAAAGGTGAAGAGCCCGCCGCCGCCGCCGGTGTGTGGGTGTGCAGTGTACCCGTTTGTGCATCGTTAATTCTTTAATAATGTGAACGTTAAAAAAAAACGAGGATTCCCAATTATTCCGTAGGTATACAATATATATCGTACGAGCCGAAACGTTACTCGGGCTAACGCAGCGTACGTGTGCCATTTCACATGAGTTTTAATGCGATGGCCGGTTGTTGTACCTTCTGTGTGTGTCAATTGTCGGCGTACGAAAACAAAGTCGTGTAATACGCGTCGCATTGTATAGTACGTCGTCGTGTAAGTTCACCGCGGACAGTCAAAAGTAACATGGTTCCGTAGACGCCGCACAAGAGTTGTGTTAAAACTATAACAGTATTTTTATTTTTAATTTTCGTTATTCTAGTGCGCTCTAAAAAAAAAAAAAAACAAAAAAAGTATAACGAAATAATATTATCCCGCCCGAAACGCGCGCCGCCTGACTTGGCCGGAGATTTACACCGAGTTGGAAAAATCCAAAACAATATAATAGTGTTTTTTTTTTCTTCTCGAACGTCGTCGTTTGAATTAAGTTTTAACACCTATTCGGTATTCGAATAGTTACGTATATATAATATAATTATATACGTTGTAACGCGTACACACACACATTTGACTGTTATTCAATACGGTAATGATATATAATCTGAAAATACAAAAGCTTACACGCGATACTGATATTCTCTGGTCTCGTCTCACGACGCGTGACAACAGTGTGTGTGAGTGATGTGCTCTTCTTCTCGTCTCGTTTCAAGGTTTCATCTTCCATGTTTACAGGCCTCGCTGCAGAGTCTTACGAACTATGTCATGGATATTGAATATTCTAGACGGTTTTTGTTCTTCGCGGCAGAGGGGTACCAACCGACTCGCGTCGGCGGCGCGCCGTGCACGACAACGTATTCGTTTTCAAACGTCAATTGTTTTTGGAAATTCTACTTAGGGGTTAGAACGGTTGCATCATAATAACACGCACGCACGCAGCGTGTACCATACACATCTCTATATATGTACTACGCACAACAACGTGTACTTTATAAGTGATTCGCATTCTCTATATTTTGATTGGCTTCGGGTTTTGTCTGATCAAAAACCAGTTGTTTTATATTTTACTTTCAAACGCGCGCGGGTATACGTACAATATAATGTAATGTACTTTAGCTTCCTTGACAAGCGAACCGGTTCGTCGCGCATTAACATTGCAAATGCAATTGTCAGTCTCTATATGCTTCGACAAAGGGGATCTACTGCAGCGTTATTGTGGCCTACGGGAACACACATTGAGGAAAAATATAATCTCGACGGTAAATCTGTGTGATATAATACTTGATCAAAAGTAAAATAAAACGATAAAGATCAGAAATCGCCGTCCGGGAAGTTTTGCATATTATCATAAAAACCCATTGCGCTCGCTTTTTACCAGTTCGGTACAATTAAAATAATATGCGCGCAGCCGTAGTGTCGAGATTTTCATTATTATTTATTATTTATGATAGTATATACTATTATAATAAACCGAACGCTCGAGACTTTGATTTAAAATCCACGTGTAGTTTTTATTATTTTTTTTTTCGTACCTAATTCATTAGATTAGGCGTACAGTAATGTAAATATAAATTAATTTATTAATTTCCTGTGTTTTGGTCGATCGTAAACGAAGATAAAACACAAACGCCCTCGAAAGCTGGACATCATGAATTATGAACCGATTTTGTTTTTTTTATTTTTATTTTTAATTGAATTATTATTTATCGCAACAACAACAAATTATTATTATTATTATTATTATTACGCGGCTATTCCAATTAAATCCGATTTATAATAAACATTCGAAACAATGTTTCACGTTCCGGTAAATTTGTTTACAAACCATAAAGACGTTAATTAAACCCAATCAGGAGAGAAAACATTCAATTTTGCGAAAAAATAATATAATATATTATTTTCCGTTTCGTATAGATTTTGAAATGGTCGATTCACATATTAGCATATTATAATGTTAATAGACGTTTTAACTTTCGATTGTATTTCTTATAATTTGAATCGCTCGAAATCCATTGCCGCGCGATTCGTCGAACGAAAACCTAAGCGTCTCGTTCGAATTTATTTTTAAAACGTTGACATTTAAGAACAACAAAAATGTACAACAGTTGTGTTTCACCGGCGGCGCTCGGATAACAGTTTAAATTCGTATATTACAATCATAACAGTATAAAAGACGCTTACGCGCTTGTACGTTTGACACGTTGTTATTATTAATATTATTGGCTTACAACAGAGTCGGTTGATTCGTCGGTCTAAACGATATGACCGGCCGACTCGGATCGGTGTTTTTTTTTTTTATTCGGAGCGCGATGATTCTTTTGGAAACATTCCCCGTGGTCTGAGAATCACTGAGAGTGTACAATTACGGAATACCGATGGGCTTTGTGTCGCGCCTACGTGGCCACGTAAATTATTTCTATTTTGGTGATCGTCAACGGTGTCTCCAGATTCTTTAAAATAATCCGTCGACCGGCGCGGCGTCGTCCGTATCCTGTGCGGTAAAAGTGAATAAAAAATAAAATAGTCAATCCATATAGCCTTGGACGAAGGTTAACCGATGTTTCTTCCTACTTCTACCGCGCGTATTATATTATACGTATACTTACACTTTCTATGCGTCGTGAAGACTTCTAACAGTTCCTTACAACCAGATTGACTGACTGTCGGTAAAAAAAAAAAAAAAATAATAATAATAATAACAACAACACCATTAGACGTGGACATGTGTGGTACGCGTTTGGTAAAAAAAAAAATGAAAAAAAAGCGTTGTGAAAACGTTATAATATTTATCGCGATAAATTCGGTCCCACTAATTACACGTTGCATTATTAATTTTATTACTCATTATGATTAAAAAAATAAATAGAGTACGTTATGCTGGGATTTTAAAATTCTCTCGGGCTTGAAATTCTACCGCGTTTCGCGTCGAATAAAAACGCGATGGAAAAATCGTTACCGCGTCTAGCCGTAACGGTGCTAAAACAGAAACGAAAAAAACTTCGGGGGGGGGGGGGATTTAGTTTCATTTCACATCAATGTCAACTGAAAAAGCTAAATTACAAATAACGATGATAAATATTTAAAGCGTTAGCGATGGGGATTTTTTTTTTTTTTTCACAAACCATATCGTATTAGAATATTATTCGAATTAGAAAATATTACTTTAAAACAGACGAGTACTATTACAACAAATACCTCGTTTACTGGAATTGTTTTTTGTTTCTTCTCGATGAATAGATAAAAATATTTCTATCCGTATGCGATTTCCCGTGGAGTTTTGATCGCTCGTTGACATTGTATTCCGATTCGCGCGTTCGTCGCATGTTGGTTGCGATTTCCGACGAGCGCACATTCTCAAAACAATTATGCCATTATAATGCTATATTTCACAAACGACCCGCGACCCTTGACCGACGTCTGATATTTAATCACGCGACGAAGAACAATAATAATTATCATATTGATTATCGTCGTGGCGAACAATGGTCGTCTGTCCGACGACGACGTTTAAACGTTGATACAAAAATAATATGTAATCGCGGTAATTCACCTCAGCTTTGGTTGTTTCAAAACAAACAACAAGCGTACAACCTAAATCGTCGAAAACGTGTACGAATACCGCCAATGAGAATGGATTTAAACGCACAGCTATTGAATAATAATAATTGTTTAATAAAATAAAACCTTCGTTTAATTATTTCCATTCGATTCTCGGGTCACGTTTTTTTATTTTAAATTATTTTAATACTACAATGACGAATTTAATAAAACATATATGAGTGGCGTCTCGTTCGCAATCGCTTCTACCTAAAAAAACAGTACAATAATCGCGGAATGCGCGAACCTGGCGCCAAACACAACGTTATTAGAAGAATTTATTATTATTAGGTTTTTAGAAAACGAGATAAAAATTTAAACAAATACTCGGGAGGCTTTGAAACCTCATTTACACAGACATTGGTCTGTGTAAAGTTTTCGGCGTGCTATGTATAGGCACAGTTTGATATGCGAGCCGAACTAAGTAGAGCCGACAAGCGAATTCTCCGAGTACGATAAATAATTATACTTAGATTCCGAAGCTCGACAACGGGGTAGTACTTGAAAAAAACCAAAATAATTTGTCGGGTCATTATTACGATGTTCGCGTGTACGACGACGTGTGCACATATTATTATCATTATAAGCCCGCAGTTGAGTTTATTAATTTTTTTTTTTAGTTTTCTTGAAATAAAAATAAAAAATACTTTATATAAATACGGTTATTAAATAAAATGAAAAAATATAAAATAAAATAACCATTCGTTTCCGGGTTTCTATACTCGGCCGTGTAAAATTTTTTATACTCAAATTCAGACGACTTTCAAGTACGAATATACACACGAGATGTAAAAAAAAAAACTCACTCTCCGTCTAATTTCCAGAGTAGGAACTGACGAAACTTCTGCGGGCTTCTATCGTTTTCGTAATCTTCGTTTGGGTCAAAAGATTACACGTGTTTTGTCGTCCGTATACGTTCGAAATTCTAAAACGTTATCATTGTTTGTCGCTTCCGATCCAATACCTATATAGATTTAGAAAAGAAATAAAGAATCAAAATTGTAGAGAAAATTCGAATAGTTTATATCGATTTCATGCTAAACGCGAATGGACGGAAAGACAACGAACGAAAACTAATGGATCTCACTCGTACGATAATTATTATTCTCCGAGCCCGTTACCGTGTCGTAAAAAATAAAAGATGAAAAAATAAAATAAAAGTACGTCGGAGACGAACTCGTATGAATGGAAACACAACACCGCCTATTACTTTAATCGATTTTTTTTTTCTTTTACTTATCTAACAACATAATATGAGTACTATACACGGTTACCATCACATAATATTTCTGCACGGTTAAGTTTCATGACTTTTAAAAAATAATCGGACTGATTTTCGGTTCATCGTTTTGTAAATTCGACATGATATTATATATTCTCGTGTATACACACACACACATATAGGCGTCTCCTTTTTTCGGATTTCCTGTTCCGTAAGAGTTAGGCACCCGCTATTATAATATTATCTCGATAACGACGCTCGATAATACACACACATATATACGCGCGTTATATTTCAGTATCTCGACTGATTTTCGGTACCTTCACTTTTCAAATATATCACTTTTTGATTTTGAAACAATGGTTTACAGTTTCCCAGTCGTGAGCCACCTTTATTATCCGCACAAGCGGCGTTCAATACACAACATTTTTATGATAATTACTTAAGTATTGCCTCATGAGTGAGACTTTTTTCTTCGTGCATCATAATAACGCCGAGTGGTTATGACTGTTACTTCTCCGAGTGTACTACGTATATAATATAATATCGACTGCGAGTAAAAGAAATATACTTTCCATACGTATGAATTGCTCAAGGGGGAATCTCGATAGTTCGATGCACTTTGCGCGCACAAAACTTGTTATAAAATAACGAGCCACCTATGCGTCTTCCGCGCGCGCGCGCCGTGCGGACGATAATAATAATATTATCATCATCATCCTGGCGTTTCAAAAACTCAAAAGTATTTACATATTTAGGAAACGGTTTTGAAACAACGGCGACTGTAATAAATTATCGTTATTACGTGTTTGCGCCTGGAACACGACGACGCGCGTATGTACTGCATTACAATAATATATTACCGTCCCTAAAGTAATACGGGCCGTCGTCGATCGGTAACGAGCGGTTTGTTTTCGACAAACATTAGCCGTCGTCGTGCGTGTTATATTATTGCTCTAAACGTTCGCATTGTGCTGTTGCGATTCACAATGGCTCGTATAATATTCTTTTCAAGTGTATTTACTGGAAAAATTAGTTTCTACTTTCAAAATCAAAAGCTTACGCGCGCGCTTGTGTGTGTGTGTGTGTGTGTTTTTTTTCCAACGTACACACGAGTCGGAGATAGGAATTTTAGAAAACGGTCTGTGAAATATAATATATTATATCGAGACGATTCTTTCGCGTGCAAGTGCAGCACACGGAATAATAATAATACGATTTTCTTATACGCCGCGTCGCAGATCTATATTATATACTATTATTCTATGCGTACGAAACGCGGTCACGATTCGACCGTTTTAATATCGATGGCGATTAGTTTACGATTCCATAAATTTAAAAAACGAGTAGCAATAACAATATCGTTTGTGATAAACGTATAATATCTCAATATATTTCATAAACTCGATATATTTTATAGTTTCAAAGTGCAATAACTACGTTAATGTACAGCGACGGCACTGGGGAATTTCGCAAAGAATTTCTATTTATTTTTTTTTTATTGATTATTTTTCACGATTTAGATACGATACACGCGCGCACAACGAGTAGCTATAGAATAGGTGACAGAAATATACGTACCGAAACGTCGAACAGGTAGATTACCTAGTGGTAACTTCCGGCGCGTGAAGCGGATCAACAAAGATTTGGTCGACAAAACAGTGTCGTAAAGAAAAAGGTCTCTTTTTTTATTCTATAGACGAGGGTTGGTCGCGTTGGTTGATAATGAAGTAATACTGGGGGTAGGGGGTTGTGTTTTATTGGAGTTTGCCGTGGAAACAATAGAGTAATACGTTTTTGAAGTCTGCGGGTTTCACGTCCGGATTTTTAAGTCTCCGTGCAGGTCGATGTCGGCATATAATAACGACTGCAGGGCTCGCGAAATATATTATAAGTCCAAGACGAACGGACGGTGGTTTCGTTTGCACATGAAGACGAATGCTGCAAACATACGTCCGTCGGGGTTTAAGTCGGGATTCGCGTGTTCTCGGTCTGTCGTCGACTGCAGGATTTTCGAACGCCGGAGAAATCTCGACGCATTATGTACCGGCCACTATATTCTAAATATTATTACATGTTCGAATATTTAACAGGATTTTCGTGTGTGTGTGTGTGTTTTTGGATGAGAGTTCCGCGTAAGTTTGGAGATGGCCGAGACGCATTTCGTTTCCGAATAGGCGCGTCTATAGGAACAGGCAGTGTTGTTCGCAGCGCCCGGGGTAGAGGGGGGGGGAGAGGCTTTATAATACGTACACGGCGTGTTAACACGTTATAAAATCATAAAAATATTATACTGTTATGTGTATCGGGAGGATTCGTTTTCACCCGTTTAATTGTTTGAGAACGCAGGAAACGCTATGAGAACGAAAACGTTTAACATTTCCGGATTCGGATTAGACGACGACGACGCACACTGGGAGGAATACGATTTCTAGCTGGCCAAAAATAGAAAATTTCAGTATCGAATAATGGTTATTAATTTACAGATATCTGTTTAATACTACTTGGTGATAATGAATATAACAATAAAGATAATAATATTTATGCCAATATGGTAGATTATCACCGTTTAAGTTATTTCTAATGCTGAATTGTATGAAACAGCACGTTATACAGTCAAGTTGAATAATATTTTTTTTCCATCTGTTAAAATAAAATTTTTATAATTTGATTTTTAAAAATATTAAATGGATACTCCTACAATGAATTTCCAAGGTATGTTTTATTTAAAATTTATTTTTTTATACTTATATAATACGTGTATATGTGTAATAAATTCATAAAAAATGGGTTTTGTACATGTATTAGAGGGGCAATATTTCTTGGGGGCTCTTGGAGGGTAAATGATTTTTTTTTTATAAGCAGAAACATATATTCTTCAAAATATTTTATTCAGAAGTTACCCCAATTTACCCGAAATTGAAATATTTATATTTTTCTAAATAAAGAATTTTTCGAATTTTTCTAGTTTCACCCCTTTTACCCGTTTTAACCCCCTTAAGGGTCGAATTTCGGAAAATCCTTTCTCAAGGGGACTCTACTATGTAAAACGAAACTACTGACCAAATTTCACACCCATAGCTACAACGGTTCCAGCCAGGAGAATTTTTCTAGTTTCACCCTTTTTACCGCTTTTAACTCCCTTAGGGGTAGAATTTCGGAAAATCCTTTCTCAAGGGGACTCTACTATGTAAAACAAAACTACTGACCAAATTTCACATCCATAGCTTCAGTGGTTCCGGCTAGGTGATTTTTTTTCATTTTTACACGTTTCACCCCTTTCTACCCCGTTAGGGGTCGAATTTCGGAAAATCCATTCTCCAGGAGTTTCCGTTATATAAAACGAAACCGCCGACCGAGTTTCATACTCAAAGCTCCGGCGGTTCCGGCCAGGCGAATTTTTCTAGTTTCACCCTTTTTACCGCTTTTAACCCCCTTAGGGGTGGAATTTCGAAAAATAGCTTCTTAAAGCACGCCTACGTCGCTCGAGGAACCACTGTAGAAATTTTCAAGTCTCTAGACCCGATGGTTTGGGCTGGGCGTTGATGAGTGAATCGGAGCGGTCTCTTTTATAAATATAGATAGAAGATAGATTATAATAATTATTATAATAATTATATAATATCTAAAAATCTATCTATAAATATTGTAATCATATATCGTTATAATGAAATAATTATATAAATAACTTATTATCATAACTACTCGTATAATAAATAAATTATGTGTGGTTTGATACATGCAAAGACTTTTGGCCAGCTAGAACTCTTATTCCTCCCAGTGTGCGACGCCTAAATAATACGCGCGAGGAGTAGGCAGCGCGCCGCGCGCTAACGTATACGGGCCGGTGAGAAATTAATGGTTCCTAGCACATTGCTATTGCACACACAAAGGTGTAGTTCGATATCAAAATATAATATACACACACACACACACACGTCTATGTACTTAAAGAGCGCGTAATACGTTCTAATTCGTTGCCGCGGCCGAGAGTGGGCATAGTGGGTTTCGTCTTGTTTGCTCTGGCGCGGCGTTTTTTCATTTTTTTACACGTAGTCTCCGGCGTATAATATAGTCGACTATAGTAGTAATAATAACAACTATACTGCACATGGCATTATCATTATACGCCTATTCTTCGTCGTGTTTACTCTGTACGTTTATAAATCATGTACGCGATATAATATCGAACGTTGATAACGAGTGTGGGGTACGACTGTGCGACGACGACGTGTTGTAAATATTATACTATATTTATATACGTTTACCCGATCGCATATTTTCTACCATAAATATCGTGTCGCCTATGCCTCCGACGACATAATACGCGCGCGCGACATTTTTATCCGTTGACATTTCACTATTTCAGTATTTCACACTCGGGCCGCCGCGCCGTAACTACGTATACCGGACCACGCCTCTTTTTCCGCGTTTCTCGGTCCGTTTCTAAAACGCGACATTACAATATACGAAATATCTATGGGAACACACACACACACACACACACACACACGTGTGCCGTGAAATATTTCATATAATTACGACCGTACGCGCTGCACCCTTTGACCGTGCCGTTCGTTTTGGTATTTATTTTCGGTGGTCTCGGCTTGCGGTTTGAATATTCATGACGTCCAAAGTTATATGGCCGGCGCGGTAATCGTACACACCGTGTCACCGTGCGTGTCCGACGATACCCATCTCGCTTCTCACGGCCTAAATAAAACGAGACCGTTTGTTGTGCTAGTATATTATATTATATTGTAGCGTGATGATAATTCGCGCGATGAACATCGTTCAAAAGAAGAAAAAAAAAAACGAATAACGCGTCGTGTTTAATTTTTAATTCGCGCGATACGATCTCGTATGTGCCGCCGCCGCCGCGCCGTGGCTCGAATTTTGATTTTCAGCAAAAAAAAAACCACCCCGCGTAAATATCGCGGCGCGCGGCAAGGCTTTTTAGAGTCGAACGGCACGCGGTCTGGTGCGGCGAACCCGATATTTCCGAATTATAGCGCCCGAACAGGTTTCACCGTTTCAGTAACGACACGGCTGCGGAAAACTTGTTGTGATTCTTGCTCGTAGAAATGGATATTTTCACGGCGTTTTTTCTACAAAACGTTACGTAACCACACTTGCAGAGTGCCGGCAGTGTAAACACATTTATAAACACGCGCGCTCGACGTTTTCTAAAAGTCTGTTATTTCATAATAATAATTATTATTCCGCTTTGTAAAAATAACATTTCTAACGAAGTAGTTTGTTGTTTTCGTGAAGAAAAAAAACGTGGCCCGACGACACATTTATCGTATTTGTTTTGCAGCGAACAGACGAGCAGGTACACGACTCGACAATATTTATATCGTTCGCATGTGTTACGTATAATATATATTATAGGTAACACACGCATATCGCGTACCTGACGCGCGGAAAGAGTCCGCAGCGGAGCTGTTTCGACGAGAACGTCCAAAGGACGACTGAATAATAATTCGAGCTGAAACGTCCGCGTGACATTTAACGAAAACGAAATCCTGCCCGTCCGCCTATTATTACCTGTGTGTAATAATTCGACGTCCGCGAAAACGTGCGTCGTGCGCGTTGTTCGGGAGATTTAATTTTCCGTTCGAATGTTTAGAAATTTAAAACGCGACGCGCGCGCGCGCGCACGGGCGCAGAGATATGCGCGCGCGCGCGCGCAAAGTGCGAATTCGCACGTACGACGAAACAGTCGTCGGTTTCAGTTCAGATATAAAACCGACTGCGGTAAGTGTTTTTTTTTTTTTTTATCTCGAGTCGACATTTTCTCTCTCTTTCCCGGACACGTGTTGAATAAATAGGAAAAAAAAAAAAAAACGCACAACACAACGAGATTCCGAAAAGTCGTAGCCGTTCTACGAATGAAAAAAAAAATTAAAACCGAACGAATATTGCGCAATGATAATATTTATTCTCGACGACCGTGGCACACAACGCGTAAAAAAATAAATAAATCACACCGCGGTCGCCGCGCGCGCGAGTCCACGCCTCGACCGAGTATACCATCGACCGTGTGTACTATACCATATTTTATATGTGGTATATATACGCCGAGTTACGGCGACGACGTTGGAAAACAACGAAAATGTTATTAACTTTTTCTGTAATAATAACAGTGTCGAACGTGCGCCGCACGCACAACGTCGAATACAAACCCACTCGGATTCGGACGGCAGCCTCGACGCACAATAATTCTCACAGGACACGCTCCTCCTTCCGAAAACGATCGATCGCGACGTTTCAAAATACCGAACGTTCGTTCGTATCGCGGTAACGAGCGGAAAAACAACACCGCAAGTGTTTAAATACACCGAATGCGCGCTAAATTACCGTCCGATTTATGGATTCCGTTCGCGTCTCTCAAACAGAGACCGTCTGCACTCGGCCAAATGAGTCGTATTGCGTAATTATACGCGCGTTCGATCAAATCGCACAGAACGTAAGTTTCCAAGTAAGACACTGTCGTGTCGCTCCTGTTCAAAGTCGATAGGCTCTCGTATGGACTTTTTATCATATCGAACGTTCGATATTCTCACGGTCGATTGATTTTATACCGATCGTTACAACACTATATTGGGTATTGTGCCGTTTGAATAATATCACGAAATCAGTATTACGTACTTCCAACAAAGTTTCGCATCGTTTTTTTTTTTTTTTTATTGAAGTCTGCACCGGCGATTCGTTCTATATAAGCACAAACGTACGATTGGCAATCGAAAGTCGAAAGATTTTATTTTCAAACGAGGTTTTCTTATACCTTAAACGTTTACGGACGATATTATGTGTTTTGTGATTTGTTTCTCTTCGCGTCGAATTTCGTCGGCAAGTGACAAATATCCATTGTAATGTATTCATCCGATTTATAGCAGTTCGAGTGCACCAACGGACGCCGATGCGGCATGATCAGGTCCTTATTTAGGGTAGTAGTGCTCGGCGACAATAATTCTCCCCACCTGGTGGAACTCTGAGGGCGGTGTAAACGCTTGCGTCGATTTAATGTGTGTATATATTGTGCGTACGAATTGTATTGACGATATGTCAGTGAAAACCACTCTAAAAGCCGAAATCTGTCCATATTATTATACCAGTATGGCAGAGTGATACGTTTCGGTATCCTTAAGGATCAATCTAAACTGCACTCTATATAATACAGCAACGATTATACGCGCGGCCCGTCTAGAGTTCCATTATATGATTATTGATTAAACAGCGCCGGTAGAAGGGTGGGAATATAAAAGAGCTAGACAGCTGCCCGTTGGCTTTGAGGACCTCGCGCTACGCGTAAGGACTGTTAACGTCACGTTTTACCAAGCTTTTGTGAGTACTTTTAGTGTAAAGGCGTTTTTATAACAGAGTCACGTGTTAATGTTACGTTGTTTAAAGATTCGAATTTGAAATAATCTGTGTTAACTACGTATGTGCTTGATCTGTATGCTAAATGAAATAAAATAAATTCTTTTCCTGCGGGTAGTCGCTTCGGATAGATAAATCACCGTAGAGGGGAATGTTGATGGGTGGACAAAAAAGAGATTGTATATTTTTTACGACGGTAAAAAAACCGGCCCTGGGCCCCGCAAAACCTTCCGCCGACGCAACGCGACTACTTCCTACGCATAGATTAGAATTACCGCGTTATATCATCGTTCGGGATATTCTCGGGGCTTTATAGAGTTTCACACATCACGCGGCGATTTTTCATTCGTCCGACGCCGGACACTCTCGTCTAAACGAGCGTGCATTTCGGACGCGTGTTTTTACACTGTGACAAAAATATAAATTCGTACATCGCGCGCAGACTGCGATAAAACCTAAACGACGAGTCGAATACGGAACGATAATCACATTTCATGAAAAAGCAAACACGTAACGTACAATATTTAAACTTTGACAATGTTAACATTTACACAGTTTTGAACGTCATCGATTGAAAAGTGTGTTTGAAAACACGCAAACGCGCGAAAGAATAATAATTGAAAAAAAAAAAAAAAAACAATGACAAATTAATTAGAAAAAAATCAGGTCGTACGGTTTTCATGTGGTTCAAATGTTTGTTTTCGAAACGCAAAAATCGTTCGTTATCACAGTGTTTCCGTCGACGACGTTTCAGACATTTCAAACGGACCTGAATACATTTTGCGATTCGTCTAAACCGCACGCGTCCGGCCTAGATGAAAATCTGCACAACACACGACCGTTTATTACGAACTGCTGTATTCCGATTTACAATAACGTACATATTTATGGCTTTATCGCATAACTATTTTCATAATCGCCGCGCGGTTTTCGTGAACATTTTCGTCAATTTTTCAGTGTCGGTTAAACTTATCTCCGAGTTGAGAGTGCCCCCCGGGGGGAAAGGGGTTGTTCGCGCAGTTCTAAACGCGGCCTCGGTCGTACCCGATATCGTTTAATTTATAACATCGTGTTATTATGTACCTAATATAATACATATATATATTATGTATAACGTTATAATTCACGCGGCCGCGTATCGACGAGATCGCGCTCGCCAGACACGACGACGAGAGTTCGTAGCACTTTGAAACGTAATTATTATTTACATTATGTCGTATCGCTTTCTTGAAACACGCGCGCGCGGCCGCCGTCCGACGGTTTCGTAACGCGCGACACGTCCGAGGATCGGCCGACGGACACGACGACGGGTGGGAGCGGCGGCGAACGGCCGGCGGGGACCGCTCGTTAATAACGCGCGCGGCCCGATTCGATTAATTGCGAATACGGTACATAACGCATACAATGTAATGCAGCGGCGCGTGCACGCCGCCGCGACGACGTAGTAGTTTTATTATGCGCCCGACGACGACGATGATGCTGATGATAATGATTCGTTATTGTTGTAGCCGCAGCCGCGGATTCGAAGGCGAAACTCGTTATTCCGATCACGGCGCGAATGTGCGTTTGAAAAATCGGACGTACATTTCGCGCGTTTTCCCGCAGCAATAGCGCTTTTACCTCGGTTATCGATCGCACAAAGAAAAATCAATCAGTCGCGGGGTCCCGGTTTTCTCGTTCGTTTCGGTCACTAAAATTATATATACATATAGCTGAATAACCCGGCTTCGCCCGTGTGCAGTATAACTTTTTATTTTATCAGTTTTTTTTTCATTTTTACCCCTTTTAACTCCGGTAGGTGTCGAATTTCGAAAAATTCTTTCCAATGGGGTCTCCACTATATAAAACGAAACTGCTGCCCAAATTTCATACTCAAAGCTCCAGCAGTTCCAGCCAGGCGAATTTTTCTAGTTTCACCCTTTTTACCCCTTTTAACCCCCTTAGGGTTAATTTTCTCCATAATTTATGCTATAAACCCGCTCCCCGACATTCTCTATCATTTAAAAAAAATTTGAGCCAAATCGGCCCAGCCGTTATCAACTGATTCAATTTCCAATTTTTTGTCTCCATTTTTATATATATAGATATACCCGAAATACACCATGCAATCATACAAATTTATTAAAAAGTTAATTAAAATATTTAATGTATTAAAAAATTTGAAATAAAAACTATCCTATCTTTTAAGTTGGACCAAATTACACGCGGTGTAAAAAATTTCATCAAAATCGGTTAAGTGGTTTAGGAGTCCATTGAGGACAAACATTGTGACACGAGATTTATATATATTAAGATAGAGTCGATCGCCGTATAATATTTATTTGATAATGTAAAGAGAATGAAGACGACTAAATGAAAACTCGAGAGAACTATGCCCACTTGATAATTGTATGAGTTTAGAAACAAATAGATATTATCGAAAAGACGAAAATGCAATTATTGATATTTTGTTTCACTATATATCTGGTTAAATTGTATTCAGAATAAAAAAAAAATGTTTATAAAAGGGATGCGGATTTTAATTATTAATTTACAATTTAATCATATCAGACTACATATATTATAGCATATTGTATTCAGCAGTAGTTCTGGAAGTATTTTTTGAACGAGATGACTAATGTTAGTAAACTTTCACTATGAAATAAAATCATTTAAATACAAATTATAACCAATGCGATTAAACGCCTGTTTCCGGTGACTTTGAACAGGAATAATTAAGACATTTCAACATAATGAAACGACGTGATATAAATAGGTTTACCTGCTTGGCGAGGCAATTCGATTGGACTTCCGAAGTCGAAAAGTTGTTTGCAACAACATATCCGTGGCGTCCATAACAATTTAATTGAAAATGACAATTCAATTTAGATGTGTTAACGTTCCTGAAACAAACGAAATCAATCGGTAAACTTGATAAAAAAAAAAACTACCAAACACGACGGCAAACAAATCGACAAATTATTTCGGACGACCATATCCGAGGACGATTAGAACGAGACTGAAACGACAAAGATTGAATAGAAGAAGTCGACGACTTTCGTTCGAATCGATTTCACCTCATTATCCCTAATTGGGGATCTGCCATTGTATGATATGTCGGGTAAATTGGCTGTGTAAATATAAGGTTTCATTTTTTGTTATTTGGACTTTGGACACGACCCTTGGGCACCATTGTCTTGCCATGTATAGTGTGACAATAAAGACCAGTTTTATTATGTAAGTTTGTTCAAACTTTGAACACAGCTGTATCTACTTCGTCGCACGACAAGTTGAGTTTTCTCGCTTATTATTGACTCAAGTGAATTTCACTTAAAACGCGTAAACAATTATTAAATAATTTGGGCCATCAATGAGCTAAGCAGAATACCTATCAAGCTTTATTTACCTCAGACTTCTGGTGTGGTACCGACACTCGTTATATTGTTTAAAATGAATGGGATGGAATAATTTCAAGTTACGCCCGTGCTAATTATAATAATCGTGTTGAAAGAGTCGTATGAGAAATAGTAACCGAATTATTAATTTCATAGGTTGTCGGAGCCGGCCAAAACGTATAAGTGAGATTTCTAATTTTCTGAGCATCCCCCCCTCGCACCCTCGCGTGTGCTCCAACGACGTCGAGTGCTCCGAGGCCCATCCCCAATCTTTGCCCGCGTTTCCTCGATTCGGAGTTCTCGATATCGGCCCCGTCGTCGACGCGATCGGAAACCGTCGACGAAAAAAATATGGTATACGTCGCGGCCGCCGCCACGTATGAAAAAATTGTCGCCGCACGATGGATGTTACTATATTATGATTGATAAAAAAAAAAAAGGAAAAAAGACGCTTCGACGCGCGTGCGCGGTGTGTATACGGCGTGCGCGCGGTGCGACGATCGTGCGTGGACGCCGGAATGCGACGGACGGAATTCCGCGGCCGCGGTGTGGGTAACGCAACCGGTTCGTGTCGTCGCGACGACCGTTCGACGTTCACACACTCCGGTGCCGCGTGTACGTGCCGCCGCCGCCGCCGCCGCCGCCGACGATCCAGCGACGACCGTTCGCCGAGCCGCCGCCGCCGCCGCCGTCGCCGCTCCAGTCTTTCTACGCGCGTAATCCGACGCGCTCGCTCGGTCCGTCAGACGAATAGATAGGAAAAAACGTCGTGTTTACATTAGGCGAAAAAAATTAAAACTCCAAATTCCGCGGAAAATAAAAAAAAAAGTTTTAATTCGCCCGCTTCCGTCGCCGTCGATTTTATTTTTTTCCCTTCAGTTTTTCTCTCTCGAGTTACGCGCGATTTCGAGTGTCGACGACGCGTCCCGGGACCCGAAGGTCCCACGTCTCGCCGCGCGTGTTGCGCCGACGCACGCCGCCCGATCGCGCGAACAGGTGTTCTCGTTCGTCATCCCGGCCGAAACTTCGCAGCAGCCGCCCCGAGAAACGCGCCCCTCCGTCCGAGCACCGCGAGGGGTAGTTTTTTTTTTAATCTCTGTGTTTTCGTTTCGTTTTCCGGCTGCGTGCGGTCCACGCAGCCCCGTCGTATGATACGTAAGTCTTTGCGCGCGCGGAGAAAACGCGGGGTCTGCGCGAGCGCTTTTCCATCCATCGTGGCCGGGGGGAGGAGGCACGATTCAAGAGATTTACCCCGCGGGGCAACACGACTATTTGAAAATAAATCGAATTTACTCCGAGTCGCGCGCCCTCTTAAATCCGTCGGCCCTACATCGTTACCACGGTCTGGCCGCGGAAACCGAACGCCGCTGATATTGTGTTTTTCTGCCTGTTCAATCACGCTGTTTTACTATTTCATTTTTTTTATCGCCCATTATATTATTGTGTTCCATTGTGCGCGATAAAAGCGCAACGATCGGTTCCCGGATTCATTTTTTCGCGCAAATATATTTTGATATCGAATTAAACGTCCTAGTCGTCTTCCTCGTTTTCGTCCGATTCGTTTGAAATCCCAACGCCCCGTAATCCGATTCGCGTGCCCCGTCCGAGAACAGTGTATAGCGGTACAAAATTATAGTTCTTGTTTTTTTTCATCATGATTATTATAGAAGAACACGGCGAATACACCACGTACGCCCGAAAACGAGTGTTTATAGAAAATACACGTGATTCGTGATGACTTGAAATCCGACGTCTTTTCGTATATTGATTATTATCGACGTTTGTATTTTCACCGCGAAATCCATGGGGGCTAGACCGGAGTACATATTCGATATTTTTATTTATTTATTTTCACGATTGATTTCGGGGGTCGGGCGATGTTTCGCGATCTGTTATACATGGTTTGGAAACCAACGACCGTTCGAGCGAACACACGTGTGTCGCTAGGATCCATGTCACCGCTCGGAAACTTGTAAACCCCCGTGAGAGACGCCAGTGGATGTAAAAGCGCGCGCCAACGACCCCGCGTTTTCTAGTGACGATGTTTTGTTGTTTTTCCCACCGGGAACTGTCTAAAGAGCAGACAAACCCGCCGAAACGCAAGGTAATAAATAATAATAATAATAATATTAATAATAATAAGACGACATCCAAACCCAGCCGGTTTCGTTTATTTATTTTGTTTCGCCGCGTTATTTGCATTTTCGACCGTCGAAGACCCGCGCTGCTGTTTTCACTCGATTTCTCGAAATTCCACTCGACACGTCGCGGTCGTTTTTCAAAAATACGAATTATTCACGCTTGTATTTATGATATCGGTTTAATCGTTTTCCCTTCTCGCGCGTCGCGATTCCGCGACTCTTCCAACGGCCTTGTTTCGTCGTAAACATTGTTCAGATATCTATATCGAGTTAAACATCGAGTATATACGTGCGCGTATTTGATTGCCAATAGATCTCGTTCGTCCGCGCAATAATAAAACTCGAAACGTCCTACTTGGATATGTTTTTACGGGCAACGCGAACGGCCGTCAAATGTCGTCTGCCATGCTGAAAATGACGTCAGCCAATTTAAATAACTTCTTAAATTGGCGCTTCGAACCGGCTACGACTCGCCGCCAGACGACACGCGCGAGTCATGTATAATAGGTTTCCGCGCGACCGTACGTCTGGCGGCAAAAATTCTATGTAATTATTACGCGTGTGTGAAGGCGATCGATAATAGTTTGCGGTGACTGTGTAGTAAATTCTGTAAAGTCGTCCCTCGTTACGACGAATCGCTTAAATTTTCGCGCGTGATACGGCGACTTTCTTGTAAAAAACATGACTTATCGATTATGATAATATATCCCGAGACGGCGAGATTTATCGCGCGGTTCGAGTGCATTTCATTACGTCTGTACGACTTCCGTCTGTACCGAACGCGCGTAGATTTATTTCATAATCCGCTCCGAACACAGTACGTCGTGTACGCGATCAAAACAGAGGTTTGAATTTGTATTTTTTCGCCATTCGAAATCTGATTTTCACGACTCAAAACCTCCCATGTCGATCTGTAAAAGCGCACCACGCGCGACGAATCGTGTCGGAAGAATGTCATATTAATCCGTCGCGGTATTCGAGCGGCACGCGAAATAATAACGTTGCCGACGTTATGTCGATTACGGAGTTTTTCGTACGCTACGAAGGGCCCGGCCGTTTCTCGAGTCTTTCGGCGGACAAAATGTTTTCAAACCGCAACAGTGGTAACGCGCTGTTTGTGGACTTCTCCGGAAACGTCCGATGTTCGTAAAAATCATTCGAGAGAAAAACGTGTTTCGAAACGGAACGCGTAAAACGGTTTCGTATCAGTCCCACAGTAGATCAATGCAATCAGACGTCCCCGGCCGAGTCGATTACATACTCGTTACTGCGTTTAATTACAAAATAATAAACACGTCTCTTATTCTCGTACGGAATATTCTAATTATTATTTGTCTGATCGCGTTCGTACGCCGCGATGGAAGGCAGTCGTTTCGAACGAAACGTATACTTAAAAATCCGTTACTACGTATCGCATGTGTCGAAACGTATACAAAACGCATCAAAAGTGAGCGCGCGCAACTCTCGCTCGTCGTGTCTCTTTCTGTAAACATTGGCTCTCTCCCCCTCGAACGAAACTGATCATCAGATTATCAGCCGCGTTCGACTCGGCGTTTAACGACACTATAATATTATAATAATACCAGAGCAATAAACAATACGATTGTGTGTTTACGTCTTTATGAACGTACGCAGCGAGTAATTAATTTCCACGCTTTTTCTTGTTGACTCTTGTAGTCTTGTCTGAAACGCCGACGTATTTTAAACGCACACAAAGTGCGTGCGCGCGTGTATTGAAACCGTGTCGAGTCGTTTTACGCTGCCGCCGCCGCCACCGCTTTTCATAATTCCAAATAATACGGTATGAGCTAAACAATATTTTTTAAAGAACAACGAAACGTCGATCTATCTCGTTTATCTCGAGCCGCGGCGTGCACGGCTCGAATTCACATCGTAAACTCCGCCGTGCTCGGGGACGTGTGTATTGCGACGTTTGCGTAGGCGATTTTTCGACGAAGAAATAATAAAGAGCGGCCGGGCCGATATTCAAAATCGACGATTCTCACGTTGTGTAATATTCATGGTCGAAAAATACCGCTGGTGACGTCCGTGACTTAGATTTTCACATAAACAAACGCGCGCGCGTACGTTATTGTAGTTCTCGTATTCGGACTCGTCGGCATTCATTAGCCCAAAATATCAGGTCAGACACATTCATTACGCTCGTTTCTCTATTATATTGCCAACGGTGTGTGTGTGTGTGTATATTGTTTTCTGTATAAGACGCGTCCCCCCGCAGCAGCATAATATAATATTTCAGAAATTTAAAGAATACCCGCCGCCGCCGATATTATAGTTATTCTTTTAACGACGACGTTTGGTCTATTGTTCGTCGCGTAACAGTATTATTATTATCGTTGTTGTTGTTTATTACTCATTAGTATGCGTTCGGCGTCCCGCGAAAAATCAAAACTGCCATTTTTATACACGTAGTTTATATCTATATTATTATATTGTATGGTATTTCCCAGGCTGCGCGTTTATAATAATTCCCGAGTCGGCGATTATGCGTGATTCGAAATAAAAAAAAAAGAAAAGCCTCGTGCTATTTTTCGACGACAAAAAATATGCGTTGATATTTTCGATACGACGATCGCCGTTAATATGGACAAAACCAATTCGCCCGCGTCGGATTTAGCGTCTTTGGATTGCTGGGACTATACGATCGAACTGGAATGTCTTCGCGGTCCACAAGGTATATTATAAAAAAAATACACGTCACGTGTTATTAATATAATTTAAATTTAATAATATAATATTGTCCGTTTCGAATACCCCGGGGAGAAACGTTCGCGCGTCACACTAATCGCGTTATGATAACATGTAAATATTATGATGATGAGGTAAGTACCTGCCGACTAATTTTCGTGCGCTTTTGGCTCGCGCCCGCGAGACCGATGGCGTGTTATCGGCGCGAAAGGGAGAAAGACTGTCGACGCCGTTATTATCAATATAATTATTATACAAAAGCGTATATTTTTTAGCCGTTAAAATCACGTGCGGTTTAAACGCGCCGCGCGCCGTTGTTAATCGCGGGCTCGTCTTCTCGTCGAACTACACGATAGTATGTAGTAATATACGAACGTGTATATAACGCGCTAATGCGCCGTGCGTCGATGTACGTATAATCATCGGTCCGACGGGCGTATTAGAAAATATCGTTTTCGAAGAAAGTCCGACGCGTTGGGTAAATAATCGGTTTTACAAACGATCGGGCATAAATGTTATTGTCGCCGCTACGAGTATAAAGACTCGAAAACTTCGTATGGCCAGAAACGATAAAATGGAGAAAAAAATTATAAATTTATCGGACGTACGAACATAACGACGTCTCCTCGTTTTACCGCTTCCGCTTGGAAATTTCACGGTTGAATTTTGCGCGCCGGACACACGTACGTGTGTAGTACGTACCCGCCGCGCGGTGTTATTACGGAGCGGCGAGATGTAAATCAATACTATCCGAACGACGACGACGACGTGTTTGATTTTAATGCGTACATGTGCAAATGCGTAATTATCTCTAATCGACGCAACGTGTGGATGTGCCGGAACGAGCTGTAGTGACGAGCGAATAAAATACGATTATAACAGAGCGTACAAATAATATTATATTTGCCAGTCGATGCGCGGGGCATCCGACGACGGATTAATTAGATTTGCATTATAATACGGTTTGTAATCTCGACTGATTATAGAAATCGAGCGGGTAAAGTATTTTTAAACTCAAACGTTAGGCGGTGTAATGATACGGCTCGGTCTATATAATAATAACGTGTGCGAATACAGACTCGGTTGTTATTACCGAGTGTTATATCATTTTCGTCTCCTTAAAACCTCTCTCGGGACTCGGCGGGTGACTTTCAAACCGCAGGACTGTGACGACGCGCCAAGTGTTTTGTGCGAAAATTTATATTAAAATGTCGTACGTGATAATAATAATATGTAATATTATATTTTTCGGTCGGTTTTCACGATCAAAGTTTTCAGTGACAAAAAAAAAAAATATAATAACAATAATCGATATAACGTTTTATGCAATATGCGTTATTATAATTTATGGCTCGGACGAATCGGGAGTGCGCAACGCGTCGGTCGTTGGAATAGCTTTAACGAAAACCGATTCGTGTGTTCGCTCGCATTACTATGTTATCGAGGTTAACCCGAGAGGCTAACCCAGTTAGCTGGTAGGCTCGAGTAGGAAAAAAAACATCCGAATCGGAAAGAAAATCGAAAAAATAAATAACGTTTTCTCCGTTCGATCACGAAGTCTCGGCGAAGAACCTTCCCAGCTTCCTTCTATGGCGTTGCGACGCTTTCGAAATTGTACCATGTTTTATACCAACTTCTAATGTGGACATTACGAACGCCGATCGAGAGGCGATTGCGCTCGTGCCTACCGCGGCCGACGATCACGACGATCGATCGACGTGTAATTAGAATAAAATAGTCCGGCATTTTCTTTTTCGACAAATCATTTGAGCTAATAAAGAAGCGTACATATACGTATTATATATACATTGAGTGTGTGTGTGTACGCGTGATACAAATAATAATAACGTTTTCGATTTCCAAGCGAGAACCCTCGACCAGGAAATCGCGTTGTGCATTGTTGTTGGTGTTGAATTCACGAGCGCACACGAGTATTGAGTCGGGTTATTGTCGTGTGTGTAAATGTAAACGTAGAATGTTATGTTGTTTTTTTTCTCACGTCGACTTTATTCATCAATCCATTACGTCGCGCGTGTTACAGACTTACAGTTGGCCGCGGAGCTGGGAAAAACGCTGCTGGAGAGAAATAAAGAATTGGAAACCAACCTGAGGCAGCAGCAAAATGTCGTGGAAGATCGCAATCAAGAGATCGAGGTAAGACGACAAAACGACGCGTTTTGCTCGAAAATAGTGTATGCTAAAAACGTAACAGTCGTGTACGAATACACCGCGCGCGCAGTCGAACGAATCTCAGACTTTGAAACACGTGTTGTGTGCTTACGTTAACCTAGAAAAGACGCGCGCCGCCGGTCGCGTTTCGTATTCATCGCGGGGCACGGACGCGTCGCGTTTACCAAAAACAAAGAGTCGGTTTTGTTTTCGCCCGAGTCGGAATCGCGCGCGCGACCGCGGCGATACGCGTTTCTCGATGGTAAAAATAGACCGTAAGAACTCGTCGTCATCGAGTATTATTCCTACACAGTATACGTATTTCGTCTATGACACGCGATACTAGTTCGTTAATTAAACGCGTGGGTTTTCGCGGAGAAACACACTACTCGATCGTTTTCAATTATGAAATTCAATAATTACCTCCTAATATAGGCGACAATTACGCGCGCGCGCGCGCGCATAATATGATATATTATGCAGGTAAATATAATAGGACTCGCTAAAATTCGACTCTTTTTTCCACGCCGACGTTCTCTAATTAATCGACAGTGACTTTGCAAACGAAATAATAACGTTAATATGTAGTAAATATATTATATATAAATAGGTTACGAGAAGATAAAACGCTCGGTCAATCTGAGCGGATTAATGTGATAATATTTTCGAAACCGCGCCGACGACGTATACGGTAGACGCCGCTAAGGTAAGACTCGCGGCTGGGGTATGAGAGCATTCAAATGCATCGTGTCGGTTATGTACGAAAAAATATTCGGTGAAATTTCGAAATAATAATCGATTAGGAAAAAAATTATAGTCGAAGTGAGATTTCAATAAGTAGTATCTGTTTTATAGTTTTTTTTGTTTTTTTGTAGACAGTTTTATTGTCGTAGCGTTTGGTTTTCTCGTGTTCACAAACATATTGCCGAAATCGTCTCGAAAGTAATAACGGGAAACGACACGGTTTTTTTCTATCGAAAATTTTGAGTTCGAGTACGATAGAATAATTTCTATGTACTACTATATTCGTCTTTCGCGCGCGTCATTCGACGGTCAAAACGAAATTGCGTGAAATTTTCTCGTCGATTTCCTCACACGGTTCGGTCATAAGACTCACTTTTGCGCCGGTTCCAAAGCGACGTCTTGTAAACGGCGTCTACCGTATATAAATGGCTATTGTAACAATCGCGCGTTTCGTCTGGTTTCGAAAGACGTCGTAGGCATTATTTTTATATCATCGTCCGTGGCAACGCGCCAGGAGCTCGGCCAGAGAGACCTTTCGGCATGAGGTCGCGGCCACGCGCGCTCGGGGGGTATCCGTCGCGGGGACGCATTTCTCGCCGTCAGTCTCACTCGCGATCGTCGCGCGATCGTTTGTCGTCGTCGCGCGAAACGTCGAAACCCCCGGGGCGGTAACACATTCGCGATCCGTTTTTCGAAAATGGACACCACCGTCGGCAATCTGACCGAATGGCCGAACTTTCAAAAGGCCAGCGAACAGGCCATCGGGCTAAACCTGTACGAACTGGTCGTGACCGACTGTTTGATGTGTTGGCAGTATCTCACCAAGCAGACGGCCGCGCTCAGAGAAGTCAACGACTCCCGGCTGCGGATCTACGAACAACTGGAGATCAGCATTCAGGACCTGGAGCGAAACAACCATAGGCTGGTGCAAGAGAACATAAACGACAAAAAACAAATAAAAAGGTAACGCGCGCATACACGTACATGTATAATTTATATATAAATTCGTTCTCTGTATCGTTTTTTTTTTTTTTTTTTTGATTTTTTATGCCTAAAACGTGCGCGTTTTATTATCGTGTGCTAAATCGCCATCGTCATCGTCCCTCTTAATCCAGTCATATCTACGTTCGTCCATCGAACTTTAAATGACGTTTTACGTCTTCGCTCTTTCGTCCCGTTTGCCGGCATTAAAATATTATTCTCACTGGTCGCGTCACGACGAATTCACGCGGTCACGTCGTTTCGACCATGTATTATGTTACTGTTTATGTGCGGCCGGCGCAAACGAGCAGCCGCGGCGTGCCTATCGCGCGCAGTAGTAAAAATAAGGCTTCGCCAAACGACTCGGTGGCCGGCCGCGATTTCGTATGCATTATTTTTATTCGCGTTCGTTTTCAGTCTGTACGAGACGATCGAAAGTTTGGAAAGCCGCTGCGAAGACCTGCAACACTTGGTCGACGATATGGGTCACTTGAAAAAAGACGACAGCGTGGTCACCGAGGACGGCAGCGTCGGCGGGTCCGCGATCGAAGACCCGGACGAATACGCCAAACTAGTTTCGCAATTGGAGCACGCGAAAAATCAAAGGGCCAAGGAACAGAGAAAAGTGTCTGAACTAGAACAAAACGTGTCCTTACTCATACAGGTAAAGAGAGAAAAACCGATGTACAATAAGTCTCGTGAATGTAGATCGAGGCGATGATTGCGTACGCTAACGCGCGGCAAAGGCATGACACGCCGCCGCCGCGCCGCTCGCGTTACTCCGTATTTGTTATTGTCATATACAATTATAATATGACATATCGGCGGTAATTACGTTTAACGGTTGTTTGTTTTTTTTTTTTTTTTTCCTCGTATCCCGCAGGAAAACACGAATCTAGAAGAAAAAGTGATCGTGATGCAACAGAAAGACGAAGAACTGAAAACGCTCCAAGATCAAATAGTATACTTGGAGGAAATTAGGTAAGCCAACAAACGTTTGCCCCGTACGCGTCGAACGAATTATAATAAGCGACGTGTTATATATAATTGTATGATATTATACGGGACCGAGGAAAACTATTAATACATTCTCAACTTAGATCGAATAACGAAATACTTCCAAGACGAGTTGTACCTATTTTTAACGTAACGTTTTCATTAATCCACCAATTATTCGAATGCATTTAATAAATATAAACGCACAGCAATTAACACGTACACATGGTACGAGAGGTATGATAATTTTTACGTTCAAAAACACAATTATTAATGCGTTTATTCAAAGAACACGTTTTTGCCGCGATAATTACACAAGTACAATAATCCCATACACGCGAGTAGTACAAGTCATCCACTGCTCGGTTGAACCTACTACTACTCTGGTTACCACGTCGGTTCGTCCTTGAAGAATGCGTTTTTATTTCTGGTTGCGACACGGAAATAATAAATTACCAATCACGCGCGTTACGTACCATTAGGGGTATTTATTACTAATTTTCCTAGACCGAAAAATAAAACGTAGCACTCTGGAATATATCACGCGTAGTTTCGATCGAAACAATTATTTGATTTCTCAAAAGTATAAATTGCCGAGATGATATTGAAAGAAAAAAAAAACCACCAACAACTTCCAGTTTTCAATCGGGTACGCATCGCGAATAAAATTTCAAATGTTTTTTTTCTCTCGTTATAATCGTTTACACTTTACTCGTCAAAACGTCGTGAATAAAAAAAAAAAACATAACGACGCGTTCGAATATACGTACATACGTATATCTGCGCGATCCGGAGAGCGGTGTGTATTTACTGGTGTTTATTTTTTAATTTTTTTTTACTCGTTTTATTAAAGGCAAGGAAACCTATGTCGGCGTTGTCAACGCACCACAGACCCGAACCTATTCGACGAATATTCGGTGTACGATGACGATGATGACACCGACGACATTAGTGCCATTGGATCGTATGTCGAAACGCACAAACACGAAGTCTTGCAACAATTACAAGTACGTTTCCATTCTCAAACTAAAAAAAAAAGGATTAAACGTGATACGGGCGCATTGTTATAAAACGGCGGTGTTTATAATAAGTACACAACGAACGTCGACGAAGCGCGCGCGTTTAAACGTTTTAAGTTACGAAAACACAATACGACGTGCAACTTTGAATGCCGTTCGCCGGTGTTTTGTTCGTTTTGTTTTACGCGACAGGCTTCTTACACCACACGACCGAGTTTTCCTACGATACGATGTAATTCTTCACACCGAAAAACGGTCGTCGCAATTGTTATTAAATATTACGATATAATTATTAGATTCATCGTTAATTACTGGCCATCTATCGGGTCGATTTAACGCGCCACCCGAACCGGCGGCGTGATAATAACGTGTGGTCGTATGATAGCGGTCGATTTCAATGGACAAAAAAAACCTTAACTGGACGACGTTTGGCATTTCGCCCGAGCCCCGAAACGTTTAGCGGCGTTAATTATTGTTTTATTTCAATGATCCAGATATTTTGACATTTTAAATCGGGTCACGCGCGCGCGAGTCTTTCACGCTGACGCGCGATGACTATATTTGTGCGCGTAGGTTACGTTTTGGCTTTTGAAAACCGACCGGATGAAATAAATAGAAAGAAAAAATAGAGGAGCACACGTGTACGCGCTGGCGCTTACGCGTTACGTTATTAATAATATAATGTATACGAACGTTGAAATAAAAAGAGTGACGCGACGTTACCGGGGACCGCGTACACGATGATATCGCGTTTTTACCCCGTAAATTAAACTTAATAAGACGTATAAAAATAAACGATTCCGTACCTCGTTAGCGGTTTCGTCTCGATTCTCGTCGGCCTCGTCAGTTTTACGTTCATATCTTATTCGGAGGGAAATTTGAGTTCGAGCTCTTCGGATATATCGTATAAAGTTCCTTATTCGATCTGTATCCCCGTCGATTTTAAGTTTCACCCGCGGTTAAACAACCCTGGAACAATCGATTTAATAATTTAAATAAATACCAACGGTTTTTTTTTTGTCAATAGTAAGTACTTTGTACTTACTTTGTACCTTGTTCTTTTTCGTTTTTTCTTTTACACCGCATTTTCTTCCGAAACTCACGATGAAGTCGGCCCACAACCCGCGCTAGTCCTCGATATCCTTCACACCGCCCCGGTCTCAGAGCTGCTAAATAGATAAAAATAAATAAATAAAAAACGTGGCTCTTTCGAATTCTCACAATAGAAAGTTTGAAAATAAAAGCTTTCACCGACGATCGGGCTTTGTCGGTGGATATTTATAGCGCATTATGTCGTCGTCGCTCCAATTGAAAACGGCAATAATTCGGCA
Organism: Drepanosiphum platanoidis; assembly: GCA_948098885.1. Taxonomy (NCBI): domain Eukaryota; kingdom Metazoa; phylum Arthropoda; class Insecta; order Hemiptera; family Aphididae; genus Drepanosiphum; species Drepanosiphum platanoidis. Next base: position 25,242,479 of record OX402529.1, on the reverse strand, counting down.
AATCGTCAAAATCGAGTCACGAACGAAATGTTCAAACGCAGATAATAGTGAAAGTTTAAACACACTATTAGAGCCGAGAGATCGTGTCGAATGATACGGCGTATCCGTCACAAAAATACCCCGTTAAAATATGGAGTTTATATAAATTTGACGTTTACGACGCCATCGTGTTTATGTAACGACGTATGATTTTAAATATTTTTCGACAAACCCGTTTGTAATTGCCCCGTCAGTCGTGTTCGCCTCGTCGATATCTAGCCGCCCGAATTTGTTTTATTGATCGAAAACGTCCAATCGATTTGTTACGAAAAATCCGGTGAATCAACGGCGAAATGAAATATATTTTTCGATAAATTCCACGCGACGGCTGAAAAGTTTTTTATCGCAGCTACACGGGTGAAGAAAAATGTGTATTTCAATATTCCCCGACTTTCCTTCCGAAAACTCCATCTCAATCCGAAATGACGGGGC